>JAOXNO010000078.1:20812136-20823366 GCA_028565335.1 Limnodromus scolopaceus | reverse complement strand
GAGGGATACATCTATTGTTAGCATAGACATAATAAATGAACTTTTTTTTTTTTTTTTTTTTTTTTTAAGATTAGCCAGAAAAAGCAGAGACTGAAATGAAAAGGCCACCAAAAATGTAACTGTATAGAAAGTAGTAGGATGGGGAAGGAAAAAACAAAGAGCCTTTTCAAAACAGAGTAGCAATTAGAGGATTGGAAGAACCAAGAGTGGGAAAAAAAAGCACAGGCAAGCCAACATTTCAGAAGATGAAATATAGCAAACTCTTGAAGATGGGTTGTGGAAGATGAGGCCAAAATTTTTATTTTGAGATCTAAGGAATACATTTTTATCTAATGTGTATATGCAGAAAATAAGGCACATGGGCCCTAAAGTAACCGAATGACAGAGTAAAGTAAATGAATACCAGAAATACCATACTCTGACACTGACTGCCAACATTTGCTGTGAACATAATTCTATCCATTAAAAAAGTAATAAAAATTCCCTTGCAGCCAAACTCTCCAGCTAACTCAGAGGCAAAATTCACAAAGTATAACGTGCACTGAGCAAAAAGTGTTAGATATAAAAGGTACCACTTGGCTACACAAAACCAGAGAATTTGGTGAAAATACACCAATGACCTCCAACTACTATGGATGGGGACGGAGAAAGCCAAAACCTGAAACAGTAGACAGATTGACAGCTGAATCAAATCTAGCCTGAACCAGAACTGGAGTGAAAATTCCTGCCTGTTTACACATCCAGTCTTTTGTTCAATCTAAGCATACAAACAAGGTGACTCTGCCAGTGGTAGAAGCACTGGAATCCTCTATATCCAACACCCAATGGCCAAAGCCAAATCTTCAGAAGACAAAGCTAAAAATTCAGAGGTCCACATATACATTAAATGTCAAATACAATGTAGGGGAATTTTCATTAGACAGTCGGTAACCAACGAGGACCCTCAAGCCATAGTCTGATTAAGTACAATTCAATAGTAGGAATGAAAACAAGCAACAAATAGCACACATTCTTATTAGAGAGATATTACAAAGAAACTGCCAGGCAGTTAAGATGTAGCAAATAAAGCTGTTATTCTCGCTATACAGGTGTTATTAATACTAACTAATGGCTATATTTCAAAACATTTCTCTGGATTGTAAAATGGAGAACCTATCTAACTGCTAGTATTAGACTTGCAGCAGACACCTGAAATCAGTTTCCATAAGCAGTTAAAACCCTGAAAGCCATTTTTAATAAGCAATTTTGTGAGACCTCAAGCAGCTTAACCATTCCATGCCTACCTTTTCCATATTAAAAATTAAAAAAAAAAAAATTCAATCAACATCTTATTGTTATTTATCCCACAATTGCGCTCTTGGTGATTAAAAGTAAAAGGTATGCTTCAAAGCTACCAGTTATAGAGAATCTGTCTCATTGAGCAAGTCAAAATAATTAGAGGAAGAAAATAAATCAGGAGTTATTTTGCACTATTGTCAATAACAAAGTTTAAAAAAAAAAGGGAAAATTATAGTTGCAAGTCTGAAAATTTAAGCCTGATATGAACTTTACATTTTTATTTCTAAGTAATAGCAGGAAGTAGATGGGAAAGTACTGTTTCTTCTGATACAGGGTGATATCCTGTCACTTGAATTTTCAAAAAGAAAATTTTTCAAACAGAAAAAATTTAAATCATCTAGCATTATTTTAGTACATACAAAGCAGTTAAAAGCCATTTATTTCTCTTCTCAAAGATAATCCCTACTAATTGCTCTAGTCGTGGAAATACATTCTGTGGGAAAGGATAATGAAGACTACTTGTCAAATTGGTCATGTCATCATTTCACTGCACAACCCAAACAATATAGCCTGACCCATTCCCAGCGTGCTGAATATCAGCCTAAAGAAGAGGACCCATGCATAAGCCATTCTGACCTTTCTTGCTAGTTTCTTTTGACCTTTCTGACCTCATTAGACTGCTGTAAAGAAAATAAAGCAGCTGTTGGGTACTCTTGATGGATTAGAAATAACAAGAATGTATCTAAGACTTACTTAGGTACTAAACTGGACCACTGAATTATTATGCTTTTCAAACAATCAAAATGATAATAGGGATGATGATGAAGAAACAAAGGAAGGGAAAAAATAGATTCTTAAATTTTAAGTGTGAATAATATGTTTTGAAATTGTTCATCAGTATCCTTAACCATTTCTTCTGCTGTAATTTTAGATGGTTGGATTTTTAAGGCCCCATTTGAGTGAGAAGATATATTAAAAACAATGGTCCCAACACAGTTATTCTCATGGATATAATTACAGCACCTTGCTAAAAGAGGGCTTTAATCCCTCCAGGCCAGACTTATTTAATGAATTCTTCAAATTCCCAAAGGAAGGAAACTCCAGAGCCTAGAATATCAGTCTCTGAAACCCCAGTCTCATTTCAAACACTACATCTATTCTCAACAAAATCTGCATCTTCACAGACAAAAGGGTAGAGATACTATGAAAGTACTTATTCTTTACATAATACACACCTTCTCCAGCGGAATTACTTTTTAAACTGATCCCCAGTCCTGAAATTGACAACTCATGCATTTTTATAGCTTACATAATACGAAACACATGAATTAATTTTGCTCTCCAAATACTGGGTTTTGCCATCCCTAGTAAATATTTTTTTTTAAGCTAATACTCATATCTGACCAAGACTTTCAGAAAGGAAACGACACCCCCACAACTTACAATACAAGCCCCTAGAACTACGAGAGAAATTCTGCAGCAGTTGTCTGAATTGGAACACGGGACACATGCCTTTTTATTCTGTATTTCTAACTTTGAGGGAGAAAAGTGCTATGAGGGAATTTATAGTCACATAAGTTTTCCAAGTTCCCAAATATTATGATTTTGATTAAAAACTCTTGTAATGAACTACTGGAAAATGTTTAAGGGAAGAGAAGAATTTTTCATTACTACCTTAACCAACTACTCTTAAAAGAAGACACTAGTAGATAGGCTGACCTCAGCCAAAGCGTTCAGGCTTTATTATGCTATGCATTAAAATGCAGGCATCATCACATAAAATTATGTCATTTTAAAAATAAGAATATGATATTTGTTCCTGAAGTATCCTTTGTTCAGTTGTCCTGCAGTTTTACAGATCCTGGCATGGGAAAGTTGTTACATTTGTGATAGTGGGGATCATCCCCTTCAGAAATGTATAGCCTTTGGTAAATCTCTGCATGTCTCACATCTCCCCTGTGCTAAGTAAGTGCACATCCTAGGACCAAGCCAGCACTACTGAGGAGGGTGTATTTACTGCATTTGAGCAGTAACTCTCATCAGGGTTTATCCCCACCAGCTAAAATATCTTAAAGCAGCCACTGGATCCAGATACTGTGATATGGCATGTAGAGCTAAGATAGATGACACAGTGTTTAAAAAACTTAATCATGTTTCCACTACAGATTTCACAGTTGCTATATCTGGGCAGCTGTTCCAGCACAATTAGATTAATGATTTATATGGCCTCTCCATCCCCCGCCATTTAAAAGAGTGCATGGAGATTTGAATATGTACCTTTTTCATCCCCATCACCATTCAGACCTTGTAAATGGAGAGTCATTTCAAAAGTTGTAGATGAGTTTTGGTTTGGTTTTTGTTTTAGGGTTTGTTTGTTGTTTTCGCTTTGTTTTGGTTTTTTTTCCCCCTTTGAGAAGGGCTGATCCACAGGGAGAAAGAAGTTGTTGTGACACTGTATGGGAAGGGGAGTGTAAAGGGGGTGTCTACAAAGCCTGAAAAAGATAAGTTACTGCCTAAGGAAAAAGGCACAGAAGTGATGAGGTGCTTGAACTGGCAGACTGTAGTCTGTCAGGAAACAACTGCAGAATAAGCACATCTAAAGCTACTTTTAACTTATCTGATTAACGAAAAAGCCTTTGCAACAAAACTTTTCATTGTAATTCTGTACAGATCCCACCTATCTGAGGTTAAGTTATTAGTTTTCCCAGCTTGCTCTTGTTTTGGAGTTTGCTTATTCCAGTGAATTACCTACAGCAGTTACCCTCCATTTAAAAAGCACATGGAATAAAACTTCCCTTCACAAAAGGACGGGTAAGGAGAAAAAAACATCCAAAAAACCAGAAAACTTCTATTATTATGTTATTTATTTTATGTTATTGTCTCATGTATTAGATAGGTTATTTATGTTATTTACTAAATAAAGTCTGAGAAAGGAAACCCCATTCAACTGATATTCAACTCTTACATAGTCCAGAAACCTAATTCCAATTACCAGAGGGAGAAGCGGGGAGGGGATGGGAACTCTTATCCTTCCTCTCAGAATAATACAGCAAAAGCTTTGCTTCACATTGCAGGACTACAATAGTAGTTATAACCAGGAATTAGTAGTAGGCAGTAACTGTCTTCCAATGTCTGATGACGACCCAGAATTTTAGGTACAATTGTATCAACAAGTTTTGCAAGTTCAGTAACATTTAGGCATCTAAGAAATTCATTCCAGAAATCTGACACGTTTTCATGCTTACTGAAATAAATGCAGCATTTTCTTTATTAAAAAGGCAATTATTAAACAAGTCTAAAATTCATATCAAATCACATGGTAAGCCAAGGATCACACGCTCTCCTCTTACATGCATTATTGTGAGAATTAGAATAACAGGAGGGAGAAAGCTGTCTTGTCATCTAAAGGTTTACCCATGGCGATGAACGAGAACACACTCGTATACCCAGTGGCTGTGCGTTACCAGCAGACAGGAAGACTGGGAGCCCAGACTGCTACAGGAATCGAGGACTTCCCCTAGTGGGGCTGCTTAAGGTCCTTTTCTTTTTTCATAGATTTGGCAGCGAGTGAAAGGCTCTCCTGGATATTACCTGTACAAAGCCAGATAACAATCTTGCTGCTTTGTAAATGTTTTGCAAGTGACTCCAGAAGTTCAACTTACTGACTCTGTGATACTGATTTTCCATGCAAAATGGTAGCGTGGGGCCTACCTATCACATGCAACTGCATTTCACAAACAATTCCACTCTTTGCGTTCGGTCTAGGTTGCTTCACAGAATGTTTTTTTTTCTTATTTCCATTTTCAACAAAGCAATACATGCTAAAATATGATAAGAAAGACTGGGGCAAATATTATCTAGTAAACTGAGATTAGACACTGGGTCCTTTGCAGTTCCTTTAGAGCTCCTTTGAGCTCTAAAATAGTACGCTTCCCAAGAAAAGACTGAACAACACGACGCAATGTGATAAATATGATAAAAGTACACAACTGAATGACAAGCCTTCATTCTACTAAAAATTAGGCTTAGATTTCTAAATCATGTACTTTAAAGAAATCCTAATACATTTTAGTCTTTACATAAATTTTAAAGATTTTAATGAAAATGAATCTTAATATATAATTATGTTACAGTTTGTTGACAGAACAGAACTTAGCGCATTGGACTTGGTGATTACCAGCGCTATGCTCTGGAGAAATGATGCAAAGGATTCTGTATGTTTGCACATCTATTGATTGCCAAACCTCTTTATAGATTTGTAGTAACAAACAGTGAGTTGTAATAACAAATAGCGAGTCCTGGACAAGCCTCCTCTGATCCCTAAAACCCGTTAAGTGTTAATAAAGTCACAGGGAGGTGGGAGGAAAAAAAAAAAAAGAAAAGGAAAAAAAATAAAAATCACCAGAACCTTGAAAAGAAAGTTACACATGCAGCACTGTCATGTAGATACTAAGCCTTATTTTCAGGAGTTTTTCTTCAATAATGACTGTAGGACTAAGTCTTATGTTGCAAGATTTATTTATATAACATAATTCAAACCCAGTTGAAGTTATTATAGTGCAACACAAACATAACATACTTCTGAAGATTTTCCCAAAATTTTACATATATATCCTACCTGTCTAGAGAAGGGCACAAACTAACACTGAGCTATTCAGGTTGCCTCAGTGTAAATAACTTAGTACTTGAAAATTCCCCCCAGTCCCCTTCTCTGACGCAGCCACTAAAGGAACATTGGTCCATTACCTTTCTAAATCACACTTTTAATTGCACCCGGCAGTGGAACAACAGTTAGCACCAAGGATCATTTGGGAAGTCTTCCTGCAGCATTTACCCATCTAACTTAATGGAGCACCTCTTAAGTCAGCAGTACTGATTTCTGGGGTTTGGTTGCTTTTTTTTTTTTCATTATAGTTCCACCTTACTGCAGGCTAAACACACAAGAAAGAAGAACATGCTTCACATTACTTGAGTATAGAAAAAAAAAATTCAATACTAAAAGTGTTATTCTTTCTTAAATGAACACAATGCAAAAATTCTAATGAATTTGTCTTCACTTACGCACTACGATGAGGAAAGTTAGACCAAGTGAGCCTTCATTAGGCAGTGTGCATCCTCCACTGTAGGAACTCATCAGATAATGAAAATCAGACACAACACAACATGAGGCTTAAGTTACTGAAAGAGCCAACTGCCTTCAGTAATGTTTGATAAGGATAATCCAAATAGGTAAAAAGAAATAATATAAAAAGTTCATTTTTGTCAGGCTATAAAGGCATTCAAAAAGGTAAAAACAAAAATGCAATCAGTAACTCTGTAGTTACGGACTACTGCCCTACACGTCCACGTCCTCATGATGCTGTACGTAAGCAGCATACTACGACGTTTAGACCCACAGCCATTCATGAAAAGCCAGGTTTAAGGTCTGCATTCATATCGTGGTTAACCCATAATCCAAACAGACCCTCCAGGAAAACAGTTAGCTACACTCGTGCTTTCTGATTTTTCCTTCATCAGTACATGTAGCATTTAAAAATAGCATTCTAATAACAATCATCTAAAAGATAATTTATACACGTTTTCAAGTATTCGAGCAAAGCTTACAACAAATTATCAACATGTTATCCAAAAGAAGACGCTATCATAATTTTCTTGCTATTTATCAAGCGTTTTAAATTACTTTGTGATGTTATTAAAATATTATACTTGATTACACACAGTTCTCTGAAAACATTTAGTACTTGAGACGTGTTGGCTAGCTCTTTGCGGCTGAATAAATCATATCCGTTACTTCTAGTCTTTGGAAAACATAAGTCACATCATGGTGTGACAAATGAAAATATAAGCTTTGAAAATACCTCTTCAGGTAACTTTGTGTTTCCTTTTCCAAAACATTAGGCAACTTATACTTTTGCAAGCAAGTGAAGAAAGATGCAAATATGCAATAATTCATTAATTTACAAACACAGGCAACAAGTTAGGAACATTTTTCTTGTATAAATCTAATTACATTTGAAGTTGCTGATGTATACTAATCCAATAGCTTTTAGCCCAAATTTTAAGCATTTTTAAACATAAAGTTGCAGCTGGAAATTGGAATTTTTAATTAATGTTGTTCCAAAATTGCTAATAAAAATCTCTGCAGGGATGTAAAAATATAACATCATGTTTTGTACCATAAAATGATACAAAATTGAAATTGGACCTGTACGATTGTACAAATATATGTACGTGAATAACTGCTACTGTACTACTGACCTTGTGATCTGAAAGAATGCCAGTTTCTCTCAGGAGATTTTTAGACCTCTGAAATCATGTTTTCAGTCTGTAGACATTTCCTTAATCTGTCCTTAAAAAAAATTAAATTCATATCTCATTACTGTTAAAACGATACTGACAAACTTAGATTTTCTATCAAAGTATTAGTGATGCTTTATGCACATTCACAGAATAAAAAGAAAATTTAGTCTGTTTGCAATAAATTACCATATTAGGGGTGAAAAAAAAGTCAGAACAGCATGCGAGTCACATATGAGTAAGCCACAGAAGTTATTTTACCAAAATATTTAGTCAATAATTGTTTGCAATAATTAACTTATAAAATATTTTATATTTCAGAAGAGCAGACCTGACTTTTTAGTATAAATGATCATACAACCTTTGAGCACACAGCCAGTATGCACATTTGGTTCCTCGCACACATGAGCTACTTCTGCTTTGACACAACAGGGAGTCTGAAAACCTCCCTCTATTTCACTGAACAGAACAAAATTCAGTAACAGCAAGGACAATTAAACATTAATCCTGCTTACCAAGGCAGGTGACAGACTTGCCATCTGTTGAAGTCCTTAAAGCAAGGTTTGGTATCTTTCTAAAAGCCATTTTTGGATATAGTTTTTGAAAAAAAAAACAACCAAACATTTGATCCATACTGCACACTTGGGGATGTGGCTGTGGTAAAGGCAGAAGTGACTGGTGGCACAAGCCAGCGACAGTTCTGGTTTTGCCATTACAGATTTGTGGCACTTTCCATCCTGGCCCTAACACTTGTGATCCCACTTTATTTTAAAGTCAGGATCTTATCTTGGTTCAGTATTTCAACTCAACTTGCATTGGATCAGAAAGGAATATTCATTCCAACACTTTTTAATGTAAAGTCTGGTTTCTACAGTTTGACTGATCATTTTTCACCTTCCTCTGTGGCACTGAAGATTGAGCACAGCTGGAGACAGGCTTGTGGCCAGAAGCAGGAGCAAGACATTTCAAATGTGCCTGGGAGGTATTCTGTGCTCACGGTTAGTTCATAACAATGCAATTAGGAAAAAGCTTTGGTACAGACTCCAGTTAGACCTCTGGCAATTTTCATATCCTCCTTCAGCACAGGCCATCACTCTCTGGGCGTACAACTCCTACACGTTGTCTTTGCTATTATCCTGAGCATCAGTGGTGCAACGCTTGCCATTGCTATTTAAGGCATGCTTAAGATATTTTAGGATCAAAATAATTTGGGAAAACAAACTTTTTGATCGTGATACAGAAAGTTTAGGTGATAATTAAAGTCTGCATCATAAAGGCAAACTAGATCAATTTCCAAAAACATTCACTACTGGCTGTTTCACACAAGTAATTAATATTTCTTGCCAATACTACTACTGCTGTTTGCACACAGTGCATAGAACTCGAGCTTCCTGGAGCAAAAGAGAAGGTAACAAACAAAAAAAGTTTTATTTTTTGAGCTATGCAAACAAATTACTTGGTAGCTAACCTAGTAACACATGACTGAACACATGACTGACGTGATGGAGCATAGCATGCTACCGAGATACATCAAACTGAGCAGGCTATATGAAATTCAGAGCCATAAACAGGGCTACAAAAGATGCGTGGGCACAGAAGAGAAAGTGGGAAATACAGGAAAAATCAGGAGGTGGCTCAGCATCAGCTTCAGGATGTATATGATCTTGTACACGTGAACAGCAATGATGGACTGTAAATATGGGCAATTATGGATCTGTATGGTCCCACCTCAGCCTCTAGTAATCCCACCAAATGTCATGATAGATTCTGATGGCTGTGAGAGAGGGTTCAGTAATTAGCAGGTGATCAATACAGTAATGAGGGAAAAATATGTTTGGTCCCAAACAAGTCTATATTTTAGCTTTTCTTTGTCCTTACTTTCTGTAAAAGTAAATATTCCTTCACACTACAAAGTGCAATGAACAAGGTAGAGCATGGTTTTTATCTAAATACCAACAAAGCCACCCAAATAAAGAAGTAAATATAAATTCTGAGAATCTACTTTAACAAAAGTTTTTGAAAACCCAGGCCTGGCTCATCTGCAAGCCAAAGTTCTAGACAAATCATAACATTTATTACTTCATTAGGCACGTGCTCTAGCCCAACACTTACTCTTCTACATTAATCTCATTGTGAGAAATGTATCTTTAAAATGCCAACTGAAGCTGTATTTCAAATGTCACACATTGTCCTCTCTTCTGGCTGCTCTTTTCTCTAACAGCATCTGTAGTATATTCTCAATTTTTGAGAAAATTCTCCATTCCTTAAAGGCAATGACAAGCTCAATTTACTAAAGCCAGAAGCATTTTTGATGCTCACTCAAAGTCCAATAGTTTGAATAACTTTATTCATACAGTAGCCTACTGACTTGTAATGTTAGTCAAATAGGCTCATTCTTGTGAATTTATCTTTCTGCTGCAAGCCATTATAGACCATACACACTGATAGCTATATAAATAATACATTACTATTATGCACACTATAATTAATTAAGTTGTGTTACCATCTTCCTAAGAACATACAATTAGACATGACAGCAAGGGTGACACTTTCTACTAATTTTAAATAGGAGTGTAACAATGAAATGGTATCTCTGCTCCAAGATTTTTGCATCCATTCCACACTAATCACTCAAAACTAAGAATACTACTGCAGTAAAACAATGTGTAAAAGATGAAAAACAGTAGTTGAAATCAATAGGTGTGCTTAATTTAAAAATAAAAAAAAAAAAAAAAAATCACAGAAACTTTATCACTTTTTGGTAAAATGTAGGTCATGTACGGTTTCCATAGTAACCACTGCTGAACTATAGCTCTACAAATGACCACTGCCTATGGCTCCTTTCTTTGGTAGCAGGTAATGTACAAACACTGCCACGCCTCAGTTAAAATAAGGAAGAGCTAAATAAGTGTTTGGAGCTGCCATTAGTTTACTTGCAAATATAACTCCTGCTTTAACATTTTTAGAAGTATCCCTTAATATTCTTGTGTAGCTAAACTACTCAGCTAACAAGTTGGAAACACACAAAAACTAATTTTCACTACTAAAAATCTACTTTTTTGTCTGCATCACAACCCTGGAGTCTCCAAAATGGAGACAATCAACTTTACAAAAAGTTGCAAATAAGAAAAATATTTATATTTATACAGAGCAACCCAATAAATATTGGTAATACAGAAGTTCAGAAAGCACTCACAGTTAAGTTGTCTTTGATAAGCAAACAGCGAGTTCTGTGTTGGTGTATTCAGTTTATTCACTGCAAGTGGGAGTTAATGGGTTGGCACATTATTATTTTGCACACAAGTCCACAGTGAAAGCCAGTCATGTAACAAGGCTGGAGCCACAGATAGTAACAGTTAAAACCTCACTTGGGAGGAAGTGGTATAGTCTTCAGTCAGTCTGATGGTGAAAATCCCTTTCTCACCACTACTACTCTGGGGCATACATAGTTGATGATGAATTCATTAAAATAAATAAGACTCCACATTACAAAAAGACTCTTAATAGGCTTTGATAGTGAACTGGGAAATAACAGGACAAAGCAATGTCCTTGACAATTGCTAACTGGTTTTCCTGTTTAGAACAGTCATTTCACTATTACGTGAGTTCAGAGTAAACCAGCTACTTATCTCTCCCCCCCCCCCCCCCAGGTATT
>JAOXNO010000078.1:20797938-20812036 GCA_028565335.1 Limnodromus scolopaceus | reverse complement strand
TCTGGGAACTACTTGCAATGGCACCCAGACTTTGGGGCTGCAGGCTTTCCTGGCCATTCTAGTGTCAGATGCTACCCACACACCTTAATGCTATTAGTGCTACAAATACATTGCAGTTGGGTAACATCAGTATTCACATACACAAAACACCAAAAACGTCTCTTCCAACATAATGATCCTATGATTCTATGCCATTTAGTGAAAAGAAGAATGATAATCAACAGAGTTGGATAGCATCAATGAAGAATCATGTTCCCTCACTTGCTTTAAACTCTTGCAAGCTCAAAACCACTGGTAGATGAACACATGAAAACCACAGCAAGATTGCTGGGAAGCCAAACAGACAAGCTGTTTGTCAAATAATCCATGTAACTATTTACTTCACAGAATTGACGAATTCCAAAGAAATAATAGTTTGTATATATTCTCCTAACTGGAGCCGAAAATGTCACTACAGCATTTTGGGGGGGGATTGCTAGATACTCAGTTTCTTTATATTCCTATAAGTATTGGGATCGTCAACATACTTCATGCTTGGTGCACACCACTGGATTGCCATGAGCACAAGGACATCTCAGTGAACAGCAAGACTACATATAATACATGTGAGAGATGAAGCTGGTCTATGGAGGAAGAAGAAAGCAATGAGCCAGTACAGCCTCCAGAAGGCAGAATACTTGTCTTTTCCCTAATGTTTCAATCAAAGTTCTTTATTTTTTTTTTGCTCACAGGTCAGTATTTTCCGTGGATCCATTCCTCCCTACAGTTCTATGTTTATTCCATATGCTTGCTGTCTTCTAAGACTGTAAAGAAAGTGAGGAAGTCTGTCCGTGTTTTCTATATGCAGTTTCAGACCTTCATCTTAAGCAGGTCCAAGTCTAGCCCCAACAGGGCCAAAAAGTCCTAGTGTACCACAAATAACTTAATAAAAATCAGAATATAAAACTCTTGACCACTGATGTTTGGTAATATTGCCAACACATATAAGAAGATACAGTTGCATCTTTCTTGTAAGCATTAGAGAACAGAGTTTCATCATGAAGCACAAAGAAAAGGTAAAGCTCCTAAGTCCATCTGCTTGTTAATTCTCCTTTGGAAGCACAACTGCTAGTCTATTATAACAAAACAAAAAATAAACAAACCCAAAGCAAAACAAACAAAATCCACACAGAAGGTTGTTCCCATCTCACTGCTAAAGACTTAACGTCTCTTACAGCACAGTCGCACAAACAGCAGCTTTGGAAGCTGTATCAAACAACAGAGAAAAAACCGTGAGCAGATGCAAGCCACTGGATTGAAGGAACCTCTAAAAGAAGGTCTACTATGAGTAGAAACCATGCCTTTAAGTCATTGTCCTTTTGGTATCAACTGTCCTCAGTCGTGCCTACTGCTAAATCAATTGCTTGTGTGAGCATATAACAGCAAAGCAGCATTCAGCAAGGAGAAAACACCACCCAATGGCTCATGTGTTGAGGGTGGTACACACTGAAATTAATTATAAAGCTTACAGTAATGGACAATAAGACAATATAGTTTGTTAAAAGCGCTAATTCTAACTTGGCTTTAAATTTCAAAACATCTTTAAAGACCGGTAGTAAAAGCTATAAACCAGTATAAAATCCAAAATATGTACTAAACGTATGAAACAAACATGGCACTAGATAAGACAGGATATTGTTAAGAGTCTTTCTGAAGCTCCATCTGCTTTGTAAGAGCACATAAAGCAAATTCAAAGAAAGCTGCCAAAGGGCCAGTGGGACTGTCACTAGGAATAAAAGCTGGACAGAGCAGTCTTGAGAAAGCAACCATGAAGAAAATTTTTCAGACAAAAATGAACCTATTAGAATTTATAAACTGGTAACAAAAAATCCATTTTTCCCTCCTTTGTGATTTGATTCATCAACGATTTTGCTACAGAAGCTAATGTAATAGTATCATGCCTATCGCAGCTTTCACTGGTATCCAAATGTTGTCACAAAGCTTCTTCATGTCTGAAGAGCAGGACAGCTAGTCCTGTAGCAAAGACATTTAAGGTTTTTACCTTTAGAAACACATCTAAAAATTCTGGTATTTTTTGCCAAAGACTATGGAGCAAGTGTTCACTAAAATAAAGCTAATCTACATCCCAACCCTACGGTTTCTCTGGAAAAGGATGTTGGGTAAGACTAGTTCAAATCCAAGCTAGAAGTTAGCTGAAAAGAACTTCTGAAAGAATTTTAAAGACTGTGGGCTTAAGTACATTACTCTTTATCAAGAAAGCCATAGTCATCATGATTTTGTGTTTCTAAAATTGCATGCATAGTCACAGGTGAGAAAAAAAAAGAAACCACATTCTAGGTCTATAAATTAAGACTGTAAAGTTATTTAAATTATTTTCATATTGTAAGAACATCTAGAGACATCAACTGCTATAAAAATTCTAGAATTAGTGGCTAAGACTCAAGCTGGTATACTATTCCAATTGTGAATCTAATTTGTATTCTGCATCACAAATCAAGGACAAAATCCAACCATCGTGTTTAATTTTTAGCAAATCTCACAGACAAGAGCTGATAAGCAAATATCATTTCATACATCATGTTAACATCATACTGAACTAGGGATCCCAGATTTGCCTGCAAAAGATGGTTCCAGACCTGCTAACAGTACATACAGCTGAATACAGACCAGGATTTATACGTATATTCTTAGTGCAAGGTGCTTTTCTCTAACTAATAAATGCAGAAATGATCCAGAAGTGCTATAGAATTCCAATCAACATTTCCCAGTAATTGTCTAATGTGTTTTTGAAATATGTTCCATGCACATCAATGTAGTGAAAAAGGATGAGTCACTTTCACTGACTAAGAATTTGCAAACTGCTGGAGCGTTAAATTCCTTTGATCTTGATAAGCTGGCTCATTCTCATTCCGTTCATTAGCCTTCCCTCTTTTCCCAGTTATGAGCCAGCCAATCTGTAGCCCTTTCTGCAAACTGACATATTTACCAAGTAAAATCTGTTACCACTGCTTTCTTGCTCTTACTGTAAAACATCCTCTTGCTCGTCAAGCTCTTCTTGTCTCACGGAACCTCCTTCTCTCTTTTCTTTCATATATGACATAGTCAGCAAGCCATCTTCCCACCCTGTTCAGCTCTTTATTAGCTCCTCTATTTCTCCAGTAACCACTAATTGTTTACCTGAGCATTCTGACCCCCTCTCTCTGTTCTCTTATAATTCAGCAAGTCACGGTCCTCTTTTTTTTTTTTTTTCCTGACTCCCACCTGATGAAATTCCATTATTAGTTCCCAAGTACCATTTTGCTGATGACTTGCAAAAATTGCCAAAGAATCTCAGAAAACAACCTGTTGTGTTGCTCTGAGCCATGTCTTGATAAGTACATTTCTTTAAGGGTTAACATGGGAATGTAAGTCTCTACATGATTTGAAAAATAAGAATGTTTTAAATTGTAAATAGAAATTATCATTAATTTTCCAGAAAGTCATTTGGCAACTGTAATAGGGCTATTTTCTCATCTATTCTATCTGAAAAATTAGTGTATGTGTAGTCTGCCACAAACAGGTATCCACATTCAAGCAGCAATTCAATTACAATACTGATTATCAAAAAGCACCTTGATGTTTTCACTCCACTCCTTTGATGGAAAAATACTCTACAGTCCAAAAAAATTCTTTTAGCACTTTATTCTTTACCAATCAAAAATCACGGTTACCATAGAAACTGTAAAAACTGAAGTCAATCATGACATAACAGGATAATAGAAAATGTCTGCTGGCTCAGGTTTTCATGCTGGAAATGCTTCAGTGATTTTGACTACGGAGTCAAGCAGTTCCCCATATCTAACAAATAATCTTATAACAATTGTTTTTAATAATCCAGTCAGAGTCTGGAAAGTAATAGTATTTATTACTCCTGCTCTATACATTGGCTACAGTAACAGCAGACAGACCCTTCCCAGAACATTCAGTACAAGACTCCACTTAAGGGGACTGAATTTCTTTGATTATCTGTCTGAGATACCCCGGAGGGACTATTTGGTCAGGGTTCTCAGCATTCCCAAGATCCCATTTTTGGCATTTTAAATTGAGGAAAATCACTTTAAAAATCTATATTGCCATTAGTTTCTGTCTCTTATATATGCTGTTCAGGAAAAGAATTATAATCTGCAGGCCTCTGCACCAAACCAAGGTGGTCCAGCTCTATGCCAAACATTATTTCAGGTTCTTTCCCTAGGACATAAAACTTGGTAAAATAAAACTCCACTCTTGACTAACAAAGGCTACAAGAGCCTTTCACTCTCCCATCTCACAAAGCCAAAGCACAGACCAACGCCACACATCAGAGTTCTTCCTGCCTTTTTACTGGAACCACTTGACACTTCATAATTATTAACTTACAGGACAGGCTTACTGCAACCGTTTGCAAAGGCCATCCCACTGAAAAGAAAATAGTCATAACACACAGGAACACTGTTGTGCTGGCCTCACTGCAGGTGAGCAAACTGAGTGGCTTAACCATGAATAATATGAAAAGCAGCAATGTGAATATAAGTATTCAGACCTTAAAAAAAAACCCCAAAATTTCAGAAGCCTTGAATCGAGTTTCATGGAGAAATTTAAGTGACATTTTTGGTTTTCAGCTAGTTTCCTGAGGACGTATTTTTCATTCTGTAGCTTTAACTTATTCTTTCAAATAAGTAGGTACGCATATTTTGAATAGAGATCAAACAGGTACTGATGTTCCCTATGCTTTCCTAGAATTTTTCTTAAATATAAAACACTGCTTTATAATGCTTGAATCTAACAGTTTCCAGACCTGTTGAACAACTTCACTGACAGCCCCTCCTCCACGCCTTGCTTAAGAACTGTATTTAATGGCAGGAGTGAGCATAGTTGGTCTGTAACATGCTTCAGCAACCCACAGAAGGTTAACTGATATAAATTAGAGAAATTTTCCAGTTGCACCCGAGATAAAGTTTGGGCCAGCACAAATTCACCTGTCAACTTCCCCAATCATGAGTACAGAAAAAAATTCTGATTTAAAACAAAGTGAAACGCTGATTCCAGTAAAATGATTAGCAAACAATCCACAACTGAAAGAGTAAACTTCCTTCAAGGAACAAAGAAACAAGCACAAATCACCTCCCCTTAATAAGAACAGTATAAATTAGTTTGTTTCCTACATATATCGTGGAGGCTTCTAACTGGAAGACAAGTGCCTGATGCACACAAATCCCTAACCCTTAAGGGGACAGAGACAGATACATTTCTTCAGTTATCGTGACTGGGAACCTAGTCAGGAACACATATAAAACCCTGTAGCTTCTCACTCCTGTCTTCTGTTCTTGTAGCATTCTGTCACAAGCTTTACATTTAAAATATCATTCAAAATTTCTGTATGCCATTGCCACATTTGCTGCACTTTGTGTACGTATATACACAAACACATATATATGCTTTTTCAAATTGCACATATATGCACACACATATATAGTTATGTTTTTTTCAAGATTTAAACATATGCAGACGTGTACACACGCCCACAGACCTTTATCTATTGAAAAAGGCGCACTCATTCCCATGGATGCCACTGAGGAAATGAAAGCAATATAATGCTTCTGTAATCATTTAACTAATTTGGATATGCCCAACATTTATTTATGAATAAAACATGCTATATATATAACGATTAATGTAAATTGTTGAGTATTAATTATTACCAAGAGTCTTAATGTACATGCAGCTTATAAAATACTGTTATAATATTACTTTCCACTATCACAAAGAATTACTGTGTACTGACAGGGATTACTGGAGCTCATGGCATAAAAGAGGATTTTTTTAGATTGCTGTTGTGTGTCTCAGCAGCCCCTTGGAGAAGCCAATGAATCTGCACATGTATTGATAAAGAAGAGTGAGAAGAATTTATATGAATCTTTTTAGATTTTTCTGAACAGCAGAGTAGCTGTGGGCACACAGTAGGAGCCCAGACTTCAAGGAACATGTGTATGGAATAAACACATTACTGCATAAAGAGGGCTGAGGAGGAACGAATTCGACACTGATCTCAGATGAGGCCAGAGTAAACATCTTACATATTCTAAAAGCCTGCTGTTATGCATATAACATATGCTAGTGAGGACAGAGCTGTCTGCAACAGAAAGGCATGCTTTCACGTTTTGCCCTGTATTCAAACATGATGCAACCCAATCCTAAAACTGGCTTACACAAATAATGTTTTTTGCAAGTATTCTAATATTCTTACGGATTTTCATTTTACATCTAGAGATTCTGGGCTGTTAATAAATTTTTTGTTTGGGTTTTGCAGAAGTGGACTGCAAATAGACTGTTAATAGAAAATAACAACAACAGACAACAGGAATCTGAAAACCACTACTACCAGTAACTCATTGAAATGCAAAATACGCAATTCCAGATCCTCTGAAAAACCTGTAGTAAGCAGTAATCTATTGCAGCAAACATCCCAATAAACCCATTCTCCCCAGAAAAATACAAAAGCATACTTCTAAAAAAATAACAATACAGATGTAAGAAAATTTGGGAAAATAAAACTTATATAGGAATTGCAAATTTTCTTTGAGGTAACAAACAGGAAAATAGCAACAAGTTCCTCAGCTACTTTACATGATAATATTTTTACATTTTCTTGGGCTACAGGTCTGATTCTTCACCACCCTATATAACCACCACTGTAAAAACAAGATGCAGCTTCTATTTTGACACCACTAAATTACATGAGGTTCAACTATGAATTTAAGGAGCTTGGCTTTCCAATCTTGTTGTTTATGTCTGCTTTACAAAACCACTGAAAATTGTTTATTTACTTTATGATTTATTAAATCTGCTGTCAAAGCAGTCAGGGATGTTTTGGGGTTTTTTTCCCCACAAAAATCTTACAAAGTACTTACCTAGACAGCTGCATTATAAAAATACTGCCATTGCCTACAGAAACATGACTAAATAGGTTGTGGCTTTGTCAAGAATGAAACAATGAAAGTGAAAAACCCAAATAAAAAGCCCAAACCAAAAAACACAAAAATGGAAACCAAATGAAAGCTAAGCAAAATAAACGTATCTGCATCATGTCCTGAAGCCTATTCAGTAGACAAAAGCAGTGGCAGACTGCCAAGTAGAAGAAATTCCAGGCTGAAAATCCCATTGCTAAATTTGGAGAGTTCAAGAGCCAACAGCAAGAGCCTCAAACACAATCAAAGCAGGGTAATGAGCTGGGGAGGGGGAGAGGACAGCTCACATCTACCTGCGTCTCAAATCATCACAGTTTTTGTTCTTTCCACTAGAGCTCTAAATTCAGCAAGAAGCCTACACAAAACCTAGGCTTTTCAAAACTACTCAGTACTAGCTGCCATTTTCACTCACAGAGGTGA
The DNA here is from genome assembly GCA_028565335.1 of Limnodromus scolopaceus. Classification (NCBI taxonomy): domain Eukaryota; kingdom Metazoa; phylum Chordata; class Aves; order Charadriiformes; family Scolopacidae; genus Limnodromus; species Limnodromus scolopaceus. The sequence goes on along the minus strand of JAOXNO010000078.1, from coordinate 20,804,633 downwards.
GGCAGCAAAACTGAGAACATCAAATAAGAACACAGGATGTACACACATATTTGGCAGTGGAAAGTGGCAAATCGATCCCAGACCTAGCAGAGACCTGAGCTAGTAAACTGATGAAGCAAAATACAGTTCTCTACAGACTTATCGGAACAGGCCCAAAAGCAGCCTCATCAAGGTTTCACAGCACTGTACAGACTGCTCCCTGACACCTACTTGCTGCTACCACTCTCTGCTTACCAATGAACTCAGTTCTGGAACAAGAACAAGCAGTGCTACTACAGCTCTCCCTCAATCCCTGATGCACACAAGCCATAAAACCACAAAATAATTCAGGTTGGAAAGGACTTCAGCAGGTCTTTAGTCCAACCTCCTGAGGGGGACAGTCACTTCCCTCGCTCTGCTTTCTGTTCACGCAGCCCAGGAGGCTGTTGCCCTCCTTGGCTGCCAGGGCACACTGCTCACCCACGTTCCCCTTGCTGCCTGCCTGCCAAGACCCCCAGTGCCTTTTCTGCAGAGCTGCTCCCCAGCCGGTCAGTCCCAGCCTGTACCATTGCAAGGGGCTCTTCCTTCCCAGGTACACAACTCTGCACTTGTGTTTGCCAAATTTTATGTGTCTTCTGTCAATCTGTCCCTCCAGCCTGCCTACTTCCTCTGAATGGCAGCTTTTCCCTTAAGGGCATCAACCACAATGTGATTCTCTTCAAACTTGACGCAAGTCACTCTGTCACCTCCTTCAGGTGATCGATAAAGATGTTAAGCAGGACAGGTTTCAGGACAGACTCCCGTGGTGCTCTCTCCAGGTAGAGTACAACCTCTTCACCACCACCCTCAGCTGAACATCCAAGTGCGGAGTGTGCTTTTCAAAAGTCCACTCAAAGAAAACTGGTACAGAAACGTCCTTTACCCAGTGGAGCTTTTTTCCTTTTCAGATAAGGAACTGCACTAACCCAGACTGAGGGCTGTGTACTTGCACTGGCTCAGGTGGCAGAATGAATGATCAGAGAGATCAGCTATTCTGCCACAGATGGTGCAGGCTACTCTCAACCCTAGACACACAGGTCCAAGCAGAAGCAATGTCCTTCAAGCTTTGTTACTGTCTGTTTTTCTTCTTCCCCTAAATCATCACCCAAAATGGAAGATGGTCTCCTATATACTCAAAACATTTCACGCATCTATATAAAAATGATATAGTATTAAAGCGGAGTTTCCTCTGAAACTCACTCTGGCATACAAATTTTTACATAGAACTATTTCCTCTGGTAGGTTTTTTTTTTTTTTTTCCAAAAAAAGAAGTACTTCCTCATGGTGTCAACATTTAAGTGTAATAAAACAGAAAAAATACTTCAAAATAAAAGCAGATAGTCCACACTGTATTTCTTCCAAGTAAGATGAACCTTTCTTAGCTTCTATAAAAACAAGCATCGTGCCTTACACACCACTTTAGTACTTACGAGTAAAATGATTAGAAGTGGATGGATGGACATTACTTCCACTGTCAGCACTTTCACTGCTAGAAATGTCGTCATCCGATTCCCACACACAGGAACAAGGTGAGGTGCCATCAACTTCTTCAAACTTCCTCTTTAAAATCCCACTCATCACTGCAGTGCTGTCACATGCACCTGTAACGGGGATAGAGGCAATGAGGCACTGGAACACCTGCCTGCTGTCCAGGTCTTCGAAGTCATTCATCATGAAGGAGTTCATATATCAATCAGATACTACTACCTGTAGCTAAATGGGTCCTTACCAAGAGTTTTAAACATTGCCAGGAAGGAGTCAAAAATACTTATCAGTATATTTATCATCTCACTGACTTTCTTACAGGCAGTCTTTTCTTCTTAAGACAGAAGGCAAATGCTACCTGTGTTCTACCACTGCAGACAAAATTCTATAGTTACATTTTTTTATGCGTGAGATTGGCTATTTCAGTTACGCAGTAAATTTGGGGCAAGTATGAAGTATATATAATCCACTATAATTCAATGGAGATGCACCTTTCTACACCAAAATCTTACTTGGCATTAAGAAACATTACATGACAAAAATCACTTTTCACCAAGAAATATAGTTCGGAAAGAAAATGTTCTCCCTGTTGATTTATTTTAAAGGTCTGATTTATGTAATACTCTACTACCAAATACCCACATTCTCAATTAGATTTGAGAGCATGAGATATTTGGCATCTTTTCAGGACAGGTCCTGCAAACACAGTTCTGGCTCATTTTGTCATTTTAATTTATGCAGAAGTTTCTCGCAGAGCTTTTGTGAAATCCAGATACAAATACTGGGCGCACAAGTAGACTATTTCCATTCACACAAGTAAAATATCAAGGGACTGAATCCATCCTTATGAACTTGGCTTCCTAATCGCACTGTCAAACAAAGCCAGAGTCATGCCGAACACTCCTTATTGCTTCCCTTTCATATTTAACAGCTGATCTTCTTATCTCCTTTTATGGACTACCAAGCCAAAGAAGATAAAAATATTTTTAAAGCAATTCTTATATCATTTTAATGCACCCGATAGGCTAAAACAATTTTTTCTCTATCTTTAATTAAAAAAGATCTCAAAGTTTACTGTCACCATCGTTACTGATTACATCCTACTGAAGACTGAAAATTAATTCTAAGATCTTAATTTAAAAGTTACAGATAATATCTACTCTCTGACTACACTAATCAGTGGAATGTTGCTGTAAATAGCTGGGGAAAAAAGGCTGCTGTTTGATGCTTTCAAGCGTACAGTATCAAAAATTCTCATTCTTCTGAATGCCACTTGCCTTCAGCTTGTTAAGCTGCCAATTCAATTCATTTTGTAACAAAGCTGATTTCCTCTAGTAAGTTTCACTCTACCTTTATGGTTGTGTCTAATTTAGAGAAAAGACTTCAGTATAGATCACAACATAATGCTATGAACAGATGCTGCATAAGATGATCTTCAGCACCAAACTTGTTTGTATGCAGAGCACACTAAAAAATAAATAATGAATATATCAGGTTTTAATAGTGCCAGTCATATAGATAACTTTAAATGCATATGCCTGATGTTCTCAGCTTGTTTTACTATTTAAGAAAAAAACATTTTCCTGAAAGGGATTGTATTTTTATTCTGATGACAAGGAAAGGAGCATTTAGCATCACTTTGTAATAAGCTCTGCAAAAAACATAAGAGAGAAGACAACAAAACACACACACACACACACACACTTAAACCCCACAATAGCAGAGAGAGGGTAGAACCCTCCCAAAAAAAACAGGTTCAGAAACAACTCTGACCTGTCCCCCATGTTCTCGCTGAATCTCTTTCCCAGCCACTTTTTCCACTGCCTCCTGCAGTGCTTACAGCACTGAAATTGTGAAATCACCATTATTTCCATGGCAACAGCCTGCAATATCAAAACCACAGGATTATAGCTTGACTGCAGAAGAGGGTAAAGAAGCAGCTGGAGTGTGAGAAAGAAAATGCTTACACTCAAACATCTCAGTGAAGAGAGCGATAAATGCGCTGACAAAGAGTTTATTGTACAAGGGAGACCTAGGTCAAATCCATGTCCGAGCCCATTGAAATTGTGGCTACGGGAGTTGTAAAGTTCCAGGTCCAAAGAACCTCAGTCATGACTGCACCACAAGGCAAACCTAATAGCTGCAATCATCACTAGTGTGCAGACTGTCAGAGAGCAAGAACTAATTTCATAACCCGAGATGATTTCCAGACAAAAGCTCTTTTGTCAGACATTGTCTTCTGCAAGCATACCAAACAGCGACTGGGTGACTAACATGCATCTTGAGCATCAGTGAAGTAGTTGCAGATAGTGAGTCTCAATAGCCAGAACTGTTTACAGCTAGTAGCAGAAACAAACATTTTTCACACCAAAGGGTTTTAAATTTGTTTACATTTAGCATAGCCTACATTTGCACCAAGTGTCATGACCTGGTAGTAGCAAAGCCATTTCCTTAAGAAGATTTATATAATGAACCATAACAAATGCTTCCCAGGACCCTTGGAAGTGGCATACACGTTAGCTGTACACCCAGCTTGCTGATCAAGGAAAGACAGGAGGTATGGGAATACTGCAGAACCTGAGTATCACTGCAACACACAAAGACAACATAGCTATCCATTATATATATATTTAGTATCACTGTTGCCCAAATTTTATTCTGAATCTTTTCAAGGAACACTATCAAGAAGGTTGTTTGACCAAGTAGTTGCGATAAAATTCAGGCATTGCCACTTGCCAGAGATCTGTTGATTTTAGTCTCTCTGCTATCAAGTCTCACCAGGAAAATGCTACACAGGGGAAAGAAGACACTTCCATTACTCAAGAGCCTGGCTATCACAGAGATAGATTAAAGAGTATCTAAAACTGTTTGTACAAACTATGTACCAGCAGGAGACCCCTTTAGATTAACATCTGTATAAACAGCTGCTGCTCCATAAGCCAATATTCTTCAGAAAGAGGCACATCTGCACAGTAGCACAAGGCATGTTCTGATACTTTTAACCCAGGTCTTGTTTACATAGGTGTCCTATAGTACCCGACTGAGATCCACATCTCCAGGAAGCAGGAAATGATAAGCATACACACAATCTGTTTATGAAAGCATTATTTTGCACTCTCTGTTGATGATGTGATATATCCCAGCAGAAGACAGAGATCAACAAGAATAAGCAGCAAACTTCTAACAATGAGGCCACAGAGTTTGTGATACCTCTAAATCTTCCTTAAGTCCAGAATCAGGGAACCAGGACAGAGAACTCAAATTGAACTGTCATTCTTTTTCCTGCACTATAGCTACGAACTGAATCAGTAATTTCAGAATTAATAATTACTAATTTAATGATCAGTAATTACTAATTACTGATCAGTAAATTAAGGGGAATCAAACTGAAGCAACTGCAGTCACAAAGAAATCAGAATCCAATGTCATCTGAAGACTTTACAGCTTTAGGGGTCAAGGCACCAGAGACATACACAAGCTAAATTTTCAGTACATGAATGGAAAGTAAAACTATAAATAAACTCCACATCTGATAACAGGAATCATAAAGGTAATACAATTACACAGTGGTACAATTTTGCTAACACAAAAGTCACTTATGGCGTGTAAGACAGTACATCATATAGGATGGGAATAACTTCAAACACACAGAAGTACTATAGCAATATATACAACCTGAAGAAAAATGAGCAAATGTGTGTATTTCTGCATAGAATCCAGTGCAGAAACGTCCATGACTGACTATAGGAACCAAACATCACACGACTAAGAAAAACAAATGCACAGTGTGGTAAGTCAATATTCTTGGACTTTTAGTCAGACACCAGTGAGATTCAGCCTCCAGAGTCAATGACTGAAAAACAGCTACCCATTACAGTTAGAGAGTTGTAGAGTTAGAGTCCTCTGCCATGCTCCTCACCATGCCAACGTGGCAATAATCCACAGCAAAGCAAAACAAAATTGAAACGGAGGGAACAGTATTAAAGCAAAGAAAAGCAGTCACGCACACTGTTGTGAGGTCAAACTCCAATTGCCTGACATAGTTAAGGATTCTCCAAAGAAATGGCAACTTGCCACAGCAGGAACATATGATAGACGTGGGCTGGGAGAAGGATATATCTTTCTTAAACACTCCCCCCATCCATTTTTTCTCCTTTCTTTCCTAGTTTTCCTTCGCCCTGAAGGAACTACTCCCACAAAGAGATCATTTAACCAGTTCTCCAGCTGCAGGTACGCTGACTGGTGAAGCAAGTCCTCCTCAAAGCTCCATGGCAACAGGCTTTGCCTTGCTAGGATGCCAGATAATTGGCAGGCACCACACATTTTAAAAGTTCAGAGGCAACATGTTATTACTAGAAGACAAAAATCCCATGTAAATGTGGGAAATGTATTTATAACAGTCACAATACTACCTAGAATCTACAAAGTAAAATAATGTAAAAGCCTGGCTGTATTGATTTTTCTCTTGTACCTGAAAAGGCTAGAAATATTAGAAAACCATGGTAACAATCTCCTTGCAACAGTCCTTTAGAAAGCATGTATCTCCGAATCTCAGTGAAAAGGCCCAGAAGAGCAGTGTTAGAATTACTGAGTGGAGGGGTGGGGTGACAGTGCACCACTTGTGCTCCCAGCAGAAGCTTCTCTTCCATAACATACACTGCCAAACTTGCTCTACAAAACCTAAGTTGCCACATCCTCAGCGTTTCATTGATGCCCATGGACAGAAAAAAGTAAAACAAACAAAAAAAAAAAATCCACAAAACAAAAGCACCAGGACCACACTGGATAGGCACTACAGGGAGAGGTAAAAGCACCTCAGCTATTGCTTTGAAATGTGCTAAAAGATATTAATAAAATAGACAACAAGCTGCAATATGGAAATACAGAATTGACAAAACCTTTGTGCAGTGACAAAGACAAATCCAAAGACATTTTCATCCTCGTCAAAATCTTGAAATAAATGACTGTTCTGCAGAATTCGGCACTACAGTATATAGCTGATAACACAGGAAATTGAACAGGTATGGAACATACACGTTAAGACATAAACATCAAGTATGTACCATATGCAGTAAACATAACAAAGCAGATATGAAATAATAAAATAGGACCCTGCCTCAGATTATATATCCTCATGATTAGAACAAAGCCTCTCCACAGGAACCAGTTACTGACTAGAGCTCAGGAAAAAC
>JAOXNO010000078.1:20767050-20788476 GCA_028565335.1 Limnodromus scolopaceus | reverse complement strand
CCAGGTAGCTAAATTCCCCCTTGGGAAGGGGAGAATTGGCTACCTGGACACAAGGCCAGCTTCCAGCCAGAGCAGCTGGTGGCCACCAAAGGGCATGGGAGCAGCAGCCCTGCTGCGGACCTGCCCACCCTTTGTCAGGACGCCACTTTTAAATTCAGCCTCTTGCCCATGGCCAGTTGTCTGAGCTACGCTACCACCCTGCTGCAGCCATGCCTGGACCTTCACCCAGGGGGGCTGAACACAGACCTGCCTCTCCACTACAGACCAGCCACCGGGCCCCTGACTCAGTCTGGTGGCCATGCCCAGCCCTGACCCTCTCAGTACTGTTGGGTCACCCTCAGCTTCTGGCTCCCCGGCCATTCCCAGTCCGCTCCCCAGCACAGCGCCTGAACCCAACCACCCCTTTCCAGAGCCAGCACCTGCAAAGTCTTAGCAATGCTTTCTGGCTCCAAAGGGCTATTGTTGGACTAATTAATCACACATACACAGAGATGGAGAACAGGAAATTTGGTCCTTTATGAATCCAGGTTTGCACCTAGTCCCTGCTCTCACTCAAGTGATTAGCAGGTTTGCTTATATTCATTTGGCTATTTCAGCTTTTTTTTAAACATCTCAATACTTCTACAACATACATTTTAATTTTTTTTCTCCAGAGCTATTACACTGGACAAAACAAAGGCTTCATCAGGAAGCAAATTCCTGCAGCAACTTCCTTCACTTCTTTCCCTGATTACGACCATTGCTACAAAAATATTTGCTTCCATTTTCTCTGACTCTATGAAGAATGAAGTTTCTTTTGGCAATCCCTTTACAGAAGGCTAGTGTATTACAGAATCATCTCCTTCATGAAAAAAGCTTCCAAGAAAGAATTTAGAAACTATATATAAATTACATCTCAGTAATCCACTCTGCCTTACCACAGAATGGTACTGATTGAGTAAATTAAAAGAATGAAAGTAATTCGTAATCAGAAACAGCGAGGCTGCCAGTGCCCTTTGACTACACCGATATAGCTACGTTGTCGGGGCTGAACGCAGTTCCTGACTTGGTTTGGTTTATTACAAACCATTCATGGATCCCAGTTCAGGTTTCACTTGCAACTCACAGTTCTTTGTAACATCCAGGCTTATCAGTCAAGATTTTTCACTTCCCACTCCAGAGTTAACGATGAGCTATGCTGAACACAAAATTTAAAAGTGCTGCACAGACCCACTGGAGCTGAGCAAAATAACACTCACATAGTACAAGTTATTTATGATGATGAAGCCAGAAGCCATACACACTTCCACACTCAGGGATGCTGGAAAAAACATTTACTGTTTATGCTTTATACAACCCTGATTGTAAAGATGAACAGACACAGTGTAGTAAATAATTAGAACTTAAAGTCTCTGCTATTTCATAACATACACTGCTAAAACTAAACATGATCCTTCCTATGATATCTGCTTTCAGTCTCTTCCTTTAGCAGAGTTAATTGTTCCACTCCCTTCCCTTGGTAGGCTTCATCAGTAGTCATCTTTCTCTTTAGGCCTTGTGCTTTTTTACTTTCTTATTTTTTTTTAATTAAAAAAATGTAGCTGTTCTATTTTATCAGAATTTTTTCCACTCTCGCTCCATTATTCTACCCTATATCTGGTCCATACTTGCTTCTTTAGGGCGCATACCAGTTTCCTTCCTAGAGTCACGAAGGATTTATTTAATTAAAGACAGAGGAGTTAAAATTCTTTAAAGCTGTATCAGTACTAAAAACAGTTTGCAACAGTGTTCAAGATCAAAGAGGATCCTTGATTTGTTAAGTTCAGCATTTAGTTTTCTGGTTTTGGCCTTTATTTCACATTTTTTTGGGGGGAAAAAAAACAAACTGAAAAAAACCCAAAACAAATCAAAACCAAACAAAATACATAGTGAAATGAGGATGAGAGCTGATCAGTAACTGTAGTTGCTTACGGTTCACATATATGTTCACTTCAAAGTTGGACCACTTTGTCTTTCAGCAATCTCATACAGGATGTGCTGATTTCCCACCTGCTCTCATGTTTAGAATACTGTGTAGTATCTTCTGCACCTTTTTAGTTTCTTCTGAAATGCGAGTCTTTGGAAGCAGGAGCAAAGGAAAGGGAAATGATGCCTGGGGGAAAAAGGTACTTGTAGATTTACTTATCTCAAAGAACTCCTATTGACAGTAAGAAACATCTCTCTTGCTTTCTGCTTGATAATCCATGCAGGCTTCCATAGAGTGTGTGACTCCCAGCAGCTGTCCTCAGGTTATGTAATTTTGTGGTAGTTGATCACATAGTCCTTCATTAGAAACCAATTACTGTTCACCTCTTCTCTCAGGTGTGAGATCAGCTCTAACATTCTGCTTAATGAAGACATAGGTGGAGCTTGGAATTTAGAGGAAGCTACAGGCAGACATTTGAGACTGGTAACAGTTTGTTCAACAGGCTGCTGACTGCAGGATCAGGCATTTGCCTAAGAAAAACAGCAGCTACTGTCTGGCTTGGAAGCAGCAGGGCTATCACCTCACCTACTAATGCTGGAAGAAGTCCGATAACCTACAGCATAAGAGCTCTCCTGAAAGACTGTTACTAGGACATCAGAACAATTTTTTCCACACGTAGTCTAGAATAAGGATCTTATTCACCATTCTGCTAGCAACATCCAAGAAAAATATGTCACATTCCACACATTAGATCTACTAAATCTCCTGAACAAAGAGAGACATTGTAACACCTTGTTTCTCCGCATGGTACATGTCTGTGGAAAGATCCTTGAAGAGGGACCCATCAAGCTTGTGAGGCACCAACAAGACTATCTGAATTTCACAGCCACCGCCAATTCCATGTGGCAACACAGCATCATTATGAAACGTGCCAGCATGGTTTCCAATCAAAGTAAACCCTGATAGAGAAAAAAGAAGAAAGTGATGAATGAACTATGCATGACTTACTCAGGGTTACTGCCTGGGAGAATCCTCCGTGGTCAAAAGAACTGGAACCCACTGATGTTTGGTTATGAAATCCAGGCCAAGGTTTCCTTAATTTGAAGCTGCTGCCATTGCAAGGAAATTACTTACAATTTATAACCAAAACCAAGCGGAGAATCGAGGTTTCTTTCTCACAAATGGTCAACAGATGCCATCATGTACTAGCCTTAGAAATCCCTCAAGGCACGTAGGAATCCAGTAGTCTGAGGTTTAAATACCGAGAAGCTATCAAATAGGACATGTGTGATAGTTTCCATGAGCCTCTGAAGAAACCAGAACTCCACAATCAGAAATAGCAACCTATTAAAATGCAGATGCCATACAACAAGCTATATTGGCTTCAATGCCCTACTGACTGCATTTAATGAAGCCTGAAGGGATGACTGTTCAGGTTGGAGAAGCAGCTGGATAATTATGGGCGATGCACAGGGAAAACACATCACCCTATAGTTTGAAAATCAAAACTGCTTCAGGAAAGGAGAATAGGATTACTTTAACATAGCATTTATACATTTTTACTCTTTAATAGAACCTAGAAGACTCTGCTGTCTCTGAAGGAGATGTGCTGAACAGTACTTGTTCCAGTTTAAAGCAGTAACAAACCAAGCCCTTTCTAGATGGCACACAAGGATGCTAGAAAGAGACCATACTGGTCAGTGGATCTGACAGTTGAATACATGTTACTTTAAGAGGAATTAACTATTAAGGAGCTGTAAAGACTATTCTAAACTGGTGAGAGGGAAAGAAAAAAAAGAAAAGAAAAAACACACAAACCTAAAAAGACAACACTGCTTGCTGTGCAGCTGAAGGCCAAAAGCAGAGCGTGTAAGTTCCTTCATTAGTTTTAAAAGAAACAGTCCTGCAGCACCTCTGTTATAGCAGGTAAGTTTTGATTTACTCCTTGATAAACAAAACCAAGCAAAATCAAAACAAATTCTCCCTATGTATCTTGTATAAAAAACACCAGAAAACTCCATGAAAACAGCACCACGTGGGAAGAAGTCTCAGAGCAAAATTGAGAAACATATTCAAGGCAGACTATAATTTTCACCTCTTACAGATGCAAGTTACATAAACTGCAACTTCCTCAGACTCCCACCCACTTACCAATATCTATTTATATTCCTTCAATCAATTCAAAAATACAGTCATCTGCCTTCAGTGAAATCAAAAGTATAATATGACACAAAAGAGAGAAAAAGTAAGCAAAGGACTTCTGCACAAGAGTATACACAGATTTCCATTAATTCATCTGTGACTATCTTAAAAAGCAGCTTTCTAGCATGAAAATTATTTCCAATTCTAATTATTTACATAACAACAACTAACTCGGTTAAGTTCTTCCCAAAATCAGGAATTGACTTCTCGAGCCTAAAAGATCAGACTTTAAAATCAAGTTTCTTTTGAACCATAATCTAGACTTCAAGACTAAAAGGCAAAATTAAGAAAACCTGAACAAGTTTACTAACCCAGCTTTTATTAACTGTAAAAAAAAAAAAAATTCTTGGTTTTCAGCCATATCTGCTCCAGTGAAGAGCATAATGCTGGCACAGCACAGTAAGAAAAAAGATGAGGTACTACCCCCTTTTGCAAGGAAGGGAGACACAGACTGACAGCTAGGTCAGGGAGTAATATACCACTTCTCATTGCTATGACAGGCGCCTTATGTGTTCTTACTTAGTCACCACAGCTGAACACCTGAAAGATTAATAAGGGTTCTTTTTCTTTCTACTTATTTTGCAGGTTAGACAAGTTTCTTCTTTTATTTATATTTCTTCTTCCTCCACTAATGCACTGACTCGATGAAACCTCTAAGATGATTTTGAGTCGAGCCAGTTCTGACCTAGCTGGCAATCATGCATAAAGATGCTTGGAAAAAAAAAAAATATATATACACTTCCACGTGTCCCAGGTTGCCTGGAGATTTAAATTGTTTTATTAATAATTACTTTAATACCAAAGACCATGCATGGAAAGATTAAGATATATTCCCTCTCCTCGCCTCCCCACTTTTAAAACTACAAATAAGGGATTTTATTGATAAAGGAACATCAATCCTTAACACCTGTACTTCTGTCATGGGATCAAAGTTCCTATTTGAAAGCAAGCATGGTTTACATGGAATGCTGATGGTAATTGATTTCCACAGGTGTTTTTACTGAACCTGCATGTAGAGAAAATGCTTTAAATTTGATTTGAGAGATCATATATGCATGTCCATGTATTCAAAAGTTCTTGGAAGTCTGTTAAATAACAGATATCATAACATTTTTCCTCTTTTGACAGACTTTCATAGTTCTTTCAGAAATCTTCATTACAGAGAGTACTAGAACATAATAAAAAGTCCAAAAACATACACTTGTGGAGCTGAATAATCTAAGCTTAAGCAGCTACCCTGCAGTTAGTTACAAACATCTGAGTCAGACAGGAAAGGTGGAAAAATATTAAGAACAGGGATAATACGAAATACATTTCCTCCAAATATTTGATGCTGACCCCAAGTTTGCATTGTGAGCATCTCTCATTTTTCAAAGAACAAAATTAAAAATCAACTTAATTATATATTCGATAATTTTTGTCCCGTGTGCTACCATCCTCATTTCAACCATATGCACAGTGTCCTAGCCCTCTTAATTTGTTTTTTCCCCTATAACTTTGCACTCTCTCCACCCAGCCCAGCTTCATAATGACTATACGGCTACCCTGTCCTCAGCCTCACATACTGGTCACAGTCACTTAAAAGTAGCTTTATACTCAGGCACAGTTAATATTGGGAGATCACCCACAATCAGTCCATATATGTTACTAGAGAGCTCACAAGGCTACACTAGTATCTGAAAGTCAACCAGTGATCAATGAGACAGGACCAATGGTGAATCTGGTGCTTAAGTACATGCTATAAACACAAAACTTTTTTTTTCATAATTTCTGGTTAAACAAATACAAACATGTACATTTCTACCAATACAAGAGTACTACATTTTTAAGTACACTCGTGCAAAATCTAATTCCAGAAGTCTTTGAAGGAGTTCCTCTTTTACCCCATGCATACTTTTAAGAAAGGCCGTGCACTGTTGCTATTGATCATACTCACTGTTTTTCCCCAGTGCTGTCAACGCGCAGCTCACCAAAACACAGAGGGAAAGAGACCATCTAAGGAAATTGCGTTCAGTCCATAGGGACATGTAACTAACTAATACTTACCAGCCTTTCAATACTACTGCTTTCTGGGAGCCATTCCTTCACCTGTTCCATTTCTGTTTTTCCTAGTATGTTGTGGGTTTTTTTTTAAACTGTAATTAGCTCTTTAAGGTAAAATTCACCACTGTACGTGCAAGAAACATTAAAGATCTTAAATCTTAACAGATGACCAGCACAGCATTAAAGTAAGCTACTGAATGAAAAGTAAACAAATTTAAAGCTTGCAAGCAGCAGACCTGTAAAAAAAAAGAGGGGGAAAACGCTAAAGAAACGATACAAAAGATAAGATAATGATACAAAATGATAAAGAAATGATTCAGCAGGTGTCCGATTTGTCCTGCTCCTTGAAACAAGAAAGATCATTATTTACCTTCTCAATCTGTCATAGTTATGGTGGGGTTCAAAATGTCAAATGCATAGTTTTGCTGACTGTTAAATTAAAATGTACTTGTTCCCCAAGTGATGTGAACTTCAGCCACAACAAAGAAAAAAGTGTTCTGCAAACAATCCACCTGCATCTTCACATACAGATTTGCAAAAGAGTTCTAGAAGACAGCACTCACCTGGGTGGGAAAAGAAGTCTAGTCCCTATTTCCATATCAATCTTGTCAAGAAGAAAACCCAGACATCCCTCCATGTAACTGAACGACCCAACGTTAAAGAGTTATGCCCCTTCTTTTGGATGATACTGGACAAAAAAAGACAGTCGCCTGCTTAGCACTATCTTCCCCAAACTATTTTATAGCTTGTCAATTTTGGTACATTTCTGGAAGATGCAGGTTTGGATTCGAACACTTACTGGCTAAGGAAAGAACAGTAACCAAGTCTCTCACATTCTTAGGAATAGCTCTTAACTACAATAAACAAGTATATGTCTATCATTGGTAAAAGGAAAAAATCCAAGTACGTGAACAGTCCACCCACAGAAGAGGGATCAGTGCTTTGGATTCTCAGTAGCACGCAGCTGCTCATACACTAAAGAAGCTCAGAAATTCAGACATCCTACTGTGCTAGTATGTCCATTTCACCAGGTTGGAAATTCCACTGAAAATGCAGGATGACTGCATTTCTCTTTGCAAAGGCACAAGCTCTACTTTCTGTGCTAAAAACACAGTATATATTACTTTAAAAGTTGCAGCTGCAGAGAACCATCAAATTGATTTCCTGAGTTGCAAATGCCTTTTTAATCACCTCCAGTGCAGCAGTAGGCCTGCAAGAAAATGCTTAGCAGAATCACAAACTTCAAAGGAACCATACCAACAGAATATCATGGTTGGCAATGAAAAGCAGAACAGTAGAAAGCAAGAACCAGGAATTACTTTTAATAAATTTCCCAAGACATATCAAACAAAGGAAAATAAAAATTTTGTCACTGGGAAGAGAGATCTCTTTATAGACTGATCAACTTCTGAAGAGAGGTCCTGGAAGAATCCCAAAGTTGTCATCAAAAATAAAAAACAGCATTTATTGTACATAAATTGTTAAGCCTTAGTTAGGAACAATTGTTAAGACAGTGACAGAATCTGCTCTCTATTGCATCATTGTGAATAGATAATAATTCTGGTGAAGTTAATGAGCAACTGAAGCTGCAGAATGGGCTTTCATTCAATGTTCAGAGACAAAGTCAGAGTCACATGCAATGAGAAGTCACTCAAGCTGTCATATATTTTGAAATTGTTATATGTGTTTATATACAATACAGCTGTTTAATGTTAGACAGTGGTCTATTTTAATCCCTGCAGTGTTCCTACCATATCTTTTATGGACCTTCTTATACAAGCTCAACCAGAATTAATCTTAAAATCTGGAGAGGCAAATAGCTGTATCCCATCATGAGAGATGCAGTCCTTAAATATCACTGCATGATGTAACCGGAGGGACACGGGAGTGGAAAAATATGCCTTTGTCTGATGATCAGACAGCTTCTATCTGACAGTTACACAGTACGAATAAACAAAAGGTTGAATAAACAAAGACGGCACCAAAGATACACTTTCACAGCTACAACAATAGGAAAAATACTGAAGGTAGGCCATCAAACAATCACATCAGTGTTTCTGCTCCATACTAAACATGTAGCAATACAGTGTTAAGCATGAGTGAAAAAATGTGTATTTGTAACCAAACTAACCACTTATCTATTAGTGTTAGTATTAACACTTCCTTTAGATTAGATATAAAAGGCTAACATGTAAATGTTTTTACCAGTCACTAAGTGGTATAAATAAAATAATATAAAAAGTTCAGTATGAACTGGGAGATAAAGAGGAGCCATTTCAAGCATTTGCATTTATCAAGTGAATTACTATTTTTGCTGTTTTAACCTAATACAGTACAGTTCTCACTGAATACTTTCCCAAAGAAGATGGAAAAAAAAAATTTGCAACAATTTAAAATTCTAGATGAATGCTGATTACTCCATATAGATCGAGTAGATACATTCCCTGATTATCTATCACTGAAACTAGGCTAAATATTATTAATTAAAATCTGCTTAAGAATAAAAAAAAAATCTAATATTGAGGTGCAAGTAATACAAGATATTCTAATAAGCATGATATTTCATTCTAGTGACACGATACAGCAAGAGAACAAAAAGTTTTTTTACAAAAAACCAGGCAATTTTAGCTATATTTATGGGGTTTTCCTCCACTTTGAATGACATTTACAGACTTGATCTTTTACGTCCCTTAAGGAAAACAATAGCTTTGCAAACAATTAAGTTAATGTGTTTGTGTTACAGACAACGTATCACTATGAAAATTGTAATTTTTCCTCATCTTAATAGGAATTTTAGTCTCACACAGGCTCATCATCAGTATCACATGGAGTGTTTGTTCAGTAACATCCCAGATATTGACAAGAAAGCTAGATAACAATCAACACAGGGGCTATTCTAAGACTTCAAATTACCTTTATTAAGCACACAACTTGTTTGTTTGTTTTTTTTTTTAAATCATCACTTTTATCAGACTGCTCCTAAAACCAAGGCTGGATTACTTACTTTTAATCATTAGTTATTATTAAATTAAATCCACACTACATTCCGGAGACAGAAGTACGAATTTTCTTTAAAATCCCTATTCACAAGGGAGGTACCACAATCAAAGAACGTAGCAGCAAGAAGATCAGTGTGATCGTGCACTGACACCTAGTGAATACTTGCAGTTAAGAGATCCTGTTGCTTATGTTCTCATTCCCCATGCAGGACCAATGTTACCAATATATTCATGCTGACAAGATGTTTCCCATATGGACTATGTTTCCCTTCCTCTAATTAGAGAGGCATTAGGATGTGCAGTAATGCTTGTACACAAGCATGAGAACACGCATATAGTATGCGGTATCGGATCTGCTCGAAAAATGTGTATGTCCCTGTAAATGAGTAAGTACCTCGTTTTATTTTTCATCATTAACGACAGCCTAGCGACTAGCGCACAGTATGTCAATGCGGCCAACCAGACAAACAAGATCTTAGAGACAAGATGTATTTTGCAAACCTCCATCTCCACTCAGGGAATCAGCTGGCTCCACACACAGCACAATTGTTTTGTTTCCATTATGCAGCAGATGGTGACAGAGATGATCTGAAAAGCCCTTAAACGTGAACAGCACATGCTGAGGAACAGCGGAGACTGCAACCAGAGGATTTATAGCTGAGAACAATCTGGGGTCAGATTATGTCATCGCGCTGTCACTCCTCCTAATGTGTCTCAACAGCGATGCAGAAGCTAGCTGTTTGACCTATTCATCCAGCTTCACGCAGAATCACCAGCCCTGCAGCCTTGCAGTATACAATGAAAAATATCTGCCATTGCAACTCGCAGCTCTTCTTATTTTTAGATTGCATTTAAGGGATCCCTTCTGCTAAACTTCGCACATTTCTCAAGCATAAAGCCCAAGTTAACAAATATCTTTTCTCTTGCATTTTCAGGGAGCACTGGACAAATTATTAAGTGAAAAACTGCATTGCCTGGTATAACAAGCAAAGCCAGAAAAACAAATATCAAAATAACCCTCCAGGCTCTGACAAATGGTTTGAAGTTGTGTTGGGAGGCAGGGAGGAGGTGGTATGCAACACACTGCCAGATGCTATCACTCGCCATAAATCTTTGCAGACCCACATTCAAAACTCCAATTTTCATAGCCCGACTTTCTTGAATTCCCAAACATAAGGATGCCCCAAAATCACATACAGTATTCTGCCGCAGGCTATAAGCTTTTTTCAACATTAGCACTGAACTGATCTGAAAGTTGTTTTTCATGAGAAGGGTGATACAGAGGCCTAAACTACATGCACCTACCATGTTCAATCCATCACCTAGAAGGCCACCGGGAGATGCGTGAGGGCGGGGAATAAAAATTAATAATTTCAGCGCTTCTATCTTCACTTGAAGAAACTGATCTTGTCACATTTTTCAATGCATCCAGGGTATTCATGCCTGGGTATGGGTGCGAAGCTCAGTTTCTCTCTCATGTAGATCTAAGTTACCTTGTCACAGCTATGACATACACAGGTGATAGCAGTAATGAAAAATCTTTCACAAACGGGTATTTGGATGAAGTTATTACCTAAATTGCCCTAATCCTGTACAATACTTCTCCAGCAGAACTGCATGTCTTTGGATAAGCAGCTTCAGTGGCAGAGATCAACGTGGTGTTTTTTTCATTTTCATGATTCCATAATAACCCTACACATGTGTGCAGTGCTGGTGGCAGGGAGAGACAGAGGTGCCCCAGCCCAAACCATAGGAATACCAGCAGGACACTGGCAGCAGACTTTACTTTCCAAAATTGTTTTTAATGTATCTCTAAATTGCACCTTGGATGTCATGAAGATATCTTTCCTAGTTGTACTATTCAGAGGCTTTCACAACACAAACAGTAATTGCCTAGCTTACCTATGTTGTTTGTTTCAGCAACTGTCATTCCCATTTTCTTTTCTACCAGTTGAAAAAAAAAAAAAAAAACAAAAACAAAACCAACCAACCAAAACAAAACAAAAAAAGCCAACCTACACCAGGGGGGTGTGGAGGGAATTTGACAAATCTGAATTGGCTTATTTTTTTTGAATGAGTGCTCAAAAAGAAAAACAACAGAGAAAACCTACCTAGTTTTAAAAAAAATGACCCATGCCCTAAGCACAATTTCTCTATCAAGTCTTCTCCTATAACTATCTGGTTCAGGATACATGCCAAACATCCCATACCACCCATGTATTCATCTGAGAAGGTGAAGGATAGACACACACAAAACCACACAAGATTATTGCACTGTTAACAAATTTTCGTCTGTCAATCAGGTACAGTATTTTGAGATTCTTTAGCAGAAGCCAATGCAAATCCTGAGCAACTTCAGTTCTTGTTACTTTCTATGCACGTACAGAATGTCCACAAATATATACACATACAAATTTATATGCATATACAATGGCCTTCTGTTTGTCAAGACTCCAACTGGAAGATGACACATTTTTTGTGCTATCATTACAGTAAGCCTTTACAAATTTTCCACAACCTCATACTATGTCGAAAATTAGAACTACTGCTTGTATTCGTGTCAAACAGGAATTCACATTTATGTGTAATCCTACAGGCAAAACACAGATTATTAAGAGGAGGGAAAGGGTGGGAGGACAGCAGGGTGTCAGCAGGGTCAGCTTTCATGGATCAAAGTTTCTTCTGCAATAAAGAAAATGTATACCCCCTCAAACCATATACAGTATTCTGTTCTGCAGCTCAAAAATCCTTGTTGCCATGGGAACCGCAAAAAAAGACAGTCATGTTATAGCAAGGCTATAACAGAAACATGTCTGCTGGGAAATTACCAGTAGTCCAGGATTTCATATCAAAAATGCTTGGGTATTTTCAAGCTGAAAACATCATGTTTCCTCAAATCTTACTTCCAAACTCTCTTTTCACAAATATTTTGGAAATCTTTACTAAAATCTGCTCACATATACATATTGTTTATACAAAATAAGGTAAGCAAATCAGTGTTTAAAATGCACTATATACAATGTAACAATACCAACTCATAAATATGAGTGTTCCGGATACACTTGGTACAGACTGCACACTAATGATTTACACTGCTCAGTCTATCTACACATAGGGCAAAAAACAGATCTTAAAAAAAAAGACTAAAGCACTTGATACTTGAAGCACATACAAAAAAAGAATATTGCATAAGTCAGACTGTACAAAGCAAAAATTATAATGCAATTGTTTAAAAAAATATTTCAAGGTTAGTTATACATGGAATTTGCCTGTCGTATCTGTGTTTTCACCAGGTAACAAAAATTAATGTTTGATTACTGAAATAGAATATCAAGGCTTTTGAGAAGGCAGTTTGCACTTCAAAGCAAAGTGAAAAATCAGTGTCAAACCTAGAGTGATGCAATTCCCACTTGAACACAAACAGTTCCATAAGTGTGAATAAAGAAAAACAACACGCTGATCAAAGGAACCATGTAATAACACGGAATTCATACTATCAAGCATACCCTTTTCAGAACCCCATTATAATCTTAGAGAGGTGCTAGATTTATTTTCCTGTCAAATGTGGATGTGATATAAAATGTCTCGGGAACACCACATGAAAAGTACTACATAGAAATGCTGTTAAAATTAGGCGACCTCTAGGCCATATGCTGATTTGTAACACAACAATCAAGTTGGGAAGAACCCTGGAGAAAAATAAGCTTCGCAGAACAGTATCTACAAAAATTGCTTTTGCACGTCAAAGCAGCCTCAGCATATATTTTAAATACATTTTTCTTTTAACTAAGTAGTTATAACCACTTAGTATAAGATTATAACAAACTGCTTTAAAAAGAAACCTTGGAAACTAAATACAAGTCTTATCTGCAGATTGGTTCATGGTTTCAGATGTCTGAGGAACTGGGAATTAGGAAATACATTCTTTTTTATCTGTTCTTAAATACATACTTTCTTATCTGTTCTAAAAATGCTTGCTTATCAGAAAGCACATTATACAGAACATAGTACCACTAAAACCAATTAGTTTTGATAAACTCTTCCTTTCATCACCCTCCCCGGAGCACGGAGCACAGATTAGGGCAGCTCCCTACAATTTAGCCCATGACCACTCTTTTTTCTGACCTAGCCTGCAGACCCTGGGAGAGAACTGCACAGGTCTTGGGAAATGCTTTGACAAATCATCAAGTAACTGAAGATATTCGGAGTAACAGAAGACACTTCCAATGGAGCGTGCACTCACCTAGAAAATGCAGCAGGCTTTTCTTTTTTATCTCTCAGAGCCATACAGTAAACAGGGCGATGATGGGTGGTGGTGGTGTATGTGACACCTGGTTCTTTATTATGGCTTGCAAGAATTGCAAATGTATTTAAATTGGGCTCAAGAAGTCAAGCAATTTACAACAGCAAAGTGAAACAGTGTGCAGTACTTTTAAAGGTAAAATTTTATATTCATAATAGCGTGCAGTTTTCATTGGGCAAGTTTTTAAAATTAGCAAAAATACAAGTGTGTTTTCCTCAGAGGTGACTGGTGAGGAAAACTGATGGTGGAGTAAGAAAGTAACTAATAGAATACAACAAAACATACTGCAAATAGCGAAAAACAGGAAAATATTTAATCTTCTAGATCATTTTGTCTGCATGTACCAGTCCTTCACTTAACACCGCACCTGTTTGATGAGTCATTCTTACAGTAATATGGATGCTCTGCATTTCTCAGATTCATACAAACGTTAGGCAGACACCTTTCCCTGCCAGGGACATCCAACTACCCTCTCCCTCTGCCTCACAGTTTCTCCAAATTAGTCACCATCAACCACCTGAAGAAGAGACCCCTATTTAGCTGTTTAAAAAGAACTCAAACCACAGTTCAGGACCAATCAGCCCTCTCTCCACTTGGAGCAAACAGATCGATGTATTACATCACTGCTGTAACATCTGTCTGTGGTTAAAGTGAGCTGCTACTTCTGCTACTGCACTATCAGTGTGACAAACACCGTAGCCTCTCTACAAAGCCATTTGTTTCCAAAGTACAACAATTTACAATAGTGGATGTGCGTTGTAACAACACAAGCAACAAGCAACTGCAGGAGGCTTTAATTATTTCCCCCCCAGCTGCTGCTATGCAATCGCAAAGGTAAAAAAATAATTTTAAATTGTCATTAGAGTGACATAACAGGATCCAAAATCTAAACAGCAAGGCACAAGACATAACAACAATAAATTCACAGTAAGGTAACTCTGCATGCTGCAAAGGCTTCTTCGTCTAGCATGCAATCAAGGGTCCCCACAGAATGAAGCAGCCAGCCTACACTCAAGTGCTTTATATTCCAGAAATCAGAGACCACCCAACTCAGGTTAGAAACACATTTCTCCAGGTTCAATCAAACTTATATCACATACTGCAGAAAGTTCTGTTTATTTCATGATAAAAGCTAGATAGATATAAAGAGCCCCATCTAAGAACATTTTTAAATAAAGGATGCTTAGCCACAAACAAACAGAAATAGAAACAATCTCCATGAGTGCTCTGGCTTTCCCCACTCTTTATTGCATTTTCTATCTTAAACAAATGATAGATGAGATTTTAAGTTACTCGCCCTCAACTAGTGAGGTGTTTTGCTGGGCTATCCTGAACTATGCTTCATATATTAAATGCAAAATCAACATACTAAAGCAAAAGCAAATTAAAAACAGGCATACAGAAAGGGCAGACCTTCCCATATAGTCAATTTCCAAAAGCAGTATTTTAGAGATGATAATTACTACAGCTTGCTTTCCTCCGGCAAGACTAAACATCACAGAAGTCTCCCTGGAGTATGTCTCTCCAGCACCTTTGCCCTTGTGTCTTCCTTTATCACTTCCCAGGGTAAATAGATTAAAATTTACAAACTTCTTAGAACTTTTTTTTTTCCACGCATACTATTTCTCCAATTTGCACATGAAAATGAATTTGCTGATGAAACAAACGCGACTAACGTGAATGTGTTATCAGTTGTGGTGGACTTCAGTTAACAAATCTTCCACCAGTAAAACGCATCCCCATTCAGAACACTACAAAATCAGGTGGGTACAATTCACCGGTACGAGTGAAAAAACACGGGAAACCAAGCACAGCTTTCATCCTGAAGCAACCTCTTTATTCCTTAGCTCTACTAGCCCGTGCCAGCCACGGCTCCTTCTCAACAGATTGTCTTTCCTGCCTACTTCGATCAGAAGGCGTTTCAGGCAAAGAAAGACCTGGTGGTATCTGTTGCTCCAGAGCTTGCTGTGCTAAGCAGATCCAGAAGGTAGTTTCTCCCACAGGACTAGCACAATCTTGGAGCAGCACAGGATTTATCCAGAACCACAGAGTGCACCGAAACCCCGTGAACTGCTTCCCATTTATTCCACTATCCCAGTAAACAGCTGTGGCTACACCAGCTATTCACCAGCTGCCCTCACCCAGCTCTGCCACCACCTGTGTGGCCACCGGGGCAGCCTTGCACACCCTCCCACACACCAGCACTCCCATTCCCCAGTCCGGCCAGCATGGCAGACCCACTTCCACCAAGGGGCTCCAAGCTACCTCAGAGCGAAGGTGCTGTGGAACCTGCAGGGCCTAGGGACAGCTAAAACCCAGGGAGCCCTAAAGGGGTACTGTAGGCCATCTCACCTCACCCCTCTACGCCTCAGGTGTAAAAAACAACCAGGAAGGGCAGTTTTACAGGCCAGAATCCAGTAAATCTGTGATTTGCAGACACCTGCGCTCTCTGGGCAACTTAAAGCCCCTCATACTGTGGGAGTTTGTTCTCTTCCTCACTCCAGGGCTAACAAGGGCTGCACCTCTGCTCCACAGCCTCCTCTGCGGTTACAAACACCCAACGTGCCTCCTGCTCCTCACCTGAAAAACTAGTATTTCGGCTAATCCTGCCGCCGCCTGGGTTAATCAGACCTGCCCTGGCCGCTAGGAATAACGCGAGTAACGGGAACGCCGGGCCCCCTGCCCTCCATCGCCAGCGGAGGGCCCCGCAAGCGGCGCTTCCCGAGCTCTGGGGATGGCTGGCACCGACCGGCTCCCGAAGGCCGCTGCCCCCCCTCCACGCCACCCTCACCTGCCGCCGGGCCGGGGCTGCCGCTCGCCGCCTCCCCGAGCCGCCCTCAGTAGCCGTTGGGCCGGTGCCGTCGCTCGCCACCTCCCCTCTCCAACCGCTGGGCCGGGGCCTCCGCTCGCCGACGAGCCGCGCGGCCCCCGTCTCCCGCCCGCAGCCCTCTGTCCGTCCCGGGGAACCAGCGGCCCTGGGCCTGCTGCCCTTTTCCGGTGCTCCCCTTACCTGTCCCCGGCGACTGCAGAGGCGGGCGGGTCCCGAAGCCCCCGATGGCGGCCGGGCTCGGAGCGGGCGCTCGCTACCTGCCCGCCCAGGAGACAGCCCCCACCCGCCGCTCCATACCGCGCCGCGCCCGCCGTCCGAGCGGAGGAGGGGGCGGCGCTGGCCGAGGCGCAGGGCGCGGAGCGGCCGGGGAGCGGCGCTGTGCCGCGGGGCTACCGCGCAGCACTCGGCCACCGGAATCGCGTCCCGGCGGGCAGCGGCAGGTTTGGGCCGGTCGCCTCACCAGCGGCTCCCCCTCCCGGAGCTCAGGGCCCCGGCGGGGCGGGAGGCACAAGGGGGCCCGGGGAGACCCGGCCTCCCGGAGCGGCTCTGTGAACAGCGGCAAGGGAAAGGCTGATGCGGCTGCCGGAACCCTCGTTGCTCCAGTGCGGCCGGGGGGGCGCGGGGGTCCCTCTGTAACCCGGTGAGTAAAACGCAGGAGGCTGCCGTGGTGAATTAACCTGTGCGTAATTGGGTTTCAGTGTGTTAGGTGTGACAGGTGTTTTTAGTAAATCTACGCATATGTAAAATAAGGGGGGGCCGGGAGGGAACCTAAGCGAAAACATACCTGCTTCTCTGTTTTGAGGTATTTAATTTTTTATTTATTTTTTTTATTTCTACTAGTCTTTTGTTAAGTATAAATCCAGAGTGCTGATAATTTTCTGAATGGTCTAATTCATACAAATAGATGTATCTGCATCTTCTTTAATACCTTTCCCTCCACAAAACCAACCAGCCATAACTTTGGTCCTTCTATTACAGAATTTAAAATTCTCTCATCTCTTCCTATTTCAGACCCTACCCTGACTACTGTTTTTTCATAGGCAGAGGTAAAAAAATAGCTAATTGCAACACTGCAGCACTGCTGTACTACATTAGTATAGCAATACTAATTTTTGGAGTAAACTGTCTCGACACACCATTAGTGGTTGGAAACTGGAGAGAAGAGATGAAGGGCATCATCCTGCTGCTCCATTTGGAAGTGTTTCTGCAGGTCTGGGGTCCGCACCCAGAGCTCAAACTCACAGATCACATACATGATCGGGTACAGCTGGTTTTCCTGATACATGTGTACACATCTATAATGATTATTAGTTTGTGCATATTTTCCTTAGCTTTTCATTTGTTCAGTGTATTCTGCCTTCAAGGCATTACTTTACAACTGAGGAAATTTCTAGAAATAGCACTCAAACGTGATCGCCACCTATAAATTTGGTTCTGCTGCTTTCAGTGTCACAAATGCTGTTTTATTCAGAACCCATGTTAGCATGTTTTACAGGATCAGAGGTGATTTTGCAGCAACATAAATGACATCTCATTGTAAAGCATTGAGAAGGCTGTCATATGGCATAGTCACAAGAAAGCCTAACGACAATTTCTTGTCCCTCAATTTTTCAGAAAACTGCTTTGTGTCTCAAAGTATAGGAAAAAGAAATACTTTGATACCAGGCGTTTTTCCAACATACTTTCCAAGCAACTCATGAGGGATTCAGTAAAGTGGAAATAGATTAAATCATTTATATGCCAAGACTGACACAATAAATACTTATTTATATTTCTCCCCCCCAAATGCATCTCAGTTCCGCTGCCACCACTCTTGCAATGCCTGTTGTACACCTACCTCCTGTATTCTGGTATCAGCCCTTCCATGGGCAGGCACGCATCACTCAAGGTGTATACCAGCTCCCTGACAGTGAAAAGTTCTGTGTGTAAATTCACCAGAGAAGTTTAAAATTATAGTATTTTTCATGTTATAATTGCATTCAGCACCCTAAGATTAAAAAAAAAAACCTACAAATTTGATGCTTTACCAAAATTTCCAGCAAAGTTTCTGCTGACTTCTACCCCTCATCTTAAAGAAAAATAGTAAGTTATAAATATTTACCAATTATATAGTAAACAAAATTTTTCTTATAAGACAAAGATAAGTCTTCACTTCAAATGTAAAATATCATTGAAATTATACATACTGATTTGCAGCCCTAATAGCTAGATAGTTTTTTTAACATCTGTTTTGCTGCTTATCTCAGAATACCTGACATGAAAGAAGGGTTTAAGCATCATGTACCCGTAAACATTATCTTACAATAGAATAGTTTTAAAAAGGATTAATGACCTGAAGAGTGTGAGTGTAAATATATTAAAGATCTTTCTGAAAGCTTCAATTTTTTTACTTTTCACAAATCTACTATTATGGGCTTTAATCATTAGGCCTTATTTCTAACATTTTATATATTCATACTTTATTTTCATACCACCTCTTGATAGCCAATAGTTTTTAGTGATGAAAACAAAGACAGAACAATTAAATACAATAAAAAATGAAAGTCTTTATTCTTTTGGCTCAACTGTAATGTGGTTTACTGTTCTTTATGGTAATAGCATTTTCCTGCATGCAGTTCACTGACACACAAGTCAATATTTTTGTAAAAGGAGGAGTCAACATTGAATTTTTGTTTGTGTAAGAAACACAAAATGTCCTGATGTGATCAATTATACAAGTTTGCTATTTAATTCCTGTGGAAAAAAAACATTGTGGATCCCATATTATATTTAGAACAGTTCTAGTGCAGCATGAATCAACAAGAATAAGAATAGTCTATGTAAACAAACACTGGTAAAGATTTCATGAATAAAAAGACTACCTTGAAACTTCTGATGCAGGCAGTGCTAGAATTTTAAACAAATCTTTCCCACCACATTTCAATTACAAGTTATATCTATTTGGAAGCAAGTGCATTTTGGACTCAGTTTGAAACTTATTTCACATTAAAATGTGTGCAAAAATACAGTACTAATAAAAAAGCAGAAACCTAAAGCTACCCCATTCTTTCGTTTCTTATTTTGTGAAGTTCTTGAATTAAAAAGTGCTATGGATAGAAAGTAACAAAAGTGACAGTGACATCAACCTGAAGATAATTCTCATTTCTTATTTTATGTACAAAACGCTGAAAAATAAAATAAAATGGTATTTTTTACAATATTTATATTTTCTTAGAAAATTCTATCCATGTATTTTTCAACAGATTAAGCAGTTTGCAACATATCCTGTACAGTCTGACTATACACCGTACAGTAGTCACTTAAAATTTAGAATGCAAAGCAAGAAGCTCTTAAATAGCTGCAAACTATTGCTTGATGTCATGAAAGAATGATGACCAATTGAATAATTTGTTTCACTTAACCACTGAGATATGGCTTCCCATATTAGACTTTAACAGTGGAAGGAGTAAAATTACAGCAGCAAAGGCAAGATAAACATGCATCAGTGATAGCTTCCAAACTATCTATAATGGTACAGAATACTTCATATTAGCTGTTGAAAGCTTGCAAACTACACTTACTGTGGTACATATTTGATGCAATAAATATTGTGCACAGGTCATTATTTGTTTGCTCAAACATGCACCACCGGATAAAATAACTATTTACACAGACGGTACTTTTTTAATCAACACATACAATGTCAACCTTGCTGAGAGCAGAAGATGGCTAAACGATACTGCAGGGTGAAGCAGAACAACTTCATAATCCTTAAGTTTTGCGGGTTTTTGGTAAATTCAATTTTCCAAGTTCGGGTAAGCTGTTTTCTACAGAAGAATGCTTAAAAATGGACTCTTATGTCCCTCAGTAAATTTTTTATGCAGAGTTCGTTCAACTATAGTTAAATGACTTATGAAAAAATAAAACATCTGTTCTATTATTGTAGACTCTATGGGACTTTACAGGCACATTAAGATTTGTCTGAATGAGATACTAGATGGATACTGTTATTAAGCACCTCAAAATATAGAGCCACCCTGAAACATGGAAGTAGTCAGACTCTGCTGCTTTGTGCGACGTCATGTTTTTCCATGCATGAACTACAAGTGCAGCATGCCTTCATGCAAATCACTTCTGTCTGTACATTATAGAGAATCCGCGAGTAGAACACCTGGTTCTCATACCCCCTTCCCCAACATAAAACCCATTTACAAAAATAGTCACATATAATAGTAAACAACCTGTGAATTAAAAAATGATAAGTTCACCAACACTGATTTTTGTAAAAATATGGCAAATGTGGCTGTTGAAATGCAAACAGTGGATACAATTTTTGTACTGCGTGTTTTATGTTAAACACAGAGATTCATAGGTTCGCACCTTTTCTTTTAAACTGGTCCCTACAGTCTGATTGGCCAATTTATCCTCTCTTCAGCAGTGTCAGCTGGTAATAAAAACAACAACCTCCTGTCAAGATGTTACCCTGTTTTACAGAGTTGCAGTTTGATGACGAGGGGTCACTGTCTTGTTATAGGCACTGACCTTTTTTATATATATATATAATTATATATATATTTATATATGTAAAAACTGTCAGTTTGGCATGTACCTCCTACAGGAGTCCTGTTGACACAAATACATACTTTTTCAGGCTGTAAACAGTTTATCACAAACAGAATTCTGTGTTACTTTTTACTTTCCCTGCTGTCTTTACCTTTATCTTCTTTTTCTGATTTGTCTTTTTCATATTTATCCTTGTCTGGCTTTGTTACACTGTCATAGGAGGGTGGGGAGGTTGTAGATGGGGTCATATCTGTTTTTTCTGGAGTGGAGTTCTCATTTAGTTTATCCATAATCATATCTTCTTTCATGGGCAGATCATCCTCATCTTTACCTTTATCCTGATTAAATATACATGAAACTTTTTTGACTTTTTGCCTTAAAAGATGACGTCTGAAAGCACGCTGAATAATGACAGCAGATACTTCCTCCTGCTTTCGTTTTAATGTGGTCGTAATTGGTTCATAGGAGACTTTAGAAGGATTGGCTGCCATAAACCGATCTTCCATCTGTATTCTGAGGGCGTCCATCTCCCCACTTTCCCCCAAAACACGCTTTGTGAAAG
>JAOXNO010000078.1:20720384-20754528 GCA_028565335.1 Limnodromus scolopaceus | reverse complement strand
TTAGGTTGACGGTTGGACAAGATGATCTTTAAGGTCCCTTCCAACCTAGAAGATTCTGTGATTCTGTGATTCTGAGAAAAGGAGTCTGAGGGGAGACCTTACGGCTCTCTAGAACTACCTGAAAGGAGGTTGCAGCAAGGTGGAGATCAGTCTCTTTTCCCAAGTAACAAGTGATAGGACAAGAGGTAACAGCCTCAGGTTGCGCATGGGGAGATTTAGATTGGATATTAGGAAAAATTTCTTCACTGAAAGGGTTATCAAGCATTGGAACAGGCTGCCCAGTCACTGTCCCTGGAGCTATTTACAAGACGTGTAGATGTAGTGCTTAGGGACATGGTTTAGTGGTGGACTTGGCAGTGTTAGGCTAACAGTTCACCTTCATGATCTTAAAGGTCTTTCCTAACCTAAACTATTCTGTGATTCTATGATTCTAATTTTAAGTGACTATCCAAATATATGCACCACACTATATTGTCATATTTTCAGTTCATAGATGTTAAACACCAATGAAACGACTGTTATGAACAGACATCTTGAATTTTCCTGTATCAGATCTTAAAATCTTCCCATACTAATTTCTTCACCAACTTGAGTTACTGTATCTTTAAAGACACTAAGCCTGAAATTAATTACTTCAAATAAGGCAAAATTCATTATATCCACAGGAAAATTTCAATGGTTAATTGCAATTGCCTAACTTGTAAAAATATAGGTCACATTTCTAGTTCGAGGTTATCCATTTATTTTATTCATTACTTTTTATTATATCTTTTGCTAAAGTGATAAATCTCTGCCTCATCTGGGTATTTTACGAAGAGGTACGGTCAGCAGATCAGGATCAAATCAGTAGGTGAAGCTTACACCAACATGGAAGTTATGGGATTCAAAATTACCCATAAACTTTCATGACAAAGTGTTTGTTTTTTCCTTGCCACATTAAATTGCCACTTAAGCAATTTACTGTACATACAAAATTTGTGGTATTTTATATTCAGGTTTTTTTGCTTATCATTCTCATAAAACACCAGCAGCTAATGGGATTTTTTTAGAAAGATATCATTGAGGTTTTAGATAGGACTTTTATCTGATATAAGCTTCCCAAATTTTCAAATTTGCTTCAGCAAAGTTCTAGAAATTTGTTGGAAGCAATGATATGGTATTTCCTATTTGAATTTATAACTTTTAATCAAAGCCTGTTTCCTTTTTGCTTGAAGTTTTTTACTTTCCACACACATAGAGCATCACATTTTCTTCAGAAGCTCACCAATTTGTAGTTGACAAATTAGTACAGATTAGTAAATTTGCTAATCAGCTTATAACCAGGGGTGCCAAAGATCAGTGACTGCCATAGGGAGCTCACACAAGGATCCCTTTTAATTACAGCAATAGGGTTGAAACTCTCGGGTGCATCTGCTGTTTAGATCTATGGCAATATGTGCAAGGCAGGCAGATCAACTCTGAAGGTCTAAGTCAGACATTTTCTTGTGACTGGAGCTAGAAATATCTACCATCGCCAACTGTTGACTACTGCCCCTAAGTGAAACATTTTTAGAGCTTTCATGTCATAGCAGAATATGAAAGGTCTTTGTCCATTTCAGTGCACTAAAGTGATCTAAACTAATCAGTCTGACTTTACAATGGAATAGACTGAGAGCCCAGTTGCCCACCTGAGGGTCTCAGCTGCGGTAACTGATATAACAAATTGCTGGGGACAGTAATTTCTCAAATATACCCAACTCTGTCAGCAAAAGTCTTCCAATATGTTTTCAGCCCACTTAGTGTTCTATAGATTATAATCAACATCTAAAAATCAATATGGAAAGCACTAAGCAACCAATTTAGGCCAGAAATAATAAAATCAGCTCTATCTTTGATATATTAGCAAAGTCTTAAATAGAATGCAGTAGTTCTAATCTGAAAGAGAGAAGGTATTTGAACACTGCCAATTTGCTTATTAATATAGGAATTAATTACAAAACTTTAAAATTGTAACAAAAAGTCCCAATTAATATTTACAGAATAGTAGGTTAAAAGATATTTGATAGACTATGCATGATATTCTATATTTGTATGAAATACACATGTGCATATATATGTGTGTCTATGTGCATGCACTTTTATGAGGAGGTATTTTTTTAAAACTGTTCTAACTATAGCAGGCCTTATTTGTATGGGATAATTTCAGTTTTGTAGTAACATTGCATAGATCCATGCAGATGATAAATCCTTGGGCCCTCCAGGAAAATATGAAATAGGGTGAAAGGCCAAGGATCCTAAACAGTGTAACAATGTGTGCAATAACACATGAATTCATATAAGCAGATGAAGCCTTTTGCTTATATGTTAGTGATAAATGCAAAATATATAGGATGATAGTGTAGCATTTCTGCATGGATTTGTTGTTGATTATTCTGCATGCATTGTTTCTGTGTATGCATGCATTATTTCAGAGTCTTTCATTTTGTCTTACCCTCATCCCTTCAAATCGCGACAAGGCTCTTAGAGGTCTCAAAGCTCTTAGTGTCCTAAGGGATTTAATCGCACCAAGTTCTGAGTAGCCCAAGGCATTAGCTGTTAAGCTAACCAAAGAGACCTACACAAAAACAGAAAGGCAATATTGCTCATTCATCTTGTATATCCTTTTGATACATATGGTGGGAATGATGTGTGCCCTGAACTTCTCAAGAAGATTCAAGGCTGGACCTCTTTCTCCAGGAATCCCTCTATAATGCACAAAGATCTTTTAAGTCAAAGAAAGTAGAATAAAAATATATTCTAGGTACCTGTTGATGAAATCATGTTGGTAGAATGGTATAAAAATGCCTTCTAAATTCACATAAACCAGTCAACATTTGGTGGTATTTAAAGAAAGTGAAGTCACACGGAAAGAGAAAACTCCCAAAAGTTGGGTGAATTGGAATGGTCAATTTAGGTCAGGACTTCCCATGATATCTTCAGAAGCTGATGAGGATGTAAAAGCTCTCAAAAAAACACATCCACACCTGGCCTTTGGTCAAATGTAACTTTCTAGTGTCCAGAAAATCTTATTCAACAGCCATAGCTATCAGTGCTGTTCAGATTTAACCAGACTAATCAAGACTGAAAACCAACTGTTTGTTAGACAATGGCAGAAGCTTCATTGTTAGGCATATCCACACTTCATTACATTCCCTGTGACTCCTTTAACCACTTCATCAATTCTGGCTTGCATAACGCTGGTCTGGTCTGCAGGCAGATGAGTAAATAAACTAGAATAGCTGTAAAATAAATAATACAATTATCTTTCATCAATAATCCTTAGAAATATATTTATAGTAAACCATTGGGAAGAAGTGGCCCTAGTAAAGAAAAAATAACCATCTGCTATTTCCCTCAATTTAATGGCCTTCCCGTCCATCCTTACTGTTGTCTCTTAATTCTTCCATTTCCAAATTAATCTTTTTGCTTTGTTATCTCAATCCTCAGAAACATTTTTTTAGTCAGAGATTAATTTTTTCCATGAAAAAAATGCACCAGGGCAAGGTTGCCACGAAAAATGAATAAAGTTCACCGAAGTAACTAAACCACAGATGATCGAATAAGAATTAAGTATCCGTTGATAAATACAATAAAGAGAATGACAGTGTAAAGTATTGTCCACAGTGTCTCTCTAAAACTCTACTGGTTGTAGCGATTTACATATCTGAAGATTGAGCCAATAAATGATTTACAAGGGTGCAGACTCAACCACAGAATACTAAATGTGCATCGAGCCATGTTTTATCATAGGATCTGCAATGCTGGTATGGATTTAAAAGTTATAATGTTTTCCAGGGTCTGCATAGAAAGGCTTCATGGTCTATCATACTACTGTAGTTTTAGGGAGATACATAGTGATTTCTATAGAATTCTGCTGCTTTTCTGAATGAGCAAACAAGTGATTTGATACACATTCTTACCTTGCATTCCATGGGAATTTCATATGTGGAACTGAGAGATGCCCGATTAGCACTGACAGATGTAGTCAGGCTATTGGGTATGGAAGGGAAATGGATGTCGTGACATCCATTAACCATTAACTATATGGTTAAAGATCTGTAGACTTCCATTAATGCTACCCAGTACTGTGCATACATTGTTGAGCATTTAGACTTGAAATTACAATGCACTTCTCACTAGGTCTCATTCAGACAATGTGTATCTGCTTCTTGGTGGTGTAGCCTTTTGAAAATCATTTGAGAATCCATTCCAGTGTAGGTCATCAGTTCTCCAAGCGTCTCTTTAAGGCCGCCCATATGATGCAGTGAAAAGTGCAAGGGTACTCAATAGTACAATGGAACTGAGAGTTCCAAGCAGTATTTTCCTTTCATATTACCCAGAGTAAGTGACAGGACACTTAAAGTAATTGATTAAAATGTTAAAAACCTTTAAAGAAATTACTTTGAAATATTTAAATTCCACATACAGGAAAAACTGAAAAGGATGAACAATATCCTTTCCACATTGTGAAAAAAAAATAGTAAAAAGCTTCAATTCAACAAAGCATTACAACTTCATAAAATTGGGAATGTCAGCAAAACATCTCTAGAATAATAAGTATATCTAAATGTGTTTTCTTTTCCGAACAGAATTATAAACCATACCACAGCAACAATTTTAAAATAGAGTTTCCATTGAATAGAACAGAAAGCTTATCCTGAAAACATAATATTCTGATTTTTAGAGCCTGTCAGACAGGACATGAAAAAGAATACATACATCAACAATCAGGAAGTCCAGCCAGCACCACGCATTAGTGAAATAGGTTTGAAAGCCATAAGCCACCCATTTTAAAAGCATTTCCAGAATGAAGATATAAGTAAAAACTTTGTCAGCGTATTCCAGCATGGTCTTGATAGTTTTACGTTGCTCTATGTATATATCTTCAAAGGCCTGTGAAAAAGATTTTTGAAGATATAATTAAATGTCTTCACAATTTGCAGTGTGGTATATAGTAGCCAAGAAAGAATTTGAATTGGAAAGATACATGTGACAATAAGGCACATATCCTTCCATCAAGTACAACTTTTGCTTTCACTCCACACCATATTCATTTCATAAAGCTGGCTCCAAGCACAATATTCAGCTTTCAGCTGAACTGAACAGTGATCCACAAAATTTACTACCAAATTTAATTTACTACCAATTTACTACCAAAATTTAATACCATTCTCCAAATCTCATTTTCATTCATTTTCCTGGATACCAATGGCTTATTGACATAAGGATTTCCTTTGAGGTAGCTACACCTTTATCTCAAAATTATATGAAGGATTTAGTAATGACTCTGTGATGCAGAATTTTTGAGGAACTAATAATTGAAACCAAATTATACACAGTAAGGCACAAAGCAATCCAGAACAGAGATTAATAACTCTCTTTTGAAAAGAAAATTTCTACATTGACAGTGAATCACTGTACACTGACCCAAGTGTAGCAAGTACACTATATTTTGCTCCTGCTGTGAGGATCTGCTTACTTCAGTACTTATTCAGCACATGTGATTTACACATCAATCTGGTAAAATACCTGACAGAATCATGTTGGCATCTTACATCTCAGTTTAACAATTCACGTTTGCTGTTGATAAGTTCCTAGCTCAGCTGTGGTTTATATTAAATAAGACAAAAAAAGCTATTATCATCAATATGAAGACACGTGAATACCAGTCTGATATAACTAGTTTCTTATTTCCATTAACACTACATTTTGGGCTTGCCAAACAATTTGTTTCATAGCCTATGAGCAAACTCTTACGTATCTCACAATACATGCCAAATACTTGTTGATATGTGTTGACATTAGAACATTTATAAATTGGATATTAAATTCTGATATGTCACCTGCAGCTATATAGGGCCAGGCTGGATGGGGCTTTGAGCAACCTGGTCTAGTGGGAGGTGTCCCTGCCCATGGCAGGGGGGTTGGAACTCAATGATCTTTGAGGTCCCTTCCAACCTATCTATGATTCTATTCTGGGATTCTATGATAATTAACTGTAATTATAAATGCTTGCTGCTTAAAATAGACTCCATAGTTCCACACTGAATTTACCAGAGCACCGCTGCTGAGAAGAATCATGAAGACAATGAAGGTCTCAAACCAGTTGTGTTCAACAATCTTATAGCAGGTTTTCCTAAGATTCCACCAGATTTTCCCTTTTCCATCTTCTACACTGACTTGACAGCATTTGAATCTCCGCACACAGCCTAAGTGCAACAATAAATTTTGATATGTCAGAATAAGGTAAATATTTATTAGGAATCATGATGAACAGAAGTAATTTGCCTTATTGCAGTACTACTGGAATAGATGCTTGTAAATAAGTATCTCTTATTTGAGGATTTTGATTTCAATAGTTGAAATTAAAGCTCTGTAACTCTTATAATACCTTGCAAGGAGAGAGCAAGCATGAGAAGAGTACATCTATGGCAGTACCTCTGAAGGAGTTGCTAATACAAACAGAAAATGCAACTATAATCACAAAACTGCTTCTTGATTTTGTATAAAAATAGAATCCAGCCCAAATCAACAGTTAGGTCTAATCACCTTGCACGTATTTTGCTTTACCTACCTTCTGTAAAACAAGCCTCTGGCTCCAGAGCTTCTTCAGGTTCTGCTTCTGGCTGTTCCCCTTCTGGAGGTAGTCCGATATCAACTGTGCTGCCCTCTGATGAACTGGATGCATTTAATTTCTGTGAATGAAACCCCACATAATTATTTTTTTCAATTTTATTTATTATGAATAGAAGTTCATATTTGAAATGCATACCAAAATATTTTGCATGAATTCCGTGCTCTGACATTAAAATAATTTCTTATCTAAAATCGTTAATGCCAAATTGCTCTACTACAGGTGAGGTCACAAGATTAGAAACTACACCATATGCATTTTCCCTATTGAAAATATTTTGATATTTTCATACAAGGAATTGCTCAAATGATTAAACTACTATTCTGAGCCACATACAAGAATTCCGAAATGAAATTTCAGTAAGTTAGGAATGGGTGCCTTCCATACTTTGTACTGTTTAATTATTCCAATCATGTGGCTGCATTTTAGATTACACTTCAGATAGCATGTGTTAATATAAATGATTTTCCAACATCATGACCAAACCAACAGCAAGCTGCACAAATGTATTTTCATGTCTCAAGTAAATGTTTTTCTACCAAGTCTGTAAAATCTAAAAAGTTTGAATATAAACTTTTCTTTATCATTGACATGAAAACACACGTTATGAGTTGTATAGGATAGTTCAATTCTCTTTATTTCCAATAGAGCAGCACATTACTTTAAGAGCAGTAGCTGATATTTTGCATTCTCACTTGCCAATGCATTTTCTGAATTTATTGTGCATTTTGAAACTACTTATTACTTTGGTACAGTACACATACATGTCCAATCACTATAAAAGCCCCCCAAAAATCTTTATTTTTGGAAGACTAAAGTGAAAACAAATGCTTTTAAACCAATACTGTCATAAACCAATCCTGTACTGATGAATCATACTGATAATATAATCCAAATCTTCAAATTTTTTCTTTCACACCATTACATTATGTTGGCAGCAGACAAATATGAGTACTATAATAAGTAAAAGTAGTTTGATCATGGCATTCTATGACTCTTCTAATGTTATCACTATGTGGAGTATAACATCAGTAAAATGGCTGCATTGATAAGTAGCTAATTTTAAAAAGGGAATGATGTAAGCAGATTTAGAACACAGTCTATAGGGAATTAATATTAGACAGAGAGATGGTCCATGGTAACATTAAAGATACATCTTTGCTGACACTTAAAACTTAAGTTAGAGGCATTATTCCTTTAAAACATGTTTGAAAAGCTCAAAATTCTATACATTTTTTGTAAAGGAAATGTAAAGAATATAAGTATGTGAATACAGAAAGTACCATAAAACTTTAATGGAATTTTACACTACAGACAATATTAACTATGTTCTTCAAACAAAAAGAAGATTAATTCCTTTCTCTCCCAATCTGATTTTATCAAATCACACTGAAAATATATCATGCTGTCATTTTGACATAGGCTTAACTTTGATTTTTGTGTACCATGGTACACAAAATTTTAGAGGAAGACCAAACAAATGGACACATTTATTGTAGGGTGTGCTATGCACGTAATTTCAGTGATATCTGCACATCCATATCCTTTATGTTTCTTTGCAAACCCCAGCTTACATATTCATGTCTCATGTTTGTGCATGAGCTTTAGCATCTGAGGCTAGGTCCAATGTACAAAAACATGGATGCACACTTTTCTGCAGATAATTATTAGCAAATTTCCCATTACAACACATTCAAATTATAGATAATAATGGCAGTTTGGTCATTGTGGAATACTGCCTCTAAAATGAAGAAACTGGGAAGTATGGGATAAATACTATAGTCCTCAAGCAAGGACCACAGCATTTAAACATCAGTGGAATCAATCAGTTGGAGAAAAGGCCAGAAATATCACACAAGGTACATTCCAAAGAAATTTATATATGGTGTTTAAAATTAATGTTTATCAATACAATAATTTTTAAACTGAGAAGTGGCTATCTGTTTGTATTATGTAGAGTTTTCTTAAAATGTTGCTTGCATCATTCCAATCTGGACAGCATTTCTAGCAGAATGCTGTAGTAGTAGCAGAGCAAACAAAAATTATGAACTGGTTAAACCGTAAGTTTGAAAGACCTACTGTCCATTCTTTTACAGGAAAATGAAGAGTTCAGTAACTCGGCTATTACGCAGTTAGTTTAATCAACATACATTAATTTTAAGAAGGGGTAATGATTTCCTATTACTGAAATTGTGTAAGACTAACAGTTAACTCAAGATGGAAGATTAGAGATATCCACTATACAGAGGGATCAAAAAGATCAGGTAGAAAAGGTAGAAAATGATCAGTAGAACAGGGGCCAGTACGTATGGTGAATTGTATCTTACAAGTCTCTTCTAACTGAAAATCTGGTATGCTTCTTTTAAAGAGCTATAATAATGATCACAGGAGTTAAGCTAAACAGAAGAGTCCTAAATTGAATCAACAGCAGCTGCTACTTGAAATACAACAATTAAATGCCTTATATGCACTGAGAATTCAGACACTCTTCTGTTGTTGATGTAACAGAGTATTTCCTTAGCATGCTGTTCTATTATTACATGAATTTAGGCCCAACCTGATCAGTATATGAAGAAGTACATTATAAAAACTATTCAATAAATTCAATCTGTAATAATTCAGTATCATTTGGGAAGAAAATGATAAAGAAAAGTCCGTGCCCATGGCAGGGGGGGTTGGAACTCGATGATCTCTAAGGTCCCTTCCGACTATAATCATTCTATGATTCTAAGAAAAAAATAAAAATTTTCAGCAAAAATAATTTTTTCATTTGTTTATTTGTTATTTTAAATACGAATTTATTGTATGGCATCATATACAATATTTATAAAATTCAGTATGCATTACAAAGAGCTAGGAAGGTTTTATGATGCAACTTCTTAAGATTTTACCAAATCAATTAACTTCAATATGCTAGGAAAACTTTTCAGTAAGAATCACATATTTCCACAGCAAACTTCTGCTCTGATATAAAGCAACTGACCCAGGGATATTGTACTGATTTTTATGTATTCAACACAAAACCACCTGGGAATGGACCATGTTATTGCTGATTATGTTTTGTCCATATGCTTTAATACATAGGACTCTTCTACCACTTACTGTGACTTGCCAGTGTTCACACATATGGAATCCTGCTAGACTACCTCTAATTGCAAACCCTGGTATGTTAGGTATGTAGTAATGTCCCAGTTATTTACCTCAACATATCTCAAATTTACCGTTGTACCTGATAAATTCTTCTCTGCTCACCAGCATTACAAAACCTGGATTTAGGCAATGCTATATACTTAACATGCATATAGCATTTTTAAAAAATGAACCTGTAGAAACAAGATAATCATCAAACCCAAACATTGTTTGATAAAATAGCAAGTCCTTTTTAAACCTTTTTTATGCCATTGCTCTAGGTTTCAGAAGTATTCAGTCACCCAGATTATGAGATTTAACAGAGTCAAGTATTAGACATTCTTCGAGAGTTATGATGCTAGATTTTTTCTGAATAGTATGCTAAGGAAATTATTCTCAGAGAAATCTACTTTTCAAAACCTCGAAATGTACATACTCCATCTCCTTTTCACAGAAGACAGTAAGGAGACAAAAGTACTTACATGGTTCTAAAGTAGCAATATATTGATCATCATAGGCATATATATCTTTTACATCACATCTACCAACAACCTTGCCAGTCATGCTTTAGTCAGCAATTCAGTACAGTATGAGATACAGATTTTAGTTTAGCTTTCAAGATAGAAACTGAAAGTGGAAAGCAGCTTGTCTATCAGAGCAGCATTGCAAAAAGCAGCAGCCAAGATTAGGTCAGGAAGTTTTTTGAAATACTTACTTTCTGAACCTCAACAACATCTCATAGATTCATACAATTCTGCTTCACTTACAGCCAGGCCACTTTGAGCTTCTAACATTTCTTTCTTTCTTTGTTTTCAAGATGATTATCTGACAGTAGACGTTCAGCTCTTAGTTTAACTTTTTTAACAAAGCCTGAAATTTCATGATTGGCCAGGATGTCACTAATAGCTGTTGAAATCGTAATTTAAGGGACTAAAGGAACAAAGAGCCGAACAGACATAAGCAGGAAGATGGCGCCAAGAGAAACCACCATTTTGGTTTTACTTTTAATTTCCTTTCCTCACAAATACCTGTGAAAATATTAAATCCTGAAAATTATATTGTTTTATTTTTTCAGTGCTGTGTGGATGTCAGCATGAAAATGAGATGTGCTGTGATTTAAATGGCAATATTATATCCAAACTTATCTAGTCTTTTTCAGTACAGCTATATCACCTATAAAATTGACCAAGTGGTAAATATCATTGTAGATCCACTGGTATAATTAAGCGGAATTTGGATGGCACTCTTTCTAGTACTTATACAGTCAGGAATAATAACTCTATCAGTTCAAAAAAGCAAAATATTGTAAATCAAAGGAAAACAATTCTGTGATGATTATTGTTTGAAAATACTGTAAAAAAACAGGATTCCTAAATTATAGTCCACTCTGTACTTTATTGCTATTCATAATTCCTTTGAGCTACTTATTTATGAGCATTTAATAAATGAAAATATTTGCAAGAATGTTGGATGAAAGCAAAAGCATCGTAAGTAGCAGTGGAAATATTTGCAAAAGCACTCCCACTAGAAGGTATTTAAAAAGGCTGTTTAATTCACAAAAATAATAGTGAAAGGATATTTCTGAAACAGAGCAGGGAACTGCTCTCTGTAAAGACTAATTAAGCAAACTCCAATTAACTCTAATATTAAAATCTTCATATCATCACTATGAATCACAATATGCCAATATGATGTGACCAATTCACAAACAATCTAAAGCCTCAGAGTATCAAAGGATTTTGAATAATGAATATTTTAAAATCAAAATATGACTTATCAGATAAATTATTCCTTGCAAAATATAAGACAAAAAGCTATTCAATAAATATATTTTAACTCCACTGATTTTCCAGACTGAAAGCAGTATTGTACAACTATGGTGTTGTAAATATTATGGCAATGTTTAATTGGTGAGATGCAAATCATACGAAAGCTGGGGACCTTTTGGTCCAAAATTAAAGAGCTATGGTAAGACTACATTGGGCCAGATCTTGCTATCAGTTTTTTCTTTGCACCTCTACACTTCTAAGTGTGGGCGTAAGTAAGAGCAGAACTGATCTCTGAATGTTTGACCAGCCAAATACCAGTTTTGTATGAGCTTTTTTAACCAGATGATGGTCACATGCTTTGACTGTGGAAATTAAATGAATTTCATGCTTAATGGTGCTTCAAGCACTGCATATTCATCTCCAAAATAACTAAATGCTTATACAAGTATTGAAGAAAAGCATTTCTAAGAAAAAAATGTGAAAAAATAAAAACAAGACTATTATGAATTTGCAAGTTACTTCCATTATAAGCTAAAATACAATAGTATGAAAGTTTTCCAAAATAGCTAAGCAGCTTTTCATTATCAACACAATTTACAGATGGACTTATATAAGCTTCTGATGAGAAAGATGGCTTACATGTTACATATCCTGTCTTCCTTCAAAAGGAAAGAAAACCCTTCAAAAATAGAATTCTGAAAACTTTACCATCAAGATTGGGAAAGGTACGTAGCATGCACTGCAAAATACTATTAAAATGTCATGGAAAGTATAGCATCTGAACCACAGAAATATTGGGGCTGCCCATCTTGCCTGACCATGCTGTGATGCGAGTCCCATGACTCAGCAGAGAGCAGCTGTGCATGTTTGTACTTTATTGCAATGAATGGGACAGGATCATAGCTGAAGAGCATGCAGGCCAGTCAATATCTGTTAAAAAGTGATTATATAGGATATACACATAGATGTATAACTTGCTTAGGTAACCTGTGTAAAATTGGTGACACGATGCTCTGCCTCGCTAAAAGGCACCAGAGCTGCCCGCTTGACTGATCCAGCTTGGTTCTACTCCTGTGAGAAGTAAGAATGGTAGGAAATGACATTCAGGACACAGCACCTCTGCTTTTTTGCGCTGAATACTGCTTAAACTAAAATATACATTATTAAGGTGTCTGTAACAGCATTAGGAGATCCCATATTTTTCAAGGCATTTAAAAATATCTTGTAACTTGGAACATCTTGGTGTAATCACTATTCTAAAGTTACACCTAGCATAGAAATCTAATAACTACACAGCTATACATGCACTAAAAAATTTTCTATATGAACCATTCCTTGTAGTACTTAAGGATCTAAAAAGGAAAAATTATTTTTATAGCTTCTACGCTGGATAGCAGTAATGCAGCTCAGGTCCACAGACCTTTACATATAGGACAACAGACTCAGAGGCTCCATATTTGTTAATGGCCCTACTTCCATGGTAAAGTTTTACTTAAGATTTGTTCTCCAATTCCCTTATTACGCTGTATTTTTCCACTACCATTCTTATGGACACAATGTTCTCACAATTAATTCTGGTTTAATTTCAGGCAATTTTCTATAAAATTCCTTGTAAATTCAAATCTACTGGCACGTACAATATTGTACATATTTTTTTCTAGAAAGGCATAATCCAGTTAACATTTCTGTCAAAATACTGGACAAGACAGATGTTATAAAAAAGAATTTACCAAATATTGATATACTTAATTAAAACTTGCTAATAAATGATAATTACTTGGCAGAAATTCAACTTATTGCACTATACCACAGTGAATATGTATTTGCATGGGTATACATAGAGAAAAGCAAAAGCACACAGAACAGACACTCATTAGCATCTATCTACATTGTGAGGGTGTTCTCACAGTACATGGATGCCTAAACTACCTTTCGTTTGGGATACTGCTAATTAAATGCGGTTTGGTGGCAGTTCCTAACTTCAGTTCTTTAAATTTGTGGTATAAGCAATGAAGTGACTGGCAGATCAACACTCGGCAACAGCAGAATCATATAAATGGGAAAACATGAGAGGGCAGAAATGCAAGGCACATTATGGCATGACAAAAAGATGAAGCCTTGAACAAAAAGCCATTTGTAGTCACTTTTTTAATTTTAAAAATGCCTTCTTTTGCTGTAGATTATTTTCATTACAAGAGTGTTGGTCCTGTGCTAATTAGCCATCACTCCTCTATATCAAAAACCACGGTGGATAAGAATTATCTCCTGAAGAGTAGGAACTACGACTAAGATTAAAAATACAATTTTGTGATTAAAATCTATTTGAAATTTAGGCAATTAAATAAGAAATATGCTCACAACATGCTTGCTTAACTACTATGTCTCTCTTGAAGTTGCCTGAAATTTGTAAACATTTCCCTTCAGTTTTTCACCTTCAACTTCTGCAAGAGTAAGAAATTTTGGTTCTCAATATACTCAAGAGTTTCAGGCTTGACCAGTCAAAACTGCTTGGCTCTAGCTTATTCCTGACTGAATATGCATTTCTTTCTCTCAGTTTGCAGTTCCTGAAGCATAATTACCACACACATTTACAGGATTAACTGCCTCCAAGAATGCAATGAGGACACTGTTTTCTTTTAAATATTGTATCTGGAGGAGAAAGCTTTTCTTTTATGGTGGAACCTTAATGACTGGAGCTCCTGTCTCAAATGTGGGAAATGCTTTAAAATTTTCCCTATAGGAATTCAAACCGATATTTTTGTCACCTTGTAGAATAACCCAGTTGGTGTCTTTCCATTGGGAAAAGGAAAGATTTAGCTAATGAAGACAGTCAGCAGTCATACCATCCTGCTACACAATGAAGAAATAGATGCATCATTGTCACTGTGGTCATACTCGATCCTGATAACCACCAGCCTACAGGTTTGAATAAGGTACATCCTCCATCTCTTCTACTGACATAATGCTCTTGTGCAATAAATAGGTAATGACTGAGCAAGCTACAAAAGGAAGCAAAAAAAAGAGTGTTGGTAATCAAAGGAATTCATATGGGAAAATCAGGTTCTGGTCTCTATTTCAAGCCAGTTTCTGCATTTTAGCCACTGACTATTGACTGTTAAAAAAAATAGATCTTTTAGCAGGGAAAGACTTTGTTCTCAAAACAGATGCCTTAATTATTAGGCACTAACAAAAGTCTTGCTCCTTCTTGCTACCACTGTTCAGTGAATCACAAATTATTTTCTGCACAATAACTGTAGCTTCAGCATAAGAAATGGAGGATGCTCCACTAGTACAGAGCAGTCCTGTGATTACATTTTTAAAAACAGACTTCAGCAGCTAATTAATCTAATAATCACCAATGAAAATATTTAAATTACTTCATTCTCAGTCATTTTAATGACATATAGTATTTAAAAAAGAAGAATCCAATTATACTTCCAAATTACTTTTTGCAGAGGAGATGCCAATTAAAAATTATCAGAGCTATGATCTATTTTGGTAAAACTTAATATGTATATAACTTCAGAACTTTTAAAAAAGAACAAGCACAGGAGAAGTATGTGGGACAATTTAAAACACAGTTTACTACTACCATGAGTAGTGGTAGTATCAGAATCAATAACATCATCAGAATTAATCTGATAAAAATAAGAAGCATAGAGAGGAAAATTTCCCTGAGTACATACTTTTGATCATACTGGGACTTCAGAGTCAACACCTCAGACTGTATCTGCATCAGAAAATTTTCTTTTATGTGTCATTCATACAGTAATATCATCTGAAGCATCGTTGCCAGTTACAATATATCTGCAGAATAAACTAACAGTATCTTCTCCATTTAGAATGTTTTATGAAAAATGATAGGTTTGGGTTGACAGCAACCTTGAAATTGATAAAAACACTATACTAACTTTAAAGAAAAATACAGAATGACAAATTGGTATTTGTTACTCCACCAAGATAACAATAAATATATTGTGATGAAGAAATTGAAGTATTTTGTTTTCTAGTACTGAACTTTAACTTCAGACACTTTATTACCAAACTTTCAGTACATCCCCTGGCTATCACTAGTTGCTAAGCAGGGAAAAGGCCGATAGATGGACTTGAACATGACTGGCAGGAAAAAAGAACAAACCCAGAAGGACAAGGCCTATACCACGAAACTATGTGATTTACTAAAAGACAAAGAAAGAACCTGCACCATTGCTGTCATATGCAGTAATGCACCTGTGTCATACTGTCATTATAGGCGGTCTCACCGATAGATGGAATTTTAGCAGTAGATTTTGCTGCAGATTAGCAGTAGAATTTGCTGCTCCTTTGGTAGCAGTAAATTTTGAAACAGTTAACAATGGGACAATAGAACAATGGAACAGTAGAACAATGCAAGGACGGAACAATGCACTTGCCCTGTGCAGTGTATAGGTGCCTGAAGAAGATTCCTTTTCTTATCTTATGCACAAAGATAGGATAGAATCAACCAAAATCCTACATTTAGACCAAGAAACTTTTATATAATTACCCTCTTTGTTACACAGAACAATTAAAGGTTAAACTACAACAAGTGCTTTGTTCTACACTCAAGTTATGGTTTTGAAGAGTAAGATAAATAGACACAATCTGAAAAAAAACCCCTTAAAATAACAATAGACATTTCTGATAATAAATAAGAAAATATGACTGTGTCATGCAGTCTGTACAAAAAAAGGATCTCGGCAACAGAGTTACTAGAATCTTATCCGCATTTATACCCTCAGATTCAAGCACAAGGAAATCACTTATGAAAACCTTTATGTTTGTTTACATCTACAATGTTGCATGCAGTACTGTTCAAAAATACCCGTGCTAATGCCAAGTGAACTAGCATTGATAGTAAGTATAGCACAGACTTACACCACTTGAGGTGGTCTGCCTCCACCATGTACGATTGACAGGACAGAGCACTGGGTTCACACAGTGTATAGGTGCCTGAAGTGCACCTATACATAATATGGTATACATATATGGTATATATAATATGGTATATAATATGGTAATAGTGGCTTCAGCATCCACTGCAACTCATTAAGTGCTAGCTTGGATCTGTCCATTTGGCACCACGTTGTGCCAGAAGGAGGTATATTTTATTACAGTCACAGTAGGTAACAGA
This sequence comes from Limnodromus scolopaceus, assembly GCA_028565335.1. Taxonomy (NCBI): domain Eukaryota; kingdom Metazoa; phylum Chordata; class Aves; order Charadriiformes; family Scolopacidae; genus Limnodromus; species Limnodromus scolopaceus. Next base: position 20,737,826 of record JAOXNO010000078.1, on the reverse strand, counting down.
CTCAAGTATCTTAAAGCTTTGAAAATGACAGTGGATGGCCATATGAAAGGATCTTATACTGAGATATAAAGCTTCATAACTCTTTTACCATAAGGCCATTATTTCACTTCTTCATTGATTCTGCTACTATCGGATGGGTTATTAGTGATTTATACAAAGTTGTTTAGTGATGCTGGTCCAGTATTCAAATGTACTTATGATGTATCTAGATGTATTTTGACGATATCAAAAAAGTTAAAAGCATAAGAATGAACTGTTAATTTGACAGGAGGCACTCCAGAAAGCAGACAAGAGAGTAAATAAACTGCACTGATGAAATAAGCATGGAGAAACTTGCATAACCCACACGCATTTTGCAAGACTTTTGGTATCCAGAGCTATTCAATTGGTTCATTTTCTTTCTATTGATTCAACTAAATAAAATAGAGAAAAGGATTAATTTTCTTAAAAACTGTCTTACGCATCTTGATTATTACTGTAAATGCAATGCTGTACTACCATCATTAAGAACCCGCAACCTTACATCAATTTACCTTAAATACCATTACAAGTTTCTATACGCTGTTATATCGGAATTAAACAGACATTTGAATTCAACACTAGTAACCTTAGGAAATAAAGAAAAGCATCAGAACATTTCAAATATAGAAATGGTCCTACCTCTTTGCTTTCTTCCAGGTCTGACTCACTGCTGAACTCCTCTGTATTTAAGTTTTCAAAATCTGATTCCCCGACAGCAATTGGCACTGTCACAGTGAGACTTGGGTTGTTTATGAATGACATGTAATCACTTTCATCAACAACATATTTTTCCACGCTGCTGCCTATACCACTGGTAGTTCCATTCCCTTCTTTAAGGTAGGCAAGATTTTTACCTATTTCTACTATTGTGTGGTTGGAAATACAGCTGTCTTTTTTGTTGTTTAAGTCTTCAAGAGGTTTGATTTCATCTAAAACTTTCTGCTTTCTAACAAAGGCTTTTTGGATGAATTCACGCACTTTCCTCTTCACATAATCTATGCCTTTCTGAATCCTTGCCACTGCAATCTGTAGATTGTTCATTTCATTATCATCGTCTGTAGCAGCAAGGTTGTCTGAACTAAATGAGCTCAGCAGCAAGGCCAAGAAGAGGTTGAGTACCTAAAAGACAGTAAGGAGAAAATATGCTGGATCTCTTATTTTTTAGTCATAAAAGTAAATCCATTATGGGTTGTTCAATATGACATAACTTTTATTTCACAGATAGCATTTTATTTCAACCCACCTTCCTGCTATTCTTTCCAGTCCATAATACCTGTCCCCCATAGTTTATTATAACTTGCCAAAAACATTTTTAGCTTGTTTAACTTGACTAATATAGGTGAAAATTTGAGCTGTTCCTTGACTTTCTCTTCCACGCTGTGCAGGTCTGCTCCTCAAAATGAAGAATGACATAAGGAGGCAGGATACAACATGATGTAGTAACCTACGCAAGCTACGTCTGCTGTAGTGTTCCCAGGCAAGGAAAATGCAGGCAGACTCCAGTCTTCTACAGTTCAACAGACCATGGTTTCAGTGTGTCTAATTCAGAATATAATAAACTTATATATTCATCAAGAGTATATCAGTCTATTTTTGTTTTGGGCAGGAAAAGTAGCTAAGCAATAAAGAGTCCACAGATGGGATACAACTTAATTTTAGGAAACTATTTCAGACTTTCTTGCATGACATTTTAAAAACATAAAAGAGAAGTTTGCACTACACATGATTATGATGGACTATGTGCAAAACTGATTAAAAATCATATTTCAATTATATTTGTTAGTTCTTCCTGTTCAAACTTGCAGAATATTTTAGAAGGTATACCACAGGAGTCTCACATTAGTCTGCTTAAACTTGGTACTTATGCCTGTGGCGAAGCATATTTATAAAATTTGTGGATGACACCAAAAAAAGAAGGGATTCTAGCACTCAACAAGAAAGAACTGCAATTAGGCATAACCACGGTAAATTGGTGAAATGATTCAAAATCAATATGGCATTTAATTCTGAAGCAGTAGTGTGGAAATGCTGGTTACAAAAAATGAAAAGTACACACACAGAAGGTGTGAAAACTGGCAAGGTGGAAGCACTGCAGAAAAGGGCATATAGGCTGCATCATGAAAGCACTACTGGTACAAAAATTTAATGTGTCATTTGGGGATGTATCTCAAGGAATGTTGCATGTAAGACACGGAAGTATAATTATTCCACATTTTGGGGTATTTGCATCTCTATCCAAAATACTGCTTGGGAGGAATTCAGAGGACAGTAGCAAAGGGGCTAAGTAGTTTAGAAATCATCAGCTATGAGAAAAAAACCTGAACAGGTAGGCTTATTTTGTTTCAGAAAGAAAAGACTGAAAGTGGAAACAGAAAGCCTTTAAGTGATATAAATGTTGTCATGAAGATCAACTGTTTTCCATCACTATTGAAGCCAGTCAGTTTAATTGGCTGTAAAAGGTGATTTAAGCTAGATGGTTTTTTAGAAGGCATTTATCTTACTCACATTTATCTTATAAACTTAATGAAGATTTAGAAGGTAGACAAATATTTTTCATAAACAATCAAGGTATATTTGAACGTGACTTAGAGAAAGGCCAAAGGAATTACATGATCTCCTTAAGTCCTTCACCAGTTTTCATCACTTATTTCTAAATTACAAAAAACAGGAAAGATGTTCTAATACTTTTTAAAATCCCCACTGATTACGTACCACTAGATTTCCAATCACCATAACCATCATGAAGACTGTAAGGCACATAGTTTGGCCAGCAACCTCCATGCAGTCCCACATTGTTTCTATCCATTCTCCACACAGCACTCGAAATACAATCAGGAAAGAGTGGAAAAAGTCATGCATGTGCCAGCGTGGAAGTTCACAGTCACTGGAGATCTTGCAGACACATTCCTTGTAGCTTTTCCCAAACAGCTGCATCCCAACTACAGCGAAAATGAAGACAATGATGGCCAGCACCAGGGTCAGATTTCCCAGAGCCCCCACTGAGTTGCCAATAATCTTAATCAGCATATTTAGTGTTGGCCAAGACTTTGCCAGTTTGAAAACTCGTAGCTGCAAAACAGAAGAGTAATACATAGTTATTCATGTTACTAATTGTAATGAAATTATTGCTATACATGTTTCAGTTATCCTGTGAATAAAACATGTCTAATGTAACCTTTAGAAACTTTAATTACAAAATTTTTATTTCCAGTTCTTTGTACAATACTAGACATCAGCAGTCTTGCATCCTCATTCAAATCATAAGAAGTCAATAATACTGTCCCTATGCTCATTTCGATTACATTGCAATTATCACAAAGACTCCAATTCAGACTTTGCGTCTTTTGGCGATGTTAGATACCTATAAACTTGTTGGAAAAGTTGGACAAAACAATCTTTCTCCTTTAGTTAACTCTAAGGGAATATTACTAAAAATAAACCAGCACATATGAAATGTGATCAGTTTGACAGGACTGTAAGTGTATAGATACTTCCAGATCTCTTTCATCTTAGCTGGCAGAAAGATGGAAAAATGCTTTTCTTAGAAAGAGAAACAAGCTAGAGTTGTTAATGACAGGCATACAAGTTACTCACAACTACCTTTAACAATACCTTTTCAGTCATTTAAAATAACTGTAATTTGTCTTACAAAGTTTGTCATACAACAGTGAGAAAAACAGTCAAAAGAAAGTGTTATATTAAAATACAACTTAAAACAGACAAAAATAAAATTATTTGGAAAGATACGGCAAGTGTTTAGATGGTTGAAAGAGAAGAATACTAGAAGGAATCTAAATCTAATTTCATGGGATGAGACATAAATAAATAGATGCAAAGTTTAAAACATAAGTCTACTACTGAGGGAGAAGTCAATCCAAACATATGTTAAACTTTAGGCAGAATACAATTTAATGCTATGCAGAGAACAAACAAATGGATGAATTTAAACCCCCTCTTTTTCCAAAGGGGGTTTGTTTAACTTTAAATTTATATTTTGCTTTATTTAAGGCAAAAGTTGAGTTTGATGACTAGGAATTTCAGCTTCATGTCTCTTACTGCGTAGGTCTTTTCAGAAGAGGATTTGCAGCAAGGCCAAGGTTTTTCAAGTTCCTATTCATGACAGGGATATCTAATAACAGATAGAGATACTGTAGTGACTTCTGAACAGAAAAGCTGTTCAACAGTGGATGGACCCTTGCAGAGAAGGCGGCTGGCAGTGATGAAAAATCCCTATCCAAAGAAAAATCAACACTACTCTCTTCTAAAACTAACCATGTAAGTAAACTGGTAATGGAAGTCTATCAGCTAAAACTGCCAATAAACTTTTATTTACTAATCCATTATTTACTAAGTGATTTACTGATCTTCACTCACAGATAATGAGGACCTGTGGCTCTTGCAATTTTTATTCCTTCATCTAGGGAGAAAAGTACTCTAAGAGATACTGCCATTTTAAAAAGTTAATCCTTAAAGGATACTCACTGCAAGAACAGAGTTGATGTTGACAATGCCTTGAAGAAGAAATAGAGGTTACCAAGATAATATGTAAAACAAATGAGATAATAGATACATGCCATCTAGTGGGCATGTAATTCAGTATTTTGTAAGTTCTTATGAAAAGATCTTCTGTCTTAGCCAAGTATATAATATACAAATGAAAAACGCACAACATGCATGGACAAATACAAAAATATAACATAGAAACATATTTTATTTAGTATATTTACCAATCGGAATGATCGAAGGACAGATAATCCCTCTACATTTGCAAGGCCAAGCTCCATTAAACTAAGACTCACAATAAAACCATCAAAAATATTCCAGCCCTCTTGGAAATAATAATAAGGATCCATGGCAATTATCTTGAGAAACATTTCTGCTGTGAAAATTCCAGTAAACACCTGCAAGGAAAATACAATTTCTTACTCCAGTTTAATGAGAAAATATTAAAAAAAAATAAACTTATCAGTATCAACTTTTGGTAAGTTATATCTTCAGCAAGAAATCCATTATAATTCTGAATAGCTTCTCTGTATTGCCATACTTTGGGAACAGGAATTAAATTCAGATTTAAAGCTTACATATACATTACAATGTTTGATTTCCAAAGAAAAAGAGTTAAATGGGAAAAAGATGGGTTTTATCTAGCCTGCTAATATGCATGTGTAAGTACCAAGACACAGAATCTTTTCTGATTTTAATGCTCTGCTTTTCCTCCTTAGATCTCATCTTTGCCCCTGGGACACCTTTTTGCATCTAGGTAAGATGGTAAGTTTACGAGACGGACTACTATTTTATTGAGAAAAAAAAAATATACTGAAAGTTGAGCATAACTGTTGTTCTTCAGGATGACTGGCAGAAGGCACTGTCCTGCCGTTTCACCTTTTCCTGCAGAGCTGCAGTGTATCTGCCATTCTTACTGGATCTTTCCCCTCTCCAATTTTCTGAACACCCAGAACTTCAGGAGGTGCTACTTAGGACCGGAACAGGTGTTGGAGTGGAACTGAATGTCCTTATGATTTTTAAGTGGCCACTCAAGAAAAAATATTAGATAAATTCCTTTAACCAGCTTCAATGACAGAGGCTGAAGGCTTTAAAAATCAAAATGGATATTGACTCAATAAAACTTACTATCTTTTGTTCCATAAAGCAAGTGGTAAAATCCACAAATGTCAGCAAAGAGGGATTCAGTAAAACTTAAATTTAAATTCAACCATCCCAAGCCTATACATATATAGTCAACATTTTCTTTTAAACGTGGGTCACAGAAGAATTGTACATGGGTCACAGAAGGATTATTTTAAAAAAAATGTATTTGACATCACATTATGAAAGACTTACAAGGTTTCCTACTGAAAGCACACCACTAAACTGTTCTGTCATCGGATAGTGTTCCATGGCCATGAACAGGGTGTTCAGGACAATGCAGATAGTAATGGCCAGATCAACAAATGGATCCATCACAATCAAATTTACAATATGTTTGACTTTCAGCCAGGGAGAACAGCAGTCCCAAATCAAGCAAGTGTTAGCGAATTTATACCAGCATGGTGGGCATTTCTGTCTGGATTCTTCCAGTTCTAGAGAGAAAAATGAAAATAACATTTTAAAAATATTTATCTATTACAGTATCATCTGGGTATTTTCTTGAGGCCTAAATGCTGTTTTCCAAGGTAGTGTTGATAAACTGTTGATACTGCAGACCTTTTGAAACCAAGGCTACTGTCAGTCAAAACAAATTGCAATTAAAAATAATCTGTCCCACTATGTTTTAAATTTTATGTAAAAAGAATACTAAATATTCAATAGATAAAATAACCATTCACAACCAAATGCTCACAGGATGCAAAATAGAAATTTGTCTTAGAAATCTGGCATACAGGATGGGTGATGAGTGGATTGAAAGCAGCCCTTTGGAGAAAGACTTCAGAGTACTGTTGGGTGCAAAAGTGGATATAAGCTGGCAATGTGCGCTCGCAGCCCAGGAAGCCTATCTCATCCTATGCTGCATCAAGAGAAGTGTGGCCAGCAGGTCAAGAGAGGCAATTCTGCCCCTCTGCTCTGCTCTTGTGAGACCCCACCTGGAGTACTGTGTTCAGCTCTGGGGTCCCCAGCATAAGAAGGACATGGACCTGTTGGAGTGAGTCCAGAGGAGGGTCACGAAGATGATCAGAGGGCTGTAGCACCTTCTGTATGAGGACAACCTGAGAGACTTGGGGTCATTTTACCCTGGAGAAGGCTCTGGGAAGACCTTATGGAAGCCTTCTGGAACTTACAGGGGGCCTACAGGAGAGATGAGGAGGGACTCTTTATCAGGGAGTGGAGCGATAGGACGGGCAGCAATGGTTTTAAACTGAAAGAGGGGATATTTATCTTAGATTAGAAACTTTTTACTGTGAGGGTGGTTAGACACTGGAACAGGTTGCCCGGAGAAGCTGTGGATGCCCCCTACCTGGAAATGTTCAAGGCAAGGTTAGATGATGCTTTGAGCAACCTGGTCTTGTGAAAGGTGTCCCTGTCCATGGCAGAGGAGTTGGAACTAGCTGATTGTTAAAGTTCCTTTCAACCCAAACCATTCTATGATTCTGTACACAGAATGAGTAAAATATTTAAATTTTTCCTCATGAAAGACAAACATTTAGAACAAACCCTAAGTCCCACAACTATTTAGACAGTATTATGGTCCACATGTGCAAAACTGTTAATTATTACCTTCCTATTTGCTATTTTGGGCATAGTCATTTAATCCTCAAAGTAATGCTTTTCCTTTTTTTACAAGTAGTTGCTTACTTCCATGATTTGAATTCATTGTATTTAGCCTTAAAGAAAGAACAATGTGATCCTTCCTTTGTGAAGCAGCATGTCTGGTGAATCGCTAGAAGGAGATTGTTCTACTGCAAGAAACATAGCCATTTCAGTAATTTAAAAAGAGCTTTTACCCCAAAACATACCTTCTCTAGAGAAACACTGCACTGTCAACTGCCTTCTGCTTCCACCTCAAACCTATTAGTAAATTGAGAGCTTGACTGCTTTTCCAAATATATCAGTCCATCTTAAAAAAAAAATACTACCTCTGTACACAAATCTCATCTTGTCTGTACCCTTTAGGCTGAAATAGCTGCCTTAAAACACCACAGCTACTTGATGTATCATACATTTAATAGCACTTTATGGCATTGTCATACAAAAATTCTCTGTTACATACCTTCCATGGTGTTCGTAAGCATGCTGGCTATACTCATTGCTCTTTGCCTTGCACTAGGATCTGTTAGGTAGTCCATAGGAACATGATAAGAACTAGACCGTCTCTTTCTTAAGTCAGTTTCTGTAGTAGTGCCCTGAAAATAAAACACTGATAAAATAGCCTATTGATTGTTCATTTAATAAGAATAACACTGTAAATTATAAAAGAAGTATAATGATTTAAAACACTGCTCTCCTGCACTATGCTCCATTTATGTTGTGGTTTTGCAATAGATTAACATATGCCTAACTGTATATAGCAAACAGTCAAATACATCAGTAGGATTGCTCTTGTGCTTAAACAATGTGTTTTTAAGTATTTTGCTGAAACAGGGCTGAGACATTAAACCAGATTTTAGACTATAAACTGTTTTTAGAGTATAAAAACTACCACAATGCTTGTCAATGAGCTCTACCATAAATATCTTTCTAATTAGGTAGCGAGTTCTTTTTCTAAACATGAAAATGCACCGCCCACACAGATAGCAGTAAAAGCACAAAAAGTAAGTCTATTTTCTTAAGATAACTCTTAATTTAGAATAAATCACCGATTTCCTAGCACACATTTACAAATAAAATAAAAGAAAAAATGACATCTCCAAAAAAAAAAAAAAAACCTAAAAAATCAACTATGTGACAAGAACACTATCACAACCCATGTAAGTTGTACTATTAGTGTTATATTAAGAGTTTCATATATGGCCAGTGCGAAGTTAAATACTCATTTCATATATTCCATTAAATAGATATAATTATTTTTTTTTTTATTTTGATATCCTGTCTGATACATGAATACAGAATCTTCCAGTTAAGTCTTCAGTTAGCATAATGAATCAATGGATATAAGATTACACATAGTACATTTATTCAGTGTTTTACTATGCTATTCTGATAATTCCAGTAAATTTGCATGTATTTTCAGTTTCTGCTTTAGCTTATAATGGGAATATATGAAAGGAGCATCCACAGCTTAGCCAGAAAGGGAATCATTCCCAAGTGACTAGATTTGTAGAAACAGTAGGTGATCATACAGGGAGAGGACATCATGTCTGAGCTATTGCAGACTTCCTTACATTGCTAGCAGTGGCTGCTTTATCAATCATCACCTCTGGCAGAAGCTGTCCAGTAGGTGACATCAGAGCTGGCGGCCCACCAACTAAGGAAACCACTCCATTGCAATCCACAGTGCTGTGCATCTTCCCATTTGCTGGAAGTTGAGGGACTGTCCTGGATGACCTACTGGCCTGGCTAATGTTACTGTTGCGCCGTTCACCATGTCTATGAGGAACAAAGAGAGAATCTCTTCTGCTCTCATTGTCTTCAAAAGTGCTGTGCTCATCATCAGCAAAGTCATTTTCTGATCCTACATCCTTTGCTCGACCTCTGAAGCTGAAAAGACTTGTTCTGCTATTGCGCCTTGGGGAAAACAGGGAGCCACGAATGCTCAGCAAAGACTGTAAGCAAATAAAAACAATGATTATCAGATGAAAATCCTTTTAAATATAATGTTTTCATACAGGAGAAAAAAACACAGTGTTAATATGTCTTAAAGGGCAAGGTCATCTACAAAGAAATGAACTGGTACAGCCCCCCAAGTACACTCCCTTTTGGATAGTAAACAAAGAGCACATAAAGTGACAGACAAAGACTAGTTATTTTACTACTTTGGATATATGAAATCAATTGGTTTAATTAGAGTAAAAGAAACTGCTTGACAGAATTGTTTCCTCTGCCATTCTGCCTGTTTTATTACCAACTGTTCATAAACTGAGTAAGCACATCTAGACACTATTTACCCCAGGTTGGCATTAGTCTGACAGGCTGAGTAAATAAAATTTTAGGCAAAATTCCCATGACTCAGTCTGCACATAGAGGTAGCTCCCAATTACTGCCTAGTTTAAAAAACATACATATTTTTTCAGATACTAGTAAAGGAGGTCACAATAAGGTTTTATTTCTTTTTTAAAGTCTTAGCTGTCCTGAATATGCAAAGATATGCCTGTAATTTTATAAGAACAGTCTCACTAATCTTCATCAGTTTATTCATGTGAGTAAATGGCCTGCTATGGGAGGATCTTTTCAGGATCAGAGTCAAAATAATGCTCTAAACTTGCAAGTAATTATACATGTTCATAACTTCAATTCATGTCAGTGATTCTCTTTACTTGATTGATTAGCATTAGCACCTGATTTCACCCAAGACCTCTACGAACAGCAGAGATGATACATGACAAAGCAGTGTCTTTGATTCTCTTCTGCAACTTATCTTTATGGACCTGAGCCCCATTGTGCTAGGCACTGCAAAATGCAGAACAAAAAGGCACTCTGCAAAGAACTTATCATCTAAATGTAACACAACAGATGGATACAAAAAGAGAGGGAATACAAGGAGGCAAAATTGATGGGTATGATAAACAGTGTTCTTAGCTCACCTGAAGTCACTTCCCTGTCAAGCTTTCTGTAGGCAGCATGGTAAAAGAGAGTTTTAAAGAGGGATTTGAGGAAAGCAATGAAGTGTTCTGTGGAAACTCATGGGAGCTTCTTCCAAGCATGAGGGGCAGCATACCAGAAAGAACTCAAAAAAACTAGTTTGAAAACTTAACAGGAGGTTATGGATGCTGGCATGGGTCAGTCAAAGCTGGGACTTCACTTGTTTACTGTAAGTAGACAAGGTGGGTTGGGAAGAACTCTAGGCACAGTATGTTTTATGGTTTAAAAAAAATATCTTTAGGTACTAGCAAATTAGGTAAAAGCAATGAGATAGGTTAGTGCTCTTTGCAACAGCATTCTTGATGAATACATCAGTAATTGGGACATGGAAAGAGGTCCAAGTTAAAAATGATTCACAGCTGTGGGTCCAGAGTAGAGTTTTGAGTGAGAGAGAGAGAAAGAGGGATGGGAACTAGTAAAAGGCCTTGTGGAAAATCACTTAGGAAACTGTCAAAGGGGTAAAAGGATCTTCCAAAGCACAACTAAATCAGGAAAATTGAGAGGAGACAAAATCATGAATGTTAGGAAGAATAAGTTTTCAAGAAGAATATAATGGTCAGTTACATTGAAGACAAGTGAAATGTCAAAGAAAATGTCAACGATGAGATATAAACCTGAGTTTTGTCTAGCAAAAGGTTATTAAAAACTGGTCAATGGAATTTCTGTTTAGTGGCTAGAACCCGGAGTGGAAAGGAACTAGGGTTGGAAAACCAGAGGGGAGGGGATTGCTAGACTGTCAGAGTAAACAGCTGTAAATGAACTTGGAGATGAAAAATAAGAGCAGCAGGCTATATGAGGAATGCTTCATGTCATACAAGATGGATGAATTGAGCTGCAGTTGAAAAAGGCTGCAGTTTGAATGAAGACACAAGCAAGAATATGCACCTAAGGGATCAGATGGGTCTTCAACATGAAGTTGAAGTCAATTAATATAGGTGTGAAAATTTCTATAAGGAACGGAATGAATCATGAACTAACTAAATTCAGCAATGAAGTCTTACAGAGGCTACTTAGACAGTTAACAACATAAAATGGTGGCAGATCAAGGACGAGGGGGGTGAGGCAGGAAGGAAGGATGCAGCACTATTAAAAACGGAAGCATGATAGGAAGTAAGAGGAAGGAGGATTTAACTTGGCAGAAATAGGAAGCTAGAAACATTATATTCCCACCACAGTCTGGTCTAAGGAGGACAGTCCTTAATAAGAAAATATTGGATGAAAAGGTCTGAGCTTCTTTGAGAATGGGAGCTGGAGAAGTGATACATGAAGAGAATATGGATGCTTATGATCTATTTAGGGATGAAACAGGCTTTCCAGAGACAGAAATAGAAAAGAATTTAAAAGGAAGGAATTAGTTTAGTAATAGTAACTGAAAAGAGGGAGAAAGCAAGTCATAAATACCAGGGAAAAATCGAGAAGGTGGGGATAAAAGGAAGAAGCGCATTGAGGCACACAAAGGGGCAGAAAAAGGACAGAATGGTTGTGAGATCTGGACTTGATGTGCCAAGGAGAGATTTTGAGGTGGGCAAATGAAGAGGAGCTCTGAAAACTGTAGAAGGGATAATATAACAAAACTTATCAAATGAAATAAATGTCTGCATGGGAGATGCAGATGGCACTCTGACTCACTGGTGTTTCAATGTAAGAGAACACATGCAAAGACACATTGCCACAGATACTTCCACCTTCTTTAAGATAACACAATTAACGGTCTCACATCAATTAATTTGTCGAGTTTCACATGAACATTTATGAAATTTCTACTGTTTTTTTTCATGCCAAATTTAGTACTTTTCTGATTTAAAATATGAAATTCCTTTGTATGCATGAACCAAATTTTGAAACCACCAATCATACTCAATACATCCGTCTTGATGGGGAGATAGGTCCATTTTCATTAAGAAACAACTCATTTTAATTAATACACATTATTTTGATATTTCACACATAAATTCAGAATAAAAATAAAATTCTTATAGTTTTATCTTTGGCTGCGATTATTAACCTGGTCATACTTTGATTTAAGATATTAAAGAATTTGTGGTATCTTTTACAAGAAGAACCAAACTACTTTACGGGTTTTGTTTATATGATAAGCAGACAAAAAAGGTGTTTAAAAGGTAATAATACTATAGTACCTGGTGTGGGGAAGAGAATCTCTTTTCGTATGTCAGTCTGTTCCCTTCAATGGAAAATCGGAAACCTTTCCTTTTGATGCTGTCCTCTGATTCAGATTTGTGAAATTCTTCCCCATCCTTCTCCTCGCCTTCAGATTGTTCTTTTTGCTTTTTTTTCTTTCTTCTATTCCTCCTTTCTTTAGCACTCTTCGAGCTCAGTTTTGATGCCTCAGAAGAACTTTCGGAGAATCCACCTATTCCACCTACTCCACTATAATCTCTTGAGTCAGCTGCTGCAGCTGCTGCTGCCGCCTATACGTACAAGCACATATGCAATTTACAACATTTATACAAATACACACTACTCACTATTTTAAATTTATTGCCATTCTTAAAAAAAAAAAAACTTTAAAAAATTCTTATTTTGAAACGAAAGCAATGATCCCGCTTCAATTAACCCAGTATATCATAAGAAGTATAATTTGTGAAACACCACATGAACCATAATCTCCCACTGGTCCACAAACCAGGAGTTAGAGCAGCCCAAGGGAAAACTGAGTTAACCAAGAGAACTGAGACGTCAGAGAACCGAGATAACAAGCATCTATTTTAGACTGGAGCAATATGTTGCAATGAATTTTTCACGTGAAATACTATGTAATAGTAAGGAATAAAGGTCAAACAACAGGAAAAAACCTGTTACAGGAAGCAACACTTAGTTACCCATTTTGCTGGATTACTCTAGTCTAGTAAACATCTGGTATAATATTGTTTATCTCAGTTTTGCAAATCATAGTCAGAGATTTGACTTAAACCGCAGACTATGAAAGACCTGTTGCTGTTTAAAGTTTCAAATGTGTGGAACATGCGATTAACATTTATTTACAAGTTGTGGTAAAAAAAACCAACCACAAACCAACTGACCAACCAAACAAAAAACTTTTACTGCTGACTTTAGTCATGTGCTTACATCCAAGACATAGTTCAACTTCTGTTCTGTATGGCCTCACGCCCAGCACACATCTTCAGTTATCCTATTAAAGATTTCAGAGTCTTCAAAAAATGAAAAAGAATTTCAAAGCATAATCATGACATCTGTACCATAGAAGTACAGAAGTTTTCTCCAGTTTCTCCACTTTTTCCAGTTTTCTTTAAAACTGGATAACTATAGCTTTCTGCTGTGAGAGCTGGGGAAGAAGTAGAAAAAGCTGAATGTTGCTGAAGCAAAATATTTCTCTCACAGCACCTACAATAGTTTTGCTTCTGTTACTTAAATAAGCAGAATTCCTGGGTGGTTTTTTCCCCCCCACATCTCCATTTCACAGAATCACAGAATAGTTGAGGTTGGAAAAGAACCTCTGGAAGTCATTGTGTCCAACTCCCTGGCACAGACAGGGTCACCTAAAATAGGTTGCCCAGGACTATGTGCATGTGGCTTTTGATTATCTCCAAGGATGGTGATTCCACCAGCACTCTAGGCAACTTGTTCAAGTGCTCAGTAAAAAAGTTAGTTTCTATCTCCAATTTAAAAATCCAGTATTTTAGCTTATTGGTTATCATTTTTGTCACAAATAAACAGATTCAATCAAGCCAGCAGAATGGAAAACACTAAAGATTGTTTGAAAATTGAAGGAATGTATAAGACTGAAAGTAATATATTGTTAGGAGCAGGGGAGTAAAAATATTCTCATATGTGGACATAAAGCATCCAATCACAATCATGAATGGAAGAAGGAATTTTACTTTATAGGGATACCTGAGCTTCTTCCTGCTGCTTTTTCAGTTGTTCCAGCATTTGCTGAAATTCTGCTTCTTTCTGTTCTGCTTCTTCCATGGTTGCTTGATTCTGTTCTTCATAGGCCATGGCAACCACAGCCAAGATCAAGTTAATCAGGTAGAAAGAACCCAGGAAAATGACCAAAACAAAAAATATCATGTATGTTTTCCCAGCAGCACGCAGTGTCTGGGGAAAAAGAGATAATACACATTTTTAGCAGTCTTTTAAATATGGTAGCATCTGTGTTACAATCTAGAAATACATTTTAAGATTGCTTTGTGTTAGCACAAGATTATTTAGTTACTTTTTCCAGATACAAATAGTTCTATATCCTGGCTACGTGTGCAAAAATCCAAGTTTTGTGTCTAGTACAGTCAAGGTAAATAAGATTTTGTAGCTTGAATACTTCAGAACTCTACCAAGGAGAATATGTAGTAGCAGTTGCTGCCCCCACTATAGATCTATACTATAGCCTTTGAATCTAACAGTAGTGGGGCCACTAATCAGCATCTTACCTTTTTGTCCCGAACTACAATGCCACAAAGACAGTGCAGTATACAAAATGTCATGCTACATAACATCACTGTCCTTCAGGTTAAGAATTTGCACAGTTCAGGGACAAGATGTAACCTTTTCAAAGACAATATATTTGTACTAGACTGCAAATCATTTTAGTATCTATTTACAGCATGTTTGGGCAAACTTAAGTTCATTTACTCATTTGTGAAAAGAAACAATAATGCTTAACCAACTTCATAAAATAGCAGCTATTTCTTTTTATGTATCTGAGTTTTTATGTATGGGAACCTAAATTATGAACAAGGTCCCTATTGTTTTAGACAGCTTACATATATTAAATAAAAGATGATTTCTGTCCCAAAGGCCCTAGGGATACGTGAATGAAAATAACTATGTAAGTACTATGTAGTAATGGTATTGGTGATGGTGCTGTTTATTTTAATAAGTCCTCACCAGCTGGTAAAGATTCTCCCAAAAGTCCTGAGTCATCAATCGAAACAGTGACAAGAATGCCCAACTGAATGTATCAAAACTTGTGTAGCCATAGTTGGGGTTTCTACCAGCTTTCACACATATATATCCTTCTGGACATTGACTACAAAAGAAGAGGAAATGCTATTTTTAACAACTACTCTAAATTACGATATGCTATAGTAAATCACAAAATTGTTCAGGAGTACCAGTTGCTAATAAAATTATGAACAAGTAAAATTTTATTCTACATACCTAAGATAAAAATATATATCTTATTGGTTTTCATTTTTTAATTCCATTTCCTAATGATATTTCGATGCTTTAATAATATAGCTAATAGTAATCTACCCTTCCCCATAATTTGTCATATCAACACATCTCAACCAGAACAAGAAAAGAATGTCAATTAGCATGGTGATAAACAGTTGTCAGCAAGCTGGCAGTAACATTTATGCACATAGCGTTCATGTGGATACCTTTACAAAATTAGCCTAAGATGCTGAAGAAGGTGCCTGCATAAACTCAAATCACATAGTTATATGTGCATACATACATGTAAATATGCCTACATAAACTCAAATCCCATAGGTATAGCTTCAATTGCAAAACATTGGTAATTTGCAAATCTACAGTACAGTTGATACTAAAGTTGAGCACCTGAGCTATTCTAAGTAGCTATTTCTTTTCTCTTGATGTATAATGAAAAATTATGACTGTTTTCTTACCCTGCATCTGAGCTATTGCCACACAGCAGAGCATCATTCTGTCCTTCCAAGAAGTAGAAATGACCTGTTAAAAAAAAAAACCAAACCAAAAAACAAAAGAATGAAAAAGGTGATGAGATCTACATCATCTATACCTAATGAAATTGAGCAATGGTATAGACTTTTACACTTTAAAGAAATAAGCAGAGCTAACAGCTTAACTGCAACATGTAATGATTAGAAATGAAAAAATGCATGGAAAATACCGTTTTGACAGGGAAATGACCTTCTATAGGGCTTGAAGTTGGCTTTCTTTAGAAGATAGAAAGGTAATTATACAGCTAATTCTCAGTAACCTACCAAAATGAGTATGATACAATGGGTGGAATATCAAATTGTGTACGTCAGCAAATGAGTCAACAAATACCAGGAAAGCAAGACAAAGGATGAGAGTGATTCCCCGCCTTTGTTCATGCATTTTGATACATGCCATTCAATGTTATTAATTTATAATTATTTATTACGTACTGTTTTATCCAAATATTACTTGAAAAAGTAATGAAATTTTTGCAGCATGAAAACACAGCACAACATGGACAAGAAATTGCTAACTGGATCTTGACTTGAGCAGCTGAGGGAGAAACCACGCTTTTATTGTACATTACTATAAAAATTACTATAAAGGAATTCCATAGTAGAGAAATGTACTTGAAGTACCTATATGTATTTTGCTAATAGGCTATCAAAATGATGTAAAATATAATTTAAAGAAATGGAAGTCTTAAAAGCCCCCGGCACATTCTTTTCTTTTCTTTGTTCTGCTTTGAGGTAGAAAGGGAAAAAAAATTTGCCATCAATTCCTAGCTTGGGTTTCTTATGGTAAAATGGGCATCTCTCGTGGAGATTTTTGGGTCAGGTGGCATATTAAGCTAAAGTCGCCAAAATTAGGTATGTTCTGGCTGTTCCCAGGAAGCAGATGGTTTCTTGAGATTCACTGCCAGCTGGCACGGACTAGCTTAGCTGGCATGAACTAACTGAGGGCTAATGCTAGAGAGACAAACAGGGAATTGCAACCAGTTCCTATTGACTGCTTCTACTCTGTCACCACCAGTACATGAGAGAGACAGCATAAAATCTGCTTATTTTAAAGAGAGAGAGAGAGAGAGATTATGTGCATAACTTGTGCATCTACAATCTATTCTCAGATATCAGATAAGGAAACAGTGGATTTTCAGACATTCCAGTGCTCACATAGTCATGCCCCATGACTACCTAAGCCCTACTTGAAAAGCTTAAGAGGTTTAAAGATGCACACAGGCACCAAGCTGGATTTTCAAAATTGTCTGTGAGTATTTGTCTGTGGTAAGAAGAGGATCCAGTTAAACTGTCCAGTCAGCTCAACTCTCAGCCTACTATTTTTGAAAACATTTAAATAGTAAATTTTTCAATACAAAGATGATAATGATAAGGTAATAAAAATACTAAATATGAGCTTGTAAACAATATGCCATATGTAAAACAGAGGGACAGAGAACTACTGGAAAGAGTCCAGCGTAGGGCAACAAAGATGATTCGTGGGCTGGAGCATCTCCCTTAT
>JAOXNO010000078.1:20679826-20715933 GCA_028565335.1 Limnodromus scolopaceus | reverse complement strand
CAGTGAATGTGTATCTGAGGAAAATATGCAAGACAGAGTTTATATAAACACATACATCTTATCTTTACACATTATGCTCTTTAGTTGCTTTATTCTCATTTTCTTCTCTGTAAGTGACAAAAGTATTTAATGGAAGTTATAACCAACTTTAAACATCTGCAGAATTTATACCATAAGGAAGGAGGAATCAAACTATGATTAAAAGACTAAATGCCAACCCATAGCTTTGAGTTCGAATTCTATAATCCACACCAACGAGACAGTTGCAAAATTCCTGGTTACTTCATTGGTGCATGTTTATGTCCAATCTGAACCCATGTTATAACAGAACACAAAGATGGATTATGTTAGGATTTCAGAAGTTGCTTCTAGACTAAAAATTTCTTTCTCCGATGTTATCATTATGGTGAAATATACCATGTGCTGGCAATGTGTCAACCCTCATCAGTCCTCATTCATTTTGTTATAGAGTAGGTGTATCCAGTACTTCACCTTCACTACAGGCATAGCACTGGAGTGAAACAAGAATTTTCAGATCCAAAATCCTGTGCAAGAACAACCAAAAATATTGACAAATGCCAATAAAATCCAGCTACTCATTTTGGCTAAAAAATGTGGTCAAAATGTAAAAAGTAAAAATATTTAATTCTGACATTCTGAGTAATTTCAATTTTCTATCTCCAAATGATGTAATCTTGAAATTTTTAGTTTCATTTATATTTTAACAGAAAATAATTCAAATTAAACTGCTTAAAAGGCTTGAACTGGTTTTCAGACTTGAGCCAACCTGAAACCAATTTTGCAATGTAAATTTTTTCAGTTCAATTACTAAACCAAAAATTTCTTTCCTGTGCAACTCAACAGATGAGAAGGACTTCTGTGATATATCTAGATGGCATGATATAATGACATGTAGAAATATTCAAACTAGCTATCTTTATTAATAAATATTTACTCCATGGTGGACATCCTGAATACATATATGTCCATAACGAACTCAAAATGAGAACGTCTCTTACTGACTTTAATAGCCCTATGATTTAACTTTTGCTTACTGAAGATTAAACAGGTAGGTATGATCCAAAGCAATTAGGAATGAAAAAGAAGCAGAAGCATAAAATGGTATTGGAAAAAGGAAGCACCATAAAGAGCAGTGTTTCACACTGTGGTCTACAGCCTTGGAACTATCACAAAATGTGCACCAATTGTATATCAGCACCAAGCAGTTGACATCATATTGGTCATTTTACCTTCCTATGGGAAGAACAGCCAACCACTTAAACACTTTTTTAATAGTTTATTTTTCATACAAGCTTTCCGCTGTTAGATTGTCTTTGGTAAAGGAAAGATGCACTGTGGTGAACATATCCACCCATCAGATGATCCCTTATCTGTTACGGTTATCGCAATAGATGGAAGAGTGTATTTGCATACTTGCACAGACATAACAAAATGCAGTGGAAAAATATTAATAATCCACTTTTTGCATGGTTGTAAGACTAGCTTCTCTTCTTACATTCCCTATTTAGTACTGCAAACAGAGGGTGGACATTGAACAACTTGTAATGAGGCAAGTGTTGTAAAATACATGCATTTAATATTACATAGAAGAAATTAGCATCAGAATAGCTGTTGAAAGGATATGCCAACAAAGTAGCTGCTGCCAGTAGATACCATCCAAATATAAAATAATTTACAGCAGTTTATTTCAGATTACTGAATATCATTCAAAGAAAATCCATTTAACTTACTCTACATTCTTTGTCCAGTCTGGAGGGTTACTCATGGTCATAAATACACAGTTGGTCAAAATAGTGCACATGATAAGCATGCTGAATAATGTAGGTTAAGAGTTAAGGAACGTAAGCCAGAAAAGCTTATGAAAAGAGTATCAAATAACATGCTGTTTTGGCAGATTTCCACTATCAGGAGCTATTTTATCCCTCCGCTGCTCTGTTAACACTCAGGGAAAAGCCCTGAATATGTTAAAGCTTCCATAGTCACCGCTTTATAGTTGTAAGAGAACAATCACACACTAAAAGCTAGAAAATCTGAAAGATATAAAAAAAAACCCCAACTCTTAAAATTAAGAAAACCTTAGATAATTTTTTATTTTGAATAAAAATATGAAAGTTTGAAGTAGTAGCTTCAAACTTAGTGGGATATCACAGAAAAAACACATTTGTTTTGGATAATCTAGACAAACCTGATCTACTTCATGCATACAAAACAGTGAAAAATACATTTTCTTCACTGTTCTTTTAGGTTTCACCATAAAATTTGGCATGTATCAATAATTTTGCTTATCACTATAATACATATATTGAAAGATACTGAAAGCTAGTTATCACATAGTAGGAGAGAGCTGAGGGAAATTTTAGGGAGAGAATTATTGCTGTTTGCTTTATATACAGCTTTTGTAATATGGTGGAGGGGAAGGCATATTATATTCTCAAAAAAAAGAAATCTAAAAAGAATTCCAGAACAGGCACAAGTCATAAATAACTTCATTGATTTTAACAGAACTGCTCTGGATCTACAACCTTTCAGGACTGATGACATTCTACTCAGAAATGAAAATACAAACACCAAAAATAAAACCACACAGATGAAGCACAAAATGTCCACATGATGGCACCATCACTTATAAGTAGAAAAGGGACAAAGCTCAGTTTTGAGAAGAGCTTTAGCTTTTGTAACAAAAATGCAGGTTCTCACGGTGCCCCTAAATAGAAATCCTAGTATAATGGAGTGGGAAATACTGTGAGGTTCCCCTCACTACGCTTTCTTTGTATATCAATATTAATGAAAACTCCTTCAAGACAGAGTAAATACCTCTGCCTTGTAAACTGTCAAACTCCGGCATTACACTCAACAATTCTTTGAGTTTTCTGATCAGTAAATATATTTCAAATCCTTTACTGAGAATCTAGCTTCTCACTATACAATTCATATACGAACAGAGCAGAAGAGAAGGAAAGGTATTTTAAAAACCATAAAAAATAATGCGTTTCACAAGCCTGTTATTTTGCATAGGCTTTCAAAATCCTTTTTTGACGAAATGTCCTCTCAGAGTTGCAAATCAGTGGAGAAATAACTAAAATATAACCTCCCACAGTTTTAAACAACGTTTTTTAACATTCTTTGGTGACCAGCTCTTCATCACTGTCTCAGTCCCATGATCTTCCATTATTCCACGTAACTGAATAATGCTCTGTAACATGCTAAGGACTGTCAAATAATTCACAAATATTATTTGTAGTGACACCTGTAGCAAGCAAATACAAAACAGGCTATGTAGTGTCATGATTGATTCTGAAGGCGTTTGTAGGCTAGCCATTGATAACAACATTCAACACATAAAAACCATTATAATTATCAGACTGCCACTATACCAAGATTGAAAAAAATCCTTTCAAGATTTATTCTACATGCTCTTATGATCCCCGTACATAATGCTACATAAAACTGCTTTCAGTGTGCTTACGTTAGACTCCTGTAAAATGTAAGCATGCAAACATTTGTACTCATTCCTTAAGTAAGCAGACCTGCTGAAGTAAATGTCCTCATTGCTCGTATCAGCATTTGAGGTCAGTGGGATGCCTACTACTGTTAACTATCAAAACACTGAAAACCACAAAATAATATAGTCTTGTGATAATTTAGCTTTGTAAATCACTATCTGCAATGTTGAAAACTCATGACCCACTTGAAGATTGAAATTAAAACATCTACAGGATTATGAGTGCATAATGCAATAATGATCAAGCAATAAAATAGACAGGCAAGATACATATAAGATCATAAATGTATAATAAAATAAGAAACCTAAACTGTTTTATCAACCTATCCTTCTTCAATTGTGATCTGAATCAGAAAATCAGAAGGAATAAGGAAACCACATTTTCACTAAATATTCATGGAAGCAGAAACCTGGGATCAAAGATTTGATTTTTAACACAGTGTCAGAGAAGAACCGAAAGTGTTTTGAGCAATATATCTGCACTTTATGAAAAATGTGGAGGAGGGGAAAAGATGAAAGAAGATGTGATGATTATAGGAAAAATAAGAGGGAAGGGGAAAATAGGTGGGGGAAGGAAAAAAAGACACAGGAAGAAATTGTAAAGAAGGATGACTGGTTGTCTGGCTTCTGATATTACTAAATTAAGATCCAGCAATGAACACAAATGTAAAAAGGGAATAAGAAAAAAACAGAAGACAGAAATAGTAGAGAGAAGAGGGACAAAGCACTATAGATCATATTGATCCCGGGACATGTGCCAGAGAATTATTTAAATACTAAGTAACATCTCACTATAGTTTTAGACTAACCACTTGAAAAGGATATGAATGTACCAAAATCTTAATAGCTATTTTTCTAAGAGGATTGAAAGGAGTTAACATGTACAGGGCAGAGGTGGCACTGAATCGGAATATTGCCTTCCCTTTATTCAATACTATAAAGGTCTGGAAAAAGAAACACAAAATGAAAAACAACATTTAAAAGATAGCAAGTTACAAACAAGTTACAAGTTCAAACCCAGAATAATTTTCAATTCACCATTAATTAAGTTTGGTCAAACTCTTCTTTCTCCCCCAAAATCACAATCCCCTTGCCCAGCTCACAAAAATAACTATAATACAATTTCTAAATAAATTTATTAAAATGTTTTCATTCAATCATAAGTAATCCTGATATTGCTAGCTAAAATACAAAGATGGGTATATAAGGTACAAATGTGCGTAATACTTGAAGAATTAGTATACTTTTTGTACCTTATAATATATACACATACCTTTAAAAAAAAATGAGAGCCATTGAAACTTCAACATTCCCTGAGTCAAATAACCAACATTAATTATCACATCAAAGTACTAAGGCAACAGTACTAGAAAGTGATCCAAATTTCAAGTGTTTTTCAACATAACACTAATGTACTGGATAGATTTTGCTGTACTCTAAGAAAAGAATAACATGTTGCCTCTTCTTTCAACTATTTCTTGTGAGAGTTTCAAACCTGCAATTCTGTCTATTTTTCTTACGTCATGCTTTACTTTTACCTAATATAGAATAATCCATGTATTTCCACTGTCTCTCCACTGTTTCTGCAATAACTCATGCATGCTGTCAACATTAAAAAAAGCATTTATAAATGTAATAGTTTTTTTAAAAGCTGGGAAACAAGAATAAAGCTTTTATTTAACATGCAGTAAGTTTTAAAATTATTTAGATTACCATACATTTGAGGAAATTCCTATATATTTCTATCATCTCTTCTTTGTACGCATGGGTGAAAGTTCACGCTCATTGAAGCTAAGTGGATCTAGCTAGCATTGTGGCAGCCCTAAAAAGCCCAAAGGGAACATAAGCCATGCAAACCTGGAGCAATGCCAGCAGCCATGATCTGCATCAGCTGGAATTACAGGGCAGCACTTATAAAGCAGGTGAGCCAAATACAGCAGCTGAAATCCTGAAAACACAATGCCTCCCTCTGCCTGAAATCATAAATTTCAGCTCTTCCAAATGGAACATATTGGTGTTCCCAGATACCCATTGATCCTCAAGCTGTACTTTGGTCCTTTGTTGTGGAGGAGAAAGGACTGGTCTGTAATCGTATCTTTGCTACCGTCGCTTTTCAACTCTATTACTATTCTTCATGGAGTTCAAGAAAATCTGCCCTCAAATCAGACTTTTCATGTTTTCTGTTCCCTTTACTCTGATAAAACCTCTGATTAAGTATCACTTGTGTGATGCTGACCCATCAAGACATATTAAAAAATTTAAATGGAGTCTGACCTAAACAAGGATGTTCAAAGATATGGAAAGAACACAAAGAAAAATAATTGGAGAAATTATAAGTGCAATCCATGTATAGTTTGGAGTCTTACATCTCCCACTAGAAACCACTATGCTTTTGGAACAGATCAGGAGATCAAAATAGTTGATCAAAGATCAACTGCTCCGCATTTCTAAATCAGGAACAAGCAATTCAGCAGTATTTTGCTTCACATCCACAGTTAATTGGAGAATTACTTTCCTAGTTTCCCAAGCATGATAATACATGCGCTAGCTTTAGGATTTCCGGCACTGAATTTAGATTTTTACTACTGCAGAACTGGGAAAGAAGGAAGGAAAGGGATCATCACTTTGACCCAAATTCAATTTGCCATACTTCCAGACTTCAACAGGGTAAAGCACTTGAGCAAAGGAAGCAGAACGCGATATTTAATTGAACACCTTGTTTTCAAATTTAATTCAAGACTCTCCACAGCATTGAGTTTTAGAAATACTGCAATGAACATGTAAGGTACAGTTGATTTTTGAAAGCTGTTCCCTGCCTATATTGTTATTGTTTCAACAGATTAGTGATGAGGCATACTGCTAATTCCTACAGGAAATATCTTCATTTGTATTTTTTACCTAGGTCAAGTTTGACTCCTAACAATTCTTGGGGGTTTTCTTCATTTTTCTTTAAAGTACTTTTTTTTTTGCTTCATGTTTGTTTTTATATGCATTTGTTTTTATTCACTAGCTTACTTCCAGAGGAAAGAAAAGAAAGAACACGAAAAAACCGATGAAGACAGAAAACTTAAAAAAAAATAATCAGTAATTCCTTCATTACTGGTAGAATAATGATGGTGCAATACATATGATTCCAAAATCTGAGGGACTGGAATTCTGGAGGAAACCCAAGGCCAGCTGGTCAAAAGTCTGAAGTTCAGCACTGTTGTGCTTGGTCACAACAGTTGATGTTACTTTAAACAAAAAGCAAATATGTAGTTTTATTTTCTAAAAAATGAACTTCTCTATAAAATATTTTTTAAATTATGTAACATTCTGTTGACACTTCAAGAGGAATTCCTACCTCCTCTTTATTTATTTCTCTCTTTTAAACACCTCTGGATATGAAAATTTTTTCACACAGTCTAAGTCAGATACATGATGCCTCTACAAAGTACAAAATGAAAGAGGATCTTCAGCATATCCTGAGAAATTACCTTTATATAGTTCCCTATCTTTCCCAGCAACAAGAGAATGTAACCTATGCTTTCCATGTGACAGTGAAAAAAGCTAGTGAGAAGGTACCTAGCTACCTCTGAGATGGGTTTCATAATGAAGATCTGCTCCTTTCACATCTACAATACAACAATTAATAAAATAATAATTCTGAAGATAAACCCTGTGCTACTTCTTCAATTCTCATGTGTAAAACACTGAGAGTTACAAATTTTAGTAAAATGTCAGGTAGATTAAAATAAACCTGAACGCTTCTCTACCTTCAGACCAGGTCCCTCAAACTTTCACTACTAACTTTTTTTTTTAAAAGTGAGATTTCTGCCAATGAAATCAGCTGCTGCAGGAATGTATTATGCACAAAGACTGTGTCAAAAATACCGGAAATACTATGTTTTTGAGAGGGTTTGCTGTGTTTTAATCTTAAAGTCTGATAGAAATATACAACACTCACTTTTTTATTGATATAATATGGGTCCAGGTCTTCCAAGGGCTCGGACACCATTCCTGGAGGTATGTCACCGTAAATAAATGGCAGTGTCTTTCCTGCCTCCAAATCGCTATTTGGCTTTGGGCCATCTTCATCATCATCATCTTTGCGTTCTTGTTTGGACTTTTTAGCTTTTTCTTCATTGACACGCTGCTCAATAGCTGCAAGTGATTCTCTTGTGAAATAGCGGAAGCTGTCAGGTCCTGGTGGTACCAGTACTGATTGTGCCATCTTTTCATCCTGCACCTCTTAATTACTGTTTAGCCTCTCTCATAAAAAAGTGCTAAAAATATAAAAAACACAGAAAAAAATTTAGAACAACCCAAATAGATACAAACAATGTAAAGGAATATACCTTCATAGAATTTTCTGTGGAACATCTTGTTAAACTCAGTAATTATCATCGAAGAGAAGGCTGCTGTGAAATGGATTTTTTCATTTGTTTTTATTTCAAGACAAACCATTTTCCTTTGCAGCTGGCCTCTTAGAGTTGTCTTAAAGGCATAATTTCTTAAAACATTTAGTTTAAAATTCACTAGAGTTCTATAGACCATATAAAAAAATGTCACATATAATACAATAACATCTTGCCTTTGTCAAAGGTAATGCTATCTGTTCCAATTAATAGAACAGGAGATATTTTCCACCACATTCAGTGTGAGGAATCAACAATTCTGAAGATTTTTGGTTTGGTGTTGAGGAGTGAGACTCCAGACAATTAATCTCTTTACTATCCTGAAAGCTGCACCTTGGACCAACCCTCCCTCAAGATAGAAGGGCCAGAAATGACTCCTTGAATTCACTACTGCCATGTAAGGCCAGAAGCATCAGCTGAAAGCAATGCGAGATGCTCCTTCTCTTCAGTACAAATATGCTGCCTTTGCAGAGCTGCCAGCTCAGGAAACAAGATTGAGGCATAAGCACCTGTATTCAGACCCCCTGCATGACAACACACTGTGCACTGGAAGAATTGCTGAATTAAACAAAAATGATCTTTAATCATTACAGATTGCACTTAGATCTTTTATGTCTGATACTGTATCAATTGTATATATTTTTCACAATTTTCACTAACAAGAGCAGAATCATCTCTTCTTAATGTCTCCAGACAGTTCAGTTAAAAAGAACAAGTGGAAAATATTCCCAATGCAAATACTTTGATCTGAAATCATAAACTGGAGCTCTGCCGTAGCCTTCAAGAATTTTTCTCAAGAGTCCTTCTCGTGAGTAAGCACATTAAAAATATAGCAAATGCAATAAAAAGCAACAACTTTTGAGTAAGACAATATACCCAAGAAACAATTATCAAATTAAAATTATACAATAGTTAGAATACAATCAGCATGATCCTATTTTACAGTCTCACTGAATACACATACTCCAGCACAGCTGCAGCAAACTCATCTTTTTGAAGCCTGCTAAATAAACTGCAACACGATGCTTTCTCCCCTTTTTCAATCATTTGCACAAAGCAATTTACACCTACACAGACATCCACACACATCCCAACTCCTGCAGGTCTCCCTATGAGCATGCTTTCCCATTGCAGGCAAATGCACCTGGTGCATTCTGTCATGGACGGTCTGTAGCAGACTGCTGCTGGAAGCTGCATCAACCAGTAGCAGCAGAGGGGTTAAATAGGAAAATGAAAGTGGTCCTGCAGCAGAATCCTCTTAGATTTTATTGTTAATTACAGAGGGAAAAGAAAAGGGAAAAAAAGCAGCAAAGAAGCACAATCCTGTTTTAATACTGCAGGAAAGAATTAAAAATTCATTACCAGTGAAGAATCTTGCATTTATGTGAGCTTGGAATGGCACCAAGGAAGACTGCAGCTAAAATTCCATCATGTCTTTTCCTTTTTTTTTTTTTTTTTTTTTTTTTTTTTTAAATTCTCCTTCTACAGACCACACCTAACTTCCTGCTGAAGGATCCTGGTTATTGAAGTCAGATCTGGGATTTCCTGTGCGAGGCTACTAAGTGCTATAACTCTTATTGCCACTAGATGGTACTGATATACATCCATAAATTCTTGTCAGAAATGGCAAAGAATTTTTGCATGCTCGAACACTTGCTTAAACTGAGACTCTGGGACTAAAATACACGATTTTATATAACCATCCAGGTCTCAGGATTCTCAAAAATTCTTTTTAATATATAGCAGCTACTGCTGATGAGACCGTAGCTGTTAAAACTGAGAAGGTGATACAGAAAGAAAGTAGGAGGGATAGCAAAGTAAGATAAATAGAAAAATGGAGGTTGCACAGCCAGTGTACAACTAAAGCAATTGCTGACACTGAATTATTGGCAGTCTGGATTATTTTAAACTATAGCTTGTATGAGTTTCCTAAAATAAATTTATACAATATATTTGATGTGTATTTGTGTATTCTTCCTAAATCCGGGAAAGTCTGCAATGAGAGGGAAAATGGCAGTTCTGAGTGTTCACTGCAGTGATGAATCCCTGTAGAGAAACCACCCACTTTAGCAGGGAGCGAGACTAGATGATAAGGAGAACTGTTAAGCCCCTCCCATATCGCAAATCAGTAAGACATCACCTTTGGGCACCACTCCACCTAAATGCCATCCTACTACTTTTCACTCTCCTGCTTTCTCTGTATTTTCTTATGCTTACTGATTCTCATACTTTTTTTCCCGCTGCACTAATAAAACTTTTTTAGCATCTCTCTTTCCCCACCATCATCGTTCTCCCCTTCCCTCCTTCTCTCACACATACCCAAATCTCTTTCAAACTTTTCAAGCAACACATTCCTGTATCTATAGATTCAGGCTTTCAGGCAGTCATTTACTTCTGTCCCTCTGCCATCTCATTTAGCTGTGAAGAGGACTAAAGAAGCTGTGGAAAGTAATAAAGAGCAAAGCGTCACTCTAAAGTGACAAAGGTTGGAGAACGAAAGAATACAATAGCTGAAGAAACACCACTGTGGGACAAATCTTGATAATTTGGCTCTTTGGCAATTGTGGTAAGAGAATGAACAGCTTGAGTAGATCAAAATAGTGGTTTTAAAATTTTCAGCAACTAAGAACGAACGTGACAAAAGAGGAATGTAATTTAACCACATTGGAAGTATTGATTTGGTTGCGAATCATTTAAACATTACACAATATTTTAAAATAACGTTAAAAGCCTTTTTGGAAAAGTCTTTTGTTTGATATGGTTTTCTGACTTCACAAATTATTCAATGAAATCAACAGAAATTTTGAAAACAATTCCATGTAACTAATCTTTTTGTTGTTAAAAAGCTTTGGATGAAAACTTCTGGCTGGCTCTAATTAGGACTATGGTTTAGGTGGAGCTGCTCTGCAGTCTGAAAATAAGAGGATTATGAGACAGCACAGATTCACAGCAGGGGTATAGGAACTTCTAACTACAGAAGTATTTTGATTATTTATATTTGTGGATACCTACATGTGTTTATGCAGCTGCATATGAAAGTTACAATAAACTAAGGGCTGGGCTAATTCACATGATATGGAAAATGAGCTTCATTCTGCCATTAATGGTGTAAGTTAAAGTGTCTGATTATTTGCTTCTTATCATATGGATGTGCAATTACCTAAGATGTCAATTTGATTTCCACCAGTGCTATGCAATTGACATGCACAGTGTTAGGAAGGAGAGTGAAAAGTGAAGATAAAAAGGAAATAGCCAGTGGGATATTGTGTCTCATTGCCTGAGACACTTGGATCTCTACAGTCTTACTGGGCTGTAAGGTGAAATGAACAAGTATTTTAGAGAGATGGAATAGGCAGAAAATGCAGTATGATCTTTGCAGTCTAAAAGAGAAATATATATACTTCTAATAAGGAGATCACAGTAGTACAGCCAGAGAAGCTAGTGCCAATCCTTAAAATATATCAAAATATTTAGATACTATGTATCTACAGTAAATGTAACAGATAAAATTAGTAGTGATAGGAAGCGAAAATGATCAAATCAAATAGTAAATATCAATCAAAAACCAATCCAACATAACCTTCAATTAAAAAATATTGTTCAAACGTAGTCAAAATTTTCCTGGAACATAAACACGGAATAAGAATTCTGGTAACAGGTAACTTCCGACTGCTGTCTAGCCTCCTACCTACAGCCATGGGTATATCTTATGACTAATTTTATCACCAGCGGTATCCACCTTCCCACTACTATGGCACATCTGAAAGCTTGAACTGGACTTTGTCTTTTAATCAGCTGGCAAAACACTCATGGCCTATATAAAGGGTAGAGATGAAGAAGTGATGAGTGTCCCATGTAAAGAAAGTCTATATGGTGGTGAATGATTTTTGACAGGACAGAGCTCAGAAAAACTTCTGAATCTTTTCCTGACTCTCTAGGAGCCCTTCATCTACAGACAATCGTGATTAATAAAATCAGAAGAAAAACAGATTACCAGCTTCTACTCAGAAATCTGTAAAAATTAACTGTCTTTGTTCAATGTTAAAGTGGAGCACTAAAATGCACAAGTGGCAACTTGTTATCATTCTGTCGTTCTGTGATCCTTTTACTCTCCAGCTGTGTGTTCCTGTCCTATATTAGAATTGTCCCTAAGAACACGACTTTTCATTTATAGTTCTGAATTTCATCTCATTCCAGTACACCAGTCATCAAACTCATGTAGTCCTTTCTGTATAATAGCTTGCTCCTTCTTTGACAATGCCTCCCAACTTTGTGATAGGAGCAAATTACATTGGCATATTTCCACTTTCTTTGCTGAAACAACTAATTAAATTTTAAATAAAATCTGTCTCAACATTATAATGGTGACAAGCAACTTTGACAAAAGTGTAGGTTACTGTGGTATTTGCTGTAGTTTGCAAAATATGTTAATACCACTCTATGAACTTTAATCTTAAAAATAAATCTGAAGTTTATGCTCTAAAATGAAATAGTATTTTTTGCATTTAAAGAGCGAAGGGGGGAAAGGGAACTTTTTCTCTTTGTAAATAGGATATGTTTAATTTTGTAAAGAGCATACATTTAATCAAAAACACTGAATCTAAAGAAATTCCTGTCACCTCTTCCCCCTATGCCACTTAAACCACTTAGCATACTACTAAATTATTCATGGTGATCTAGATGACGGAAAAACATGTTTTCTAGCTTTGCAGATGACATGAAACTGGAAGGCCTACATGGAAACAGGAGGACAGTATTAGAATTTAAAATGTCCTGAAAAATAACAAAATGGTCTCAAAAATAATGATGCAATTCAAGAGATACAAGTCCTGAGTTTTATATCTAGGCAAGAATAAATAACTAAAAAATTAGGTGAGGATGAGGAACAAAACTGCATCAGTAGCTCTGCAGGAAAAGATCTAGAGTACTTACTGCATCACAAACCAAGTGTAAGTGCATAAGTGAAAACTGTTAGTCTTGAAAAAAAAAAGGCAAAAAAAAAAAAAGCAAGTACTTAGGATTTATAAACTTGTGAAATGATCTTCTACTCTTCTATTTGGAGCAGTATGTCCAACACAGGTACCACGTTTAAAAAAATATTGGGGCCACCCGGAAAGAATTCAGACCAGAGCAATAAAAACATAACTTAGCAGAAAACATCCAAGGCATTGTGGGATTTGAGCTCTTTCTGTCTTAATTTTACATTGAAAAGATTGATAGAAGACACAACATTTTTTATGTGTCTAGAAAGCTTCTCCAAGGAAGAGGAGGAATTTTTTTTTCTATCTGCCATATAGGGAAAGAGATTGTGGGGTTAAACTGCAGCAAGAGGGATTTGTTAGGAAAACCTTTTACCAGTGAAAATAGAGAATGAACAGGGTAGACGCATCACAATCATTCAAAGATTTTAAGAAAGGCCAGGCCTTGCCAAAAGAAAGATTGGTGATGAGTGTGAGATTTGTGGCAAAGCTGATCAGGATGAGAATCAAGAAACTTGTAACAGGCTCTCACTGTTCTAGGGTCTTAATAAGTGTAGGTTTCTCATTGTTTTGTGCTGCTCCATCCATTGTGTTTCTCCCCAGGCCTCAAGGGAGCAAGAGCTTATTGTTTACATATAGAGAAGCAGAAAAAAAAGGGGGGTTCATTTCAGTCACTGCTGAGAAAGTTCTTAAAGAGTCAGTGGGGTGCAGGATTGAAAAAAAGTGACATCACACGCAGGGAAGTCCCAAGGACTTATTTACAGAGAAAGAGACCAGAGTGCCTAAGGAAGGATCGGTGTGGAGCAGGAGACATCTGCCCTCAGTTTCTCTTTACTCACTTCTTTCTCCTTCCAGTATTTTCCTTTCCCCCTAATCTGACAAAAAAGAAATTAAAATAATCAAGTTTAAAAGAACCATTACATAGTCCATTCACTTACTTGCACCTCGCATCACTGCTATTCCTGAACATGGGTAAAATTAATGCTGGAAAACAAACCCTAATCTGTCTCAAAGGGCTATAGCCCTTCTTGATGTGTCAGCACACCACAGCACTGCATGAAAGATTGTATGTCATGTGCTCACCCTGTCTGAAGGTGGAAGGTTTACAGCTGGTGTAACATCTCTGCTAAGATTTATGGTTTCACTACTCCAGTGCTGAAATTAGTAGACAGCAAATAAAATCAATTTTACTTTGCTTGAGGTTTGTCTGTTTCATACTACACTGCATTGTAGCTTCAGTAGTCAGAGCTCTGACAGAGTTCTCTTCATACAGTATCTATGTGCCGGACTATGTGTGAGATTTGAACAGTAGGTATTTCTATACAACAATTTTTTGAAACAGCTCTTCGAAGAGCTATATAAAAATACAGCTTCCTATGCATTGTCCAACATTTTAAACAGGTGTGTAACTAGCAAATCACCTTTGAAAATGCAGTTTCTGAAAATCTTAAGCCAATATGAGATGGTGCTGACAAAAGGGACAGCCCCATTCTCCATCCGTGCTTACCCTGGTCATTTGCCGCTCTGCTGGCTTGAGCACTTCTGCACCTCAGCCAGATCAACTCACTGGTCTGCCTGAAAACTGTAAGTGGCTGGATTTTGGCCTGGTCAAAGACCTGATCCATCACACTACAGAAAAGAAGTTAAGAGGCTTAACATGTCCCCTCACTTTTAGAGTGCAAAGGACTAGCTGACTACCTACAATGTCTTCCAAATTTTAGTGCTTGTCCTAACTGTAAAGCTCAATAGAGTTTAAGGCACTAGAGTATGAATAAATGGATCTTCAATGCTTGAATGCTGGAGATGAACAGAGCTTTAACAATTATACAGTCAACAAATATTAGCACCGATCCTGTACTGGGTGTAGAACTAGTTTGATAAAAAAGCAGAAAGGTTTATTAAAATGCCCAAACACTAGCAAATATAATGATAAAACAGGGCTAGCATTCTGTTACAGCAGCCTCAAGGTTCCTCTCCCAAGATCAGGAGGTGACCAGGACCACCCTTGCCTTTCAACATGGACATCATGACATCAGGACAGCATTTTATCCAAAATGTGCGGCAAGGATCATATAATGTGAGGATAGGTATACAAAGACCTCTACCGGGAAAGTTTGGGTGTTCCTTCAAATCAATTTTTTCACCCTCTTTAAAAACTTATTTCAGGGTAACGTCCATAGGGCTATGGCAAGATGTACTCCAAGGAAGTATGAAAAATATATTGGTAAAAATCAGTTGATCATTATCATCTTTACTTACTGTTGGCCAATAACTGTCAATGACTTGCATTTGATTATAGTTACAAACTCCTTTTTCCTCTTTCATCAGAAATGGTCTCTGAACAATTGTGGATTTTCAATCAAATGTCAGTGAATGAACAAAAAAGCTATTTGTTTTTCCAGATAAGAAGCCCTTAACTCCTTCGTTCTAGCATTAGGCAGTTTGGTTTTTTCACTTGATGAAAATGCCATTCTTAACTTTTTTTTTGTATACAGTGAAATAAGCTTTCTGCCAGATTTAAATGAGCTCCATAACGACAGGGACAAACCAAGGGTAATTCACACCTGAGAAAGATTTAAAACAACAGTTCAAGTTTCCCTTTACAAAAGAGAAATATACTGACTGCCTCCAAAGCAAACAGCAACGTGCGAGACAAAATAATGCAAGAAGAGTATTCACCAAATCCCCAATGAAGCTGGTTAAGTGAAGCTGGTTAAGTGGCCTTTCAGCCATCTAGCTGAGGTGGGCTTCTCATCAAATCAATCTTTTGCCCTGATATCTGTTGTGAGAAATGTGTCCCCACAAGTACATTCTTGTATAAGTGTCAGGCTAGAGATATATCCATTTTTAGTGTGTTTGTGTGGGGAGAGTGACTATACAATTCAAAGATGTAATGATAACAGAAGTGCCATATGTATGGGATGAGCTAGATATTTCCAGATGCCTGAATAGGAGAATGTGCTGACT
The DNA here is from genome assembly GCA_028565335.1 of Limnodromus scolopaceus. Taxonomy (NCBI): domain Eukaryota; kingdom Metazoa; phylum Chordata; class Aves; order Charadriiformes; family Scolopacidae; genus Limnodromus; species Limnodromus scolopaceus. The sequence goes on along the minus strand of JAOXNO010000078.1, from coordinate 20,700,067 downwards.
ACTTATGCTGTTAATAAAACATGCTGTGATTTCTTTCCTGACAAACCAGAACCCTGAGTTTAACATTCACAGTATGGGGATTACGTAAAGATGTTTAGAATGAAGTCTCCATTAAACTTAAATACAGTATGGCTACAGAAAATGCAATCATCTAGAATTCATATTCTTTTGGATAAAGGACACCAGGTAGATAGGAGATTTTAATATGCCCTAACAACTACCTACCAATTTTGGATGAACAACATAAATCACGATTCTGAACCTACTCACAAGTGATCGTGGAAAATACTGTGCATTTCCACTTTTATAGTCTCTTACTAGCTTCTATTGCAACCACAACCTATGCACAAAACTGCTTTTTGTTATTTCTTACATAAGCCCAGGTCAGGCTCTGACAGCGAAGGTGGGCCAAAGTCTCCTCAAGTCAAGGACAAAGGGCCAAGGACCGGCCCCCACACACCTCAGTAAACTACTGCAACCAGCTTCCACTTCACTTCCACCCGCTCCTTTTGACCTGGCAGAGCCAAGCAGGTTAACATGGGCGTTGCGGAGAGACGAGGGGGAAGGCAGGCAGTGCGGAGCGCAGGCCGCAGTGCCCAGCCCTCCCGGGGTGCCACCGCCCCAGCCCGCCCCCGCAGCCCGGACGCCATCAGGTGCCTCGTCACCTCCCGTTGCCACACCGGACTGCAAGAAGGGAAGACGGGCAGCCCGATGTCGCTCGAAACGACAACACCGAGTGAAAAGCCGGCTAGGGAGACGGGCAGGGGAGCTGCAGGGTTGTGAAGGGAGGCGGCTCCGCAATGGCGGCGGGGCTCGCCGGCGCGGAGCGGCGCCGAGGGGAGCGCGGGAGGGAGGGGGGGGGTGTGGTTGCTTAGCAACCGGCCCGGCGGCTGCGGCACCCGCGCTGCGGCCTGGCAGACAGCGCAGCGCAGGGGGAGCGCCGCCGCCGCCCGCGGGTTGCGGAAACTCCGCGTGAAAACCTGCCGCAGGCAGGTTATTTTTTTTCCAGAAGAAAAGGTTCCCTGCCTGGTTAAGCAGTACCTAATCAAACGGGAGAAGCAGGAGGGGCGGAAAAGAGCAGGCATTTAGCGTAGGGCAGGGTTGCAGAGAGGCAGGAGCGAAAGGGCGGTTTTGCTGTGGAGAAGGGGGGGCCCCACTGCGAGGAGATGAGGCGAATCCCTCTTTCAGTTAAGAGGGGAGGAACAGCCGAGCCCCTGGCCCACTCCGGGCCCGGGCAGAGCAAGGTCCCCTCTGTCCCACGGGCTGAGCAAGGGATGGTGGCAAATCCAGGCTTTACCACCAAGGCGGGATAGAACGAGGGGGGTCATCATCCCTAGTCCTGTTAAGTTTGTTTACCGTCTGTATTGGATACAGCTAGTCAGCCATGCTGCTTGCTGTCTGCAGTCAGCCAATTCCCCTTCTTGATGTGGGGGTGTTTGGTTTGTGGTTGTTTGGGTTTTTTTTAAACTAGGAAATGGTGACTGTAAAACCATAGAAACGGACATGGGGAGTGGGGTGCTGGGACAGTATTTACATCATCCCCATTTTTGAAAGATGTCCTTATTTCAAGCTGTTATGTTTTTAAGAAAAAAACCTCCACCACCACATGCCACAACCCTGAGTTTAGGTTTGGTATATATAAGAAAGCATCGGGAGGTACATATCTAATTTGTAACTTTCAAAATAAACAAAGAGAATCTGAATCTAACTGGAGTAGTCTCTAAATAGGCCTGCAGTTGCAAAGATAGTTTGATAGTAACAAACACAACTGCCTCTTGAGGAACTTATTTTTAAACCCGAAACACAATAGACACAGAAAACGTGAGGACCATCCCACATGAGGGAAACAAACATCTCCGTGGATAACATAGGAGAATTTTCCCCCAGGAACCGCGCTGCTGCCGACAGGCTCCCTGCAGCTGCACAGCACCAGCTGCCGAGGGGATCCTGCAGGAGTTAATGCAGCTTGAAAGCAGCATTAACTCCCTGGATATCCATCAGCCTCCAAGGGCAGGATGCTACAGGCTGTGTTTCCCCATCAGCATTACTCATGCCCCTACCTGCATGGATACATACCAAAGTCTCTGAAACAGACAGAAACAGCAAAAAGCGCAACTGAAAACACATGTTGTTTCTACCAGATTCCCTTTGCCACTGGAATGGAAGAGCTGGCTTTGTTTCAGGGAAGTGCCACTTCAAATAAGCCAGAAGCAAAGTGGTTTCAGTGACTCTGGAAATAAAGTCATAGACAAGGCCCGATATTTACTTTTAAATATTCTTTTAGTCTTATGATGGTTTAGGGGATAGCAGTTTTTACTATATCCTTAGGGACAGAGTGCAGATGGGTCCGACCCAGCTACTAGTTGCGGGTTGTCATGTTTCATGATAATTACAGATGGGGCTGGCAGTACTGTTTATTACTGAGATGCCTGACCTGTCCTGTTTCTCTTTTAGTTTTTTTTCCCCTCTCCTTTCCCTTGCTTGATTATGCCAAACTTCAAGTGCTGGGGTTAAAATTTCCATTTTTGCCTCGGACAGATTTTTAAAGGAAAGCTTCAACTCAAACGATGCAACTATTTCCAAGAAAAAGCTACATATACATACTTCTCATTAAAATTTTATAGCTGCCAATTTTCAAAGCATGAATATAGCCTTGCAGAACTTTTTGCTGAACAGCATTCTGAATTTTGGACTTTTCTGTTGGAGTGATATCTATAATACCTGCCCAGACTTCAAAAATTAGTTCACATATATATTTGGAAAAACACCCAAAGGTGTGAATTGCAGAGATAATACCTTTTCTGTTAATGTTTCAATGTCCAGCTGAGGGGACTTCCCTGCAGCTGAAGTCTATGTCTCTGTGGACTGTGCTGACTTAAAAGTGGGGATTCTTATATGTTGGTTATTAAAAAAAATCCAGAAGGAAATCCAGAAGGAAAAGGGGGGAGGTAGGAAGAAAGGGAGACATATCTGGGATTGAAGACTGGCAGCAGAAAAATGCTCCAGGGAAATGATACGTGGAAGAATTGTCTGCCTGGATAAAGACATTGTCTCAAAATTAGCTGTAGTAGTGCTGGAGGCTAGTTGGAGAGACAAGAAAAGACTCAAAGACTTGTAGATTATTAAGACCAAGAAAATCATCCAGGTTGATCAGTTTGACCTCACAGAAGACCAGGCTGGGAAAAAGTGAAGGAAAAGGGAAAAAGGGTAGGGGAGACCCAGTATAATGGGGCAAGCAGAGAACAGATAAAGGAGAAAGCTTGGAAAGAATGGACAAGAGAGAGAATAAAGTTGACAAGTTCAGAAGTTCATACTGTGAAGTATGTGTAAACACACATTCAGTAACTCCTAATCATTCATATGGGTATCAGTAGGGTCTCTGTAATACAAATTGTGTACAAACATGCCAATAAAAAACACCCATTACTGCAGGAAGGAGGACTCAAATGTCAGCACATGCTAGAATTGAGATCTGCCTTACTTTTGGTTCATTGTCAGTAGATGCTATAATGCAACATTCACTGTCTTCTGTAGTACACATTATGGATAAGCTCTTAAAAGCAGTGAGATTTGTTTTGGAGGAGACTTCCTTGATTCATTGGTGCTGCACGTGGATTAGGAGAAGTGACTCCTGGAAGGGGAAAAAGGACAATAACTAGATGGGCAGAAAGTACTGTCCTTTGTGTAAGGTCTCTCTGCTGTCTTTGAGAACTGGATGTTACCTCTGCCTGTGTCACGGTTAGGATTCACCTTCCCTGGCGTCAGGTGTCTGTATATGTAGGCACCCACATCTGATCCAGTCTGAACTCCTTTCATATTCACTGAAGGAATATGGGTCCTTTAAAAGGCAATTCTTCTGACCTATTTTAGATATCTACCTTAGAATGAGGCAAGGTGTGCCCTAGAAGTGCCTGTTTCTCTCCACAAACTATGAAGAGAGAGAGAGGAGATGAATCCTGCTCAGTACTCTGATATGGTGGCAGGCAATTCACTCAAATAGCTCTTTTCACAGGTGGCTACAAATAGTATGTCTGATTTCCAGAATGTAAAGACAACCTTAATTTGGTGTCCAATAACTGCCTGCTCAACTCTGTCACTTACTAACATACTTCTAATGCAATTTTTTAAATGTGAGCTATTTGGTGGAACCTTGTACTTGCACACATCTTTATTAAATATCAGCCACTTATTCTGCACCTATTAACATTTATTCCCACTTTACATTTCGAGAAACAGAACCCCGATGTGGTTTTGAAAACAGAATGACATATGAAAATAGATGTGGTTTGCATACTGATACACATTAACAGAGGCAGGGTGAGAAATGAGTATTCCTGTTGTAGTACTTAGAATATATATTAATTACTGTAATTTTAGTATGATTTATTACAGGTCTGCCAACTGTCCAAAACTTCACACTACAGGCATCTCTACAGTTGAGTAAGTACGTCTTTTAAATGAAGATGTCACCAGTGCAAGGCTGGCTGTATATTCAAAATTTGGCAACCGAAAAGGAAAAATTAAACCAAACAGCATGAAATTATATCCCATTATGAATAATATAGTTGGTGACTTATGCAGAACACAGCTGAGTGGTTATATAGGATTTACCAGACTGTCATACAGGAATCATTAGAAAACTTAAGAGCTATAGCTTCACCCCCCCCGCCTCCCATGCAAAGGAAGACAGCAAACATCACTACTCCCTGGTGACCCAACCAGCATGTTTGTTTCTCTGGGTAATGAAAAGCTCAGTCAGATATACAACATTAGGAAGCATTAAACAACTCTCTATTAAATTTAGAAGATTTCTTTTTATCTGAAAGGAAACTGAGTAGTTAATTGGCCCACAATTAAATAGAAATGCCATTTAAAAAAAAAACACAAACAACCCTGAAACAGGCTTGCCAGGCCCAGTTTCTGCTTGCCTTTTATAGTGTCCTGATAACCTAGCTGTCATATCAAGACATTAATTGAGAATACTCTGAACACTATGAAAACATCTTTATGGATCAAGTTATCCTGAGGGACAAAGTGCATATGGCAGACATATGCAGTTAACTAAGAGCAGAAAGGTAATATCACTCTTCCATCAAGAAACTTGAAAGGCCTGAGGGAGCAACACAGATTCATAAATGTAGGATCAGAGATCATTATGAGTGTTTATCCTGACATTCTGCAATGTATGGCTTATAACAGTCTCTCCCAATTTAACATGAGCCTCAGTTGGAACATATCTTTTTAGAATGCCAAATTCATGAGAATCCCTTAGTAAGTTACCTGATGGGAAAGTATTATTGCAATAAAATGAGTGCCTTATTTCATGCTTAGACCCAGTTTCCTCGGTAGTGAAGTTAAGAAAACTTCACTGCCACTTCTTTTAAGTATGGTAGTGTGCCAGAAATGGAAAGCTGAACAGTTGCACCATATATCTGCCCAAAACTAATCTATTTTGGCTCCTGAATTTTTTCATAAGAGGACAAAACCTCATGAAACAAACCACAGAGAACCAACAGCTGTAAAGATCAGTCAGTTTTTGAAAAAGCAGATTTAGTTTCAAGGTAACTTTAAAAAAAGGGGGGGGGGAGAGGAGGCTTGTTCATTATAGTATAATTTTATAACTATGGGGAAAAGAAAGATTGCTCAGGATAATCTACAGGAGTCTAGGCTAAAATACAACTGCAGTCCATTATAGCTGGGTGATTTGGAACTGCGATTTGTTCATTGGAATTTGACGCTTTACTCCACTTTGGAATCATTTCCTAACTATAAATTTTCTTTGAGTATATTCCGTTTGCATTTGTTGGTACATGTGAGTAAAGCAAGGGAGTAGATGTTGAAAACCTCCTCAGAAGAGGAGTTCTTCCTTTCCCACTATATTTGAGCCAGCAAAACAGGTTCTGATTAGAAGGAATATACGAGCTCCCCAAAGAGTTCTCGCAAGCGTTACTTGAGCACAGTATCACCTGCAACCTGGAGCTGTACCACTGTGAGGAGATCTTCCCACTGGAGCCATGCACGCCACACTGCTCACCTCCATACGGGAACATGGATACACATTTCAATATTTGCTTTACAATGGATTCTGTTTTTTTTCCTTATAGGAACTGAATTTATCTACCCTCCTAAAATTTCTTTTTCCACCCTGAATTTGATTGCTTTCCCCCCATCAATCTCTCTTCTCTAGATTCCTACGGAATATTTCCTTTCCTTAGTACAGTTTCAGAGCTGTTCACCCATCTTCACAATATTTATACCAGCTCACTCAATTTCTGCATCGTATCCATCATTTTTTCTCACCAAGGACAGATTATTTTGAGAACGTGTGAATTCTTAAACTAATTTTGGAGTGAGGTCAATACTGAGAAAAGCAATATAATCCCTATCCCAGCAATGGAGAATGCTTCTGGGTTCCCAGCTTCCGCTGCTCCAGAGGGCAAGATATCAGCATGAGTAATAGCACCCAAGTGCCCTATATAATATTAGGTCATCATCTTCATACCCTGAGGCTTACATTCAAATTTAATAATTTTTTTTTTTTCTGAAGGATACTGGTGGGGTAGAGTAACAGCTTTTTCTCTGTGCGAAGGCTAACCTGCCTTCAGCATGGCTTAGAGAGCCAAAGCTTTGCTTCAAAGATCATGTAATTCTTAAAAACTACAGCTGGGAAAAGCACAGATATCTTTTTTACAGTCACAAATCTTATAAAAGGCTGTGGAGCACTTTAAATGTTAACTCTAATTAAAAATATTGTAAAAAAAAAATAATCATTTGAAACAATAACTCTTGAGAATGTTCTGTGATTGTTGCATATATTTGGCCAACAAAGTTACAAAAGCAAACTGTTTGCAAGATGTAAAATGTTATTCTATTGAAAAGTGACTCTCATAAATATGAGCCAGTAACACTTATAGTCTATTGCTTCCTAATCAAATTGATTTTCTTAATAACTTTAAGATTTGCATCTTACTGTTGCTACTGACAGTAAAATTGGGTGCTTTCCATTTTATCTATTAGTATTTTCCAGAAGCCAAATTAAAATAAAACGTTAGCTCATCCTGCATCCCAGTATTTTCAAACTATATTCTCATTGCTTCTCTAGGAGAATTATCGTGGTACCTAGGAGACTGCCTGCTGTCAGCACTTTTGTGGTACTTCCCATTCTACAAAATGGAAACCTGCCCCTATACTGCAAAATCCAACCCACGCAAGTGCATTTGCTATCAGGATGTTTGTGCAGCCATCAGTGAAGTCTCGATCTGGAAATAATCATGCAGCGTTTGCCCCATGTCTGCTTTCAGGTTAACGCAACTACAGATGGAAGATTTTTTTTTCATTCTGCCTGGTATCCATACTTATCTTTTAGTTTCCATGGTTTCATTATTGACTGTCAGTAAAGAGAAAACATATGAAGCTCACACGCTCTACAAATACACCTGTTATGCTTTTGTGATATGACCTTGCGTGCCACAGTCCCAGTTAGAATAACCTCTTCAGAGACTTACGGGAAAAGCTGATCTAACAAAACTTGCCTTGTGGCCCAAGAGGTAGGATTTTCCTCTGGTTTGCATTTAGTACAAATATTTACTAATAAGCAAAATACAGTGAGTATACTGAGAGACAGGCTGTCAAAACCTGGGCAGAGTTCTCATTTCACAGTAGTTGTGGTTGTATAGAAATTTTCCCTATAAGCACACAGTCTGTTTAGATACTCAGGTGCTACTTCAACATTCTTTTTGTTGGCATCTGTTTATGGAAGTCATTTTTAAAGAGCAAATTCGGACAATGGTGTCTAGGGAAAGGACAGTTCTTTCTGACCTTGCTCTATGCGTATGCAGTTTATGATGAATTAAACCTTGGCCACTGTTCTTCTCAAGATCACAGATTGTCCAACGTTTTTGCCTACTTCTGACTCCATTTTGTATACATATGTGGAATCTGGGGCCTGATATATCTGTGATCCTACCAAGACAAATGGGTGAGCCTAGAACACGGTGTATTGCTTCAGAGAACTTGAGTCAGACTCCTAATTTCAGAGTGAGTCATTTACATTCATCATCAAACAAAACTACATTGGGGTCAAAGTCTGCTGAGGATTTTGCAGTTACACTGAGGAGGGTAAGACATGGTGAGGATGGTATAGAAAAAAATAACATAGAAATAACACCCATTCAAACAGGAAGACTATTTCTGCGCCACTCTGAAATCCTGCTGGTAATAATTTAACTGAAGCAAAATCTGCACTGCTATCGGAGGAATGATAGCAGTATATGTGAAAATGTTGTAGCTTTACTTTGGTCAGCTCAGTACCAGCGACCAGAAAGCTATGGAGTGATAGGCTAGCAGGTCAAGTGAGTAGCCAAAAGAATCAGGTGAGTTTGTACATTTTTATAAATCACGTACACTGCCTTTGAAACCAAAGTACTAAGCTGAGCACTGGCTAAACCTACCGCAGCCATGCTTTTTTACTGCAGGGTTAAATGCTACCCAGTTTGTTTGTCTGGATTGGGTCATTTGACATCTTCTAAACGTACTCAAAAGCTGTATGTTACAACTCTATTTAAGACCAGACAAGCAGCACCATATGGCATAAAAACCAGGCATCTCCTGTCATACGACAGGTCCACGTTAGACCACTAGAAGTGCACTTGCTCTATGTTCAAAACCGGAACATCCATCATCCTAAAAGGCATGTCTGCTAATGTAAAATGTTTTTAGTTTGTCTAAGTAAGGTAACTATACACTGCATGGAGCAAACATCTTATTGAATATGATCGTCTTGATGGGGGAAGCCTACATTTTCATCACGTAATAGGAGGTACCTCTTGAAAAGAAGATGAGTGAGAACTGGCTAGCATTAGCAGGGCAAAAGAATTCATCTGGCCAAAACCAGCTTCTGCCCAGGTTAAAGGGAAGCCAAGCTAAGCATCAAGAAGCAACTGCGATCGCAATTGCACAAAACCTAAGAAAACTTCATATAAAAACAATCACTGAACTTCAGATGAGAGACCTAAAAAATAAGTTATTGCTGATTCTTCAGTATTTTTTTGAACTTTTTTCTATATGGTATAGAACAGAGCTGACAGAGTTTTGTTTACTTAATAGTTTCCATCATAAGAATCTCTTTCCAATGCTTTCAGCTTTGCCAAACCTTAATTGTTGAGATTGAATATGTTTATGCTGTTGGCCTGGTCCTGATTTCTTTCATTAAATGACACTATAAATGGCAAGATACTTCTTTCAATGAAGTTAAAAAGAACTTAACAAGGCAGATCCATGTTTACTCATGGTACTTCTTATTTCTTTCAGCTTGAATCCTCATAAAAACAAAAACTTCCCTATTTAATAGAAAAAAAGTACATTTGTAGTCTGTGAATTGGGAAAAGTTTCAAAGTATTATTTCAGTAATATACACTATTAAAAGTATCAAAAGTATTATTTCACTAATCTCCCCTAAAAGGGGAGAACAATGAATCCATATTGTTGGGTTGTTTAATAGGAATATTAAAAACTATTTTTGTGATTATTTAATGAGTATGTTGGTAATACTGCAGCATTAAAATTTATTTCCACCCTTTTTTTTTTTTTTTTTTTTTTTGAGAACTTTTCCTACAATTTCTTTACTCTGAATTTGGTCAAGTAGGCTGCTCAGGCAACATGAGAGTTTGCATTTTTTTGCTCCTGTTTAAATTTATTGAAATCTGGCCATTCAGCACTTTTCTAAAATATTTTCTAAATATGCTCAGAAAAAGCTTCTTAGCGGCTTGCAATAAATACTTACAGAGCTGCCACGTGTTGACTGTGTTTCTGCCTAGCATTAGCCCTTTCAGTGCAATTGGTAATGATAGCTGCTGAGGCATCAAATGCTGAAACTAGGGGCAGAAGCAAAGCCCTTCTGCTGGTCCCAAACCAGTAAAAAGCAGAAAGAGGAAGCAGCCTAACTTAAGTTGGTGGTAAGGGTAGAAAAAGAAATAATAGGTTCAGGAGCAGAAATAAAAGAGGTAAAGTTGCAAGGTGAGAAACAATAGGAACTTGAACTGAATATCATGAATGTAGTTATTCAGTGTTTCTTTAAGTCGTCCTCTTTCGGTATTTTGGTCCCAAACCTTCCTTACTTCATATCTTCCCAAACATGCAGTGATTACAGAATTATTAATTTTCTCCTTAGCTTTTTTTTCATAGTTATTATCTTTATGGTGTTTTGTGATTCACAACATCATTTACCTCCGCTTATTAACACCTCTTTGAAATCAGGTACATTATTTGTCTTTCAAAGACAATAAGAGAAGAACAGGAGATTCAGGTCACCATTGGCAGAAATGTCTTCTAACCCAGCATTTCTGACTGGTAGGTGTCGGTGAGTGGAGAGGAGGGACAAGAAACGGATTCTTTCGAGTGGCTTCAGGAAGCCTCTAGAAAGGAGGCCTCCAGGCTCCCTGACGCCTGCCCAGCAAGCTGGGGCTGAGGATAAACAGAGGAACAGAGGGCTCTGATGGACAAGAAGCTGCCCCCACTGTGGGGGAGCACAGGACCAGGGTCTGCCACCGCGAAGGATCCACGTTGTCCTCTCGAGAAGTTGGTGAGGGAGTGTGTGTGCCCTTACAACAATGGAAGCGACCCAGTAAAAAGCTTGTTTGCGATTTTCGTGCTCCAGCTGAGAGTTGCACGCATAAGGAGGGATTACAGTTGCATTCATTGGTGCCCAGCACAATTCAAGCAGACAGGATATATTCGATTTCAGTGTCCTCTCTGTTCCCTTGCAGGGAGAGTTGAGGGGCTACTTGGGGGTAGAGCAGGCCTGCAGGTAGTGACCCAGCAAATCCGTTCATCAAGGTCTGTGATGGAAGAAATCGAGCAAGCAGCGCTGGCAGCGTTACTGCTGCCGGGCTCTCTTTGGCTGCAGGGTGCGTCTGCTGGCCTCTGCTGCGGAGATCTGGTGCTTATACGTGTACAGAGTATACTTCAATAAGAGTAATTCAGATGAGCAAAAATAACAAGGTTTAAATAACCCCTAAAATTAAGTTTCACAAAAGGTAGGGAGGGCCAGCTTTCGCTTAGGGTCAACTTTCTCTTGAACTCCTCCAGAAACATCTGACTTTAGCCATTGCTACTGAAAGATAACTGTATCATGCTTTGATATGATATGGCCATTTATGTGTTTGTATTTCCCAGAGACTAATGTTCACAATTAACGTACTCAAAATCTGTAAGAATTCAGCTTCAATATTTTCCTTCAAGGGTTGTAAAGATTCAGTGGATTTTATTTTTATTTTTTAAAGGTAAATCTATCGCTTGTCTTTGAAGATGTTTGCTAGTTCGGCCTACTGACTGCATTTTATGAACACTGCAAAATCCCTGTGATTAAAAAGAGGTTATTCTCTCCCTGAACATTTGTGCAGTTTAAAAATCAAGAGAACATAGCCAGGTACTTATCCACTTGCCAAATATTAAGAATGTGAGTCATCCCATTGGCATGCCTGTTTGTTGTTGAATTGGGGCCTATAGACCTAGGAGAGCATAATTTATTTAATGCATTTGTCACTAGAGGAAACTGCAGATCATCGTTTGGATGTGATTATTCATCTTTTCTCCAGAGCTGTTTAAGAACGGATAATCCTTTACCATCTAGTGAAGATATCTTCAGACACTACAATGGCTGAGCCATACCCATATATACATATTGTTAACATTGATCAGAAAAATACAACTAAGCAGGCAACATGCATAGATGGCAAGAATGCATGTGAAGCTTCTTAACGCTTCACATATACCTAAGGAATTATCTAAAGCCAAGGCAGCATCTAGCATTCAAATCCCAACAGGCGATTTTCTGTTGCTTCACTAATCACCGCTAAAAAAAGTTTACCTTTACACAGGTCTGTGAAAATTTTGATTCAGTGCTTTCCTACTTACTACCTTCTAATAGAAAGCAACATGCATTTAAATTAATCACACATTCTTTTTTCTCATATACTGGCTACTGAACCCTTTCCCTGATCTGTGACTGCGTAAGTCAATGCATTTCCATGGTGTCTATTTAGTCTTTTTCCTGACTAAATAAATTACTGCTGTAATTAAGGGAAGGTAAGAAAAAAAAGAGGAGGTTTGAAAGAAGAGTCAGGGGGTGCTGCATGAGCTTCCCACCTCCTGAGTCATTCTGCTGTCTCTCCCAGTGTGTGTCATGCATCCAAAAAAAAAATACTTAGAAAAATATTTTTCTTTCTCATGCAATATGTCATGAAGTTTTTGCAATAAAAATTCATACATACACAATACATATATAACGATCCACAAAACACATGTGTTTCACATGATATTTTCAGCAGTGCAAAACCATGTTTAGTCACAGACAAGTCCTCCATTCTGTCTTCCATCAGGGAGAGGCTGCTTTGGGAGATGAGGGAGGGGGAAATCCTGAAAATCTCCTATACCTCACAGAAAAAACAAATGGATTTAGAAGTAAAGAAACCATCTGACTGAAGATGGTGTAAGGAAGCAACAGCACATTTCTGCATTCAAACTGGGCAATTCCAGGGATGTATTCATATGCTTTAAAATACACTCCAATTTGTATTCTGGATACAGCACCAATATAACCTCCAGCAGAAAAAGAAAACACTTGTGGATGACCACTTCAAAACCACAGCAACAAATTGCCACAATTAGGATGAAAAATACAAACTCAAAAAGTAGATCTAATTAGAAACATACAATCTTAAAAAAACCCCATAGAACCAGAGAACTCAAAAGAACAACATTTTCTATTATTATGCTACGACCTAATTAAATGCCATGAAAAATCCCCACAGTGGCAAAGATGGCTATTATTTCTTCTCCTCTTGCTCTATTAATATTAATTGAAAACTAGGTGTGGCACCATAAGAGAAGAATCTTGGCGCAAAACAACTGGAATTTGGTGCCAAAGCATTTTAATTAAATATATTGTTGTCTTACCTGATTAAAAGAGAATTACAAATCATGGCATAAGAAATATCCATACACTTGTAGATGATGAGGCTCCTTCTACTGCAGATTCAGGTTCCTGGGCAAAGCAGCTTGTAAACTCTTTAATTTCACTGAAATGAAAAAGGAAAGAAATAAAGAAAGAACCTCCCCATCAAAGCAACAAAGGAACCTCTGCAGTATTCTGTAGTCTTTTCGCCTAGCTTCCTGTTCTGAGATTCACTCTGAATCCCAGCATCGATCAGAAAATTGGTTGTGGGGAAAAAGAGACGGGGGAAGGGGGGGAGGCGGTTAGGGAAGAGAGGAGGGGGAGGAAACAAGGAGGCAGCATATTACGTGCTGGCTCCACCTACTGGCAAGGAAATGAGCTCAGCTGGATTCTTAACACCCTATCAAAACAACTGTACTTTAGTTTGAAATCGTATAATACAGCTTTAAAATAAAGTAAGTAGGTTAAAGCAAGTAGGTTAAGACTAACAAATGCTTACATATTTTTAAAATTTTTTTGAGATTTAAACTGCACATTTTAAATTTTTTTAATGAAGTGCTTAGATACATCTGTATACAAATAATTGCAGAAACCTCAAGATTCTGCCAGGTATCTTTATTTGACTATGTACTAATCATGTTATGTTTAAAAAAAGGTGTGCTTTATTCAGAGCCTACCACTACAAAATAGTAGAAAATAAGTGCCAGCTTTTTTCCCTTTGGTTATTGATTCTGCAAAATATATTTATATCTTTATTGAAAGCCAGAGAAAACAAAACTGTTATGTAAGATTAAAGGAATGGATGCTTGTATTTAGCTGGAACTATCACATTATTGCTCAATAAAGAGGTTTTTTTGGTGATCTGTTGTACATATTTTCATCCAAGTCTGTCTTCTGTATTTTATAGCATCTTGAAACTGCTCTTTGGTACTCTGGATACTGTTAGTTATAAAGGACTAATTTGCAAGGTGACTGCCCCACCCCAGTTACCTCTAGCCACAGTCACCAGGATGGCAATGTTGGATTTACTGTTACTAAGGAGTGCCTTGTACTGGGATGCTGTATAGCTGAGTCTGTCTACTTTTGTCTCTGTATTTCCTTAAAAGTTTTCTGTCAGTTACCCCTGCTCTATCACATCAAACAGCTACCACTGTCTGCATGCAGGGCTGGCTCAACAATTCTGTGGGTGAAAATTTCATCGCACGAAAACATGGGGTCTGCGGGAGGAAAAAATATAAGAGTCAACTAGAAATGGATCTAGATGAAAACCACAGATTTTTTAATTAGCATCCATAAGCTAGCTCATCACAAAAATCACTAACGTCAACACAGGGAAGTTGCTGGAGAGAGTTTGCCTTTCACTAGCAGCTCTTACTTGTGTCAGTTTAAACCATTCGTCACAGTTATCACAAACCCTTGGAGTGTCAGTTCTTCAGGAAGAAAAGATAAATTTCTATCCTTACTCAATCCCTACAGTGGGATCCTGGACCATGACAGAACTCCAAAGTACTAAAAAAGTTCAAGTAATAATAATAATAGGTTAAAATACTTACTGTGTGAGCACGGACTGTTTTAAAAATCCTATTGTCACAAGAAAGTACGCTCTCCTTTGACCTTGTTTTAAGGAAATTTTGCTCTAAAATAGTATTTGATATAAAAAACATTATTTATATCTTGTAGAAAGATTTCATTGAAAAGTACAGACAATTTTTGTTAACTGTTAACAGCTGCGCTCAAATGCTGGGGGGGGGCGGTTGGGGAGTGAGCGCTGTCCTTGGTGCTGAAAGCGCATCTTGGCATTCCGCGGAGACCTTGCACTTCAAAATGCCCAGACTCCAAAGTGCGTGTAACAACAAATGCTTTTGAATATACTTTGCCAGCTTTGTATCAGTATGGAGGCGCACCATGAATGAATATAGGCCTAAATCGGTGAATCTGGTATTCTAAAGCCTTCTTTAATTAAGTCATTTATTGATGCACTTTTCACCAAAAAAAAAATCATTTAATTGGAACATGTAACATTAAAATGTAAAGTATTGATTTGACATAATTCATAAATTACACAAGAATTTCTGTGTATCTGAAAAACAAAGATCATTTGAATTAATAAAATCTGAACTGTAAAAAAAATGAGACAAAAGTGTTACAAGATATTTGGAGATTGCATGAATCTTCATCACTTATAATAATACTAATATATAATTCTTAGCTGTAGCATAACTATTTATTTAAAGGAGCATTGGGAAGAAACATGCATTTCAGCTCCATTATAATCCCTATTTTCTCTTTACCAAACTCAGAGAAACATTTACATTAATGTTTTTTCTGTAATCTTAATGCTTCTACATTCTATCAGTCTCTCACTTCTTTAACCTGTAGATATATCCCTATTATATCTTAATGCTAAAGCTCATTGGCAAAGCTAGCTTTGCTTTGCTGTATCCTCTGTGAGGAGTACAATGAAAATGAGATATGATGTCTAACATATACCACAATACCAATATTGTGGCCATAAAATGCCACAATAAGTCAAAGACAATAAAAAATTAAATTCTGAAATTCATATGAATTTTCTAAGTTTAAATTTTCTTACAACAATTGCATTTGTCAGTGGCACAAATTTGCCCAGGTACAAGCATGTGAGAAAATAAAGAGTTTGTCTATGAAAAATTCAGAAGAGCACTGTAAGAGCCAGTGAATTCCAGTAAGTCTCTCAGAGCTCATTCTAAATCGACTAACGCTCACCAACAATACCTAAAAACATGTTTTATTAATGTTTTACTTATTAATAGTAATTATATACGAATTAAAAATCCATAGAATAAATCTCATTTTTAATTTTTTTCTCATTTAAGTGTCTTAAAACTAGAATAGCTAGAAGAATTTTTCTGCTTATTCAACCATGCTGATAGAGCTCGTTTCTACCAGAAATTTCTCTTTGCCTCTCAGAGCATGGCTAACAGTCATCTGCATAAAAAATAACTGTTCTATTAAATCATGCAAAAACATTTACCCAGAAGAGATGGAGCAAAAGGTCAAACTCCAGTTTCCACAGCGGGTAGGGTATTAAGCATAAGGAGCAATGGCAGTAGCTATTCTGGCCAACAGACACTTATCTACGCCTGTCCTTTACATGCCTCAAAGAAATAGCTATTTCACATATTCAGAACCATTTTTTTTCCTTTTTGCACTTTTATCCATAAATCTCTGAAACTCTAAAACTCTGGACCTGAATCTGTAAATTGCTAAGGCAAAAGACAAGCCTGCAAAGTGAACAGGTTCATGGTTCCTTGATGTGTCATCTGATTAAAACGCATAAACCAATCTCAAGCAAAAGTTATCAGCCTTTGTTATATAGTTCTGATGAAATCATAAAGTCTATCCTTCTTGCCTTTAAAGTCTGAGAGTCACCTTTGCAAATTACTCATTGAAGTGAAACTGAACTTTAAGATGTTTCTAAATATGAAGCATATTTTTTCCCCTGTTCCAGAGTTACTTTAACAGAAATTACTCTGGTGACTAAACATCAGCAGTCTTTTAATTTTGTTACATTTCTTTCATATCTAAAATCATTGCATCCAAGATCTATTAGTCCAAGCTGTCTGGTTTTTACCTCCACCTAAGAAGAAAGATAGCTTTGGATTTTAAAAGATTTCTGAACATTTTTCTATGTAATGAAAACTATTTGGTCTTGATAATTACTTTTGAAGAAGAGAATATTTTAAATCACATTCATAATATTTTAAAAATGTAAAGCAAATCATTTCTTGCCTGCCTGGGGCTAACAGTGAAGTCACTTTTAATGACCAACAGTGAAGACAGATTTGAAAAGGAATGTGTACAACAGTTTTTGAAAGTACATATCACTTCCATCTTTGCTCCCTGAGACATTAGTATGCCTATAGTCTGAACCATTAAGGCATTAACTTGTGCTTACTCCACGATCCAGTGGACCAAACAGTTTACGTGTTCTGTATCTTTATCATTCTTGGCCAAAAGCAGATCAAGATAAAGTTGGGTTTTTTTTAACGTATTAATGAGTCAATTGTTTGTGATTTTGTATCATCTCTCTCAGTGTAGCATATTTTCATGGTTTAATTTTAAAGGTACTATTTTCAGTGCGGATAACTGCTAGGCATACTGTGGGATGCAGAGAAACTTCCTAATGCAAAATCAGCTTGGCAAGCATATGTTATTAAACAGAGCAATTCTTCTAGGCATTCCAGCTTTTAAAGACTAGCAAATAAATAAATCATAACTTGAGGTTTGCTTAACAAAACCTCCCCTCTCTCCAAGTGATGATTACCTTTCATCTGACCAATTAAACCACATGACTCAGTAGCAATAAATGGAATGAAAACATATGAATGCAATCTCTCTGTTTATAGGTGTCCTGGGAAAACATTATTAGATTTTGTTACTAGCTCTGAGAGCACTACTGCACTTGTTGCTGAGGTACCATTTAATTCATTTGTCCACCTCTTAAAATCTGTCTATCTGAAATTGTATTTGTTTACTCTGAAATTGCTTGCTTGCGTTTCATCTTTGTTTATTTGTCTTGTCTTGTATATACAGTAGATTCTTTTGAAGATGGTTTGTGTACTGTGAATATATAGTGCCTAAAATGATAGCTTCCTAAGCCTGGCTGGCCTCTTTGGACATTACAGGGAATCTTAAAATACTTCAATCTTGTTCTCTATAGCACTGTTGGCTAACAAAATTAATTTATCCTATAGCCCCTTCTAAAGTCAAGAATTATTATTCCCATTCCATACATGAGGAACAGAGATACAAACGTACATTATGTTCTGGAAGTTACTCAAGAAGTTTGCAAGCCTTAGGTACCAAATCCTTATTATCTGAATCAGCACCTGCTCCCTCTTCTAACTCTTAGTACTCACATAAATAGCTAGTGTTTTTCAGAATCCTCCTAAGCTGTATATCTGTAAGTTCTTAAGGTATATTATATGTCATGTAAAAAAAGTATTTCCTTATGAATTAGTTGCCTTCTATGACTCTCCTGTGTTATGCCAAATTGATATAAAATAAAATGTCTTACCATGCAAGATTAAGACTAGAGGGAATATTGCTCCTAGCACCCAGAAGTTCCTAAGCTACTACTGGTAGTGGAAGTGGATGCAGTGTCTGCTCCATGGTAGAGAACAGAAACATCTAGCACATATGTGGTGGGAAAGCTACATCTTTCTAGTTAACCTATGGAATTTTTCATCAACTCACTCATTAAGTAATTAACAATGCCAAGTGAAGTTGTCTGTGAAGCTCCTGCAACCAAGTGATGTGCCAGCTAGACCCACCTCTAGCTTGAGGATCACTGGCATAAGAAAAAATATTTTTATTGACCAGCTATTTTATCATTGTCTGCTGCTAATTATCTTGAACTTAGAAGCCTGTGGTACTGGCCACTGTTAGATCACTGGACTAAATAGATGACAGTTTCACATGATGATCTTATTTGTTCAAAATGTAAATACACATAATCCCTGCTCTTTCTCTCTATATATATACACACACAAAAGTGTGTGTATTTATACTATATATATACTGTGAATATTTTAAGACACCTCTAAGCTGTGATTGTTCTGTACATTTTGTGCAGCTCACAATAATTTTATAATTGTGATTGTAGTTCATCTGAATGACAGGAAAGTTGCAACTTGAGGCTGATATTTTGGAAGCACTTAGGCCCATATGGAAGGTTCTCAGGGTGGTTTATGCTTTGAGACTTATTTTTAATGCATTTTTACTAAAATGTTGGAATTATTGGGACTGCCTTGACTGAGGCCATTTGGGTATCACCTTTGTATTATTTTTCCACCAGAATAGGAGGGGTCTAATGATTATTTAGTAACCTTAATGTTAAAATAATTTTGTATTGTTATTGAAAGCTACAACCATTAAAATACAGATTGCAAATCACATATCTTTATCATGTTATTATTATGAATACCTTAAAGCTGGTAATTTTTCAGATAGTATCATAGAATCATAGAATTATATCATAGTTTGGGTTGGACAAGACCTTCAAAGGTCATCTACTCCAATTCCCCCGCAATGAGCAGTGACATCTTCAACTAGATCTGGCTGCTCAGAGCCTCCTCCAACCTGGCCTTGAACGTTTCCAGGGATGGGGCATTGACCACCTATCTGGGCAACCTGTTCCAGTGTTTCACCATCCTCATTGTAAAAAATTTCTTCCTTGTATCTAGCCTAAGTCTACCCTCTTTTATTTTAAAGACATTACCCATTGTCCTATCACAACAGGCTCTGCTAAAAAGTTTGTCCCTATCTTTCTTATAAGCCCGCTTTAAGAACTGAAAGGCCACAATAAGGTCTCCCTGGAGCCTTCTCTTTTCCAGGCTGAACAACCCCAAATCTGTCAGCCTGTCCTCATAGGAGGGGTGCTCCAGCCCTCTGATTGTTTTTGTGGCCCTCTTCTGGACACGCTCCAACAGGTCAGTGTCTTTCCTGTGCTGAGGGCTCCAGAGCTGGACACAGTACTCTGGGTGGGGTCTCACCAGAGCAGAGGGGCAGAATCACCTGCCTCAGTCTGCTGGCCACGCTTCTTTTGATGCAGCCCAGGATACAGTTGGCTTCCTGAGCTGCGAGTGCACATTGTTGGCTTATGTCCAGCTTTTCATCCACCAACACCCCAAAGTCCTTCTTGGCAGGGCTGCTCTCAATGCCTTCATTCACCAGCCTGTATTGATACTGGGGATTGCCCCGATCCAGGTACAGGACCCTGCATTTAGCCTCGAACCTCACGAGGTTCACAGAGGAACACTTCTCACTGCATCAGTCAATTCCCTCAGGACTGGGATATGTCTTGTCAGGTCTCATAGACTTCTGTATGTTCAGGTTCCTTAGGTGGTCACAAACCTGATCTTCTCTTACAGTGGAATGGACTTTGCTCATCTAGTCCCCATCTTGCGGTCCATCCACTTGAGAGGTCAGAAGAGAGGTTGCCCATGAAGACTGAGGCAAAAAAGTTGATGAGTACCTCAGCCTTCTCCTCGTCTGTTGTTACCAGTCATGGTAACATTCTGGCTGTTGCCAGTCTTGCTCAGACAGGGTACACTGTCTTTGACCTCCCTTTTCTGGCTGACCTACCTACACAAGCCCTTCTTATTATTCTTTGTGTCCCTTGGCAAGTTCAGCTCCAGCTGCGCTTTGGCCTTCCTGACCCCATCCCTACACAACCGGGCAGCATCTCTATACTCTGTCCAAGATACCTGTCCCTGCATCCACTGCCCATGCATTTCCTTCTTGCC
>JAOXNO010000078.1:20655510-20679726 GCA_028565335.1 Limnodromus scolopaceus | reverse complement strand
TGAGAACTCCATCAGTGCATGATCGCTGCAGTCCAGGCTGCCTGCAATCTTGTCATCACCGATAAGCTCACTTGCGTGGGTGACCAACTGGTCCAGCATCGCATCCCCTCTGATAGGTCTGTCTACTACCTGGCTTAAGAAGTTATCCTCCATGCACTCCAGGAGCCTCCTTGATTGGTTACAGCTCGCCATGCTACTTTTCCAGCAGGTGTCAGGGTGGTTAAAGTCCCCCAGCAGGAGGAGAGCCTGCAAACACAATGCCTCCTGTAGCTGGAATAAGAAGGCTTCGTCAACAGGCTGCCCTTGATCAGGCAGCCTGTAGTATGCTCTATGGCCTGTTAAAATATTTTAGTGGTCAAAGGCTTAAATTACTATGAAGTCCTTGTAGTTTTAAGTCATCCTATAGAAACAGAATATGATATTATTACTGGTGATACAGCAAGGACGTGGTGTTGAGGCATGTCCTCAGGCTCCTCTTTACCCCAGGAAGTTCTGCAGTTCTGTTGCATTTGACTGCCTGCCACATTTTGTATTTTCTTTCCCAGTTTTGAAATTCCCCATGTTCAACCTACAAGTTCTTGAATAAAAAGAAACTCCTTTGCCTACCACTGATCCTTCTTAAATGTTAGACCAGATTTTTTCACTGCAGTTGAGTGTATTGCCTTCCCTAAATTCTGCTTACCTTAAGTGGCAATCAAATAAAAATAGATTCTCAAGTGAAAGGGCAGAGCTGGAAAGCCTCTATGTCAGGGCCATGGCTTGTAAATATGCATTAGTAACTCTGCTACAAAATTTATTTAAACCAGGATTGGTTTTTTTTGATTCTGAGCTCTAGAGACAAAAAGAAGAAAAAAAGAAAGGAATCAAAGGTGGAAAAATACATTTATAGACTTATATCAGCCAGTCTTGAACTTGAATTAAAGTCAAATCCATCACACTTAGCTAAATACTGCAATTTAGGTCACTTTCAAAGGCTAATACAGGGAAATAGTTGAAGGAATAGATATGAAAGTATGTCTTACATGTTGTTGCCTTTAAGTATGTGTTAATTTGACAAATTATGAGTAGTGTAATGTATAGTGTTCACAAAAGTGCCTGAAAATTATTAAAGAGAATTATTGTCCAAAAATAATGGTATTAATCAAAGAAAATATTTGATGCTTTTAGTCATTTGGTTTAGCTTTATGCGGTTCTACAAGGACCAGGAAGTTGGACTCAATGACCCTTATGGGTCCCTTGCAACTTCTACAATTCTCTGTTAAAACAAGCTGATGACTACATTGCTGAGACATTACATGTGACCTATGTACAGGCTTGCCCTTATATGAGACCTCATACAGGGACTGTATTTGTTCATGTTTAACACTTCAACATTATTTTTCTCTTTGCAACTTCAACATTTCTCTTTCAGATGTTTAGTTAAAAGTGACTGAATAGCTTTGCATTTATTCAATCACTACTGAGAGTATAACTGCACCTGGGGCAGGATTCCCAGACAAACAGATTGTTTAGAAATGTCAGGGCTTTTCAAGTTACATTTTAAAATGCAATTTCTGAAATGAACTTTCAGTGATGATTCATTAAAAGTTATACTAATAATTTAGATTGAAATAAGTGCCAGGCTGACATCATTATAAATCATGTTTGTCAAAGCAGTCTATTTGTTGTTGTCTTTTAAATGACCACTTCTGATTTTCAGTTCTGGCAGTTGACTGTTCAGTGGGATTTAGTGAGGCAGAGGAAAGGACGAAGAGAGGTTTTGTATACATAGTATGTATACATTCGATATACATAGTATGTATTGCAAATATATATACTTTATATCAGGTATTGGTGAAAGATCATATTTTAAATGAAATTTTCATGTTTAAAAATTCAGGATGGTGGTGGTTTGTTTGTTCCATATAGATGGTTTGATGTATTTATGGCATAAATGTATATTTACGCATATTGCATAGGTATTCATTTCTGCCCTATTCTTCCACTGATACATTTAAAAAGTGGTAATTAATTCTTAAGAACATGATTCAAATGCTATTTCAGTAAATCAAAGATTCGTGACTAGTTTCAATTAATTTGAATCACTATACAGGCAATCCTATACATTGATTAAAGAAGAACGTGAGCCATATTGATAAATGAATATTTACCATGATGTTGTGTGGCATGATCATTTCTACAAACAAAACTTTTATTTTCTGGATTTTTTTCAGTGTGAGGATCGATGATTGAACTATTTAAATCACTGACACAACACTTCTGTAATATCAGACCTACATCTATGAGAAAGCTGTCTTGGTATAGATGAATACATTATGTATAGTCATTGTGCCAACTGGTGTATCACAGAAGATTGCAATCAATATAAGGACACTACCACAAAACAGTAGGTCAGGGGGTTCTCTGGTAATATGGCATTAATCTAACCATTTTTGGAACATCAGCACACAAAAACTAATTATTCAAAGAATATGCTGTTATAAAATATGCTGTTATTATGGAATCAAATCTCTGAACCAGCTGAGGTTCAAAACTGCTTTTTATACACCCCTTTCTATGGGAATTACACTGCTGCTGTTAAGGACTATGTTTCCTATTTTTTAATGAATTTGAAATAGTTTGTTATGTAGGTTAGAATTTCTTTATTTTTCCAGGAGAAACATATTCAACATGTATAACCCACCATTAACTAGGACGTTATTAGATGATGATTGAATTTGGACTATGACATACTTTCTAAAGGAAACTTCCAAACACCACTAAGAAAAGAATTAAGGTTAAAAAATAATAAATACAAGAAATGCAGCATGTAAGCAAATTAAAATCTATCCAAGAGCTGGTTTGATTTTCAAAACACAATACGTTTGCAAAACAATGTTCATAAGCAGTTTAAAATCAAGATACCAGCTTCTCTTCATTCATAGGTTTGCAGAATTAACATAATCCTATGAAAGCAAAAAGAATGCTTTAGAGACAGTGAGCATTTCTATTAAAAATTTTAAAAAAACCTTCACAAAGTTTGAAAATGTAAATATTAAAATCAAAGGGAGACTCACAGAATCATCTAGGTTGGAAAAGACCTTTAAGATCTTTGAGTGCAACCGTCAAACCTAACACAGCCAAAACCATCAGTAAACCATGTCCCTCAGATATCTACCCGTCTTTTAAATGCCTCCAGGGATGGCGATTCCACCACTTCCCTGGGCAGCCCATTCCAATGCTTGATAACCCTTTTGCTGAAGAAGTTTTTCCTAGTATCCAATCTAAGCCTCTCCTGGCACAGCTTGAGGCCATTTCCTCTTGTCCTATCTCCTGTTACTTGGGAGAAGAGACTGACCCCCACCTTACTACAACCTTTTCAGGTAGTTGTAGAGAGCAGTAAGTCTCCCCTCAGCCTCCCTTTCTCCAGGCTAAACAACCACAATTCAACCTTGTTGAACCTCATACCACTGGCCTCGGCCCATCGATCCAGCCCGTCCAGATCCCTCTGTAGAGCCTTTCTGCCTTCAGGCAGACCAGCGCTCCCTCCCACCTTGGTGTTGTCTGCAAACTTACTGGGAGTGAATTCGATCCCCTCATCCAGGTCATTGACAAAGATATTAAACATAGCCCACCCCAATACTGAGCCCTGGGGAACACCGCTTGTGACTGGCCACCAACAAATCTTTTTTTTTTTTCTTTTAAAACTGTGGAATATGTTCATGCCCTCAAAGTCTGTTTGAAATGAAAGGGGGGATTTGCTCGAACAGGGTGATCAGGAACGCTCTAGTTTTACAAAAACAAACTAGGAAAGTAATTCAGCTGCACTTGCAAGCTGGGGAAACAACTCACTTAATACACAGAGACTATTCTGTACATATGGAATACATACATACTCTGATAATGTATTTCTGCTTGCTGTTATTAGCCAAATTCAGGAATTTGGTACTTATATCTGTCAAGCACTCAGCAAGCTTAACTGAAATCAAAATGGACTACTTACAAATTGACACAAATTCTTAACGATTGTGGTTTAAGTATGCTAATTTAAATAAGGATACCGGTATGATATTAAAGATAAGGGACATCAGTTGTAGGGAGTTGTAACACTACTGCTGCTTTGTGTAGCTGTGATTTGGTAGTGGCTGTCAGGCTGAATATGTGCTTTCTGCCCTTAAGTCCTTGCTTCCTAAACAAGGTATGTGACCAGTGGGACAGAGAAGGGGCCTATCTCTAGCCACTACTGAACAGGTTCTTTAAGAAAATACAGGAGTTACCAGATAGCAAAATATTCATTGTCTCTTATACTCTTTTTTGTTTGTTTGTTTTGTGGAATAACGTGTGTTCGTTAAATCCCAGATGACTGAACAAAGCTGGTAGCTTGATTTTAAATTAGTTGGGAACTGTAGTGGTCTCTGACCCAAGGCTATGAGTCAATACATTGCACACACTTGCTGACATTTCCACATCTTGCTTTCCACAGACACAATACTCCTCAAACTGACATGCAGGACAAAATAATATGTTGCCTGAAGCACATTATTCACTCAATACTGTTGCCTGTGGACCAGGCGATGTTGGAGCCGCTGCTCTAATAATTCTTCCCAGGATGGCCAGAGGAATCCTAGGTAAGCAGATGGAAATCTGCACGTGCAGGAATCCTCTCTAAGGGGAAGACTTTGAGCTATGCTTTTTACATAATCATAGTACATTTTACACACATAAAATAAATTAACATGATGCCAAAAATGCATGGTAATATCTAGTGAATAAGATGGTATCAAGACAATGAGTAAGTTCAGCACACACCAGTTAGGGGTGCAGGCAGTGTCTATGCTCTCTTATTTACACATTCTTCCCTTCCCATGGATTTTTAAAGGAAACAGCATATTTAAAACTGAATCCTCTGCTGAATGTATATAGGCAACAGTTTTTAAATTTAATTATTTCAAGAAAAATTCTTTAAAAGGGCTATTCAATAGCCAGTGTGGGTTTTTTTTTTTGTGTGTGTTCTGCTTCGTGTCTGGAGGAATTTACTACACAGGAGCTGTTTGAAGTGTAAGTCAGAATAAACTAGGATAAAGAGGTCTCGTAAACTGATGCTTTGTACGTATTCATTATCTTTACCAGTAGGTGGAGCTGCCACGTTAGGTGCTGCATTTTTTTCACCACTTCTCCCCCTCCATTCCCCCACCCTTCACCCCCCCCTTCTCCTAATAAGCTGTTTTCTGATATATGTTGGGTACCATAGAGTGAGACTGAGAACAGGAAGCGGAGGCAGAATCAGAAAGGATTCTGGAAAGGTCTCTGTGTTTTCTTTTCCACTGAGAATACAGAAATTATAATTAATTAGCACAGCTTTGTGGATGGAAATCTGGACTATTTCAGGAGCAGACATATATTATCATATTATTTTTGGATGCTGGGCTTTGCAGTGATTTTTCATTCTCTTTCAATCAGGTAAGCTGGCAAAAAATTTAATTGTACCCATAATAAATCTTAGTAATATGATCCTTTTCACGTTTCAGAATCAGATTGTACCCTCTGGGTTGCTGTTAAGGTAGAGTCAAAGATGGAATGGGGAATTCAAAGCCATTTTGTACTGACTGATTGTGATGATGGTGTGATTTTTTTTTCATTTTTACCTCGTCAAATCTGATATCTGGCCTCTTCCTCTTAATGTGATGTTGCAATGCAGTAGTCTTACTTGCAAAATCAGATTTTATAATCAAGGTATACTAAATTAATTCCTAGCATTTTATAAAGTGACCTTGTTTCCTAAGAAGAAAAATCTGATGATATTCAGGCTTAGGAACACCAGGTCTCTTAAGATTCTGAGCATCTCAGATGCTGATGATCCAGGAATAAAATCTATGTGGTTTGTTACTGCTATTTTTTTTATATATATATGTGTGTGTGTGTGTGTATATATATATATATGGTATTTGAAGAAATTCCCTTATTAGCTAGATTTTGTAAAAGATACGTAAGGAAATATTTTCTTTCTGTGCCATGTTTTGCATGGTTGTGTGTCTGTGTGTATGAGAGGATGGGCTCACCAACTGTTAATTAAGAGGTCCACACAGACGATACGGTTTACATTCTCTCTGTAACATTATGGTCTAGCTTAACATAGCCTTCTTAACAGAACAGTTTGAAGGAATCGGCACAAGAATTATTACATTTCATGTTATTCTCCATTTATCTATTGTCTCCTTCATTGTTATCAGTAATAATTAAAGCAGTCAGTTATTAAAGGTAAAGGAAAATACCTATTGAAGATTACTTTAATATGAGAATTCTTTTTTTCAGTAGTGGTTCTAAGACACATGTTCACATTAAAACTATATATGAAATAATAGTATTAAATTGGAAAATATTTCCAAGAGAAAACAGTAGAAATGAAAAAAATGCCAAAAAAGTCCTGTATAACATAATAAGGAGCTCATTGTTTACAAATCACCATCTCAATCCATACAGGAAAAAGAAAGTAGGATTGGGTCTCAGGTGGTATTCAGAGTAGCAAGTGAGGCCTGTACCTGAAGTAGTGATAAGAAAGAATGAAGTTTTTAATTTGGATTTTTTATGGTGCCAAATCAACATGCCTGTGACGTCCTTGTGTAACTTCAAAATAAATAAATAATCATAATATTGATGATGTTTGTTTTAGAAACATGTTTTTGCTTTCATAACTGATTTGTCAAGAAGACAGTTTCAGAATACTTTTTAACTCTAACAGTTTTAATATTTAATTTTTGTTCTCTTACACATCTCCATTTTGGGAGGAAATATTGTTAAAGACTAGAACGCAAGCTGCTGCAGTAATTTGAAGCTTCATAGCACCTGTTAAACAGATAGGTTGTTTATTAGGCCTTGATATTTATAGAAACTATGCTTGTGTTGTTGTCTCATGATTTTTCCCTCTAACGAGCAGAAGTTAAGAGCTCATACTGATTTTCTTAGCTGTGCCAATTAAGTGCTCGGTATTGTAAAGTTCTGTTTAGATAATACTGGTTGCTAGCAGAGGTAGAGACTTTTACATTTTCACTGGAGACCATGAAACAATTCCCCTGTGCCCTCTCAGACTCTGTCAGAGTGGGAATTTGGTCATTTCCCTTTATTACCAGGTAACTTGGAGTGTGGAGGGATCAAGAGAAAGGAAACAGTATAGTAAGTATGGGGTCTTTAATTAATGTGCTTATGACATATTTTGGGTTTTCGCCTCTTTTTCTTCATCAGATAGCACTAGATGAGTTAACTTGTGCCTTATGAAGATTAGGCGTGGATATAAATTTATTTGCTCTCAGAAGACTAAGGATTTTAGAAGCAAAAGGATGATGGGATGTAAGATGGAACTTCCTGACTGATGGTATCCATTTTCTTCTGCTGGTGATTTTCTCAGTCCTGTATAATTTGCTAAGTGTATGCTATATATTAGTTTCATTGCTGGATTTGATGGATCAGAGAACAGCAGATACTGAGAGAGTTCTTTGTACATGGCAAAAAAGTTGTGACCTTGTTCTCTACAGTGCAAATCTTGGCCCATTTTACCCATATGCAGTTCTTCCCATAAGGTGACAAATGAAAAAATTGCTTGAACTCTGTTTGAGTTAAACCTAAGGGAAAATAAATGCAAGTTTCTGATATTTGGTACTTTATCTGTTAAGATGACCTATTTGTTGATCTCCAAAAATGACTGTTAAAAGTCAGTTTCAGGAAGTTACAGTTACTCTGTTCTTTACCAGAAAATTCTAGTTAGAAGTTAGAAATTTAACTTTCAGAAGTCTAATCAGCTAATTTGCATTCAGTGCAACTGTTCTATATTTTTTTATCCTATAGCTGCTAATCAGTAATATGTACTTTTGCCATTTTCAGGGAATATTTTCTAAAATATCAGAACAAAATTGATGCTTACTAGTTCAGATTGCTTACAGAACAAATGTACACACTCTGAGCTGTGGCTTCAGTGAGCCTATCAAATCAAGTGTAAACCACTGTAAAATCCATCTATAGGAAACTGCATCCTCTTCAGTGGAAAGCTGCCATTGCTCATTACAGCTACCACTCCTGATTAAAAGCTCTGAAGCACACTGTCAATGGCTTCTAAGTTTGGTATTGACTGCCCTCCCATAGGACTGTGAGCTGGTATCTTACAACCAGTTCATCCGCCTTCATCAAAATACTCTTTGTGGACAACTGGAATGCCTAGTACATTACAGTGTTAGTGTTACTGCTTGATTTTCCTTGTCTTATGATGTGGTAAAGCAGAGGGACTAGGGATAAGAGCAGCTCAGGCAGGGACTGTATTACGTCAAATTATAAATATAGAGTAGAAGCACCATATGCTCTTGAGTAACCATAATGTGTGTGTACTATCACTGCAATCTTAAGCAGGAGTAAGCAAGTTAAATTCTAGGTCCCCAAAATATCTGATCTCTCATTTGTTCATAATCCATCCCAAAACAATTTCTTTCTGTAACAAAAACCAAACCAAAACAAAAAAAACCAAAACAACTAAAAGCACCAGCCAACACACCCCAAATCTGTTATTTCAAATTGTTGCTAAACTTTAAAGTGGTCACCAGTCTTGGTAAGGTCTTCCTACAAAAAAATTACTATTCACTTACTCTACCAACTAAGACAGATCATGGAATGTGTTTTACAGTAAAAAATGCAACTAAAAAGTTAAAATTTAATTAAAGAACTTAAGCTTTTATGAGTCTCTTTCACGTGTAAAAAACTTAAGGAAAAGGTTATTTATGCTCAGATTAATTATTTGTCTAGTCATGAATTCTTTATTGTTACTGATCTCTTCTAACTGAGTAGTTTTACTTAGGCAAGTGTAATCATAGAGCTACTTTGTGCACAGGTCCCTTTTTCAACCTGGAATTATTTTTCCCATTTTTCTCTGGATTCCTGACTTGATCCATCAACTTGCTGATTGTCATATATCCATATCAAATGATCACATTTTGATTATCACTGTGTAGTCCATATGCAGTGAGTCTGGCACTGCAGATATATCGATTGTGTACATGCTGAGATACCTGCTCAGCAAAGCTGATGTGTTTCACATGTGTTGAAGTTACTATGTAAGCATAGATCAGCTGAACCCTATACCTGCACTGCATCAGGCACATCCTCGTATTTCTTTGCAGGATTTCCTGAATGACAGTATGAGGGAGAGTAGTAAATCTGAAAGGATATCACAGATGCCAATATAGAAAATGGCTTGGAAGAGTATCAGTACTATTGGCTCCGTGATCCCTTTGACTATACCACAGTATAACCACATAACAGGAAGATCTTTGCATAGGGAGACATAGAAGGCAATTTCCATTTATAGAGGATTTGTGCTTAAATTAGATGTTGCTTATTTAATATTAGGCCCTCCTTTTTGATCTGAGAGGGGAGCAATGTTTCTAGTCATTTAGCATAATTTATGTTAAGAACAATGTGAAGTGAGAAGCTTCCTTTTTTGTGTGAAATTTGGGGCTAGCACAAACTGTTGCATGCTCTGCTTACCCATAAAATATTACTATGTATGATTGTATATAGATTTCTAAGAAGTTACAAGTTTGTATTCAAAACCACTAGAAAAATGCAGATGAAGAATTAAAATGAGCAAGGAATAAAAGGAAATTAGTTGTTCACAGGAAAAGTAGTTCCATTTATATAGGGCAATATAGCACTATGTGACCTGGCTATTGTATTCATTGAGAAAAAACCTGCCATCGTTTCTCATAAATCATGACCTTTGACTATCTGGTAGTCCTGGGATAGGAGTAGAGATTTCCTGAGCCCATGCAGCCTGAGCTTGGGCCAAGTCCCAAATTCTTGCCTACATTGGTTCAAGTATCCTGAGAAGTCTGCCCTTTGTGATGTGCTATTGTACTATCTTATAATATTTGGACACACTGAGGAATTCCAAATTTATGTTGGTTAAAAATATGCTCTCAGAAAACTAAAGTTCTCTGTGCAATTTTATATATGCGCAAATAAGAAGTTTTCAGATTTTAAAATGAATGCACTTTCTTAGCAAACAACCCTTCACTGTCTTCTCAAAAGCCAGTCACAAAGTGCAACTGTGTAACTGCATCAAGACTTTGATACAAGAATATTTTTATCCCTTTTTATTAATATTTGAAATATATATGTGGCAATCTTGGAAACTTGAAGATGAATTCACCTCTGTCCCACCTAAACCTACAGCTTATTTTTTTCTCAGATGCAGTTAACATGATACCAGCTTGATTTCCTTGAGCACTGAGATTACTGTACAGTTACTAGTGTTAAGAGCATTTACTGTTCAATGGATATGTGATTATGCAGTGGTTAAGTCATAAGGATTAAGCTGGTAGACTATAAAATTAGGATATTAAGTCATAGGAACAAAGATGCCCCATAGATTCTATAAAAGTTAACCTAACTTCACAGTCAGAGATATTTTTAACCTGTGTCCAAAAGTTCAAGTTTTCTAGGATAACTTCTACGTCACAGAGAGAGAGAGCGAGCACTTTTAAATGATGAATGAAGGCATATGCCAAACTTGTACTAACCTATCAAGAAGCAAAACAAATTCAACTCATCACAAACAGCTCTGAATCTTCTTAAAAAATTGTTTCACTTCATTTTACCTTAAAATTTGTGTATGACACATGAAGGCAATAGTGCTAGGTTTTACAGTAAGACAGACAATCTATTTAAAATGTTATTTTAGGCCTAGGTGAAATAAACTTGATGACAGAAATAAGTAGTTAATCTCAAAAGGGCCCAAGATTCCAAGGTCAGGTTGAACTGAAAGAATAGAGAGGGCAATCCTGATGTTTACTTTCATTCAGATTTAATGTCTGAAGAAAAGCCTGTCACTAATATTTAAGGTCAAAAGGTTCATATGAAAAAGTCTGACCTGAGACAGAACTTCAGAACAAAAGCAATATAGAAAAATTCAACCTGTGTTAGGAAGGAATTTCTTTCTACTGAGCGAAGCTGTAAGCGAGTACTAAAGCAGTCTTCCTGAAAGGTTTTTACTGACAACAGTTTAAGTTACTTGCCATGTATTTCCTACATATCAAGTTGCTTTAGTTTGTGTTATAATAGGGAGAATAACAGAGTTCTAGTAGCTGCTGTAACACTAGCTATCATTCTGTAGTGTGTATTAGCTAAAGGACTCTATTTGGCCTCTATATTTAATATACTTGAATTTCAACATTGCAAGAGGCGCCATTTAAGGAGGTGGTAGAACTTGTACCTCATAGGCTGTGCTCCTTTGGGTTAATTACACACTTGTACTGACTAGGTCAAAATCATACTTCCATAATCCATTTGGAAAACATTCCAAATTTAGGGCTTGGTTAAGTTTTATTAGGCACTTCCATGATGCCTGAATGAATGCCTTGAAAAAAATCCATGTATATTTTTCATGGGCTGTGTTAAACCCCAGGTAAAAAGCACTCTGTTTTCATGTTGACTTTCTGTGCATTTTCCTCCTTGTGCAGTAACGATCACATTTAGCCAAGAATTGGGTGTAAGCCTCTCAGCCAGAAGTTCCAGTTTTTTCCCTTTCAGTTTCCTACACAACTGTCAAAGTCTAAATACAATCCATTAATCTTATGCTATGCAAAATTTACTCTTTCATATTTTGTATTGATTAGTTTCTGGGGTTTAGTAAGACTAGGAAAGAAAGTGTTCCAGTTCCATGCTTCTTAATGATTCGGTTAATTTTCTTAGTTCAGTTTGTTATTTCTTTTTAGGTTCATAAGTAATATTTTGTGTCGCAAATGCATTTTTGTAAGTTTCCATAGAAAATTTAGAACAGAGTATTACTTTACGAACAGAGCTTTCTATTTTTTTCAAAGCAAAATCGATACTGCAATGTACTTAGAAATTACTAGCTGATGTTTTATTGTGACTCCTTTAACACCTCCAGAGTGGATACTGGTATATGTTCCAGTGCTTCACTTGTCAGCACACTTAAATTTGAGTTCAAAAATGATTAGGAATTAGTTGAATGTAGAGTATGGGGAACATGCAACAAGTAATTCTGAATCTGGACAAGTAGTTTTGTGGATAATGGTGTTTCTTGTTAATCTCAAATCAGGTTAAGATTTTTATAATCACTTAACACTTCAAATATCCCTATAGTTGCCCAAGATTTCTATTCATTGTCTGGCATTTGTCTCTAACATGAGATTTCACTTAGTTGAAGCCATCACTGGTATATCACGCTATAATAATCTTTATACGAGTGTCTAATTTTGACTAGCCCCATTTCTTTTCTAAATCACATTTGAGATGGAGTCAACATATTTTGCCATGGGATAATGTGACAATAATATGCAACTATCTTTTATCTTTTCCAGCTCACCATTACATTGAAAGGGAGTTCAAGTGCACGAGCATATAGTTTGAAACTTTTTGCGAAGCAATATCACATCTCAAAATTAGAAGGATATTCCAACTACTCTTAAAATAAATGCTGATGCCATATAGGCAGAAGAGTTCAGGAGAGAGTCCCACAGCAAAGAATATATATAGTCTGTCCATCAGGAATCACTGCTGACTAGGCCTGAGATTTTACCTGTGATTCACTTCTGGAAGCTGAATCAGGATAATCTACAGCAAAGAAAATTTGGTCAACATGATATCAGCAAAAAAAATTCTCTAACATCGCCTTCAGCTACAATAAAACTGCGTAATCTGTGCCTGCCTATGAAAGTTTCTGGTCTTGGGGTGAGAACCAAAGAAACTGGATTTTTAAAAAAGCAAAATATTTTTTAAAATGTATTGCAAATATCTGCATTGTACAGAAAAAGATGCTTAAAACTATAGGAGATGAGTTAATAATTGAAATTCTGTAATGAAGTTACTGTGACATGGCCTAGGCCTATTATAAACTCAAGACAGAGGGCTCACAATTCTGCCAACCTCTTATGTTCAATTTTTGCTGTGACTACCATTGGTACTACTGTACTACCAAGATTTATAGCATTAGTTGATAACAAAGCTGCATCCCTTATCCATTGGAGGTAGAGCCAGTACAAACATATGCAGGATATAATAAATAGGAAGATGGAGACTAGGTGATAGGATTACATGTGAGAAAAGGTTCTCTGTGACTGCCTTGCAGCTCTAATTCAACATACAGATTTATTGAAATTAACCTGCACTGCTCGTGTTATTAACAATTTTCACATTAAAGATCATTTCCTCAACACACATTAAAGATGACTTTCTCAACATTTTGCAAACTGGCAAATATTTTAACAACTGGGTAGAAGTTACACCCCCTCTTTTGAAAATAAATGTCATATGAATGCTTAGCATTAACGATTAGTCTTTTATTAGGAAGCTGTAGTATCCCTTTCATATAATTTTAAAGCCTGCAAGCAACAGGACTTACATGTTTTGCTTATTTGCACTGTATCTGACCATGAGATCAGATTTCAGCCACAGTGCTACTTCAGAGGCAGAATCCAGATGCACCCAATAGGCAAAGGGACGGGGAAATCCCCAATGTACCTCCAGGGAAAGCTGCATTCAGTGGAAAATATGCATTGGTGGATAAGTGTCATTGGAGGCAGTATAAAAGTCATGATCCCCTGGGGGTAGTACTGGAGACACAGCCTTCAGTTGTCTTCAGTGGAGCTTCTCTAGTAGTGACTCACCACAGTTAAGATGTGCTGAATCAGTCCCTCACTCAAAATGACCAAGGCATAGAGTTTGCTATTAGCAATTGTCGGAATGACTTTATGTTACATTATTAAACAAATAGGAGCTCTAATTGTGGTATCGCTTACTGTATTCTTGTGAAAATGTAATTCTAGATTAATAGTAACTAGTACTAGGTAAATTCTGGGTTAGTATTTTATTTTCTGTAGGAGTACTTGGAGATCTTCTATCTTTATAAACAGGTGAAGCGGTAGTCTAGTAGAAAGCTTTCACTTTCTGTTTTTCCACCTTCTGTGTTCACTTCAACCTGGCCTGTGTCTACACGTTTTTTCTGTATGTTATCTAGAGTTTCTACAGCAGCTGCTTGTTCTCACTACATTTGGAGAAAACTGTTTTTAAGGGCTTCTTTGACAGGAGCGGAGACCTAAAAGAGAGGGATGTCTTCTTTTTCTTCTCTAGGAATAAAACCATATAACAACAACATTAAAAAGTACAAAAAGGGCCAGAAATATATCTAGTTCAAATGAGAATAAATGTCTCAAAGACATCTCATCTCAATCTCAATGGCTGAAGACTAAAGTTTGCAAGATGTAAGTAGCCTGTTTAAATTTAATGAACTAGATACTCGTCATAGCTTTAAAGACCAAGGAAGCCGTAGCAACATTTGGTCAGCTCTTGTAGCTATGCAATCTTTAAATTGAAGAATATGGACAAGAAATTATCTTTTTCTGCTATTACTTTGCTTGAGAGGGAAGAAAAATTTTGTCACACAAATAAAAACTTATACCAACATTCTCTATGATAAATAACACACAGAAGTATGCATTTTTCCATGCAAATACAGATGGAATTAACTTCTATTCCTGGTTAAAGACAGTAAATCCAGTAGGGAGTAATGACACACTCTACAGTTCCCTAAGTGAGAGGTGAGAACGCTCCTGTTAGCCTGGACACAGTTATCCTGTATTTACTAAAGACTGCACTAGTCATGCAGTAATCTCAACAAGACCCATTTTTCCCTTTTAGTTAAAGTGTGGAGGTAAAAGAATAAATGGAATTTTTGAAACTCATATCACTTGAAGGATATTCTTAAATGTACTTTTGGTCTATGTTGGGTTTTGTGGACTAACCCATGTTCCATCCTGCTTTTTTGCTATTAGGTTGGAAAAATGTGTCTATGTGAGTATGTACTTATCTTTGTCTACCACAACTAATTTTGAGAAGCTTTGGACACAGGAACAAAAGCTTGAATCTTGAAGAAATTTCAGTCTTGAAGAAGCTTCTGCTCCCAAGGAGAAACTTTTCTCATCAATTCCATTTTCTGCTAGAAATGCAGCCTTTTTGTTTTCATGATAGAAAAAGATCCAGTGGCTAAATTCTGAGATTTCTTAGAAAAATAAAGGTAAGACCATCTTTTCTTCCCAGTCAGAAATAATGTTTCCCTTCATGAGGTGGCCATTTGATATAGTGCTATATGTCTTCACTAAAATGTCAGTGGGAAGATGAAACTGACATCTTTAATGATGTCTAGCAGTAGAAATTTGTGTTACATGTATTGTAGCCATTTTCCATTAGAATGTAAGGATCTTTAATATTGGAAGGTATTTGCAAAATATTAATGAAGTATTGTATTCCATCTAGGTTGATGTGTTAGGAAAGAGACCCTTCCTCTTAAACTGCATGTGGTTTTCATTTGGCCTTCTTCAGGTTTCTCCATTACTTCAAGTATTCTTTTCACATCTTCTCAGAGGCAAGTTATTGTGTTAAAGAAAATATAGTGCAGGCCCACATTTAAAGAATTTCTAGAGTCTTTGGTCAATTTTTAAAAATAAATATGTTAATTTATTTTGGGGGTTCTACAACTTGCAGGCACATATCTGAGGATCCAGGTCCATTTCTTTACATAACCTACCTTCTTTTGATTACTCTGGTTTACTAGGTACAGCATACATTAGCCTTGATGTTAGAATCGTAAGCCACTATTTCCACTCCAAGGTAGGAGGAGGAAAGAAATAGGACAAAATTAATTCAAAAGCAAATGTTGCAGTGAAGTAGAGAGGAAAGAAAAGAGATGAATGTGATATGGCAGTGGGAACAAACAGGCAAATCAGAGCAGGGAAAGACTATCCATAGCAATGCCTTGGTGAGAGAGAGTCACGCATTATGTTCTGCCCAGATTTCCAAACTCTTGCAGTACTTTCTTTTGCTGAGGTTGGGGTTCTTAAGATTTAGTTAACATGCTTTCACACCTTGTTGCAAGTCATTATTGAGGACATTAAATAAAATTGCAGGTACATCCCTGAAGCACCACATTAGTATTAATTCACTAGTATTTCTGGTAGCTGCTGTTCTTCAGTCAGGTTTCAGCCAATGTGAACTACCAATTCATATTCTCTACCCCATTCTAAATCTTTATAAAGTAAGGTTTTATTAAGGAAGTATTATTTCAATTACATACCCTTATTAGTTGATTTCATATTCTCATAACAAGTAAGTATTTTTGTCTTCTGTGATTTATTAATTTTATTAATAAATACCTGGTGGTGATTTCATTATTTTTATTTTGCGTACTTATGTAACACTAATGCCTACAAGCTACTGAGGCTGACTGTACAAATCCAGACAAAAATTACAGTAATTGCTAGAGATAAATTATCGTCTAAGGAAAAAGACACAATAGATGAATGATAAATGTTGGAAGGAATGGAAAAAAGCAAAACAAATCCTACATGTTAGTCAGTTAGGACCTGTAAACACAAATTATCATAGTTGAAATTAGTAGATCACAGTTTAAAGAAGAAGCAGGTTCTGAGCAGGTGCTAAATGCTGGAGGCTGTTTTCAGCTTTGAGGTCTCTCCTTTCCTTGAAAATACCTACTTTTGTGGAACCAGCATTCATGGATTCCTTGGCTTAGGACACATGGATAGTTTTGACTGGATATCTCTAGATATCTCAATTAACTCTGCATCATGTTGCATTTACCACTTTGAATTACAGCAGTGACACTTAGGGGCTTTTTTTGTTTGTTTGTTTTGGAGTTCCATTTCTTATTCAAATATTTTAAAAACAGTGAAAAATAGTGTAAAGATGCCAGGAAAAACATAGTAAGTGTCAATTATGAAAAGATCACGGAATCACGGAATTGTCAGAGTTGGAAGGGACCTCTAGAGATCATCTAGTCCAACTCCCCTGCTAAAGCAGGATTGCCTCGAGCACATTACTCAGGACTGCATCAAGGCGGGTCTTGAAGATCTCCAAAGAAGGGGACTCCACAACCCCCCTGGGCAGCCTGTTCCTGGGCTCTGTCACCCTCACCATGAAGAAGTTTTTTCTCATATTTGAATGGAACTTCCTATGTTCCAGCTTGTGCCTGTATAGATAATAGTCTATAACTTTAAAAAAATGCTTCAAAGCATTTCAGCAGATAAGAGAATTGTTTTTTCTTTGTGAAATTAGCCTCTGTGCACAAATGCTATGAGAAATTTCAGTAAAAATACTTTATTTTAGATCATCTTCATAACAACCTAATATTTATCCATCCTTTTGTTTTTAGGATAAATTGAATACAGCATTACTCAATTTGGAATTTGATCAGAGCATAGTAGCTTAAACATAACTGATCTTCACTTCCAGAAAAATAATACCTGAATTTTGCAAAAAACCTTCCCAAATACTAAGCAAGGGAGCTAAAATAACTCGTTCCTTTAGGCTCTTCCTGCATACACTGCCTCTGTGTTCCTTTCCTTCTCAGGACAGTGGTAGTTTGAGTTGAGGTAATTCTCTGATGACATCAGCACAGAACAGCTATGCTTTTTACTTCTAAAGCTGCAGAAAATAATCTCTAGCTGATGCTGAAGTGGTGCCATTAGCCCTTTGTTTCCATTTCTTCTACCATGGGAGCCCCACCTTTTTGATTTGGACAAATATCTTTACTGGCCTAATGTGAGACAGCTAGTTTTATTAACACTAGCAATTTAGAGTAGAGGTTTTTAATCCAGATTTTAGCATCTGAGAGGCTATTGCTGTGCTTGGCACAGGGGAAGATACTATTCCCAACCTACAGTCTTTCAAATAAAAGGTCAGCATAAGAAAATGATGATATTTGGTCATTTTACAGATTCCATTTGCTAGCCTCACGCTTATTCCAACTCTAATAAAATACATTTTTGTGTGCCAGCGTTGCAGTTTTAATGGAATTAAAATCTCAGTAGTCAACTTTTTCAAGGTTTTAGCAGGAAAATAATTCTGATGCCAGTGTTGTAAACGCAAAAAACCAACCCATAAGAAGAAACACTGTAAGGGTTGTTATTTCTCCACCTTGAAAACTTTGAAGGGTATATATATGGGCATTGTTTCATCCATAATGCATATAACCTGTTAGATAACTTGACTATTTTAATAAATAATTGTAGTATCCACCTGGTTCTTACACTGATACTTTCACTTTTGCCATTTGCCTGAATTAAGGTACCACAAAAATAGATACTTCAGGCGACTTCTTCTGGCTTTATCACAGACACACACAAATTGATTTGACATCATTAGCACAGATATTTCACTTACTTTCTGAGTTATCTTCTGTGTAAATGATGAGAAGATAATTACATTCAAAAATAAAATTTAACAAGTTATCCATAGACATAATATAATTAACTGAAATATGCATAAAATTAAGAACATATGGATAATGTTTATTGTTCAATCTTAATATTTAAAGGAAGGGACTGAAGGAAACCTGTATAAGGATTTATGGAATGCAATACTCAGATACAAGTAAATGGATTTACTTAGCAAAAGCATGTCTTCAATAAATTGGAGCTTATTTTTTCTAATGGACTCTATTGAATTATAGACCATTATACATATGGTATCTGGGCCCAAATTATATTTCAAATACTTGAAGTTCTTTTCGCTGAGCAGTTTCAGGTACTGAGGGGCCTGGACCACTCAGATCTTACATATATTTTTGAGAGTATTCCTTTAAAGATAGTTTTTTAACGAAAGCTATTCTGAAATGATTAGATAGACAGAATTGTTTGCTTGCCTGAATTCTGCCCAGTATCATTCATATCCTGGCAGTTTATTCACAGGACAACAGGCAATTTTAAAGCCATTGAAGGAAGAAGAGGGAAGCCATTACTAAAAACCAAGTGGTTCACAATTCAAGGGTTGCCAAGAGCTTGTTCAGGGCTCCAGTGTAGGGAACAGAATTACTTTTGTTTTGTTGTTCTATTAAACTACTGTCTGTATAGCATTGGTAATCAAACACATATTTGCATATTGTTCTATTAGGCTCTGTAAGCTGAATGAAAACACTTGGGGTACATTTAGTATAGGAAAAAAACTTCTTGTGTAATAGCAGCAGCCAGGAAGGATTTAACCACGCTAGACAGCAGTGGAGGCAGGACTCAAGTGATGTTTCTGACTTGTCAAGAAAGCTTTTTTAAAGCATGGCTGAGAAATACAGTGAAATCCCAAGTCTGCTAACATTAGTTTTACCAGGCATTCATCGGCCCCTTTGTGGTCTTCTAGCAATACAAATACATATATTTCTAGTGATAGCATTCCTAACTGTAACTGTTAATGGATAAAAAGCAGCCTAACAAAATGTACTGGACTACAAAGAGAAGACATAGTCCTGATGACTCTAGGAGAGTGCACCTTTTAAGACTTGTCTCATAGAAATGGCACCTAGGTCAACAACTTGAATCACAGGCTTGTAAAATGTGTAATAAAGGAATTGATTATTCAGAAAGACCAAAGGGAAACATCTAACACCTTCTTAGTTTATTAATCCTGCATGGGCAAAAGCAATAATCAAATGAGTGTGGACTGTATCCAGAAAATGTGTGGTTTTAATTATCAAATAATGGACAATTTTGATGTTAGGATCCTTACAGTTGGGAGTTACATTAATAAAAAACAAGTATCAGCAAAGGCTTCCATCTTGTACAAACTAAAAATTAGTAGCAGAAGTTTCAGTACAGCAACATGTGATAAGGTTGCCTGCTGGAGATGCTGGCTGACTTAACAATTTATTTTTCAATTTATACTGCATCAGTACCTCCAGCCCCTCCAGGGGCTCTGTGATTCTACATGTTATATTAACTTATCATTCTCCAGGCTCTTCCTTGGGAAAAGATTTCTCCACGTCTACATTACAGTATATTTTATTGATGAATTTATGGTCAGGTACCTCTGTTCTGCTCTTTTATTACTTAGATGCTCAGTGGTATAATCTACCAACTAAATTATTTCAATGATCTCAGTGCTGAGTGTAGACACTGATGCTGTGCTGTGAACCCACTCCAGAGATAAAGACTTGAGGTGGCACAGGAGCAGGTTTACCCACCATGTAATTGGATTGGTAATTCAGATTTAGGAATATGCAGTCTCATTTGTTTCCTCCAGTTTTGTATTGTAGATTCTTCAAGCATTTTTTAACATCCCCCTCTAACTTCATACAGGTTTTGATTTTTGGGGTGTCATTTGAAAAGGCATCCATTATTTCATAAAATCATCACTGTGGCACTTCTGTCTGTGTGTGATTTCTAAAAACTATT
The DNA here is from genome assembly GCA_028565335.1 of Limnodromus scolopaceus. Lineage (NCBI taxonomy): Eukaryota > Metazoa > Chordata > Aves > Charadriiformes > Scolopacidae > Limnodromus > Limnodromus scolopaceus. Next base: position 20,659,513 of record JAOXNO010000078.1, on the reverse strand, counting down.
CCAGACAGGCAAGAAATTTTAGGAGAAAGAGTACTGAAGGAATGCAGATGAATACAATATTATGTCTCAAATCTAGACATGGCAACTCCAGAATACAGGTGTTGCATATTCATGAGGTAACGTAAGGAAAGCTATATGGCTTCATGTACTGAAAACACAATTAGAACTCATTTCAGACACTGAAACTCACTCTTAAAAACTGGTTTTCATAATTAAAAATATTATTATTACTACACTATGCCACAACTTTTTGCAAAGTTGCTTTTAACTTTTATTCATCTTTGAAATATGGTCCTTCTATTTCAAGCCTGGAAAGCATTTCTGAGCAAGTGTTGGGGGTTTTCTGTTGGTGAAATCTAGTTTCCCTAAATGATCTAATCTTCTTTTATAGGTCATTCTTATGCAAGAGGCTACAAGTAATTAAATTTGCAGGATGAAAACATGGCACAGGCACTGCTGGTACCACCAGGACCTGAAAGCTTCCGCTATTTTACTAGAGATTCTCTCGCAGCTATTGAAAAGCGTTCTGCAGAAGAAAAAGCTAAAAAGCCCAAGCAAGAACATACAGATGATGATGATGAAAATGGTCCAAAACCAAACAGTGACTTGGAGGCAGGAAAGACACTGCCATTTATTTATGGTGACATACCTCCAGGAATGGTATCTGAACCTTTGGAAGACTTGGACCCATATTATATCAATAAAAAAGTGAGTGAATAATCTTTTACACAAAATAGAATATAATTTTCTACATTAGAAAAGTTTAATCACAAAATATGATGGTTAGAACCATCACGCCACTAAGTATACAGAAATAGCCTTTCCTCTAACAGAACTGATTTATGCTTTTCTGTATTATGACTCCTTCAACTTCAGTTAAGTTCTTATTTACCACAGTGTAAGGAAGATATAGCTTCCTTGAACTTGCCTGAACTTGAGAACTTGACTGAATTTTCCTTATTTCAATGTAGTGATAAGACTGGATATAACAAACAGGGTTTTCCAAGCATGATTTTGCAGTGGAGATGGTTGTAGATAACCAGGTAGCATCCATCCATATTCTTTGCTTCTGTTACAGCTATATAACATATGTAAACATCTATCTATATATGTATATAGAGAATATCTATCTATATTAACATATAAAGACTCTGTGTCAGTCTTGGCTCATATAAAACTACCACAATGAAAGCTGTTGCTTGAGGTGCTTGGGATTGCTATGGTAGTTCGCTGCTGCACAGCTGTCAGGTAGAAGTCTGTGGCAGACACCACAGAAAAGCTAGGTTTTGGAGAAAGATTAGAGAAGAGACAGTTTTGTTGTTCTGAAGACGAATTGAGAGTTTTCATGGAGAAAGAGCAGAGTGAAGGGTTATATGTTGTGAGAGAAAAGTAATATGCTCATTACACGTCCAAGTCTATAATACAAATGGACCATTAATAGCATAGTTGTGCTCCACGAAGAATTTAAACTCCTGAAAGAGGTGTATTTCCCCTTCTGATTTGCACAGTCATACGAAGTCCTCATTTTCACATGATCCACAAACCAGGGACTTGGAGTTAGAAAGTCTAGTTCAAACAGATCCATTTGAGTAAAAAGTTTGCCCCTTGACCTTTTTAAAGGCCCAGGTCTGCAGTAGAGTATATGTTTTTTGGTCTTGTAGCAGTTATACATATAATCTGGAAACAAACTACCATTATATGACTTCGGGGAAAGACAAGGAATAAATAAGTGTGTCTCTGTAGCAGGGATTAGTTGTAGAATGTGTTAAATTCCTCCAGGATCTGCAATAGTCCAGTCTGGGAATAGTTAAAAATTCCTTATGTCCTGCACACATTAGTAAAAGCTACTGCTGACAGTAGGTCAGCTGAGCAGGTTTTGCTCTGTACTCTCTGCATATTTCTGCATGCTCCTCTAGCATCATCAAGATGTTCTCCCAGTTCCTGATAGACCTGCAAAATGTTGTGTGTAAGGAGAGTAAAGGAAGATGAAGCTGTGGATAATAACTGTGAACTCAAAAATGCAGAAGGTGTTTTATGGACAAGAGCTTGGATTATCTTTCCTTGTCTCTCTGATATGGAGAAGGAAATGGACACAGTTGCCCCAATGATGGCTTAAGGCGTTGCAGGCTGCCATCCAGCAAAGAAAGTTATTTTGTTTGCTAGGAAAAGGTCATGCCAATAGAACTCTCAATTTTTGGCTCAAGTTATCAAATAGTGGCTAAATTTGTGGTTGCCTTTGGTTTGCAAAACTGTTTTAAAAATTATGGCTTCAGTAATAGGAATGGAAAATAAAGCAGAATCCGTATGTAATTGCATAAGCTAACAGTTGCCAAAGTTAAATAAACAGTGCTGTGGATAATACAAATATTAATATTATTAAGGAAATTTAAAGAAATGAAAGCTAGAGAGGGAGTGTTGCCAAGGGTTATTTTCCTTTATGTGGTTTTGGTTACATCAGCAGTTCCATGAAGATTTTCACTTAGAATATAATTGTGTGCACTAAGACCTTTTCTTGAAGAGCTGCAAAACAATTCAGGAATAAAGTTGCATAAATAATAGAATAGAATCGTCCAGGCCGGAAGGGACCTCCAAAGGTCATCTAGTCCGACCTCCCCACAGTCAGCAGGGACACCCCCAACTAGACCAGGTTGCCCAGGGCCTTGTCAAGCCTCACCTTGAATATCTCCAGGGAAGGGGCCTCAACCACCTCCCTGGGCAACCTGTTCCAGTGCTCCACCACCCTCACAGTAAAGAACTTTCTCCTAATCTCCAATCTAAATCTGTTCCCCTCCAGCTTAAAGCCATTGCCCCTCATCCTGTCACCACAGGCCCTTGTAAACAGGCTCTCCCCAGCCTTCCTGTAGGCCCCCTCAGGATGTTTAGGATGTTTTCTCTCCCCAGCGACGGTCTGGACGAAGCTGAGACTTGAATCCTCTTTGCTCAAAGACTTACTGGGGAGGACTTTTCCAGACCACATTCCTTCCGCACAGAAATCCAGCTCCAGAAGAACGTTTTTGGGAGACAACTGCAAACGATGCCTCCAGGGTTGCATTCCTGGGCTGGTGGATGAATCATTTTCCAGTCCCACAAGGGAAAAGCCCATCTCTAGCGAACTGAAGGCCAGGAACCAGGAGAGGATTTGAACAGGACGGACTGGTTTCCAAGTTTCGGGTGGTGGGAGTGAAGGAGAGCAGTTAGCACCCAGCAACGTGCTGCTCCCATCACCTGCCACTTTAACGGGACTGCACTGTGCACGTGGGAAGTGCATGGTCCAGAGCTGCTTTTTCGCATGAACAACTGACAATTTAGAGATTTCACAGGAACATTTTCCACTTTACCCAGAAAGCGATGATTATTCAATAAAAACCCACACCCCAGCTCTCAGCCACTTCAGCCAAACTCCAAAATCTCCGATGATGCAGGCTTGAAGCTATTTCCTTCCTTCCATCCCCTTTCTCCTCTCCCAAACCAGCCTTCCCAGCCGGATTACGCTTCCCAAAGATGTCTCTAACGCTGCTTCACCGGGGTGCTTTGTACCTCACGCTCCCTAGAAGCAAAGCAGCAGCAGATAAGTGTCCTGCCCGGCAACTGGGAACTTTCACAGCACTTGCTTTTGAAGATGAGTCCAGGTGTGTTCATGCCAGAAAATCCCAGCTGCAGATGTGTATGTACCTACAGAAATCCACAGTGCTTTGTGGTCCCAGAGGCTCTGGGGTGGTCAAGGGAAAAAGCATCATCTGCAGCGTGGTGATGGTGGCAGGGTGCTCACTCTGTTTGTCCAGATGAGGGGTGTCCCCAGTTACACAAGGCAAATACGGAATATGAAGGACCCTGAAGAGGCCACACAGCTTGTGCCCGGCCACGCTTGGAGTCTGCAGAGTCTGTATGTGGCTGGATTTGTTGTTCAACCCTCCACTAAAGGGAGTTCACAGCTCCTCCAGGTATCCTGCCTCGGGAGGAGAGGAGAGGAGAGGAGAGGAGAGGAGAGGAGAGGAGAGGAGAG
>JAOXNO010000078.1:20598927-20650055 GCA_028565335.1 Limnodromus scolopaceus | reverse complement strand
TGGGCAATGTCTCAGCGTTGAGAACATTCAGAGTTCTCCGAGCTTTGAAAACAATATCAGTCATTCCAGGTGAGAGCGAGGTTAAACACCGAGGCTGACTTTCATTCCATTGAAGTTGAATTCACTTCTTTTGAGCATAAGTCTTGCTGTTCGCTGCTCATGTTGCCAAAAAAACAAAAAAGAAAAAAAAAAAAAGGCATGGATCATAACCCAGGATTATGATTCTTTGTCTTTCCAGCATTAGCTTCTTTTATTTGGCAAAATCAGCCTTTGAGTTTAACACATTCTTGCATGAAACATAAAATATGAGGCCTATGGGTTATTTTGCTTTGGTTTTCTGCTTTTTATAACAAGTTGTCTCTTTTACATCAAAGCTTTAGCGCTCTGGCTTACTTGATTGTGAATTTTTTCCTTTATTTTACCACCTAAAACTGACATTAGTCTTAAAGACAACCAAGTAACAACAAAAAGCTACCAAAAAGGAGATAAATATTACACAGGAAAATTTATCAAATGCAAATGAATTTTTTTCCTCAAAATTTCTTGCAATTATAACTCATACTATCTTCATATTGTTGTGAAGTCATATTTAATATTAACTGGAAACTGAATTATTGGCACACTATTAAACACAGAGAAAAATTAAGAAATAAAATCAAATCTATATCAGGAAAGCATGACTGATAAAATTTCCTGCTCGAGAATAACATTATACATTCAGTTTATTGGAATATATGTTCATTGCATATTCATACAAAAGAATCTTTTTCTTTCACTCATCTTCACAATCTCTAAGGCTGCTCATGAAGCTTTACTGTTTGAGGAATAAAAAATAATTTAAGTGTCTGCATGACATCTTAATTTTACGGGAAGGGCAAAGATACTCTTTGATAAATCTATGCATCTTTTCTCTTTGCAGGCCTAAAGACCATTGTAGGAGCCCTAATTCAGTCTGTGAAGAAGCTCTCGGATGTTATGATCCTGACCGTGTTTTGTCTGAGTGTATTTGCACTAATAGGGCTGCAGCTGTTCATGGGAAACTTGAGGAATAAATGCCTGCAGTGGCCTCCAGACAATTCTACTTTTGAAATAAATGTTATATCCTACTTTAATAGCACAATGGATGAAAATGGTACACTTGTTAATATGACAGTGAGCACATTTAACTGGAAGGATTACATTGAGGATGAAAGTAAGAATGACTGACATACCTATTTTTAATATGTTTGTGGCTATAGTGTGTAACTATTTGTGATCAAACAAAAAATATTGAACAGTTTATACCGTAGAAATGCTTACAGTCACTGACTGACAGATATCAAATACATATAATAAACTAGTACAACTAGCAGAAGGGTTCCTAAACAAATTACAAAGTGATCAGCAGCTAGCCACTTTGATTTTACTACAATTTATTTTTAGTTTACTTTGTCGTACTTTCAGGTTCATTTGATTTATTCACATATATTTCTAATGCTTTCTACACAGCTCATTTTTACATTTTGGAAGGCCAAAGAGATGCCCTACTTTGTGGTAATAGCTCTGATGCAGGGTAAGACTCTTTCAAAAGTCCTCTATTGTGTTCTGTAGAAAAAGCAATAATGTGAAATCTACCCATAGTAGTCGCAACTCCATATTTAGCTGTGTTACAGAACTCAAAGAGTTTTGCTGCTAAACAATGATTTCTTACTTAAGTCATAATATTGTACTCTCTGGCTCAATAAAATACTCATTAACAGCCTTTCTTCCTGCTTGATTGAAAAATTATGTTGGTGTTAATGATAAAATCTGAACTCTTGTAAAGTCTATTTTGCAGATGTACTGATCGAAGAAAGTAAGATGAAAGCAAAGGTTAGAACTGAGAAAGAGAATACATAAAATATTTAGAAAGCACAGTAGTGACTTCATAGTTCAGGACTGAATCTTTTTTTTCAAGCCTAATTCTTTTTCATTACTGCCAAATTCTGCCATACACACATGCCCAGTTCTGAGCATAGAATTGTTAGCTCCAACACCTAACTGGCAACAGTGAAGAAGCTTATTAAAATAAAAATATCTCAGCATTATGTGGGAGATTCCTAACAGTACAATTGGATTTAGCTAATAATACTGTTTAATCTGTCTGTAACCTTAACAACATTTTAGCAATTATTTCTGCCAGGAAATGATTCATTTGGAATAGAGATTCTATTTGCAAAATGTGGCTGAGGAGAATTTAAATATTTAGGTCATTTCAACCAGTGAGAGGATGGAAAGGGTATCTTTCATTTACTCTCTTATTAGTTTGCTTCTTAGGACTTTTTTTTTTCTGAATGAATTAAATTGTAATTCATGGATTTCTTGTGGAAAAATAATGCATATTGTTCCAAAAGAGAACAAATACATTCTAGAAGAAAATAACAGTTATAACTAAGTACCTCCTGTTTGGGTTTCATATAGGCAGTGTCCAGAGGGATATATATGCGTGAAAGCTGGTAGAAACCCCAACTACGGTTACACAAGTTTTGACACCTTCAGTTGGGCTTTTTTATCACTCTTTCGGCTAATGACTCAGGACTTCTGGGAGAACCTGTATCAGCTGGTAAGAAATTCTTATGACATAAAAAGTAAACTGTAGGTGACATACAAAATCATATAAATAGGCTTATTTGTACATGAGCTGAAAGCATAATGCTTTTGCTGTAAGAAAGATAAGTGGTGGAATAATATATAGATATGCTTTCTACTCCCTAGACACTACGTGCTGCTGGGAAGACATACATGATATTTTTTGTTCTGGTAATTTTTCTGGGCTCTTTCTATCTGATCAACTTGATCTTGGCTGTGGTCGCCATGGCCTATGAAGAACAGAATCAAGCAACCATGGAAGAAGCAGAGCAGAAAGAGGCAGAATTTCAACAGATGCTGGAACAACTGAAGAAGCAACAAGAAGAAGCTCAGGTAATGATGGAAATCATACTTTCTGAACAGAGTTACTCTTAAGGCAAGGATAATAATCTTTTATGAATTAGAACATGTATAAATTGTGCAATGAATTATAAAAAGAAAAAAGTCTTACTTACCACACAAGTGGAAATAGCCAATGAAAATCAGGAACTAAGCGATTACAAAAAGGCAAACTAATGGTACAGAAAAGAATGCTACTAAATTCAGCACAAGACTGTAAAAGTAAAATATTTGTGATAAAAGTGTTCTAGAAATCTGACTTAAAAGCATCATGCACTATGACTACTTATGTTACAAATCTTGTGAGCAGCATGAAAAAAGTTCTAGTGACGTTACTTCTGCTTTATGGTCTAAGTGAGAATTGCCAGTCTTGCCATACTTATTAATTCTTCCCCAATATTCAGAAAATAGAGAAAAGGGTTGTAATAAGTGTTCTTTTAGGTTTCTATCCAGCAAGATATTTAAGTATATCCCTGATTCAAGCACACTGAAGTCAATCAGAAATTTATATATCCTTAGAACAGACTAGTAGTATTTATAACAAAGGTATTATTTCAGAATTCTTTTAAAATAATCTTTGTTTTCTTTGAAAAGAGAAGGAAGTTATTTAAACTTTTATGAAAATAGGACATTTTAATAGATAATTTTGTGTGAGGTTTTTCTTATCTGAAAGTAAAATATGTTCAGGAATTCGGCTCCACGAGTCAGAAGTCTCTCTAATTTTTGGACTGATTTTCTATTGCTTTTCATCTGGCATATAGTAATTTTCAACAGGACCATATTTATAAAATGCTAGCAAATTAGAATCTTCTATGAAACTATAGTTTTGGTAGTATTTTACAGCTACTTTCACTAAGAATGATTCTATAAATTGCTAATGGAAAGTAAAACACTCCATCTTTTTCTTGAATAGAAAGTTTTATGCATGACCTGTAAAATCTAATTAGCGTATTTCTATTTTAATCATTAAACCTTATCACTTACAAATCACTTAAGAAAAAGCAGAATGCTGCAAAAATAAAATTTTTTAAAAGTTAAATATCAGCAAAGAATATACTTTTTTAAAAAAAATCTGATATTTTCATCCATGAAAGGGACTAAGTCACATTATATCAAAAGATAACAGGAGGCTCATCTAGATGTTTGTGTGTTTGAGAAAGAGGACAGAGATGAAGTTGATGCAGAATTAGGAAGAAGAGAACTATATGAAACAGAGACTATGGGGAAGGTTGGGTAAAGGGCCTGGAAAGTCATTACTTTTTTAAATGAATGACCACCAAATTCATTATAAGAAAAGCAGTATTATAGTCAAGATCCCTTTTGTATGTGAAAATATTTGCAGAAAGTATGCATTACTAGCTGGATCACAGAGCTGCTGAATTGACTGCTGAGATGGAAATGAGAGTGCGACCTGTCTTCTCTCTCTCAACACTGAACCTACTCATCTACAAACCTAAGTCATCACACTGGTCTTTGGATTCCTTCACTTGTTTGACCTTTGGTGTTAGTAGTATGAAGTAGATGGGTGGTGACTTAGCATCTGCTGCCTTTGTCTCTGTTAGAGCATTTGCAGGATGATATTCTGAAACCAGTATCACCTTTTTTGTAATTTATAAACACTTCAGAATCCTTTTAATACTCTAATTTAGCAGAAAAAGTCTGTATCAAGTCAACTTGCATAGCATGGGTTTTGTCTTGTGATGAAGAAAGCCATTAATTCATACTATGAGCTTTCAAACTCTCTTTTCCTGCTGTAGAGAGATGTTTCAGCATTCCTGAAATACTGGGCATTGAATATAATATGTTTTGCCAGATAATTACCAGTCATTTTTATTATATAACCCTAGTCTCTTACCGTTTCTCACGCCACCCTTTTTTGTAAGCTCACAGCAGACTATCAGCCTCCCAAACATATTTTCCACTGCAGAACCTCATAGCAATCTCCCAGACAGTTCTTTCTAGGAAGAGTACTGGGCACACTCTCAATTCTTCCTTTATTTGACCACTAAATAAACTGGTTTCCCTGATGAACTAAATCAGGTAGGCTGACCACTGCAGCTGAAGATACTGCTCCTGAGTTTTGTGTCCTTGCTGTGAAGACAGTGAGGAAAGGCTGGATTCAACTACTTGCAGGCTGCTAGTTGGATTATGATACATTAACTCTTATGGTGGATGTTAGGAATTAATTCTCTCTGTAAGGACTCGGAAGGAATCAGCCAAATAAGAGCACTGTGCGGGGCTTTTCTCAAGAGAAAATGGGGAAGAAGGTCTGAAATACATGAGAAAGCCCAGTGTTTATACTTTTCTGGCTACCATAATTTCAGACCAGTGTCGTGTGCAGCAAGTCTTTAAGGAATAGTGATGCTATTGTTCTGCCGAAGTTGACACTTCAAGTAGCTCATGCTACTGAACAATGAGGAGCTATACAACTCAATAGTTTATCTTCAGTACAATATGTTTGTGTATATTTGCATACTCAAACCCTTGAGTACAACCAGCAGTATTAACACAGTGATAATAAAAGCAGTTGATCAAAGCCTATAAAATTGTTCATTTTTGGCCTACTAATACATTGCTTTGTAACCTGACAGGCAACAGCAGCAGTAGCAGCAGCATCAGTTGCATCGAGAGATTTCAGTGGTATAGGGGGATTAGGAGAACTCTTGGAAAGTTCCTCAGAAGCATCAAAGTTGAGCTCAAAGAGTGCTAAAGAAAGAAGAAACAGAAGGAAGAAAAGACGACAGAAAGAAATGTCTGAAGCAGAGAACAAAGGAGATATGGATAAGTTCCCCAAGTCAGAGTCAGAAGATAGTATCAGAAGGAAAAGTTTCCGCTTCTCTGCAGAAGGAAGTCAACTGACATATGAAAAAAGATTCACATCTCCGCACCAGGTACAGCACTCTTTTTTCATTAAAGCATATTCAACTACTCTAATTGGTTTTGACTGACATTACAGCAGCCTTATGTATTGGAAATTATGTAAAAGATGAGTGAAGGAAAGAAACAGTAGTAGTAACATTAACAGTGTTACTTTGATATAGTTTGACCCATTCTGTTAGCAAAGGGATAAAAAGAACATACCAAGGATAATTGTAAACTTAAAACATTTCTGAAAATGTATTTCTGAAGAGGTATCTGGTAGATTGGAGAAAGAATCAAAGATTCTTTGATTAGTATTCATAAATTTACATTAATCAACCATAGGTCCTCTATTCTGCATCCATTCTAAAACTATACAAATATGTATTTTTTAGCAGACCCCAGCATCAAAATGCCCTGAATAGGAAATTCTGCGCTACCATTATTGCTTTCCTTAATTAGCTTCTTTAAATGGTAGATAATAAGAAAAGTAGCTTTAGTACTCCACAATAAAGACAAAATATATAGGGATCCTTTGGGCTTGTATTTATAAGAATTTAGTCATACTGTTCTTTTTCATTAGAAATTCATTATACAAGAAGGAGAACCATTGCAATCATAGAAAACAATAGTTTAGGAAGGACCTGAACTATTAAACTATAGTTTAATCCTAACTTCAAAGCTTCACTCCCTTAAATCAAAGGATCTCTTGTGTTGCTTAAGGATACCACACAGTTACAGTATTTGTAGAAAAATCACTCAAAATGCATCTCTTCAAAATGATCATGTCTGGTCTAAACCGACAGATGACATTTAGCTACCAATACTACCCATATTTAACTACCAAAATTTATGCTATTTAATGCTTGTATCAAATGCGTTAGTCTACAGACTGATATGAAATATGAGATTCAGTGGCAGAAATACTTCACATTGAAATACGTGTTCTGAGGGGAGGAAAGCTTAACTTGAGACAAAGCCTCAGTAGTTAGTCAAGTGTAAGGGACAATGCATGGTCTGATAAAGATACATTTGCATTTCTAAGGGAGTGAAGTCATATTTATTTGAATTAAGAAGAATGACCAGGTTGTTGTCTGGATAAGAAATAAAAAAAAAAAATTAAGAAAAACAAATTATTGAATCCATCTCAACTCCTTCGAGTAGTATTGTAAAAGGGTATTTCCAGTCTAATAAAATGTACTATTAGTTTTGGGCCAAAGCTGCTCAAAAAAATCTTTCATTAATTGGAATGGACTTTGAGTCATGCAAAGGATCTAATCTTAGACTGCACAGTTCTGTCTCAGATATATATAAGTGTCCGTACCTCATAGATGAGGATGGTGAGTGATTTGAGTGCACTAAAGAGTCACTGACAAAGTCTGAGCAGAAAGGAATTTCTGACTACTGATCCTGTGCTTTAATAACTTGATAATTAGCCTGTCAATTGTCTAGTCTAAATTCCCTGATGCTCTTTTATATACCTGTGGTGAAGAGACTGATTAAGGAATATATTATGTTTATATTAAATACATTTTTGGTGCATAGAAAAAATACTCAATATAGAGCATGTATACTAAGGGGAGGAGCATTTGAGACAGAGATTCCATAGATAATAAGCTTTCTGTAGCTTTATTAAAATACAGTAAAGCATCATTGCATGTATTTTTTCATACTCTGAAACTCTCAGAAAGCTTTCATCCTGGCAATTGTCATGAAGAACTGTGAAACTTCCACAGAAACTTAAGCAGTTTTGGAAAGCAAGGCATTTCAAATGACTTTTGACAGCATTAAAATTAAATGTGAATTCATGTTGCAGAGTAAATAATTAAAATCCATTAAAATCAAGTGAAAAAAAAGTGCATATGTCTTAGATTTGAAAGAAAAGAAGGAAATGGTGCAGTAGACAGGAAACAGCTCATCTTGAGACACCATGAACTACACAGCAGAGAGGAAATAAGTGACCATTTGAAATATTTTTTTTAATTAATTTAAAATTTTAAAACACAAAGAGACCTGTACCAAGTAACTAATCTAAATGAGGATAATTTATTAATGAAAGACTGTCTCGGTATTTGGTTTTGCAGTTGTAAGAAGGCTTTGGGGCATACATTGTCTGCATATCACTGAAATAAAACTGAGCTGCCATAAGAGTGGAAGGGTTACAGGCACAGAACCTGGTAGGAAGAGCTGGTTCCCCTTCTTAGCCTTGCAGTTTGCTCCCTGGGGAAACAGGGCGGCAGAGCATGAAAGAATGCGGTGGAATGGTAAAGGGAGATAATCTGCCCAGTCGGGCTCCTGTAGAGGCTTTGTCCTTTGATACATTATTTCATGTGCAAATGAATGATGCAGCCTGCAAGAAAAGCCAAACTTTTCTTTTAGACCTTATTTTCCAGGAGCATTTAGGCACATACATTTCTGCCTCTAGACGTGTTAGAATTGCCGTCATCTTGGTCTATATTTTTTGTCTCAATCCAGCAGAGACTTTCAGAGCAGGCATTACTCTTCCTAAATCCCTGAGAGACCTGATGCATTTAGCTGCGCTCAGAGCATGGTAACATGTATTGGAAAGATTGGACAACAAAAAAACCAGCAGCCATGGAAACATTCTCTAAAAAAACAAGGGTAGCAGTGGTAATCAGATGAAACCTCATGAGTGTGATTTTTTGAAGCACTATAGGTTGGCCAAATGCATTTACAAAGAAATGTACAAAGGGTGCAGTAGTTAGTTCAGCACTCTATCAGAATTCAGTGTCATGCTTTATAGCAGCTAGACCTTTTTTTTAGATAAAATTATCTTCCAACATAAGCAAAACAGCAGGTTTTTTCTCCAGCCAAGTTTGCATAAATAGGTTAGCAAACCCAATTGGTTGATATTCTTCAAGTAACTCAGCTTGAGGCTGACAGCCAGCATAGAAAATTTCAGCCCAAATTATTAAAATTTGGTATAGCTGTAAGAGCAGTAAAAATACATCTCATAATGGTAAACACCTGCCAGCCTTTATGACCAGTTCAGCACACACATTATGTGTATATATATGTATATACTCAGTGTTTGGTTTTCACAGTATTAATATAGCCTTATATATTATACTGCACTTGTCACTTTCACTTTAATTATCCTGGGATAAAAACACTGCTATTACATATAAGTACTTTCTACTTGCAAAACTAGTGAAAAATTGAGAATCATCTCAAATCAGGTTTTTGATGTACAAAGATGCAAAGATTTGTAGAAATGCAAAACTGATGAAAGCTTAATGCAAGGCTTCTTTTTTCCACAATTAGTACTCATTTTATTTATTCATGAATGCTGTTAATAAAATATGTAGCAAGGGAGAAGAACATTCCATTAACCAGCTTCTACTGTAATTAAAAGATGAATTACCAACAACCACTGATTTATTTTTCTCATTTGTAAGAGGATATCTTTAGGTAACTGCGTCCCTGGTGAATGCTTCCTTTGAGCTGCCTGATGGCCAAGCGGTACCTTCTGGTAGGTGTGCGGCCTGCTATAGCTCCCAGAGAGCTGTGCCCAAGAGTGCTACTTGTCATGGTCACACTGTACCACCAGAGCCTCCCCAAGCTGTTGCATCTTCTAGTTGTAGAGTACGGTGTATGTTTCTCCCACACTATGAAGCCTAGCGTGAAGAGGGCAGACAAGTTCTTTACATCAATTTAGACTGAATTTAATGCCAAACTTAAGAACATTTCTGCCTCTAGCAAATAGAATAGGAAACAATGGTTGGTGAGCATTACCAGTTGCTATCCCTAGGAATGCAGGTGATGAAGGGAAGAAAAGTAAAGGATTTTTGGCTTTGTCCTCTAATACAAGAAGGAAGAAAAGACAAATACCTGCAAAAGCTTGATAGTGATGTTGAAAACTGTCTTTAGCACAGTCCTGGGTCCATACCAATTCAACCTATACCTTCTCTGCTCAAAACTGTCCAACCTTACTTATGTCTTCTGCACAACTTTTCCTCAGTCTGGCTACATTACCTTAACAAGAATTTTTCCCCTCGACTTCAGGTCCCCTGATTAGCACATTCCCCTACTGGACACACTGATACTAACAAAGAAAATAGTGACTATCCTTCCTCCAGCACTGTAACAATTCTTTGAAAAGCCAAGAACTTAGAACTTCGGTTCTGATGCTGTTTTTGTTTGGTTTGTTTTAAATCTTTTACAGTCTTTGCTAAGCATTCGTGGTTCCCTGTTCTCACCAAGGCGCAACAGCAAAACAAGCATTTTCAGTTTCAGAGGTCGTGCAAAGGATATAGGATCTGAAAATGACTTTGCTGATGATGAGCACAGCACTCTTGAAGACAATGAGAGCAGAAGAGATTCTCTCTTTGTTCCAAATCGACACGGAGAACGGCGCAACAGTAATACTAGTCAGGCGAGTGTATCATCTAGAATTGTACCAGCCCTTCCAGTAAATGGGAAGATGCACAGCACTGTGGATTGCAATGGAGTTGTCTCCTTGGTTGGAGGACCTTCAACTCTAACTTCACCTACTGGTCAGCTTATACCAGAGGTAATTATAAGTGAACCACTAATTATTACAGTTTGGTTCGAGGACAGATTTTTTCTTACTGTTTGCCTCTGCATGTCTTGTAATTTCTTAGAGCTGTGAGAAATAACTTGCAATAGTTTCTAAATAAAAGAACATAAGGGAAAAAAAGTCCTTAACCTCCTATGTCTGAGCCCCAGTAAAGTATTATATTATCCTTGCTTTCAGTAAGAGACCTGTACACAGAAAGAAAAAAAACCCATAAATTGAATTTGACAACTTGTATATAGTTTCACCTTATCAACAAAGGTAGACAGTTGATGTATAACTAAGCAGATAACTGGGAAATATGTATAGGAAAACACCTACAGAATTGAGCAAAATGCAGTTACTACTCCCATGATAGTTAATAGAAATATCCTTTACTGAATTTCTCTTGAAATTTTTCTCATAACTTTCATGAGAAAAAGATGTACTGTTCCTATGTACCTTTGCAATTACATTACATTTCAGCCTCAGTTTCAGACTTCTGTAAGCTAAGATATTCTTTCAAACTTTAAAAAAGCAAGCTTTTCACACATAGCATTTTAATATGGATTCAGTGTGGTATCTTTGTGGCTATAATAGAACTGTATTTAACCTGAAAACTATTTTCATTATAATAAGTATTGAGATTTCATTACTCATACACGTTTCTTTTTATTTTTGTTTCTTTCCTGTCTTGATAAAGATCTTCATACCAGAAATTCAATCAGATTACCTTAGAGGTTGTGTGTATATAGTTCTATTTCAGAAATGTATTCACTTGAAAAAAGATTTAGCCATTTAACTCAAGAGTCTTCTATATAGAAATAGTACTAGTGAATGCTCAAAAATGCTTTTTTCATCTTCACACTAAGATAACCTTGAAATCATTTATGAGATCTGCAGACCTTTTGATTCCTTTTCTGGATGGGGACAGAATAATGAGAAAAAGAGTGAGTGGTTACCATGACTCACAGAATCAATGGTAAAGCAGGAACCACAATTTAGAACTTTTTAATCCCAATCCTGTGTTTAGATCCCTTTTAATCCCAATCCTGTGTTTAGAGTAGGTCATACTCTAGAAGAAAAGGAAAGCAACTGTAAGGATATCTACACGCTACTGAGTAGTGACCCGTTAGAGCCAGCTATTATTGCTTTGAAAATATAATTAGAAGCCATACAAAACAGAGCGGATTTGCATATTCATTGCAAGAATATATCACAAATTCTGTATGAGCATTGCAGTGGGTAAGAATTAGGAAGAAGAAATATTAAATAAGATGTGGGGGTTTTTTTGCCAATTTTCCAACCATGCTTATCAAGTTAGGAATGCAGTACAAAGTATTAGAGAGATAATTAATTCCTAGAATTATACTCATGTTTCTTGTATCAAAGTTACTTTCTTAAATAATAGTTCACTTCTTTCTGTACTCGCACGTTAATTATTTAACATGACTAGCTACTGGAAATTAAGGTGACAGGTTTCAACTTTGATCATTTTTTCTTGAAAGAATAATAATAATCACTAGCAAAAAGACACCCAATAAAAATTTTGTTCATTCAATCATTTAGATGAAAACCACATTTGGTCCCACATTGCCTTGGTATTGTGTCCCCCAGTTGATTATTCCTAGCACTGTACAAAATTCCCACTGAGTTCCTCAATAAAAAGCAAAGAAATTCCTACAGGAAATTGCATGGAAACCTTCAGTGTGTAAGAAAAGTCTAGTAGGCTGCAGAAAGCATACTAGATTATCACTACAACATTTATAGAGTAAATATTGTTAGTTGGCTGTTGGAAAGGATGGTTTAATTCCTCTGTATTTCATTTACAGGGCACCACTACAGAAACAGAAATAAGAAAAAGAAGACTGAGTTCTTATCAGATTTCCATGGAAATGCTGGAAGATTCTGCTGCAAGACAAAGAGCAATGAGTATAGCCAGCATACTTACAAATACAATGGAAGGTATTTGATGCATTTTATCTGACAGGCAGTTCACTGAATTTCTGCTAACTACATGTACAGAGCAATTATTACGTAATTTCCTTTGTAAGTGTAACACTGAACATGTGAAATCTCCGAACATCAGATACAAAAGGCTTTTGAGCATTTATAAGATTATTTACAAATTCTAAATGCTTAGTTATTTGTTTTTCATGACACCTTCCAAAATACTATTCTATTGAGTGGACTAACAGACAAAATCATAGCTAGGGGATTGACAGACCCCCAAACAGAGAATACAGGGATATTCTTCCTGTAAGACATCAACAAGAAAAATCAATTAAGATACACAGGAATTGCTATGATAAAGGCAGTGATGTTCTGGAACAGTCATTTCCCTTAAAGTCCAAGGAAAGACAATAGGAAATGAAAAAGATAAAGGTTGTTTTAAAGAAAACAACCAGCTGTAATCAACCCATGCCAATGCACATGAACTACCTTCCTTAAGCATTTCTTAAACTTTCCTAGGTTTCTAAGTATATCAAAGATTAAAAAAAATATGATATTTGCTATGTGTAAAAGCGTACACCATTGGAATAGTTTTGCTTATTTAATGGAAACTGAATACACTCAGTTCATACATATGCCATTAAAATGTTTTTATAAGCTTAAAGGACCTATTTTATGGATACGGGCAAAACGTGATAGCTGTTATAGTCAGACAAACTCTGCAGATGTCCTACCATATTCTAAAAGGACATAAGACACCAAGAAAATTTACGGTGTTCTTCAGATTAATTTAAATATACTTGTTGAAGTGAGTTCTGAAGCCCTTTGCTCTCAGATAAACAAATAGAGCTCAAACTAATTATAGCCAGAAATATAAGGCTCATATTGCCTATTTTCTTCTAAAGTATTCACAAACCATTCTAACAAACATGTATCTTTCTGAATATATCTTCCTTCTTTAGTGCAAGCGTGAACTGTTCGTACCTATTGATTCTCAGTGTGCAATTCTTAGTTCTCCTCCCAGGTAGAAAGGATATCTCCTTAGAGGGTGCTGCTCTCTTCCTCCAGCTGAATAGTTTGTCTGTTTCTGGCCAGAAATAACAAGTCAATGTAAATCATATTGGCCTGATAGTCACCTCCTTACCCACATCTGGTTTGCATTATTTCTGAAGTTGCAAAGTCTTCTGTGCCAACTCAGTGTCCAGTGTGAGTGGCCATTTCTGTCCAAGGCCAGTCCCATCCTACCTTTCAGCTTTCTGAGTTACATATTCAGAAATGCAATTATTCCACCCAATCCATATACTCCTTTAGAAGCACTGGCTTTGTTACGGCTTATATAGATTATAGAAGACTTTCGCTACTTACGATACGTTTCGCTGCCTAGAGACTACAGTCTGATATAATGGGAGAGCTTGTTAGTTTCAATGAGTTTGAGATCTGTGACAACTGACCTTTTAACTTCCCATAATTCCACCCATATATGACAACATTAGAGGCAAAAATCAATCCGCTAGTCCTCAAAGTGGAGAGTTTAGCACTAAATTCTTATTAGCAAATACTGTAGAACGGCATGCTTGCTATTTTAGCAAAATCACCCGTAAATGTCATGATGATGGAGACTTCCCTGTGCTCTAAGGAAAACTGACACGTCCCTGTGTGTCTGAAAACTGGCAGATTTCAGATTTGGGTTGATGCTACTATGCAGAAATTTTATGGAAATTGTTGTGGCCATTTCTTACATATTTTGTTGTCTAAGTATTTTTCACTTAAGCAAATATCGATCTTCCTTCTGGGTTGTCCTCAGACATCCCATCGCATCAAGCATTCATCGTTGCTATTATTAGCTCAGTAAAAGTTACTGTTCTTCTGTGACTTTGATAATATTGACAGTGAAATGGAAGAAAAAATAGTTTGTAAAGATTCTAATTGAGAGGAGAGTTGTTCTGCTAATACATTGTTGTTCTGTTTCTCAATTGATGGACACTGCAACAGTATAAGAAATTTTCAAAGTTAAATGATAATTTTTAAGAAAAGAAAACAGGCATTCCGTACATTAAAAATACTGACTTAAATAAGCATGATAGGTATGCACACGGAGTCATTTTATCTGTTATGATATTGCAGTGGTTCAGTGTAGTAGCAAATATGCTTTAGTAGCTCAAATCAAAATATATATGCATGTTACATAGTTAACACAACATTTTTATATTTTATGAAGCTTACACAAATCACATACATAAGGTCACTGACAATGGAGTCATGTCAACTTTTAATATACAAAATTAAGGCATCTGCTGTAAGCAAGTCAACTAACCTAAACTAGATGTCTAGACTCTCCCTACAGTAATGGGAAAACGAGAAACACATTTCTCTCTTTAGATAGATGTCTGAGATAATTCACTCTTCAGAGATAACTGAACTGTCCACTGGTTGTAGAGGAGCTTAAATAAATTAGGTGCTTAACTTTAAGATGGCTAAACAGTCCCATGTTTGTGTGAGCTCTACATAAATGGTTTAAATAAGCCATTTATTTAATGATTTAATCATATTGCATATTTTAAACAAGAACTTCCAGAGCATATAGTATTCGCTATCTGTTAATTAGTTTGGGTTTTTTGGGTTGGTTTTTTTTTCAGAGCTTGAAGAATCCAGACAGAAATGCCCGCCATGCTGGTACAGATTTGCAAATACTTTCTTGATATGGGATTGCTGGAGCCCGTGGTTAAAAGTAAAACACGTCGTCAATTTAGTTGTGATGGATCCATTTGTTGATCTTGCTATAACTATTTGTATTGTTTTGAACACCTTGTTTATGGCCATGGAACATTACCCAATGACAGAACAGTTTAGCAGCGTCCTTTCTGTGGGGAACCTGGTAAGTGGTTTGTCATTCACTACTTGGTTGAAAAATACCCTTTTCTAAGATAAGAAAGGCGTTGTGTTGATTTTAAATTTATTCCAGGTTGGTTTTTATAGTAAGTTTAGAAACTGTATATTTTATTTTCATAGATAAAGTGATTTTTGCTAGACCCTTTAACTTTCATTAATCTATTTTTTAACTACTATAATTAAATAACAGAATATGTGTGGAAGTGCAGTCTTAACTGGATTCTCAGATTTCTTGAGACCTACCTTGGGTTTTTTCTTTAAAATGTTGAGTTATATTATCTAATTTTTACCATAGTACTGATATTCCATCACAGAAAATATTTTTCTCCTGTAAGAAATTGATGAAATATTCAGATGTCAGAATTTCTCCTTGAATTTTTTTCAGTTACACTATAGTGACAATACATTTCCAAGAAAGGCATATTTCTTGTTAGCAGTAAGTCCCTGCCACTTTAGGTAACTAAAAATAAATAATAAACTAGATTTGTATTTATTCTCTAACAAAAAGCACCTCATATCTGTAAGTTTATTAGTGATGCCCTTCCCAATTTTAACCTAATCCAGAGATTTAGGGGTACATGTAATTCTAAAAGTGGCATAACATAACATAAACGTTCTTGTCTGTTTCTCTCCATGTGCTTCCAATGCTCAGGAAGCAGAGGACTGAACCTTGCAAGTGTTTGTTTCAAAAGAAGATTCATACATTTTTAATTTTTTGCTAGCTCGCATAACTACCAATAGTTTACACAGGAGAGATCTGGATTGACTCACACAGCATGCAGTCCTGAAAATCAAAACCAACCAAGTGTTCTGAACTAATCATTCAAAAAGATTAGCATTCAAAAGTCTGCTAATATCTAAATGGAGCAGCAATAGATTTCTCAGTCATAGTTTGTTTTAAAGTCTGAACATTTTCCTTATCAGTACTGGTATTACATCCTTCTATGATATTTTTTAAATAGAAGTAAAATTGAAATTAATACGTGTTCTTGTGTGCATTACAGTTTCCTTTCTCATGGACAAAGATTTAATTGCTGGTATATTCTTATATTCATCCCAGATTACAGAATATTGTATTTTAAAATTCTGGTCTGTCATATTATTAGAATTATTTCTTTCCAACCATTTATATTTATGAGGTCTTCTCCTTTTCCCATATCATATTTTTATTTTTTTCTACTCTAACATCATATTAGCAACAGTCATATTTCTATCTACCTTTATAACAATCCAGTATCCTTGATTAGGATTACATATATGCAGTGAATACTATTCCTGCTGGTTTCAATTAAATTTTCTGTTCCTCACTGTGTTAATCTATTAACCTTAATTTTGTGATTTCCACTCAAAATATGTTAATTTACTCTTTGCTTGTGACATCATGGTCTGTTTGAGGATAAATTAAATATGAAAAATATGACTCTGCCTTTTCTGTAGCATTTTAATGAGAAGGAAGAAATAGTTCTAAAATGCAATGACTCATTTGCATAATACTAAAATTCATTCAGTATTCAAAAGTCCTAAGAAAATTTAAGAAAACTTGAGTTTGCTTCTGTTAAAATGTTTTTTGGTGCATTTGAGGATGCAGTTATGCTCAAGAAAAAGTAGTTTGTGGATGGAATGGGATATTTTGTGAAAGAAATATTTTACAATTAAATATTTTTCATTGCTTTTTTCAGTTATTTTGACAAATATGACATTTTTGTGAAGAATAATCTTCTTTGTTGTGTTCTCTTTACCATATATAGCAATACCTGTTACATTCTTCTGATTATATGATAACGTCTCATATATCAAATTAATAGGATAGTGTTTCTTGCTATATTTCTAGTTTCTCCAAAGTATACACTTTAAAAAATGTTAATATTTACACTTTAACAATGGTGAATGTTTCCCCAGCATTACATCCACCTCCTAATCTTCTTGAACTGGGAGACAACCATGAGTGTAGTTATATAGTGTTGTAAAATTTCAGCTTTACTTCGATAAAACTTGCTGTAGGAAGACTGAGAACAAGCTGGGTGAAGAACTATCACAAGGGAATGGCAGAGTACTTTGGTGTACTTTAGTAGGCTTTTGGAATCATCCTTTGAGTATTTTGCAGAATTTTCATTTATTTTTAGTGGTTTTGTATTATGCTCCAAAACTTTTTATTATGCTGCACAAACCACTGATCGCTACTCATGACAAGAAAGTACTGGGTTAAATTCTGGACTATAAAACACTAAGAAGCATTGATAATTTCACATTTGCAATTTGCAAATATTTCAAAGAACATTATCACCATGAAGTTCTTTTTGCCAAAAGGAAATAGCTATCCCACGAAATAGTAGCTGTGCATGAAGCCTCTAAATCTTTTTTAAAAGCTCAGTAGAAGAAACTCCAGCTTCCCCTCCCTATTCCACCAATACTTTTCAACTCTGACCTAAAAGACAGACCTTAGAAATCTGTCTTTATAGAGTCTGACCTATGAGAGTTTCTTCTAACATTTCTGTTTAGATTGTGAGGAAGGGAAAAAAAATGCTGTCATGTTTTCTTTTTCTTTACTGGGACTACCCTCTAGGAACAGGACTGAAAACAGTGGATCATATCACGTCATCTGCTGGGTAGATAGTCTAGCACATGTCAAATATGAACTCGAGCTGAGCTGCTGACTGGTTAGTAAACAGCTTTTTTATAGGTGTATCAAACCTCTGCCCTTCTATATCTGTCCTGATTTAGTAATTTGTTATTAATTATCAGTTTTCAGTGTTTAGGAACACTCAGATGCCATTTGGAGGTAGCAATCAGCTGTTTTTTATAATAACAGATACAAGTAACAGGTATGAGAACTCAAACTGGATTAGAAAATTTTACTCAGGTATATAAATTTCTTGTAACAATTCAACTAATTAATTACATTTTGTTTTAGGTATTCACTGGGATATTCACAGCAGAAATGGTACTAAAGATAATTGCCATGGACCCTTATTATTATTTCCAAGAAGGCTGGAATATTTTTGATGGTATTATTGTTAGCCTTAGTTTAATGGAGCTTGGTCTTGCAAATGTTGAAGGATTATCTGTTCTTCGGTCATTCAGATTGGTAAATACCTTGATAATTAAATACTTGCATGCAATTGTTTCACTCAAAAAAATGTGCTAATGTTTGTAATAATTACCAGTATTGTAAAGATATATTATATACTCAAATGAATCACAATTTTTCATATATGTCAAATTCGCAAGCCATATTTGATAAGTACAAGTTTAAGGTGTTTGTCAATTGATATCCTTTCATATCTTTTGGTATCAAATTATCCTATTCATATGTATCCTACTGATATCCTTTGCCAGCAGAAGACTAACTGCTACCTTTTGCAAATTTTGTAAATCTTCGTTGTATTGATTTTGTTAAGATTCATCAAAGCTGAATATCTGTAAAAATATACATATTGCCACCAGCATAAAAAAATCGTAACATGGTTAGTCTTTATATTGCCAACATTACTTTGTGTTACTCATAAATACCCTAAGTAGATCCTCTCCTCACAACTTTTATTTTAATGGCACTGAGAATATACATTTCATAGAATCATAGAATCATTAGGGTTGGAAGGGACCTTAAAGATCATCTAGTTCCAACCCCTCTGCCATGGGCAGGAACACCTCCCACTAGAGCAGGTTGCTCAAAGCCCCATCCAGCCTGGCCTTCAACACTTCCAGGGATGGGGCATCCACGACTTCCCTGGGCAACCTGTTCCACTGTCTCACCACCCTCACAGTAAAGAATTTTTTTACAGTAATTTAGTAACTCCATTACATATAACAAAGAGTCCTAACAATCTGACTTTAGGATAACACTTATATTGCAATATTATTGAGTTTATACTAGAAATGTCTCGTTTATAGCAAAGAATATTGTACATAAACTAATTTATAGGTATGTTTACTGGAGACACTATTCATGATTTATAAGTCTGTATTACTAATAGTTATCACATTACTTAAAACCCGGGATATTTCCTGATACATAGAGCAGGAAGTCATGGCTTAGTTTATTAGCACCGGTTGCAATGGTACCCAGCTTCACATACCATAATTTGATTACTGAATATTATTTTTAAGTTAGTGTTTATCATTTGAACAGACATCACAATATCAGCATCAAATTGTCACTTCAAAAATTGTCCTCTAACTAAGCCTGGAAGACCTAATGTGGTGCTGAGGGAAATGTGGAACCAAGACAGCAAAGACGGTGTAGCAAAGGCGATGAAAAGAGTACAAACTTCTAAAATGTCTTTGAGAATTGTTCAGTAATCATCTGCAAGTGGATGTTTAAACATGGTACAGACAGAAATTATGGGTTTTTTTCTACATGCATCACTAAGATGAAATGCTGAACACTAAGGTTTAGGCACCCACCAAACTCCGTGCTCTCCTCTTTCCACTAAAATAAGTTCCTACTGAAGAACAAATTAATCTACGGAAACTGATATGCTCCACTAAACCACTTTAACCTAGCTTCTATTTCATAACTAAAACTAATGATTCCTCTGCATTTTTGTTTTTCAGCTTCGAGTTTTTAAGTTAGCAAAATCTTGGCCAACTCTAAATATGCTGATTAAGATTATTGGCAACTCAGTGGGGGCTTTGGGAAACCTGACGCTGGTGCTGGCCATCATTGTCTTCATTTTCGCTGTGGTTGGGATGCAACTGTTTGGGAAAAGCTACAAGGAATGTGTCTGCAAGATCTCCAGTGACTGTGTGCTTCCACGCTGGCACATGCATGACTTTTTCCACTCTTTCCTGATTGTATTTCGAGTGCTGTGCGGAGAATGGATAGAAACAATGTGGGACTGCATGGAGGTCGCAGGCCAAACCATGTGCCTTATTGTTTTCATGCTGGTCATGGTGATTGGAAACCTAGTGGTACGTGATGAACATTTTCAAACATTAATTCTGATGCAAAATGTACATAACTTACAGCCAGGCGGTAAGAATGTTTGTCATACTTCCATTACATAGAATCTCTTGAATTTAACTACCGAAAATTTTGGGGTGTCTAGGTGTAAAAAACAAAACCAAAATACAGGGTGGTTGGACATTCTAAAAGTATGTTTGAAATTTTCTAACTCAAAATTATAGAAGAAACCTTTATAGAGAAATTTTAATTCAAGCTGAACAAGTTAAAATGCTAAAGGTTCAATATGTAAGTATTGAACTGGTGAGAACTTCTTAGAAATCAGGATTATAATTGAAATGCACCATTTACACTTTTACTTTATTTGTAAGTTACTTTTACTGTTAATCTTTGCCATTCATTATGATTGATAAGTCTAAAAACTGTATTTCATTATTGTCAAAATTCTCTTCCTTTAGTGACATATTCTAACATGATTTAAATTTTTATAAAGTAGAATTCAAAGTGTTCGTATCTTAGTTGTTTACATGACCTTGCAATCCTGTCATTATATCTGCAGAGTGCAGAGCCCCAGAAAGTTACTGATGATCAATAACCTGCTTTACTATTTTTTTATAGTACTAGCGTCAGCATAGCAACACTGTTTCAGATTCATATTGTCTTCTTTGTTCCAAGAGTCATTTTGCATTCAGAGTTCTTTTTGGAATTGTGAAAGTCTGCAGAATTAAATCTCATAGAGAGTACAAATGAGTCCTAACACAGTTAACTATGAGGAAGTTTATTTATGCCATTTTGCCATATCATGATGACTTTTGATGTTTAGTGGTATATCAGACTGAAAGTGTGAAATGATTAATTGCTTGTAAGCTTTAGTGATATAGTGCAGTTTATAGGAGGTTATATTAAAACAAGAGTAATGATGTTTGAATTCTGAGGCAATAAAAACAGTTCTCAGGCAACACTGGTACTAAGATTGTTGCCTGCTGATGAAAGAAATCCATTTTATTTTTAAGTTAATAGCAAACAAAATTTTCATTTTTTGTCAAGTGAAAAAGGAAAAACATCCAATTACAAACAACACAAGCTTTATATAATTTAAGGAACAAGCCCAGAATTAACAAAAAAATCGCAGTCTCATGATATAATCTTCCAAATAGTAGTTCGAAGTTTACATAGGTTATTATAGTCTTAACTGATAGAAGTTTCTAAAATACTTGCATCGTAGAAACCCTTCTAATTTCACAACTCATGTTTATTTAATTCTACTTAAATTCCAGTGATTTTAAGTGATTTAGACAGAAGCCTTTCAAAACTCTGATGAATGCATATGGCTAAAATGTTTGTAACTTTTTTTTTAATAGTCTAAGCAACCATGCTGCTTCAAAGAAAGATCAAAAAGTATAAAATAATTAGGTATTAGCTTTGTTTTCATCTTCTGAGTGAATACTGATCAAAACAAGCAAGGAGATCTTTTGTAATTTAAGGTGCTAAATGGTTGTCTAAAATCAGTGAATGTTGTTTTTCAAAACAATGTGTGGTATTTGACAGTATCCTGTAAAAATATTCACTTTTTATATGTATGTATTTACTGTACTCTCTCATCTTTTAGGTATTGAACCTGTTTCTGGCCTTGCTGCTGAGCTCCTTTAGTTCAGACAACCTTGCTGCTACTGATGATGATAATGAAATGAACAATCTCCAGGTTGCTGTGGCAAGGATTCAGAAGGGAATAGATTACGTTAAAAAAAAGATACAGGAGTTCATCCAAAAAGCCTTCGTTAGAAAGCAGAAAGCTTTAGAGGAAATCAAAGCACTTGAAGAGCTAAACAACAAGAAAGACAGCTGCATTTCCAATCATACTGCTGTTGAAATAAGCAAAGATCTGAATTATCTTAAAGACGGGAATGGAACCACCAGTGGTGTAGGCACAGGCAGCAGTGTGGAAAAATATGTAATCGATGAAAACGATTACATGTCATTCATAAACAACCCAGGCCTCACTGTGACAGTGCCAATTGCAGTTGGAGAATCAGATTTTGAAAATTTAAATACAGAAGAATTTAGCAGCGAATCTGATATGGAAGAAAGCAAACAGGTAGGATTTTTTCATATCTTAAAGATTGAATTGTAGTCATGCATTTACATATTTCTTAATTACATGTTTAGAATTCTTTAAAAAACTGTCTTATCCCATGTAAATAGATTTTATATTCTATGATTTTATGTATTTATAGTTAAAGAAAAAAATACACTATGTGATGGTATACTAAGGGGTCCTTAGAGTTTACATTTTTAATACTCTTTATTAGCATTTGGAAGTTGTATAATTTTAAATATGATTATCTTTTTCACAATTTTATGAGGTTTTAGGACTAGGACACATTTCATAAAGCATTCTTTCTGTAGTGCCTATAATGCGATCAGGATTTATTGAATAAGAATATTGCAGATGGCTAAGGAACAATCAAAAGTATACAGCTTTGCATACCCAATCACGTATAAGTGGAGAAAAAAAAAGTTCTATATTTAGGGTAGGTGTAAAAATAAGCCCTGAGACATCATAAATCAGTGATATATTCAGGATTATCTAAAAAGTTTAGTGAGTAATATTCATACAGATTTTAGGTTCAGAGACTATGGCTGGCTGAATTAAGTAATCCAGATACCAATCAATGTCATGGTAAAGTAGTATCTCAAGTTATCCTGGAGAGTAGAATAATCTTGTTCGATAGATGCATGTGGAAACAGTTTACTTCAAAGCCTTATGCTATTGTTACTGTGCTAAGAGACAGAAGTTGGTCTGAAAACCAGAAGCCATGTACCTCATAAGTGGCTCAAAGTGATCATGAACAGGTGATAATGGTATTCAAGGAAAACTTTGTATGCTGGAGTAATGATCAATGACAAGCTAATGAATGCATTGGCAGAATATAATGCTGTCCAACGCCACTAGAAATGCAGGAACTCTGAGACATAAGGGATCAGGACCATGGGTAAAGATGTTTTCAATTAGATTAGAAGCTATGATGTTGTGTGATAACTCATTAGTACAAAAAGGTTTGTTTACCATAAAGGAAGTTCTTCTGTGAAGAAACCCTGCATTCATGACTGTATCATTGCTGTATAGCTGCCATATTTGCAAATAATGCTGTATTCCTCAGCAATACCACACTATACCACATAACACTAATGGATGGCCACGGTCCAGTCAATTATAGTATGGTTTTTTTGCTAAAGTACATAAAGGAACATAAAGAGTGCGTGTTTATTTGCAACTGCAAAGAAGGTTACTCTGCATAACAACTATAAAATTAAGAGCAAGATATTCTTGCAATCATCTGAGTTGTTCAGTTGTGACAAACATTTCCAATGCAGAGGTACACATAGCATGGAAGTTCTTATTCATGCAATTTAAGAATATAAGAGATTCAGGAAGTGTAAAGTGATATAATTTATGAGATCAACTAGTATCAAAAAACAAGCTTTCTGAGTGACTCTGATTTTTCCTGTAAGCTGATCTAATAAAAATTAATTGTCTTTTCCAATGAACCTTCAGCAAAGTCATCTAAGTTTTTTCATATATTCTGATGCTTTTTAAAATGATATTTTACTAAAAATTTTCTGCTTTCCTTTTGGTTAGTTTCAATAAATACAGTGATAAGTGCCTTCCTAGTAACTTCATCTTACTAAGTTACATGCTTAAAAATTTTCTGAATATGTTACTTTTTAAAAAGTTTGTGATATGCATTAGGAAGTTGGGAGGCTTATATGTTGATATGATAATGTTAAATGTGTGGTTACGTGACACGTTAGCCTCAGAGCTGGCTTGGGAAGTTCCCATCCACACCTGGCTCCTGATCCCCTGACAATCTTTACTCTTTTCTCTGCTAGAGTGTTTGTGGGCTTGTCCTGTAAGGCATGTCACTGGAGTGATGTAACTTAAGTAACATCAGCCCATAGTTATTATTTGTTTATTTCTTCTTTAAGATAGTTCGAATGGTTCAGTTTATAGTGTACTGCCATATATGCTATCAGAACAGCTGAGGGCAAAACAAAATGCAATGCAAAGGCAGAAACTCCTCTGCTTTCTGAGTGAATGTATGATGTAAGTACAACCCGAGAAAATGGAGTAAGAGCCTTTGTTGTGCCGAGAAATTCTGAATTATACCAACTTCAAGGTGACTTTCACAAGTCCCATCTTTGCCTGGTTCAGGTATCATGCTTTCTTCTTCTAAGGCTATCCTGAAGTTTCAGGACTGTAATAAATCAAAAGGGATTTTGCCTTTTTTAATAGGCTTTAGATGTATCCGTATGTCTTCAGGAAGAGAAATCAAATCCAAAAGCGCACAAGCAATTTGAAAGTGAAATTTTCAGGTGACTGTGGGAAATCCACCAGTAAATGATGGTTGGTGTATATATTAAGAACTTGTGGAGAAATTTTCAGTGGGAATAGGATAACTTTAGGACTTCTGTGGAGGCTCAAGATTTCCATAGAATGTAATAATCACTACTATTGCAAAACTGGAGCAATAGCGCTTCCTTTAAGTTCTGCTCACACACAATGGTTTAGCATTTAACTGTCTGACATGTATCTGTACAGTGCAAGTGTGCATATTGTGAACTGTGTCTATTAAGACAGGAATTTCTTACCACTGCCCTGAAAATTGTGAATTCTATTTTAATTGCATTTTCTATTCTGGATGCCTTTTTCCATCCCTTCTGGATGATTTTTAGGAAAAGGAAAAGTGCCTTTTTTTATCGTGCATATAAAAATCCACCTACTTTGTTAATATATGAACAGACGTTCTGATGTGTGACAGGAATTTGTGAAGATTCCCGATCTCATGTTACCTCTCCAGAACAGTGTTACCTCTCTAGAACAGTACACCATAATTTGCTTTATTTTGCCTCTCAAGGGATACCACTGAGACAACATTCCTCCTAGGAGAAGGCCTGGTCTGCAAAAGGAGGGGTAAGAGATGGGGCAATACTTTCCCTGCCTTAACTGTGGCAGTACTTAGCACTTAAAATACCCTCAGAAGGTATCCCCTTTAATAACTTTTTATTTAACAACCGAGCTGTGAGAAGCTAGATCTGCACAGGAATTGTAAAATGAATCACTTTTTCCTGGTGTCTTACTGACTGCTACTGATGTTAAGAGCAGAATAATTATCTGAAGTCTCTTGGCAATAACAGGTCATCCTAGAAGTGGGGCAGGGTCTGTGTGACCCTGAGGAATATGCCAGGAGCAGGTAATTACTTAGAAATTGTAACTGTGTGTGAATGAGGAACAAACTGTAATTTTTCCTATTTTTATTATCAGATATACTATCGTACAAAATAACCCTAGCCACCAAGTTTCTTTGGAAGGCCGGTTCCGTCTTTTTTTTTTTTTCTTTTCAGAAAAACACTTTCTAATTAATTTTCTGGTTAGTAACTTGCCAAATCTGTCAGAATCTATTCTGGAACCTGGTTACCTGGTTTCAAGTCCAACACCTTAACAGATCTTTCTAACACATATCACTAGAAATTTGGGGAACTCTCTGTTTGGATGAAACATAACAATAACACTTATTACATTTAAAAGTTACCCATTACTTTAGAGTAATAGTTGGCTGAAAGTACCTGAAAGAAGTGAACATTCCATTGATACTTTGAAGGAGGATTTTGTCAATATCTACTATTATAAAATACAGGTGCAATAACCAATGAAATAAGAAATCAGAAATTATTCATCAGAAATAACATTTCTGCTCTGAAATTGAGATACTCGAGATAATTAACTTTAAAGATAATAAGAAAATTCAAAGTAACTAAAGGGGGTAATTTTTAAAGATAGCATTGTGGATGCTGTTTCTATTATAAAATATGCCTGCTAATCAGTGAAATGAATGCACTATATTAACCTTACTGAACATAAGACTCCTAACTATTGTATTTCTGTACCACTTAACAATTGTTCATTATATCTGAATCACAACTTTATGAATAAATTTTTGGATTTCAACATGGCAAAGTAATTTCAAAGATATTCATCAGTTATGGAAAGCTTATTTCACAACTAAAGAAATCCATATACCTACAGGCTCCTATCGTTCAGAATTCCAAAAGCCTTTATATCTACAGTATATTTATAATAAGTACAAATACAGATTGGAGAAGTAAGGCTGCTCAATTAATTTCTGAAATCACAACAGATTGTTTTAATAAAATTAAAAATATTCTTCATCATCTAATCCACTGAATTTTCAAAATAAGGAATAAATTCTTTTTTTTTTTTATCAGCTTGATCAGCTTTGTGACTAGGTGAAGTAAAGAGAAAGAAACACAGTTGTTGCATTCCCAAAGTTAAGCATTGCCATGGGCTTCCATAAATTTATTAGCCAAAACACACCCAGTAGAAATTTCATCAATTTGTTGGATGATTTTTAATCACATTTCTTTTAAAATATCCAACAGTCTAAATTCCCCTTTTCTAAAACTGACCCATTCTGGGACAGTACCTTCAAAAGTCAGATTCTTTAAGTTGTGGATAACTAATGAATGTAACCATATCTCTGGACACACTGATGAGCCACGGTCCAGACACAAATTCAATCCTCTTCCGAGACAATTACAGAGAGATTATAGACTCAAAAGTATATCGCATACTAAATCTACAACTAGAAACTTAAAAAATATGATATTTCACATTTAATTTGAAAAGAAATTAAGGAGGTTTGTTGTCCTTGAGGTCTACAAGTTCTACCACCATCATTAGAGAATGAAGGAGGAATGGGAAGACATACATCTTCAAAGTATTTTGCTTACTGTAGGTACATTTTTTGCAAAAAAAAGAGATAATTACATAGTTAAATGAAAAGTAGAACATTAAACCAAAAAAACCCTAAAATTTTTCAATAATATACATTAAGCACTATATAAATACTGTAATACTTTCTGAATCTGCTAACTGTGTCTTTATTAATTTAATTCATTGTATTTTTATTTAAGAATCACAATTTCAGAGTGCGTATTATTAGGTGTAGCTTCTGCATTTCTTATTTCTCTAAAATAAACTAACAAGTTCTGTAGAAAAGTTTGTTGAACATTTCAGGTGGTATGTATTTCCCTATTTGCCAACCGATCATAAAATATTTAATAACTATGTTTTAATTGTGTTAAAGCCATGTTTGACTTAGAGATTCCAAAAAGAGGAAAACCAGAGATCCTGTGTCTTGAACTTCACTACCTACCATTCTTACTTCTCACAGGGGTAAACCCAAGCTGGAGCAATCAAGAATGCAGCTCTGGTGCTTTTTAACCAGGTAGAGCAACGTGTCACCACTTTCACACAGGTTACCTAAGCAAGTTATACATATATATGTATATATATATATAATCACTTTTTAATGGATTTTGACTGGCCTGCATGCTATTCAGCTATGTACCTTCCTTATCCATTGCAAGACAGTAGAAACATGCACAGCTGCTCTCTGCTGAGTCATGGGACTCACATCACAGCATGGTCAGGTGGGATTGGCAACCCCAAAATACATTTTTAAACTCTGCTAATGATTTTTCTGGATATTTTAATATAGTATTTAGCAATAACTGCATGCTCTACAGGTTATGGAGTATGGATCATAAAAGTACTGGAATGTTATACATTAAAGAGGCCAACAAAAAAGGGAGCATGCACAGTTTTTAAACAATAAAAACAACCCTTTTTGATTCAGCCCTTATAAATGTAAATATTTAATGAAATGTGTTAAGTGATTTATGTAATGATTACTGCCACGACTTCAGCTCCTTAATGGATAAAATTTAAACTATTGCAGTAGCTACTTGTATAAAAATTACACTGTTACACTTTTAAATCTACAATGCACTGTAATGCAAATCTTCAAGATCCTGCAAACTACAATCTGTATTCATTTGGGCAGTGCATATCTTGAGTTTTATAAACTGTAAACTGAGAAAATAGTTCCATAATTGGTAAAATCATACTTGGCAACTAACACCCCCCTTAAAAACTCTCAAAGCAAAGCATTTTACAAATACTCTTTTCTTAAACTTTAAACTCCTTCATAAATAGTGGTATTTTTGAATGTGTTTCATGATAGCAGTCTGTGACTGTGCTGGGGGACTTGGTGTAAATTAGAAAGACTATGGAGTAGTTGGCATAATTTTTTATTTTTATATTTTTATTAAATTAAATTATTTTATTAAATTCACTGTATATTTTCCCTAGGGTTTTTTTAATTATAGGCAAGGATAACCTCCATTTATGCATAATTGGCAGAGCCTTCAGGAATAGGGACAGGAAATATTGAACAAGAGCCAAAGTTACATGAAATTGAGGTCAAATTATCCTAGTAGAACTAGGCGTCAAAAATTTGTTGGGATTGAGATTTCAGCCCTATAGCAGGATTCAAAGTTGTTGCTATCAGGCAGAGACTCACTGGCTTCAAAAGTATAGCCAAATGGTTCGTTTTGTCCCATTTATTATAGTCTAGTATGATCTGTGTATATTATATCTACTATAAATTGTCCATAGATGCCAAAAAAACTCATACTGGTGTGTATTCTGAAAATTGTCAAAATTTACTGATTAAATTTTAAACCAAGATATGCTTCAAATATTAAATAAAACTCTAAGGAAAGATATTTTAAAAGTGGTTTTCTTAATATTACATAAAAGCGAAATATCATAAGACCTGAGATTTAAAGTCAGTTTAGAATCACTTTGGAATCATAGATACCCATTATTATATATGTTGTCACTCGATTACAGTGCAGCTTTCAAGATTCAGAAGATAAAACCACATGGCTGAAAAGGCAATTTGTAATGGCTGAATCCCTTTATTTTATTGTCACTTGAATCATGAAGCTGTTTGTAAAGCTTAAAATTTTATTAGCCTGCTCTTGCTCTTATTGAAATATAGAATAAAATAAAATGAGAGCAAGACCGGGTCTTAAGTGAATGCATTTTCTTGTAAATGGGCACATTAACATGCTGTTGGTCAAAGCTTGTTTTAATGATCTAAGCCGTTGAAAAGAGATGCACTGCTCTGAAAGGACAGTATGGAGGCTGATTATACATATATTAACCAAATATTTGGGTTGGTGATGAAGCAATTTTTTATGTTATATTCTATACAATAATATTTATAATACTATTTTCAGAAAAATACAATCCCATTGAGGTAGTCTTTTTTTTTATTTTATTTTTTGTGTGTGATTTCCACAGTATTGCTAAGGCTTCTGCTCTAGTCAAGCATGTTGTTTTGCTGATACAGGCCTTGAGAATGCTGCATCATAAGCAATTGCTTTCAAATGTATCCTTGTAAAGGAAAATATGATATCACTGAAGATGCAAATAAGTATTTACAGGGCATGACATGCTCTAGAGGCTGATAATCACATTTATGAGGTGGAAAGAAGATTGTGTTAATCCATCATGTATCTTGAGTTTTCTATTAGTTTTATTGCTGGAAAAAATATCATTAAAGTTGCCTTATTTAAAATGCAATGGTTCTTTCCTATTTTAGGGTCTTGAAGCAAAGAAGAGGACTTTTATAAACTTAATGAGTTGTATTTGTTTTTTTTTTAAATGGAATTGTTTGAGATTATTTGAAAAATAATGAAGAGAATAACTCATGTGAAAAATAATGAAGAAAATTATAGTAGGTTTTGTTTGCACTGATTATGAATTGCACTACTGTTACTTGGTTTTTAGCAACTATGCTGAACAGGGATATCTGTAAAAGAGTTTACATGGGAAGAAGCAGTTAAAAAATTGACTACCTTTTGATTGGCACTCATAGAGATTAATAATTGACACTTACTGTGAACCTATATCTTGCTACTATTAAATAATTCATTTAATGATGATGGATCAGGCCATAAATTAGTTTTAATTTTCCGAACTTGAATGTGACATATTATTATTTTCACAATATTTGGTTTTTATTTAATGAAGAAACTGCCTATAACTTCAGTGACAGGTTTCAGACTTCTTATTTCTTTGTATTACCATGATATACAAGAGAATTAATTCACAAATCCTTTTTACTGTTTAAAAGAGAGCCTTATGTGTGGATAATAAGGTGGTGTGCTAATAATGCTTAATATAGTGTACAGTAATGTGCATTTTGGTCCGCAAATGTAATACAGAAAGCAAAATTTTAAATATTCTCACTATATGAGGTACATAATATTTTATTTCAGACTTACTGATCTACATGACCAGTAATAAAATTATTCCACCTAGAGGCAATACAGCTGTAACTATTTTACATCTATAAACTTTGGAAATCATAGAGGAAGTGCAGTATGGAAAAGGAAACTTGATATCGTAACATGTTTACTAAGCAAAAATTCACCATTGGAAACATCCAATTCTCAATGTATTTATACAGATCTTTTCACATTTGTCAGCATAATTTTCCATGTATGAGAGATCATAGTATTTAAAAAGGGAAAGAAAGGTTTTCAAACTCATACCTCTGTTCTCGTTAGCAAACTTCTCTATTATGTGATAAGTCCTTTATTTTTGGTTACAACGCAGTAGCAGCCATGCAGCCTGAGGTCTGAGTGACCCTATGTTGATGATATTTGCAGGTGTGTGTGAAGGGCAACTTCTTGAAACTTAACCCTGAAATTATCCATCACCCAACATTAATTTTTTTTTAAAACTTCTTTCATCTCATATAAGAGTTGAATATGAGGAAAAAATTGCTTACCAAACTATATAAAGTTATATGTGCCATTTACTTTGCTTCTGGCAGAATAAAGCCCTTAGATCCCAATGCATTTTCAGAAGGGACTGGGTTTTAACTGAAGAAATAAATAACTAGTTTTAATTTGCAGCAGTGTCTCTGAAAGAGAGAATACATGGAAATAATCTAACTTTAATAAGTTATTGTTTATTACGTACTGCAAAAGCATTCAAATAATCTGAGTAGTATTTTTTTATGTATTCTAAAAATGTCACTGTCTTGAAAACTAAATGTGAAATGTACTTGGTATTAAGCAAAAAATTTGTATAGAAAGGTCTTCATATAGGTCAAAGGGCATGACCAGATCTTCTAAGCTGAAATGACAAACCTACTCTGTGACCAAATGCTCTTTCTAATTTAAAGTATTTAAGTTAGAGGTGCATTACAGATCCCTCTTGAAAATCCTGTGTATTACTGGCACATGGAATAAACCAGATGTATTTCACTTCTGTGCTTTTTTTAATGTTGCTTTCTGATTACAAGCCTTATTTCACAGCAAAAGAGATTGTATCTTGGATAAAACCAGTTAAAGACACAAACAGTATCAACAACTGAAAACAAGTTACAAACTCTATGTCTAATTACTGAATTAGTTGTGTGCATCTTTAGGAGGTTTGTCCTTTTAAAATATGTTTTCTTGAAAGGACAAAATTATGGGCAGTCTTGCATGATAAAAAAACAGCTTGACCTGATTCAAATTTCAATGTACTTGGTAACAGGTTACTTAATTTCAATTGCTTCATATCACTCTCCACTTCTTGCAGTTTTCAGATCTAGAGGTGCTTGAACCATAGTAAGGACTGTAGTATTTTGCTGTACACAAAAGTAGTAGAATGATAGAAAAATTTGGGATGGAAAGGACCTCAGGAGGTCTCTCAATATACACAGGAGACTGGAATGCAAATAAGAGATTTTAGATCTGGTAATTTGTGCTTTCTGCAAAAATAAATTGTGCGGAAATTTGCCATTGAATGCCATTAAATTTACAACACTTTAATCAAGATACAGTGTATGTTTGTGAGAACACAATCTGTAGTGGACATGAAGATGTATGTGGAGCTTTCTGTTAGTTCATTTCACTGGGAAAACTAAGACACATTTTCAGTGTAATCCAGTATAGGAAAGAAAATTAAATAACTCGAGTGTGGGATACATGCAAGCTCTCCTGTTTTAATACTACTGAGAATACTTCAGAAGTCTTATGTGTGGATCAGGTTAGTAGCCCAATTATATTTAATTGCTCCCTACAAGAAGATAAACTGGGAAACAGAACTATATGATGTATAACTCATTGCTATGTTTTCACTTATGGCGACGCGTATTTATCAGTATAAATTTAGCATTCTTCAAAAGTCAGAGACTGGCATGATTTGATTCAGTATAAATTTTTAAAGAATGTGTATCTAATGCAAAAAATTTGTCCTGTGGAACTTTACTTGCAGAAACTAAATGCATCCAGTTCATCAGAAGGCAGCACAGTTGATATTGCCCCTCCTGGAGAGGGCGAGCAAGCAGAAATTGAAAGCGAAGAAGCTCTTGAACCAGAAGCCTGTTTTACAGAAGGTTGTAGAATAACTGTTGACTTAAGAGATGTATTAGTAAAATGGCATTATTACTAAGCATATTTAAATCCGGTGGGCCTTCATGATGTCAACAATTGAAAGAAAATACTCTTAGCCTAGAATGCTGGAAATCAGATGCCAAAACAAAGTTTCCCTAGGCTTTGAGTAACTTTATCTGCCTGGCCACTGCATACATCTTGTAACTAAGAAACGTCATTAGCTTTTCTATTCTTATAATGCTTTTCAATTATTTGAAAGGGCCCTTGACATTTGGAACAAATTAATTTTTGTGAGACTCCATCAACAACAAATGGAACAGTTACATGCCAACAGTGAAAAATATCAGTTTTTTGGATTGAGATTACTCATAATTATGTGTAGTATTGTTTGGTTCCTCTCCAAATTACTTATCTAAATTCAGATACTCAGGATCCTATAAAAGAGGGTTCCAATATTTAATTTTAAAAATTATCATAAAATTTGTTAAAGCTTCTAACAATGTTGTTGATACCACAGTAAATATTGACTTTGAAATAATTTGCTTTTGGATCCTAATATCTCTTAATCTAATGCAGGTTGTGTGCAGAAATTTCCATGTTGTCGAGTAAGTATAGAGGATGGCAAAGGAAAAATATGGTGGAATCTTAGAAAAACCTGCTACAGCATAGTTGAGCACAACTGGTTTGAGACTTTCATTGTCTTCATGATTCTCCTCAGCAGTGGAGCACTAGTAAGTAGAAAAAAATTTCTATGCTGAAATATTTAGATATCTCCTGAGAAGCAACAGCAAAATTCAAATTTGGTTCAAAAAGACCTATTTTGCATGGAGTTGTATAAAATTACCTGCATTCCATCATTTCAGGATGTAAAAACTTGGCCCAAACTTGAAAAAGTTTGTTAAATTTCACATGCACTTTTTTAGATACTTCTGGTTTACCACCGTAAGCCTGGTGCAAATTTATTTAAGCTAGCATAGATACTCAAGATTTAAATTGCCTGCCAATTTTCAGCATGTTCATCAAGAGATTTGAACACAAAGGGCCATTGTTAACTGTGAATATATAGCTATATGTATGATTTTAAGCCCTTAATTCCTTCGAGGCTCAGCCACTTCTTGGACTCTGGACCATAGCAAAAAAAAGAGTAATTAATTCAGGTTTTTACTTTTTGGAGGCAGAAGGTAGGGAAGTATGTGGTAGCAAATTAAAACTCAAACCCACTTTCCAACAGGATTTACATTACCCACCATTCCAGCTTTACTCAAGTTGAATATTTGCTACAATATCAATGTGCATAGTATAGATTCTAGGAAATACATTGTGCTTTAATTTGACTTTTAGACACAAATTGGATTAATGGAGGATAGAAATGTAATCTCCCTAACTGCTTTATAGAATGGAATATACATATCCGGAACAGATTTTGTATAAGAAAGGAGTTTTTTGTATGTCTATGTGAAAGTTTCTTAATTTCTCACTGAAAGAAAATTCATGCTTTAAGCTTATTTCTTCATTCATTAGCAAAATAGGATATATTTACTCAATTCCAGACAGTGCAGAATACATAAAGTTGCTCCAATTTGAAGTATGGTTTAAGGTGGGAAATATGTAAAATAAGAGGATACAGAAGAACAAGAGGAAAGCTCTGACCTCCTTACTTTTTATTTATTTATCCCTTATTTTCACCATATATATTCTGTGAAACATGAGTAATACTTGAAAATTATATATTTTTTCATAGGCTTTTGAAGATATATATATTGAACAGCGCAAAACTATCAAGACCATGTTGGAATATGCTGACAAAGTTTTTACATATATTTTCATTTTGGAAATGCTTTTAAAATGGGTAGCATATGGTTTTCAAATATATTTTACTAATGCCTGGTGCTGGCTGGACTTCCTGATTGTTGATGTAAGTACACAGTCTTTAATATTATAAAATTCACTACACTAAAGTCCTTTATGTTGTAAAACTCATTACCACTAAGTAACTTATAAACATGAAAAAATAACATTGTATAGTTACACTGCATTAGTAATAGCCTGCAGTGATCTGGATGTGTTATTTAAAGTATATTTATATGCCAGAAGGAAAAGGATGGCTGGCCATCAGTTTGTTCATTCTCCATGGTTTATAATTTCGTACCCAGGTTGTATCAAACTTGAGATTTTATGAGGAAAAAGCCTGCTTTTGAAACATGCTATTTTTAATGGACTCTGATTATGTACCTTATTCCTTAGCAACAAAGACACTACATTGTCCAAGTTTCCTCTACAAACATTGCAGTTTTGCAAGTGAAACAATACATTTGGTCCAGATTTCATCTGTTTCTCAGAACTTCATCCCCCAAATCTATACTGTTACGATTTTTAGTAAAACAGAAAGACAGTGGCTATTTGGTCTAAAAATTAATTAGTTTTAATGGGCTGGCAATCTGCAATAGTTAAATCAGCTATGACTTGGCAGGGTTTGTGATAGAAGTGAGCACAACATTTCTTGGCTGCCTTCCCAGCTGTGATATACTTCTG
Source organism: Limnodromus scolopaceus (assembly GCA_028565335.1). Classification (NCBI taxonomy): domain Eukaryota; kingdom Metazoa; phylum Chordata; class Aves; order Charadriiformes; family Scolopacidae; genus Limnodromus; species Limnodromus scolopaceus. The sequence goes on along the minus strand of JAOXNO010000078.1, from coordinate 20,615,112 downwards.
TGCAAAGGCCTTGCTTATGTTGTCAGAAGGGATCAAAGCTGGTTTTACTCCCAGAATATTTTGGTCTCTTGCCTTCACACATTATCTGACCCAGTTCATTGGCTATACATGTCCTCAGTGTAGAATTGAGAGATGGCATCTCAGGGCAAATGTGCATTTATAGTAATTTCTGCCCAAGCTATCGTATTTCTTTAGAAGTTTTACATAAATCCTGGTCCCATTAATTCTTATTCTTTATTAGTGTATAATAGAAATGTATCAAATTTGTGACTACCAGAGGAAAAAAAAAACCTAGCTAGATTGGCCCATAACTCAAAATAGAAGACCTTCTCTCTTTTTTTAACCTACTCAAGTTAATTTTTGTTATACTGTTAATCTCTAGCTCTGTCCTGAAAATCTACACTAGAATGGAACAGTGTGAATGGTTTTCTTATGACGATGTTAATGCACGACAGATGCTCCCTTGCAGGATTATGTTAAGAATGGATTTTAATTTTTTTTTAGATAAACTACAACTCATGTTTTAATTATTCTTTTTGTAACATAAACCTAAACAGATTATTCTAAGCCATACTCCATGGTTTCTTAATAATAGTTCAGCCTCAGAGATGCTGTTATCTGAGCAGGCTCTCAGAATTATGAAGAACAGCATCATAAGTAAGTCAGCTTATTTTGCCAAATTTTTACCCATGATTTTTAATTTTATAAACAAAAGTATGAATAAATAAGATTGGAACCTTCTACTTTTGAAGAATTATATTCAATGTTCCATAAAGTGGTAAAAAATGTCTTACTATGCCTAAGGCTAATTCAGCAATTCCCTTAGCACCACCAGACAGCACTTGAAAGAAATATATGAACTCATGTTATCTTCCTATAGAAAAGCAGAGAATCTACACTGCTTTAACAGGCAGTTTAAACAGCTGTGATTCAGTGGCATTCTCTCAGTGAGAACACCAGTGAGCCCTTCTTCATTAGAAGTGACTAAGGTTAATCAAATTGTTCAATTCCATCCTCTAAAATTATTCAAGAGTAAACACTGATAGCCCTTTAGGGCTTTAACCTTTAATGTCTCACATACCTGAATCTCTCACTGGGAGATAAAGCAATAGTTGCTCTCAGTGATTGTGATCAAATTAGATTTTAATAATTACAGAAAGAAATTGCAATTTTGGGCTCTGTCAGTTTACAGCCATGACAGATGGTTCTTGGTATACCTGGCTACCTCGGTTAAGACCTTATCATCCCATCTCCCTGCTGCACTCTTCTGCTATATGCAACAGTAGCTCTAGCAAGGAGCTGATACTTGTGAGGAGTGCCTTATCTACTCAAAATCACAATCTGGTAAATTAGTTCTATTTGTTCACATTTGTCAGTGGTTTAAGCTAAGGGACTGAATTTTGGATGTAGGGACACATTAGCTTTTTTTTAGGAGACAAATTCTGGCAGAAATACCCAGTAAAGTCTTGACACAGCAATATCTTACCGCAGGACAACTAGGTGCTACAGAGTATGTCATCCTGTACCTTAGTTTCTGCTCTTACCCCTTTTTCCAGAAGCTGTCAGTCACAAGTATTATGTGTAGTTTTGACATACAGCTCTAAGTTCTCTTTGCCACAAAACTAGGAGATAGGACATCAAGGAAGGAGACAGGGAATCTGAGAATACCCAATGAATTTGTCAGTTACTACATTTGTTTGTGTAGTTTGTTACCATGATATGTAATCTTAGATAATCTTAAATCGATACTGTTTTATGCTGTATGTTTTTAAACTTTATAAGGTACTCCTATAATTTGGTATAGATGCTTTATTTCTAAATTATTGTATTAATAAATTGTACCTGAATGAAATGGAAATAGGTAATATTTAAAACAAATCATGTGTTTGCCAAAAACTGGGGGGCAGTAACGAATATGTAAGTGGAATGAAATCTTTGACCTTCCTGAAATTGCTCATGCCTGATAAAATCTCAGTGGGTACAGTTTTCGAACAATGAAATAAATATAGCAAAAAAACCCTCCAATTGGCTTTGCCAGGTGTTAGTCATATTGATGGCTTATATACTATTTCTTCATATAGCTAGAAATGTTTCATGCTTTTTATTAAAACAGTTAAAGTAATTCAATTAAACTGTGCTCTCATCCTTTTTATTAGCTTTTCAGAATAGTTAACTCAGCAGCAACATTCTGGAAAAGATCAGGGTCACATTATACTAATATACTAAATGCTGTATAAGCAGAGTAAGAGGCAACTGCTGCCCTGACAACTTCATGATAGAAATAAGAAGATGACCATATTGATGTTTTGGAAACAGATACAGAAAGAGATGTCACTTCGTCTTCCCAGACAGCCTCATATGTCTTTATGTGTATCCTAACATGGTACACTATGATAACATTGGATAATCTAAAAACTAATGAAATTAATTAAGTCAAAGGGATATTCAGATGATATATGCATGAAACCTAAGGCTCTTGTTCAGTGAGTTAGGGAACAGAATCATAGCTTGCAATTATGCATCTAAACAAAATGAATTTTGAATACTTGCCAGTAAAATACCACAAATTAATAATTATTCACCAAGTACATATAGAAAAAATGGTATTATCTTAGCATAGGACCATAACATAAGGAGGAGTACATAAGGCATAAGAAAGGCTACATTGGGTCCAGTGTTCTGTCTCCAAATGTCAAAAATGCCTACCTGGAAAACTGGTAATATAATATATACCTCTCAAAAAAATAAGAAAAATCATTAACTTCTCAATAGAAAGAAAAATATTTGGATTTTTTTCCAAATCTTGCCATTCATTTTTATTCATAGTTAAGTGTCATATCTGAACACTTAAACTACATAAAAGATAGGATAAGCATTGTTGGAAGTGAGGAGGGCCATATGCCACTGAGGAACTGGAATCAAATCACATAAATTTGCCACCTCACCAAGTGGCACAGAATTCATATGGATTAAAATTTTAGGCCTAAATAGAAATAAAGTCAATGTGGAGCTGTATGACCAATGATCTGGCTTGGATGACAACCCTGACTGAAGATTTTCAACAGGGCTAATTGTGACTGCAAAGTTTCAAAACTTTTTTTGCTACAGATGTCTACATTAGAAGATCCATATACAAAAATATGGACATTTTTGCAGTTTTAGATGAATGTAAAAATTCTTTCCACCATTTTCAGCTCATTTTCATTTCTTAAAATTACCACATCTGCATGCATTCCTGTCCGAAAAGAAAAAAAATTAATCTATTTATGAGAGACATTTATTTTCTCACCTACTAGCAAAAAAACATGTGGAACAGATGACAGAAGACCAAGCTAAGAAGACTGAGAAAAACCAGAGCAGTACAGAACAGCTATATATACTTACGCTGTATATACAATAGAATTAATATCAAAGAATTCCAAGAAAATCTTTGCCTTTCAGTTGAACTGTCCTTCAGAGGAAAGTGTGTTGTTTACAATACATGAAGTATTTCTCCGTGAAACAACTTCAGGTTTATGATGTAAGAGCACTAGCACCATGATAAGAAAGCTGTGAATAGGTTGAAATGGCAAGCACAAACTAGGCTGGAGAATGAGTTACAGAACCTAAAAACTGCCAATATACACACTGCCGCTGATGTTACAGGAGCTACAGCAATGTAACTAGCTTGTATGGAGTATTGTTTCTGAAAGATAGCTAAGGCACAGTGCTACTTTGGGAAGAAAAATGTAAAATGAAGGAGCCATTAATGTGAATTCAATTTTGAAAGAGGTGTCTTGCACTCCCAGTGAGAGACATGTTTTTTAATAAATATTTCATAGGTGTTTTCAGATCTATAAAATTTGCTGTCTTTACGCTAGAGTTTATTGTCATGTCTGGGTATCTCGTTGATGTGAGTGAATCAATGAAAATTCTTTTAAAAATTCAGAGAATTCCATGTCTTGTCACCTCTGGAATGTATTAAGAGTGGCTAAGGATAAAAAAGAACTCTCTTACTGTAGAATCACAGGACAAATAAATTGTATTAATGACAATTATTAATGACAATGACAATGATTAATGTAAAGGCAGAAATAACAATGTTATCTCTTGTAAGTGAACAGACCTCAGTTAGATTACAGAAAATCAGTAAGATTTTCTTCTAAATATACTTATAAATCACAGTGAGTTCCTTCACAAATTTATCTGTTACATATAAAAAGCCTTTTCTTTGACAAAAAGAATTACATCCTGACATGTAATAGGTAGTAAAAGGTAGTAAAAGGTACAGTGATATGAATTCACTAAAATAGTATTTTCTGTTAGATTAATTTACATAGCAACATAGTAATGAATAACTGATTTCTATCTGCTGTCGGATTGTCATTTTGAGACATGATCTTGTAACTCTTGAGTTTGTGATTCATCTAATTGTTCTTTATGCATACAAATAACATAGGAGAACACCTTTTCATGAAATGGGCAAAATCTTACCACCACTATCAGTGAATGCCTATTTCTGTACAGCCAATTATTTGAAGAAGTCTCTAGACCGAGGTACAGAAATGAGCATTTGAGGAATTTTTTCAAGGACTAAAATATGCCTATGAAATATGTTCATTTATGTGTCTTCTATGCTTTTGGTGATAGAACTGAATAAAATATGAGTAAGGTATGATATTTCCCCACTCCTGTCTCCAAAATGGCTCAAAATAAATTAAATTATTTCACATTAACACTGTTTAAAACTCAGTTCCATTTGAGAAACAAATTAATTGCTCCTTCCTGAAGTGGATTGGCTTATAATAAAATCCTTTAACGTGGATCGGGAGCTCACTACTGTTGTAGATAATAAAGCACTTACTGTTATAATGCTAACATCTGTGAATATCTATCCCATAATATTTTCCTATACTTCAAGGAGAAAAAAGAATTCTTGAAAGAGCTGTCAGGCAAGTGAGAAAGTACCACCTCTGTCAATACATATTTCATAGATACCCTGGCGATTGTTGCTGTGAACTGAGTGTTTGACATAGTATTTATAACAAAAGCTAATTAACCACTATATTATAGATAGTAATAATATTGTCAGTAGTTAATAAGCTATCCTAATGTATTCAGAATTTTAAATTGCTGAAGGTTGGGCCTTAATGAAGTTATTGAAAGTATGACTATTTTGTCTTTAAGTATTTCTGAAAATGTTATCCTTCACCAACAGCGTGCTTCCATCTGACTGTTAAACCATATCCAGCTATAACAGTCATTTAATAGCATATAGTCCTTCTTCAAACGGGCCTTCATATGACCTCTTGCCTCTCCAGCAAGTATGAGAATTGTGGGATTAGGCCTCCATTTTCACTATAAGCAAGCATGGTGTTTTTGTCATTGTGTTGTCATTGTTAATCTTCCCGTTGATTGAGTCTGTATTCTTTTTAAATAAACAGCGTATAACAATTTTAATAATAATTATTTATTTATTTATGTATTCTTGTAGGTCTCATTGGTTAGTTTAATAGCCAATGCTTTGGGCTATTCTGAACTTGGTGCCATTAAATCGCTTCGGACATTAAGAGCTTTAAGACCTTTAAGAGCCTTGTCACGATTTGAAGGAATGAGGGTGAGATAAAATGAATGAATCTGAATGAATGTATGAATACAAAAATTAATGTAGAAGTGTGATGCTCACGCCTTCTGCAAAGAACTCCATAACGGGAATGCACGCAAAAATGTTTGGAAAAAAGGCATTCTGAAGTGTCCTTATACGCAATATGTGTACAGCTTACATTTGAAGATTAGACCTTGAGCTCATTAAATTTGCCTGCTCACTGCTGCATAGTTGTTATCCCAGCCTCCTGTCTTAAAATTTCCATTGATTTGTAGACTTAAATAGAAAAGTAAAGGGACATGAGAAATTATAGAACAGAGGGTTGGGGTTTTTTTTCTCCAGTTTAGCTGGGGACTTCATTTTATAAATTTCTGTAGCTAACTTCTGTTCTCTGTTAGTTTGACTGTGGTTAAGGATGAAACAGGGTTAGCCAGAAAACAAAACAAAGCAAAACAAAACAAAACAAAGTGAAGAAGCTAACAACAGTGACACACCAGAAACTATATCCTCCCTGTAGCTCAGTCTACCTGCCTGGGGGAAAAAAAATCCAACACTAAATGCTGTAGTATTAGGGAAAGGTTCTCTGAAAAAATACCTGAAATAAGGATGGGGTTGGAAGTATAGAAGGGGAGAGATGCAAAATCATTGTCTCAGCTAATGTCCTTTGTGTCATATGAATGCATCTGCTGCCATCCTACCTCTCCTCCTACATGTCTAAATCACTGCTGTTGAGGAAATTATTATTTTCGTATTCTGCCAATCTGACAAAAAAACCCCATCAAACTCTTACAAGGTATCTGCTGAAAATGCAGACTATGCTATTTCTTGGAAAAACTGATGCATAAAACATTAAAAAGGTAATGTTATTATTAAATCTCCTTTGAATCTTTCACCTCAAAATACCCAGATGCTGCAATACATGTTTATAGTCTGGTCATAGGTCTTAAGTTCCCAAATAAATAGTGTGGTTCCTGTCTGGGTTGAGGCTACTGATACTCTGGAGATGGCCACACTAGGCAGTGTAAGGGAGTGTGTCTGGTGGCCATTACCGCTATGTTTGACATGATTTGCATTGCAAACAACACGTAAGTCCCTATCTAATAAATGGGCAAAACCTCAGAGAAATTAATGAATTGAAAAATACTACTATTTTCGAAACTGTAAACTAAAACCTACTGCAGTCTCTACTGATTTGGTAGAAAATTATTGTCCGAATATCTGCAGCTTTCTTTTAATTCAATCACAATAAGAGAAAAAAAAAAAAAAGAGAAAAATAATATCAGGGATATTATCTGATCTTTTACTGCCACTTGCCCATATAGAGTAGCTCAACTGTAAATGCAGCCAAGTTAAAAAAACCCTAACGGATACATGCAAGAGCAACAACAGTGAGCCGGGTATTTTAAACCAAGGCTTATAGCAGATGCTGTTAGTAAAAACTAAATAAGATATGCTTAATTATGTTACATTGTATGTAGATGCTAAAATAAACTGATGCCAATATATACATTAAGTTTCTGAGAATAAAATCATTAGTAATGATTGCTTTATGTGCAGATTTTTATTTCACATTTTACATTTTTATTCAGTCTTCCATATCATCATTCTTTGATCTTTTCCTTGTTTATTTTCTATTTATAGATTTTGATTTATATGGTTGGAATTTAACACTTATTTCTCTCTTTTTCTCTAGAGCACACAAATTCTAAGAATCCATCTTGCTACTAACAGGTTTTCTTTTGCTTTTTGAGTTTTTTTCAGACTTTTGCCTTGTCTTGTTTTCCATATTTTTTTATTTCTTGCTTTTTGCAATCTCATTAGTGTTTTTATTGAAACTTAAAGAACATTTTCCTTATAAATTTAATGTAATATTTTAACTGTTCATTCCCTATTAATGCTGTTTTAACATTTTTAAAGTATTTTTATTTTTATGTTCACAAACTAAGTGGCTATTTTGTCTAATTTGTACACTAGGTGGTTGTAAATGCCCTTGTAGGAGCAATTCCATCTATCATGAATGTATTGCTGGTTTGTCTTATATTCTGGCTCATCTTCAGCATCATGGGAGTAAATTTGTTTGCTGGCAAATTCTATCACTGTGTCAACACCACGACTGGTGAGATGTTTGATGTCAGTGATGTCAACAATTATACTCAGTGTGAGGAACTCATCAAAAACAATCAAAGTGCCCGATGGAAAAATGTGAAAGTAAACTTTGACAACGTAGGAGCTGGATATCTTGCTCTGCTTCAAGTAGTAAGTAAATTTTATGTTTCATTTTTGCTCCTTTTTAAAGAAGTCTAGGAAAAATGGTCGTTCAGACTGTTAACTAGTCAAATAATTTCTTCATAGCCATGATGTACAGCTTACACAACTCTAGTGCATTGTTACCTGTAATTTTTGTATTAATGATAGTAGAATAACTTTCCATTCCAAGGCTAGGTAACACAGTCTCATCATTATGATAATAATGTGAAAATAATAAGTGAAAAAAATACAAGCATCTTTTTAGTGGTGCACCATATAAACTTCAGGAATGCAGTTCACGAGTCTTGCCATGGTGGACAAGGATCAGAGGTCCCTTTAATTATTAAAAAGGTCTCTCCACTCCTTTATCAGCTCAGTTATATTTTAAGACATAAGGGCAAATAGCAGCTTAAAAGAGGGCAGACATCCTAACTGACCGCCTGGACTGAAGTGAGCAACTACCACCAATTCCTCACGCATAATCTGTTCCTAGGTATCATTACACATCCACAGTAACCTTCTTTCACAGTAAAAATCCATTAACCTAGGTACTTTAGACACTGAAATAGTTTTTCTTTTGTCAACAGCCTGATCAAGGCAGAGTGGATTTTTCTCCATGTCTATACTCATCTAAGGAACCAGTTTGTAAGTTAGATCGTAAAAATAAAAATATATCAACCTGGTGTCTCCATGGCAGATATTTGGCTTGATTTTCCAGATCTAAAAGTGGGTTTAGGGTAAGGAATCATAAATAGTGCAAGATTGGAGATTGGGGCACTCAATGTTTCATGCAGCATGGAGTCAATTCTTTTTCTATTATCGTAATACTTGTGTAAGAGGTCTGAAATCCTCTGAGAGAAGTAGGAGCTGCCCATGAGAAGAATATGGATAGTTACTGACAGATAGATCGTAATTGAGTATTAGGCCTGATTAATCACATAACACTTTCTCTTGAAGTTTGCAGACAAACAGCACTTGCTACTAAAATAAATATATTTCATTAAGAAGTACATGAAACTACAAAGACATTCAACTGTGGGTAAAAGAGAAAAATGTAAAATACTTCTATCACAAAAAATCCTCTTGATTTATAACTATCGTATTCCATTGATGCTTGTTAAAGAGTGATTATAACATACTAAATACTCTGTTACTTATATTATTCTTGTGAAGTAATAGATGTTATTGTATTGCATGGCACATTCATTCCATTAATTACTGCAATTTATACAATGTCTATAAATTGTATTTTCCCTTCAAGTCCTTTTCCTATGCAATGTGGTAGAGAAACATCTTTCTTCTAGGTACTGAGCATACCTTTTATTTATGCCAGAGAAATAAAGACCTTAGCTCTTTACAGGCCTCTTGGCTTAGAATGGAGCTTGTAATAGCTGATATCTGACCCAAAACACAAGAAAGAAGGAAATAAATTATGTTTAGATGATTGAACTTTGCAGAATCACTTGTCTGTAAGTTGACATACAGCTTCACTTTATGAAAAGATGTCAGAATGTCATGGGATTGTTACTGCTCTGATATCACCAAGGTATCTAACAACGACAAGCTTGTCCCTTCTATCCCAGAGCAGGCCAGTATCCCTAGCTGACCTTGAATCCCAAATTAACTACCTGGCTTAAAATGTTTTGCCTCTAAAGGCAATGTGACTTTCATGTGCTGAGTGGTAGTACTGGATGATAATTCTAATTCTCTGACTTCAGATCTCATCACTACCCTTGTACTAGAGATTAAAGCGAACCATTTTATTACCAATACTTGCCTCTGAAGATGTATAAGGAAAATTCTAGTCTCTTGAAGCTGTGTCTAAATGTTATCTCTATCACCCATCCAGACACTGTTGGTCTTTAATTACTACATCACTACTGTGGACCTTTCGTTCTTCTGTTTCTTTATTTCTTTTTGTTCTGATTTTTCATTATTTTCCTTTTCAAATATTCCTTTCCTCCCTTTACTTTTCCTGCAGAGATTAAGGGATCCTTGAGCATGTATCATGTTACCTCTTCAGCTGATTGCCTCTATTAACATTCTCCCTCCACTCTTCTCCTATATTTATTGCTCGTATCAAACTCTGCTGGTTTTCTAATGGTGCTATGCAAAGTGCACCAAATGCCTGTCAGTTGTCAACTGAGCCATGAAGATCTGTGAAGCCTGGTTCCAAGCATACCTTTTTAGTAAATTTGTATTGCACTGTAAGATTCAGGAAGACATGAATACTCCAGAGTGCAAGTTTTCTCCTGTGAAAACTAGCAGCTGTACCAAAGTAGCAGAGCTACTTCTGGCAACCACAGATGCAAATGTACTCCTTGGGATGGTTCCTCCCCTGAATCTCCTCAGGAGAGATGCTTTTTATCTGTTAATTTCACAGACTTTTTCGCTCTTTCTTTTCTTTATTGTGAATAAGCTTGTAAACACTGGCTAATGAGCAGGCACTCACACCTTCAATTAGCATGTCACAACAACCCCTTGGTGTTCCTCAGAAAGTGGACATTCCATGGCCATGAAAATCGCTTCCTTAGAGCAATGACGAAATATATGTTTTACTCTTCTTACTCTTTATTCTACCTAGACAAGCTTCTATAGGATCTCAGCCCAAAGTTTTATAAAAGTTAATCACAGCTCTTTCACAGTTCACTTTTTGTTCTTGTCTAAATCTTATCCCTCGAGAACCAATGTATATCTTGATTATGAACAGAGTCTATTCATTTTAGTTATGTGGGATTAAAGCAATTCTAAAAATACCATGGCAGTTTTGCCGTAGCAAAAATATTCAGATGCATGTTGGTATCTGTCCAGAAGCTGTATTGCTGACTCCATCAATTCATGCTGTAAACTCGATAAAATGGCTGTCACCATGAGTGATTCTAGTAGATTTTACCTGAACATTTCCAGCATTAATGTCTATCTGAGTCTACCATTCTTCATCTGCAAAGGAAGGATCTGCAGCTCTAAACATACTGTGCCCTCACTGAGACCTTCAGAGCCTGATTTTTAATATTTTTGGAATACCTCAAAAATAATTTCTCAAAAAAACTAGTATTACTATGAAAAATATTTTACTATGCCTGTGTATTAAATGCACTTTGTAAATTTAGAGGTGACGTTATTAAAAGTTAAGGCCCAAATGCTGTGACCTAGTTATTTTCCACATTACGGATTTTTATAGGGAAGATAAAAAACTGTATTTTATTTCTAGGCTACTTTCAAAGGATGGATGGATATTATGTATGCTGCTGTTGATTCACGAGATGTAAGTGTAAGACTTTCAAAGATCATTTGTCGGTTATATTCTGCTGTAGAGTATAGAATGTAAATGTCATTCTTTCTTTAGGTTGAACGCTTACGCTATCTAGCTATTTAAGTGCAATTAGATTTTAAGGTTGAAGATCATCTGTTAAGTTTTCTAGAGATTACAATTTTATCTTGGCTACAAAACTAAACCTATGTTTACCTTGTACAAAGAAGTGCAACACAGATGCCTGAACTAGTTCTATACAGCTTAGGTTATAGTCACACTAGTGATATCCATCATCACACAGTGACAGAGTAATATATCCTGATTCATTAACTTCAGCATTTCTACACTCTAGCACATGGTGCAGTAGAGGGGCAGGCATTGAGATATAGAACCTAGAAGAATCAAAACAATAAAAAAACCCTTCTTAGAAAGTTGCCTCAATTTAATGGATTTCACAAAACATATACTCACTAGAAATTTGCTGAAAGCATCTGTTCTTAGCTGGACGTAAGAACACTCATGTAAGACCAAAAGAGTTCCAGGGAGATTTAGGTGATAGTAAAACTGATTGATTCAGTTGCATGAAAATATACTGAACACAACATAAAATATTTAGATTTGTGCTGTTAAAATTTTAAGTACTAATGACTGCTTTCAGTTCCACATTGCTTCTTCCTTCTATATGAGGAACTTCGTGTGTATGTACATACATAAACATATCTGTGTGCACATTTACTTTAAAATTCCAGATGAGTAATCATTGTCAGCTTCCATTTCTCCAAATATTGATTGGAATGGACACGTTTGCTCTTTTTTATAACTGAATGCAGTTTATAGCTTTTCTAACTGAGATAGCATATACTTATTCATAAATTATATATTGTTTTTCACATCTAGTATTCCCATGGGTAATAAAATTTATAATATTTTGTAGGTAGAAGATCAACCTAAATATGAGGACAACTTGTATATGTATCTTTATTTTGTCATCTTTATCATATTTGGATCATTCTTTACCTTGAACCTTTTCATTGGTGTCATTATAGACAACTTCAACCAACAAAAAAAGAAGATAAGTATTTTAAATGTGTCCATAGTACTATTAATAACTTATTTATGTAAAGCTAATAAAAACCAGAAGTTACTTCAAGTCCTTGAATAAAAATGTCTCTTTTTTAAACATAATCTGTGATAAATTTGTGGATGTGATTTTGACAAGCAAAGATGGACAAATCATGAGTTGGTTCATAATAATTTGCAAATTGTGTGAGATAAAAAGAAGATGCAAAAAGGGAACGTACATTATTCTTTTGATTAGATGGAATATTATCTGTCATGGAGGAATTTCTTATTTAATTAACTTTAAAGAATTAAGATAAATTAATTTTAATTAATATTATAAACTGTTGACACTTAATGAAGATACAATATGGTACCATGTTCATGAAATAGATAATAGTTCTGCAAACTGATTAAATAGTGGGTTAAGAGTAAGTCCGATAGACCTCGCAAGAAGAGGCTTAAAGATACAAGTAAAAATGTGTACAAAAAGAGCTCTGTTTTCCTAATACTTTTGTGAGAAATTAGGTGAACTTTTTAGACACATAAACAATCCATAATTTATTAGCAATAATAAAGCAAAGGTATAAAAGGAAGGATATAAAAGCATGTTTAAAATAATTATATTGATAATGCATATAGTTTTATTTAAAATAACTTTAAAAATCTAAAAATACAAATAATCGCATTTGAATTATTTTGAAGCCTCATGATTCTTAGCCTTCAACTGGGAATAAGAACTAGAACCTCAGAATCATACTAAATCTTTGTATGCTGTTTCATATGATTTGGTTTTGTCCACTCACCAAATAAAAAGCAGCAACAGCAAACAGAATCTATGGTAAAAGTCAATGGTGAACTACAGACATTTTTCCTTGTGGAAATATTCTTTAGCTTCTTAAAAGAGCCATAAACACATACTTCTTCGGATTTGATATCCAGTTTAGCAGACAGTGACTTTAACATTGTGCTTCTGTCTGACTTAGTTCAGACTCATTGATAACCACAATTTATGCTACGCTGAAATTCAGTCAGTCAGTTGCACATCTGACCGGCAGCATTTGCATCTGCAAGCAAAGGCTAATCTGAGTTAGTCTATTCTTAAGTTTATATCAAAGGTGCTGTCATTAAAACCCTCATTAAAACCTTAGACCCAAATACTCTCCCTTGACACAACTTGTGCCTCAAAGTTACCCCATTTTTAGACCTGGCTAGCTGTAATCCTAAAAGTCTATCTAGAATTTAGGACACGTAAGACACCAGGCTTCTATGCACTAACCATATCCTAATCAGCAACTTATTTAATAGCATCAGTATAGTAAAAATCATTTTAGCAATGTCAGCAAAAGTGAGCATGAAGACACAGGAAAAGCTCAACTGTCAGCCTGGCAAGGCACCAGTAACAGAGGTTTTTTTGTGTTAAGAATGCATACGAGCATCCACACTGTAAATACCTGAAAAAAATCACTTTTGTTACGTAAATCAAATATGAATGTAATATTATTTTACAGAGTGACATATTGTAGTTAAATGTTGTATGTATGGACATGATAGTAATTAGTTTTTATATTATTTCTTTACTTCGGAGGTCAGGATATATTTATGACAGAAGAACAGAAGAAATATTACAACGCAATGAAAAAACTGGGATCTAAAAAGCCACAGAAACCTATACCAAGGCCAGTGGTAAGAGTTATTTAATTTTAATGCCCCTAATATTAAATACTTATTTGGGAATAGGATTTTAGCTGATAAGAGAAAGTTATATGTTTGGAAAGAAAATATTTTCATTTATTTTCTTGCAAGGGTAGAATCTGTCCGTCCGTCCCCCCCACCTCTTTTTTTTTAATTCAGCAGACTAGATCCTTCATGTATCATTTAAAAACATACACTCTGAAGTACGTACTATAGGATTTAATAAGGTTAATGTGATAAATTTAATAATTCCCTGCCTAAATCCTAGAAAAAGTGAAGTTGATTGGATAATTTATTGGTTCTTGTTAACCACAGATAAACTTTATTTTCTGTTTTTTCTCCTCCTGGAGAATTTGTAGGAAATGGGGATGCAGTGGCCCGTGCTGCTGAAGACAGAAGGGGCAATGGTCACCTAACATGAAAGAAAAAGACAGATATAGATAATCTTACAGAATAAAAGAATGCTCCACCAAGTAAAGCACAAACTAGGATAAATTTGTCTCTAAGATGAGAAACTACTCTGTTATTTACTGAACTCCTACAGTGTACAAAAAAAACCCCCAACTTCTTGCACCTTATGCACTGAGGGGTTAAAAATAGTCTTTATAAGGAGAGACATATGGCAATAAACATTTAGCTAAGTACTAAAGGAAAACTAGGATATTGCAGTCATGGTGTGTTTGAGACATGCAATTTCAGTAGTCCAATGATCTCACCAAGCACGATTTGTTTAAGGAAGAGAGAGATATCTCTGAGAGTTAGTATACTAAAACCATCGAAGAATAAAGATCAGAAAATGAATTTCTATTTGGCTGGTGCTCTTGCTGGTTATCAAGTTATAATACCTTTATAACACCAATAATATAAATTCACAATGTTATTACTGTTATTATTGCACTGTTTCCCTTCCTGTCCCTTCAGCCAACAGCGGTAGACTTCTTGGTCCGCTCTAACAGGATGAGACAAACCACCATGGATTTGGCGTATACTAACAGATGTATTGTGAATGGGTCTTGCTCTGCACTCCTAATCTTGCAGGGACTTGCTTTCCTATTTGGCATTTGTAAAGTATAAACTGTATTCCATCTTTGTTTTTGCAGAACAAATTCCAAGGCATGGTCTTTGATTTTGTAACCAAACAAGTATTTGACATCAGCATCATGATACTCATCTGCCTTAACATGGTCACAATGATGGTAGAAACAGATGACCAGAGTAAAGAAATGGAAACAATTTTATCCCGGATTAACCTTGTGTTCATTATCCTTTTCACTGGAGAATGTGTCCTGAAATTGATTTCGCTTCGCCATTACTATTTCACTATAGGCTGGAATATTTTTGATTTTGTGGTTGTGATTCTCTCCATAGTAGGTAAGAGCAATTCCCTTTCAAGAAAGAACTAGGGGAAGGAATAGGGAACATTTGTTTCAAGACTGTTATGACACTGAATATGATTTTTTCTATTTCCTATATGACTTACAGGTTGATTCAGATGTTCACACTTTATAGCATACAATATATGAAATGTTGCATATAAAATTTTTATCTCTCCCATTAGATTCACTGTCATTAACCACATCAAAAGACAGAAATGAACTACTTGGCACATTAGATTAACATGTAGAAATATAAAGTAGAAAGTTTAGTAGTATATGTGTACTAACCACTATTTTGCTTTCAGTACTAAAACTTAAAAGCATGTGAAGGGGGTGAAATTATTAATTGCTTTTGCTAACTAAGGTGTTGGTGAAAATTTAGATATCTGTCAAGTAAAAGCTCATGACTCTCCAAGGTGCAAATTAGTTGTGTGACAAAACTTAAGTCTTAAAGAGGCATACACCTGAGAGAGGCTGTGCTGATACAGTGTAGATCATCAGGTAAAGAAATAACTAATTTGCAGAAATTAAGCCAATATAGTCCTTCATAAAAGACAGTAATAGGTAATAGGCTCACCTTCAAGAACTAATTAAGACAGGAACTTCTCTTTCTAGGATTATTTCCATGCTCCTAGATAGCATTTCAACATAAGGAAGGTGCTTTCACCTTAATAACAGCTTTCAATAAAATGTAGTAACTTGTATGAATTTTTGCTGTAACATAGACTCCCTATACTGATTGGTTTGCAGGTAGCAATAAATCAATCTTTCTATAGGTAAGGAATGAACAATTTTAAAATTATATTTTAAATATTCACTTTTATTTCTCTAGGTATGTTCTTAGCCGAGATGATTGAGAAATATTTTGTATCCCCCACACTATTCAGAGTGATCCGACTTGCCAGAATCGGTCGAATCCTGCGTCTCATTAAAGGCGCCAAGGGAATCCGCACTCTGCTTTTTGCTTTGAT
>JAOXNO010000078.1:20577242-20592778 GCA_028565335.1 Limnodromus scolopaceus | reverse complement strand
CCTGTTGGAGCTTGAAGCCATTCCCTCTCGTTCTGTCATTAGTTACCTGCGAGAAGAGACCAGCACCAACCTCTCTATTTGTTGCCTGTTTGAAGAATGTTTGGTTATCCAGGCAGAGATAAGACCCGGAAAAGAGAAATAACACCATGTGACTGAGGCTGAAAACCACAGAAATAATTCATTATAAATAGACAAAGCAAATAGTAACCACAGTCCATTAGTCATGTGTTCAAATTACTGAGCTATTTACAATGGATGTTTTTGAAAAGATCATTATTAGTTCATGTACAATTTAATAACAAGACAGGATAAGGTAAAGGGGGATGATGGAATGCTTTGATCTATTTCCACTAAACACCACAGAGCAGGGATGTGCTTTGTCTCTGTAATGCAACGCATTCTCTCCACCACTTTACAAATTAAATACTTCACCTCCATAGAAGAAAACATGCTGCAACATGAGCCTCAGCTAAGCTAAGCAAATAAATTGTACTGCAGTAGCCTAAGTAAACTGAAGCCAATTACCATCTCTCAGGAGAGAAGACAAATCACAAGCATCTCTGCAGCAAGTGTTATGTTTGATGCATATAAGAAAAGACATATCATGAACAATTTATAGCAGTAACGCAGGCATCCGTTCCCAAGCATTCTACACTTCAAGTACATTTCCTGTATAGTAAGAGCCATGTAATGTTTTTTCTTATAACCTACATTAAGGGGTAAGGCAAAAAATGGTATCAGCCCTAAAAGGTATTTGTTGTTCTTATAGGAAACACATATGAAAAATACAAAAAGCATTTACCAGACCTTACATGGCATTGTTTTTTTTAAAAACTATAAGCCTCTCATGAGAATTTCCGTATCAGAGGGTTATTTACTCTTTATTCTAAAACCCTTATAGCCTGTAAATAATCACGAACGCTCTGTCCTACCAGCCTCCTAATGTAGAAATGTCGCGTTTGCTTTCAGAAGGCGTAGCCCCAGGTACGTGCCTTCAGCAAAGTACAAGCGAAGTACAGTCCTAATGAGTGAAATCGGCCATCCTAAATCAAAGTGGGTCATGCCATTTTCCCCCTCAGTCTAATGCAGTGATATCAAATCCA
The DNA here is from genome assembly GCA_028565335.1 of Limnodromus scolopaceus. Lineage (NCBI taxonomy): Eukaryota > Metazoa > Chordata > Aves > Charadriiformes > Scolopacidae > Limnodromus > Limnodromus scolopaceus. The sequence continues at coordinate 20,591,675 of JAOXNO010000078.1, read as the reverse complement.
GCAAACCAAAAGAAGCAGTTTAACAACATGCCATATAATTGCAGCTATATTCAAAGATAACGTGCACAGTTTTTTTTAATTATGTCATACAAACACTGTAAGTGGTTGTATTATGAGTTGCCTTCCCAGAGAACTGGAACTGATTGACTGAGTTCAACAGTCACAAAAATTTACACTTCTTCACATTTTTTCTCTTGTTGCTGTTACAGGGGATGACAGTGATGGGTCTAATTTTACGGCTCTACAGGAAGCTCAGTTCTGGTATACACTTCAGAGATCCCAGCTCTGATCTAAGGATTGATTGACCCAGAAAAAAATAACAGCTTTTTGTCTCTGCTGAACACCAAAGGCCCTATCCTACCTCTTCATGTAAATAAGCAGAGAAAGATCTGAGAAGGATGTGAAAGTATTCAACGGGAAAGCTGTATAAATTCTCTCTCTCAACTAAGAGACATTAAATGAAGTATATAAGCACAAAAAGATACAGAAGAAAAAAGAGAGGGTAGCTTTAATTGGCATAGTCAGATCCTAACATGTGGGACACATCATAGGTATCATTTATTCTTTGGATGGGATTTTGCTACTGCAACTCTAGGCACCAGGGAACAGCACATTCTTTTCAAACTCTGAAAGTGACAAGGGACAAAACTGGCAGAGCATATGCTACTTCCATGAATGTGCGCTGTGTAGAAAGGATGTTACTAACATCTCCCATCTGCACCAGGCACATCCTTAATTCATGTGTTGCAGAGTCTGTGCAGAAATGAGGACAAGTAATGATTTTTTTTTTACTGTTATCTCTGTTTCATAATGCAGCATTCTAACCCAGAGTCTATATTTTTAAATGCTTTACACATATACTTTCAATTATATGTTTTAGATATAAAAAACTGTAACTGCTCCATTTAGCACACTTTTTTATTCTTTTCTTTTCTTCCAAAAAATGAGAACAAATTATCTGGTTCATCCAAGTTGTGCAATAGGAAATGAAGAAAGGCAGCAGTGGTATTAAAGTTACCTGCATCCTCTGTCCATTCCCTCCAGGTTTCTGATACACAGCAGAAGAATTTCAAGAGTTCCAAATGGAGACATGAAGGAACATCCCACTTGCTGGGCGTATACATGGAAATACATACTGAGTACAAAGTGCCCTAAAGAGTACTCGGCCTCCAGTGGACAGCCCTATAGGGGAATTCTCAGTTCCCAGACCCAGCATGATTACAGCCTTTTGAATACTGTGACCTAAGTTCATCAGAACTCTGATGTTGACACCTTGTATGTCTACATGATTGACATGCAAGAACAAGTCCTAAAATTTAGTAGGTAACTCAAATACAAAGCTCCCCGTTGTTTTATTAGTCTCAGAATACTTACCCAGAACAAGTAACACTTCTTTAGCCAGGTGATTTATGCTATTTAATCGTCAATCAAGCTGGCAGGGCAATTTGATCGCTGGCTAGTGAATTTTCAAAATGATTTTGCAAGCCTGTATTTCCGGTCCTAATAATTCTACTTCTATTTTACAGATTGTATGTATATACAAAACTGCTCCTTGTTGTACTTCAGATTAAAGTATGTAACTGACAATTTTGGAAGACAATGCAGTTTACTATTATGGCTGCTCCCAATTCATTGTTCTGCAGAATTTGTCGAGCTGAAGCTAGAGATTGTAAATATTTTACAGTAAAATGATATTTCTATATTTTCTAGGTCACTGCTTCTTTCTATTCCTGAATCATTAGGAGCAAACAGCAGACTGAGGAACTGCTGCATCTGAAGACGGATACAAAGGAGACCAATCATTCTCCGCAGCTCACCACTGCTCCTGCACTCCTCCACAGCACTGAAACATACTGGATCTCTTCCCTTGGGAAACTAAGATCCAGGTGGTAACTTTCGTTCATTCAGCATCGGGACTTATACTTCAAGGAATCACTAGCTGGAGACTTCTCTTCCATTTAACCAGTTGTCTCTAATTAATTCCCCATTAAAATGGCAGGATTTCTTCCCATCTTTAGACTCCTCATGCACTATCCTCTCCTCCTTTCTGTCAGCTCACATTAAGCTTGAGTCAGGGAGACCTTCCTGTTGTGTGTGTACAGTATTCCTGGCTGAACTTTAGGCTGAAAATTTCAACACTGAATAATATTAGTAACATCACCGATTACAAACTGTTTCCCACAACTTATCATCACCAGGTATTATATGGAGACATACAGAGTGACAGCTGCGTGGTCCTTAAAGTAAAAATTCAGTCATGTAAACAACAAAAAAATCCCTTCTGAACCACAAGGCCAGCTTTGATTTAGCCTGTTCTGCCCCTCCAAGCCTGACAGTCCTGTACCATTTTCTCAGTTTATATTATTTAACTCTCTTACACCCTTCAAGTTCTTCTCTCCTTACTCAAACACACTACTTCCTCCAGGAGCAGAGGGGTTTACCTGTGCTGCTGCTGCAAAGGAGGAATGGAATTGAAAATACAAATATCCTGCAGCAACACCAACTCCAGCTGCGGTCTCAGCAGACCTCAGAAGTTTAAACAAGGCCATGCCAGGCCAAGCCAAAGAAAAGGGTATAAAGGGAAAATACTGGCAATTCACTAGGTGGCACTTTTTAAGACACTCAAATCCGAAGCCAAAGATGATGCAATCCCATTTTTCAGCTATTGCATCAACAAGGTCAAACCACATTTAATCACTGAAAATGCTATTAGATCTCTTTCACAAGCAAAAGCTGCTGGCCTGTGTGTGCTAAGCACAGTCCAGCTTCTTAATTCTACTTACCTAAATTGCTGGGATGTACTGAGGGAAGACAGAGCTGAAGGACTTTTTCATTTACTCTCATTAACATTTCCCACCACAGCATGTCTACTTTCTGTCACTAGATGTGGTCACAGCCAGAGCCCTGCCTTCCCATTCAGACCTAAACCACTAATGCCCTAAACTACTGCCATATTAACCAGTTTTCACCTCCGCGCAGGTATACCTTTCCTTCTGAAGTGCCTAACTCTGGGAAAATCTATGGTAAATATGCAGAAACTCAAGCAGTCTGGCTGTAATCATCCTTTTGCCTTTCTAATCCATATAAAGACTTTAAATGGTGAATGTGAGCAGCTGTTGTCGCGCTGTCTGCAGTGATGTATATTCTTCCAGATTCCTGCATTTCAGCAAGCACACACGTATGCGACAGGGTAGGCGTGTAATCAAGCACATCCCATACAAAAGAACCCACAGCTAGAAGGAGTATATCTTGATGCCCTTCCCCCCATTCAGGAATTACTATCATCTTACAAGAGCCCTCCCTAAGGGCTGTATGTAGTCATGGTGACAGGACATCACCACCTGTCTGCCCCTGCAATGGAGGCGATGAGCCAGAACACAAAGCTTTGTTTTGCTGCTGCTGAATGCATACACCACATTTCCAAATAGCCTGATCTTAGCAGAAACCAAAGAAAATGAAAACAGTTTACAAAGTATAAAATCTGAAGCTCCAGATTTATCAATAAAGGGTTATGAAAATGAATCAATAAAACAGTGCCTTGAAAATTTACAAGAATGGACATGTTTCATACTCTTCAAAATGCAATTTTGAGCATAAAATTATAAAAAGGATGCTTTATGTCCAAAAGTCTAAAATGCAGGCATTACAGAAACCGATTTTACAATGGGCTGCAATTGTTACAGCACATTGTTTTTATCCCAGGGGGAATGCACGCAGATTACATACTGTGCTTTTATTCCAGGGGAAACGCACACAGATTATTATATCATGTTTGCCTGCGGTTAACAGTGTCCATCTTGCAGCATTTTCCCAGTTTATGAGACTAACACCAGCTGACCAAAAGTCACAGAGAAACTGGCTAAACTACTATCATGGTACCCAGCGGAAGGAAGAAGTGAACAGCATAAATAATGAAGTAAGCAGCTGAAATGCATACCAGCACAGACAAGAGACAGCCTAAACAGAATGGAAGCAGATGAACTCCTCCTTCTTATCCCAGATATCTAGTCTATCCCTCAGGTTATGCATACATTGTGGAATTAGGGAGCGCCTCACGGCTCTCAGATACTGGTGCATGCCCCTGCCTTGGCTTGGCCTTACACTGTGACACAGCGAGTATCTCTTTTTCTCTTCTCTTCCCAGCACGCTGGGTTTCCCCAGGAAAGAAATGCAGGCTGGTAGGGATTTACAGTATTCAACAGGTTTCCTGAAATGGGTGACTCTTCTGGCGCAACCTGAGGCTTTTTCCTCTTGTCCTACCACCTGTTACTTGGGAGAAGAGACCAACACCCATCTTGCTACAATCTCCTTTCAAATAGTTGTAGAGAGTGATATTGTCGCCACCCTTTTCTTGAGACTAAACCATTCCAGTTCCCTTAGCCCCTCCTCATAAGACTTGTGCTCTAGACACTTCACCAGCTTCGTTGCCCCTCTCTGGACACGCTACAGTACCTCAAGGTCTTTCTTGTAGTGAGGGGCCCAAAACTGAACACAGTATTTGAGGTGTAGCCTCACCAGTGCCGAGTGTAGGACCTAGCTCTTGGCCTTGTTGAACCTGATACAGCTGGCCTTGGCCCACTGATCCAGCCTGTCCAGATCCCTTTGTAGAGCCTTCCTACATCCAAGCAGATCGACACTCCCACCCAACTTGGCGTCATCTGCAAGTTTACTGAGGGAGCACTCAATGCCCTCGTCCAGATCATCACAGAATCACAGAATGATATGGGGTTGGAAGGGACCTCTAGAGATCACCTAGTCCAACCCCCATGCCAAAGGAGGTCCACCTAGAGCAGGTTGCACAGGAACGTGTCCAGGCGGGTTTTGAATGTCTCCAGTGACGGAGACTCCACTGCCTCTTTGGGCAGCCTATTCCAGTGCTCTGCCACCGTCAAAGGAAAGAAGTTACTCCTCATGTTCAGATGGAACCTCTTATGTTCAAGTTCGTGCCCATTTCCTCTTGTCCTGTCACTGGGCACCACTGAAAAAAGACTGGCCCCGTCCTTTTGACACCCACCCTTTAAGTATTTATAGGCATTGGTCAGATTCCCCGTTTTCTCTTCTCCAGACTAAAAAGACCAAAGTCCCTCAGCCTTTCCTTGTGAGAGACATGCTCCAGGCCCCTAATCATCTTTGTAGTTCTCTGCTGTACCCTCTCCAGCAGTTCCCTGTCCTTCTTGAACTTGGGAGCCCAGAACTGGACACAGTACTCCAGATTGATAAAGGTATGGCTCCAATAAAAGAAATGGCCCCAGTGCTGAGTCCTGGAGAAACACCACTTGTGATCAGCTGCCAACTGGATTGAATTCCATTTACCACCGCTCTTTAGGTCTGGCCACGCAGCCAATTTTTTAAACAAGTGTCCACTTTGCTGGGTAAGTCATGAGCAGCCAGTTTCTCCATGAGAATGCTGTGGGAAACAGTGTCAAAGCCTTTTCTAAAGTCTATGTAGACAACATCCACAGCCTTTTCCTCATCCACTAAGCGGGTCACCTTGTCATAGAAGGAGATCAGGTTAACTGTTCTTCCATCCTTTACTACATCATTTATAAACAGTAAACATTTTATCTTTCAAATGGCTAGCAGAGAAGACAGAGTTTTGATGAAGTTAGGAAGAATGAAAAGAGTGGTTCAGTGCTGTCAGATATGTTATTGGTTCAATTCTGACTTTTTGCCACTGCACACAGTAGAAGTGCCTATGCATTCTGCCTATAGTCACTCTCTTTCCAACATATACCCATTTAACAGGCAGGCAGAGGCTTTCTGGCATCAATAAAACATTAAGGCCTCATGTCTAAAAACAAAATTCAGCAGCTGCTGGGTCACATACACTAAAGTTAATCTGCCACCTTGTGGGTATGTACCACAATACACTGGTTTATAATATCTACTATACAGTTTATTACAGACAAGTTAGTATCTTGTATTTGTATATTAGCTGCCTAAGAGTAGACAGTAAAAGATTTCTGAATGAAAAGTGGGAAATACAAATACAATTACCATCTGGTAGGTAAGACATACACAATGAGTATTGTACATACTAAAGAAGTAACCACCACAGAGCAATATTACTCAAAATATAGTACTAATTCTAGTTGGGCAGACACTCTAGGCTAGACTCTTGTCACTCAAAAATTAACAATACAGTTATAAATAATGATTTAACAACATCGTAAATCAGTGTAATTCAAAACAGAAAAAATGAGTCAGAATCTTTCTGCCAAACACGGGAAGAAAGACCAGTCAAGAAAACTTATCTCTTCACTGATGGAATCAAAACCTAGCAGTGAATTTTATTTAGCTGTACAAGACAACTCATGTTTTATTTTTGGCTCATAAACTTACCTATTAATAAATTAAATCCACCTGGAAGCACTAGTGCATTCAATCTGAACACAAGCTGTAAAGTACACTTTCATGAGTTCCTGACTAACAACTTCATTACTGCTTTGGCTACCAGTTAAATTGGATGTGGGATAGAGCAAGCATCAATGCAAAGGTAAAGTCCAGATGGCATCCACAATTATACGAACACCAAAGGTTTGCCCAGATATATATAACTGTCAGCAAATTATGGCCATCAAAAAATTAAAAACATTCACAATTGTGTTTAAATACTGCCCTAAAATGCAAACAACTCTTTTTTCCTTCCTATGTGGAATAGTTACTTTTCTTCAAAACAATGTCATGAAGTTATATTAGTTTAATTGGTGGCTAATTTCAAGTGTCATGAAATCTTGGTCCCTGGCAGGAACTCCCAAACTGCTATCACACTTTACATGCATTAGTATTTGTTTTCATTATAATGAAAATCTCTCTCTAGTCATGACTTGTGGAAACTCTTTATAAAATTCTGCTTTACATAGAGATAATTTTTTTCAATATAATCCTTAATTAAGACACTTTTCCTCATCTCTGATCATAGTGACTGTTCGCAAAGTCTGTGGTGCATTCATGGAAGTATTTCTACTAGATAGGAGTAACGCTCTAGTACGGCGATGTCACGTGTGTGGAGATGTTCACTTTTTGAACACTTAGAAGTCAAACTATGGTTACGTCTTGGTAAAGAGTAGCTAGAGTGCTTTAACAGAAAGAATGAAATGGACTCAAAGTACAGGCAAACAGCTTTTTAAACCATCATTGTTAGAGCCATGTTGTGTGTCACTTGTATAAGTATTGTGGAAGAGAATAACTTTTTTCTTAAGCAGGATTGAGGAATTAGCTTCATTCTTGGGTTAGAAACCTGGAATCTTTATGGGCTAGCTAAAGCAAAATAGTCAGCTTCGCTCAGGAAAGCAAGAAAAATGCAGCAGAAACAGCAATAGAACATCTTGCCTGATATCCCTGCAAACAAAATTATATCCCTTCAAACAAAAAAATGCTATTCCAAAGAAAAAAAAAATTAAAAAAACCATTTTGTAATGAACATTTGGGATGTATTTTTAGACTAAGAAGAAAGGCCTAGAGAGCTTTTGGCTGTTTACCTAAATAAAGATAACAATCCTAGCAGTAGATAGACAAGAAGACAAGGCAGATACGCTGCTGGTTTTGAGTCATTGAATGAATCTGGGTATAAAAATTATGTCATAGGTAAAATAAGGTTAGCAGAAGACTTCTTCTGGGTCACCTCTCATCTCCGGTGTAGCTGATTTGGAGGAGGGGTGGGATAGACCAATGTAATCATATGCTTGATTTAATGATGATGACATTAAATATTTTCATGGTAGACTAGCTTGGTAGCCTGTCGAGTCAAAATTCTGCCTTACCCATGCAAAAAATGATTATACCCATTAGGCCAAGGACAACAATGTCTTTTTCCACTTTTAAAAAGAAAGAACTATAAGAGATACAAATTCAGATATGACACAGATACAGCAAAAAATGTATAATTCTGAAATTTATTGTACAATCTACCTGGATTGTTTCTGCTACACTTTATGACTGTTGTATCAGTTGGGGTATTGCTTAATTTCAGTTAAATATCATCAAAAATGGAAGTCTGCCACAAAACTAAGACATGGATTTTGAGCTACTAATCTTTCAGTGGAATTACTGCCAAGACTTTGGTTCAGTTTACTTTAAAATTAAGTATTGTTTGCAAATCCAAATTCTAGATATGGGATGTGATTTTGAATAAAAATTCTTGCCATATCTCTGTGCCAGTCATGGCATCCTACACTGATTTTGGTGTGATATCTGAATATAAATATATTCTAAAAATGCTTCACACCATGACACTGAATATCAAATGAAATCAATTTCTTCAGTTATCTATAACTTTGTCTTTCCTTGTTATGTGCATATATTATATACACACATACAAAACGCAGTTCAGAGAATTTACTATACAAGGATTCAACAGTGTTACACAGACAAAGGTGACAACAATGTCTCATTTATGGGTGCTAGAGATTATGTCAGAACAGACATTAAATCTGAATCTGTAACCTCAATATAGGGATTCTGTTCTCCTTGCCACCTACATGTGAGCATGCTTCATGCCGACCCATCAGAGTGTAAGAACGTTTCTACACCATTTAGGACAAGTCAGATCACACCTGTCAAGTGTGATTCATAGAGATAAGGCAACAGGTTTATTGAGAGATAGTTGCCATAGCAAACAGGTAGTGAGTTCAGTTTTGTATGAATCAAAAGAAGAGAAATAACCACCAAAATAGCTAGGCGCTACCTTCAGTATGCTATGTGGTTTCTTTCTTCTGCAAATATTATAGAGCCAGCGCTATACAAATCACCAAGTCATGCCGTATACCTCATAGAGGTGATACTGTACTTTCGGTTCTAATACTGATGAGCTACCAAAACACCAGATCCCTCTCTCAAACACATTTCTTAAACATTGTAGACATATTCTAGATACAATATGCTTTACAACGTCTTGCGCACAGAATTGGCAACCTATTTAGACAAAAAATTCTTTTTTTTTTTTTTAAGAAGAAAAAGGTATGAAACTGATGCAAAAAAAAAATTTGAAACCAAATCAACCATGAACAAGCCAGTTGTAACAACACTAGTAGAATGTGAACAGTGGCATGAAAACAGAATAGTATCAATTACTTTCTAATTTAATGCATTTTAAATATATCATGAACATCTGAGAAAAGGAATAAATAATACCACTACAACTGGAAAGGAAAAAACAAGATGGTTCATGCAATTAGCTAGTTTTAGCCCAAAAATCAGTTATTCTGCAAACAGAACCAGCAGTAAAAACTACACTACAATATATTAATACACTGTTATTAACTATTAACTTTGATTTCAAAGGACTTCAGAGGGTCCATGTGTGATATACACACTCAAGACACAGTCTCTAAAGCAAGTCAACTGTATGATAAGCGGACAAATGCCATCAAGAATATCTCTGCCAGAACTGTAAATGAAAAAAAACCCACACACCAAAAAATTCCAACCTAGCCAAGTCTTGTATTTTATTTGCAAAAACCACCCAATACATGAAAAGATGTTGCAGATCAACTCGAACTGCAAACCTCCTCTGAAGAAAATGTCTTCAAAATTGCACTAAAATATTATTGTTGCTTCAGAGCTTCTCACCTATATTACTTTTACTCAGATTGCAAATCGAGTAAACTGAAGTAAATAATTCACTAAGTTGTGATGGTCTGGTTGTTTCCCTTTTCTTCCAAATTCAAATTCCAGAAACAGAATTTGAAGGTCAAGCTAAGTGACCTTCTAGCTTTTCTATTGATTCTGATTGAAACATGTTCTTGTTCCACAGGCTATCATTTACTTATCACTCTACCCCAGAAAACTATCATCTTGGCACTTCTCTTCCCTGCTTATATGCTCCCTCCCCACTTCACTCTACAGGAACCAGCTACCTCCTTCCTCATATAACCTGAGACCAATTTTATTTAGTTTTGAAGTTTGTTGTTTCTATTTCAGATCCAAAAAAGGGGCTTCTGTGACCAAATGCCACTTTGCCAACTGTAATAATTATTCCAGGCAAACATATCACCTGGACCTACAATTCCAATCTAGCATCTGGTAGGTAAGACATACACAGTCAGTAATATCAAAAACTTCTGTGTAGTTCTTTTAATAATTCAGAATGAGATAATGAGATTAAGACATTATTGCCCCACTTTACACATCCTCTGCAATTATTTTATGGCATTTGTACAGACTGCATTGCATAGTTACTCAAGTGATGCAACTCAGATTTGTGCATAAATGAATAAAAGACATTACAGGTTAAGACATCGATAAAATGCTAGCAAGGGTTAAATTCCATTTAAATCCTCAGACAATTGAGTCACATGACTGCTACTGAATGTGCTCTTTGCCTCAAGCCTTAAGCTTTTCTTTGTAATGTGTCTTGATTTGCAAAGGAGCAAAGAACAAAATAGCTAGGAAATATTATTTCTTTCCTCATGCTGAAGTGAGGGAAAGAAGGGAGAGTAAGATTCAGTATGCGTAGCAGACTCCGTAGTGAAATCAAAGAACCCAGAGTATAAAGAAAATTTAAAGCAGTTGCATCAAAAATGATAATTATTTACTCACTAGAGTATTACTCACATTGAAACATTGAAAATTTCAGATGAAAACCTTTTAATTAACCTTTTAAGGACCCTTTTAATTTTTAGTTATTCCATTTTAAAGGAGATAGCCATTTGCTATAAAGAAAAAGTTTTGTTAAAAACCCAGTCATCCAGTGAAAAAGCAGAACACTTGTTGAGTATCTCAGCCTTCTCCTTATCCATTGTTACCAGTTTGCCAGTCTTGCTTGGCACTAATATGGATATTAGCATAAGCACTCTACTCATTTGCAATCTGAGATAAATAATATGGAAAACTTAGGACTATTAATAAAGTATTAACATTTTTTTCTCTTCCAGTTCCAGTTTTGTTCTGAACAAGACTGGAAACTAGCAGGGGTAAATAAATCACCATCCTTGTGCTATTTACCAAGCTGACATAAAAAGCACTGAAATCTGATAAAAATTTTTAATATCTTTCTTACTGCTGCCATGAAGAGGCAAGAGATTCAGAAAAAGAAAACAAAACTGAACTGCAAGTGCATTAGAATCACTATAACTGCATCTCACTAGAATCAATTCACTGACAATACTGGCTGCGAACAGGCAGCATAGATCAGGTGGAGCAAAATTTTCAAAAATCTCACCATGCCTTTGGAGCGTTTAGCCTAAGTTTACCACATGTGATCCTGAATTTTTACTCTCTCTCTCTCTCAACAAATGACTGCTCAGGTCTAAAAAACAGTACAAGCAAAATATAAAATGTTGCTATGACACTAAACATCATTCTCACATGTAGTCTCCATATGACTCCATATGGATGTCAGCATTTTATCACTTACCCTCATACTTCTGACTAATGGTTAAATAGTAAGTTTTTGCAGTGAAGACAAGAACTATTAGCCTGTTTATGCATCACTTCAGTGAACTGAATGGCTTACTGGGGATACGGTACGACTAACATGAGATGAAGGAAAAAGCTTTATGTCACTGCACTTCAAATTAATTTCATGCTTAAAAAGATGGTATGACTATGTAATCTGGCACAATCCTGTTCTCTTCATGGTGACCAGTCCTGTGTCAAGTTACCCTACAAAGGCTACCAAATTATGGAAAGCACTGGATCAATGCTGTTTAAATACCAGTTTTACCTTGATTCCATGGGTTACATTTTCAGTTAAGAATTTCCTTAAAAATTACTCATCCAGAGTCTGATAGTTAAAGTAAATCCAAGTGAGTAAAAAACAGAATTACCACTAATAAAAAATAATGGTTAGTTCATGACAGGATGCAATAATGATACTCTAACATTGTTATTGACTTGCCTAATCCTAGGAAAATCCTTCTAATTTATTTTTATAGACAATCACTCTGCAGTACAGCAAGCAGAGTTTGTGCATAAACAAGATGACCTAGTTTTCAACATCTGCAAGTCTTAGCTTGAAGCTTGTTTGTTACTTGAAAAGGCAATTAAAATTTAAACAAGTGTGAAAGAACAAACTCTTTTTTTTCCTTGAATTTCTGTGAAAAAAACAGTTATGCATTAACTAACATGCAATAAGTCACATCAGAATTCAAAATAACAGAGGATAATTAACAGTTGTATTCTTTGAGAATAAAACAAATCCCAGACAGATACTAAATTGTATGCAGAAATCCACAAGAACAGTAGAGGTAAACATTTCAGGAGACTTGGTTGAGTAATTCCTTTCAAATCATAAACCACGTAAAGGAAGTATAATTCCTCATTCTTCAAGTAAGAAATAAACTCTGAGCTGATGAACAAAGTGACCTGTATGAAACTTTGTATGGAATTCCTTAAAAATCAAGGCACTCAACTTGGAACAGACAAATGTTTCATATGAAAGGTGACTTCTAAACATCAGTAAGTACTTACATAGACAAACGTTTTCCTGTTTTCTTCTATTTGTAATTTTTTTTTTCAGTGCACTTGCATCTGTTAGTATTTAACCATGCATTTCAGGATGGATTTACTTTTATTTATTGAACACATTACTTATTACAAGGTGAAAAGTGATTACACAAACCAAAACAATTTCTCTTCCAAAGAGCTTTTAAACCAGATAAACACAGGGAAACAAAGGAAAACCTGTCAAAGGACCAAGGGGCATTACAGCACCCATTTTTCAAGGAAGCTAAGGAATCAAAGTCATTTATAGCTCTTTGCTGTCCTGAAAAGCATTCTGGAAGACAGAGGTGCCAAAACTTATTGTATGTTAGTTATACTAACAAACTATTCTGAGTAAATTCAGCTCCATCCCTGTCACTGTTCCAAAGGATGGCTTTTTAGTTGAAGCACAAATGCTGAAGTCAAAAGAACTATATTCTGTTACCAGCTCCTTCACAGAACTGCAGACTTTTGACCAAGAATGTTAGGTATTTTCTTTACTTCATTCTGCATGAAGAGTCCAAATGCCACCATTTACACAAATGCACTTTAACATCTACCTAGACAAGTGTACTAGACTTTTCCCATGAAACTACTTTTTTAGGTAAGGCATACAAACTATTTTGATGACAAAATCTGACATCCTACAGACAAATGCACAATAATATGAATGCTTAAGATTTCTGCTCCCACAGACTATGGCCTTCATAAAAGAAATAATTGATAAATTAAAGATGAAGGATGGGAAATAGTGTAATCACGGGAAATTAATTCTCCTCTAAAATTAAGTATACATTGCCATTCTTTGTGAACTTACATTTAAAATTTCAAATACTATTCAACATATAAATAAATTATCTGATTATATAAACAGCTTATCTCAGGTGCATTAAAGGAATATAGAAGACTAGAGGCTGAGGTTGTCATTAGTGCAGAAATGTCAATATTAGCATTTCCACATTGTACATTTATGTACATTCTGTTCCTTATATTTGTCTTAAATTCACTCTTTGGATTGTCCTGATTTCTTTATTTTTAATTACAAACCTCTTTGGCCTTTTTCTCTTACTAATATAAAGTATTTTCAAAGGATAAAAGAGAAAAGCCATGTAAATATATGCTGGTTACTTCAACAGTGGTCCTGGGTAAAATAGAATGGAAAATAAAGACTGCAATCAGTTTAGAATTAGAGATGCCACAATAACTGATGAGTACCGGAACAGCTTTAGGAGAACTAAGTCTTGCCAAACACTGTTTTTTTCTGAATACAGATTTATTTGATTAAAGTAACTGTATTGACATTAGATGCCTTGCAGAAGCCTGTTAGTAGGCTTACATGACATTCTGAGAAAAAAAAAAATCAGTACTATGAAAAAAAAAACATATAGGGTCTGAAACCGATTATATCTACGTAAGTTACAGGTATCCATAGGTAAATGTAAATGAGATGCTACTAATACAAGGAGCATTCCCATGTAACTCCTATGTGGCTGGTTTTGGCCAACAGTAACACAGGCTTTTTATTGTAGATTTTTATTGTAGACTGGAACATGGTCTGCATCACATTCTGCCATACTCACTTGAGAAGAAAAGGAAAAAGGTGACAAACTGAAAGTTATCAGAAAAAAAAGAAAGAGTCAAGGAACAATTTTAGACCTTAAATAATGACAAGTGAAAACTGTACTTCACATACTAATTACTTTATCCAACTGAATACTGAAGCAATGTGATTATCATCTACATATTCTTACATGCAGAAGAGATTCCTTTTACATTTTTAAGATGTAAAGTATTATGACATCATATGGTTTGCACACTCTTCTATTCAGTATCATAATCTAGTAATAGATGCAAAGCCTAATACTGAGTCTTGGAATTCTTGTACAATACTTGCATACAAAAAGTTTCAGCTACAGCTCTGCAAAAATCACCCCTTTCACAGAATCACAGAATCACCTAGGTTGGAAGGGACCTTTTAAGATCATCTAGTCCAACCAATGAAAAAAAAAA
>JAOXNO010000078.1:20485106-20569299 GCA_028565335.1 Limnodromus scolopaceus | reverse complement strand
GCATCCACGACTTCCCTGGGCAACCTGTTCCAGTGCCTCACCACCCTCACAGTAAAGAATTTCTTTCTGGTGTCTAACCTAAATCTCCCCTCTTCCAATTTAAAACCATTGCCCCTTGTCCTGTCACTACACTTCGTGACAAAGAGTCCCTCTCTGGCTCTCCTATAGGCTCCCTTCAGATATTGAAAGGCTGCTATAAGGTCTTCCTGGAGCCTTCTCTTCTCCAGGCTGAACAACCCCAGCGCTCTCAGTCTGTCTTCATAGAGGAGGTGCTCCAGCCCTCTGATCATCTTTGTGGCCCTCCGCTGGATGCGTTCAAATAGGTCCATGTCCTTCCTGTGTTGAGGACTCCAAAGCTGGACATAGTACTCCAGGTGGGGTCTCACAAGCACAGAATAGAGGGGCAGAATCACCTCCCGCGACCTGCTGGCCACACTTCTCTTGATGCAGCCCAGGACATGGTTGGCTCTCTGGGCTGCCAGTGCTCATTGCCAGCTCATGTTGAGCTTCTCATCCACGAGCACTCCCAAGTCCTTCTCCTCAGGGCTGCTCTCCAGCCATTCTCCACCCAACCTGTATTTGTGCCTGGAATTGCCACATCCCAGGTGCAGGACCCTGCACTTGGCTTGGTTGAATTTCATGCAATTTGCATGAGCCCACCTCTCAAGGCTGTCCAGGTCCCTCTGGATGGCATCCCTCCCCTCCAGCGTGTCAACAGCATCACCAAGCTTGATGTCGTTGGCAAACTTGCTGAGGGTGCACTCTATCCCACTGTCCATGTTTCCAACAAAGATGTTGAACAGCACTGGTCCCAGTACTGACCCCTGAGGAACACCAATCGTCACTGGCCACCGATGGACATTGAGCCCTTGACCACAACCCTTTCAGTATAGCCATACAGCCAGTTCCTTATCCACCGAGTGGTCCATCCATTGAATCCATGACTTTCCAATTTTGAGACCAGGATGTCGTGTGGGACAGTGTCAAATGCTTTGCATAAGTCCAGGTAGATGACATCTGTTGCTCTGCCCTTGTCCACCAAGTGTGTGGCAGTATTGTAAAAGGCCGCAAAATTTGTCAGGCACGATTTGCCCTTATAGTGGCCACCTAGCTGTTTTGACTAGTATAGTTCTTGGTTTTGAATTCCCTAATGCGTTAAATCTCAGATTGTCTGTAAATGTTTCCATTAAAGCTGCTTATACTAAATGAAAATTGTGTTGTGCAAAAATTTTATTAGGCCATTCTTTCTTTTTACTGTCACACCTCAGTGCCAGATGAACACTTCCCATCAACTGCTGACAGACTGGACCTATGAAAGCTGAAACTGGAAAATTTTTTTCATGGGTCTGTACAGAGGAGTAAAGTCCTGGTGGGAAAGATACCAGAACTCACTGGTCTGAGCACAACTGAATAAGTTTATGGGGAAGCACATGAGCATAGGATGCACTGCTGCTCCAGTGATGGATTTCACTGCAGCTTCTTTCCACATTTCATTGCATTGTACACACCCACCTGAGATTCATGTACATACACAGATAGTGATTTTTTTTTTTTCCCCACCATATTATCTGAAGGTAAGAGAAATCACAGAATCATTTAGATTCGAAGGGACCTCTTGAGATCATCTAGTGCAACCCACTTGTGCACACAGGGTCACCCAGAACAGGTTGTGCAGGACCACGTCCAGACAGCTTTTGAATATCTCCACAGATGGGATGGAGACTCCACAACCTCTCTTGCCAATCCATATCAATGTTTGACCATCCTCACAGTAAAAAAGGTTTTTATTTTGTGTTTTAATCTGTGCCCATTGCATCTCATCCTATCAGTAGGTACTGCTGACAAAAGTCTAGCTCTCTCTTCATTCTCTCCCAGCAGGTACTTATACACATTACAAGATCCCTCCTGATCCTTCTCTTCTCCAAACTGAAAGTTCCGGTTTTCTCAGCCTCTCTTCATACGACAGATGCTCCAGTCCCTTCATGATCTTTGTGGTCCTTCTACGGACTCACTCCAGGAAGTGCGCATATTTCTCATATTAGAGAGCTCAGCAGTGGATATGATATATTACTCCATATATGACTCACCAATGCTGAATATAGAGGAAAAGGATCACTTGCCTCAACCTGCTGGCAGTACTGTTCCTAATGCAGACCAGGATGCCATTGGATTTCTTTGCTGTGAGGGTACATTGCTGGCTCTTCTTCAACTTGTTGTCCACCAGGACCCCAAAATCCTACTCTGCAGAGCTGACTTCAAGCCGGTTGCCCCCCAGTGTGTACTTGGAGGACTTGGCACTGTCTTTTGTTGAACATCATGAGATTCCTCTCTGCCCAATTCTCCAACCTTTCCAGGTCCATCTGAATGGCAGCACAACCACTTGGTGTGTAGTATCGTGTAGTAACTCCTCAACATTTTTGCATTGTCTGAAAATTTGCTGCGTTTGCACTCTGTCGCATCACCAGGTTATTAACAAAGAGGTTGAACAGTACTGGCCCCAGTATCAGCCCCTGGGGTACACACCAATTAGTGACTTGCCTTTAACTGAACTTTATACTCTAATGTTATTCTTTAGCAATTAACATAAGAACTTTGGTTTGTTTGCTTCAAATTCATTATTTATATTTTTTATTGGTTCAACAAATTCCATTAATATTAATACACATGCTATCAATTAAGTAACTTGAGTACAGTTTTTCTATTTGACCATCTGCAGCAAAATGCAGAGGAAATCTACTACAAAGCCTAAGAGGACATGGATTTAAAACAGAGACTATCTAAAGACAGGTTTAAGTCACTGTGTCCTCAATCTGTGGCATCAATTTCTAAAGATGTTTTTATACTGTGTTGTCTTTGTAATATTAACAATACTATGCATATTTTATCACCATTTCCCTTTTGACAGAACTAGGTCTCCATAAACACATACAGATCTGGAAGCAGAGAAAAAATGTTTGAAAGCAAGCATCTCAAATGTTGGGTAGCATATAAAAGCTAAAACATTATCATTCCTTTTACCATTACTGGCCTCCTATTATACAAGGAGTTATGCTGGATTTTCTTTTTGATATTAGTACCACAACAGGAAGCCAAAATTATAAGACCTTTTTTTCTGAAAGCAAAATTGCTGTTAAATTCTGTCACAAACCACTTTTTCCACTTAGAACTGGCAGTAAAGCATGTGGGGAACATCCTTGAATTCAGACTAAGCTACAGGACCTTTGCCATGAGACCAAAGAGTCTTACTACTCATAATTCCACATTTTACTTCATTTAGTTATGCACAGTCACTGATTTTTTTAAGTCACTTATTTTTCAAGAACATTATCCAGAGGAATACTTGAAGTTTTTGATAACACATTTCTGGTATCAGGATTTTCTTCAGCTAAGTTCAGATGCTCCAACACCATCAAGATCTACTACAGTTTCAACTCCATGGAGTGCCCTTTAGACCAAGTAAATCTAAAGGTAAACTCAATTAAAAACCAAACCAAACACAACACCATCACAAACAACCACGAACACCAGTAACAAGGCAAGAAATATCCTTGTAAAAAATATACTTAAATCCTCCATGCCTTTAGTGCTGTTAAGCCACTCAGGAAGGACCAAACTCAGAGACTGGATTATGCTTGGTCAACTACTACAATACTAAGCAGACTTCTTCTATGAAGGTTGTATTACTCAAAAGGTCCTCTCAATACAGAGAATTTCATCCCATTGAGTCCAATGTATGCAATCAGCAGGGTAAAAGTAGTGTTTGAGCTATACTTCTGGATTCAAGGTTGCCCAATAACTAGATCCATATTGTATAAACTCATTCCTTGCTACACATAGATGTTAAGTGCTTTGATCAATACTCAACCATGCATTTTGCCCATGTATCTAGCTGGGTGTTATTCTCTGCCCACTCAGAGTATTTATATCTATGTATGTACTAGATGTGTTGCTGTGCTTCAGTAAGTTACTTAACACTTTAAAATGCTGTACATAAAAAAGCTACTGTTATTTTAAAGGAAATAAAATTCTCAGAAACAGCTATTCAAAACAAAGCCATCAAGAAAGCGTTTTTAAAATGTGTCATGTTAAATACTTGCTTTGTAGATTATTTACTTATATTATTAAACATCAATTAAAAAATGTACTGCAATGGAATGTATTGAAACACACAGATAGGTGCAAAATATGTATGAAAATTATGACTGAAATATCTTACAATTTGAGAAGAAAAAAAGGAATAAAGTAACTTATTTTTAAAAAAATTGTATATAATACATGCACAAAACACAAATTAAGAGACAGGTAAAAAAAACACTGAAAAGAACTTTGCTCTTGTATAATACCTACTGAGACAGTTTTAAATAGGTTTCTCATTATTTGTAAAGAAACTGTTGAGGCTCTTGCACCTAAAATTAGACTTACTATATCAGTTATGTTTCAATTCTTGGCTGCGACATTCTTTCAGCCTGCCCTTACACTGCACTCTTGTGAGCTAATGTGGTAATGCAATAGCTGAAGATGACTTGTTTCAACAGTACGCGGTTTCTTCACTACAGAGATGCACAATGGGAAAAGAATGATTTAGCAGTTGCACGCATGGGAAACCTCCTTGGCCTTAGTTTATTGCTGTTGGAGGATTCAGCAAGAAGAACATATTTAACACACCTGCAAGCATTCTGTAGATCACTCTAGGTACTGTAGATCAGGACTACTAAATATTTATTTAGCAGATAAAACTGACAGAAGACAAAGCAGCCAGACAAGCTTTTGATATCATATTATGGTTCAAAAATAATTATTCATGAAATAATCATGGAAAAAAAAGTAATTGATTTTAAGTGGAAATAACCTGCTGCAACTCATTATGCAATCCCACCTCTTAGCTGTAACAGGAATCAAGATATTCAACTCCATAGGAATGTGTGTTTCTTAGCTTTAAGCATACCTGTGCTTATCCTGCCTGTAATGACTGTGACCACACTAGCACACTTCTGAACCAAATCTGGTGAACTGTACCAATAACCTGCTGCCACTACCTGGATCATGCAGATGTTTCCAGTTTTATAATCAGTTGTGCTTATGATTTTAAGGTAACAGCAGTAATCTTAAAATCAAAATAATATGATATTTCTGTCAGGAAATCAACAATTGGAAAGCCTAGGCAAGGCCATTCAACTCGTTTTCAGTTATACAAATCACATGCTTATTTGTATATGCTATGCTAGTAAAAACATGTAATGAGGAAAAGAGGAAAGGAATTAATGGAGGATCATCTTAAATAGCTAGAACCACAATAGTGCTAATCCATAACTATAACAATGGAAACTCTAGCTGCGGTCCTTTCTGCAATGTCACTAATGGTTGCTGTGGAAATAACAATGTCATTAATCCAAAACTGAAAGCAGGGAGTGCCTGGAAACTCAAAGCCCAGCCTGCAGTATCTCCAGTGTTAAATTTATAATGTTAAAATTTATTTACAGGATTGTATTTCTCACCATAAATCATATTCTCTCAATCCTCTTTTCTGCCTCCCACCCAGCTGCACCTCCACCCACCCTTCTTCAAGGCTGTACTGTTTGTGCAAGGTAATGTTCATCGCTGCATATAGTAAAGTGATTCTACCTTCTGTTACCCAACAGTGCTTCTTTTTCACTCTGTATCATTAATACTTAGTCATAAGCTATTATTCATTCTCTGAACTCCTAAAATGAGATATCACTGATAGATTTATATCCTTAGCAACCGCACATAATATGGAGAACTGTATTTTGCTCAGCTGTATCATCACATGTTCCTATTTCTGCTTGCAAACAGATCTTGTTGTTGTTGAAGAATGTGTGTCAACAACAGGCTTCAACAAGATATTTCATACCAGTTAATATTTAAACCATGTTTTTATATCCCCAGCAATGTTACTAGTTTGAGTTACTGCAGTCTTTCAGCCCAAAAGTAGATCCCTCTGTCAGCTAGTACTAAGTCAAGTACCTATTAAGCCTTGGTTCCAGTACAAAAATATATATATGCATATGTATCTATGCATTATGTAGCTAGCCTTAAATAATACTGCCTCTTTATACGTAACAGCATGGCAGATATGTTAAATTGCACTAAATTTTCACTAAAACAGTGACAATTATTCCCATAAACATAGATGCTGCTTTTTATTTTAAGACTACATATTTACTATATTTTACTCAAATCTCTCTCCACATACACAGCTAGGAGTGCCCCAAATAGAAGATGTAAGATTGTGAAACTCTTGAGAGCAAATGAAATTCTTTCAACTGTCACAATCAAACTTTATACTCATTAGAAAAAAGTGCAGGATGTGTAAGGACTTTAAAAAATAATTTATCTAACTTTAGACACATGTTTGCATTAGCATACTTTCATATAATAAAGGAAGGGGTGTTAGAAGACCACCTTTTGTAATGCTAAGCATGAGCTGGATTCAGTGAAGTCAGCTGGTCTTTCAACATAGACCCAACCTGAATGGACCCTCTATCATCTATAATTTATCTCTTTCCTAAGACAGTAACAATGTTCAGAAATGAGGAGAGTTATAAGGTCAGAGAATATACTACAACGGCAGGAATACTTTAAAGGGGCCATGTTATAAATTCTCCATTCTATAAGGAAAATACGTCTACTGTTCTTGTTTCTTTGTTCATGCAGTACTATAGCAACATCTTCTTCCATGCACAGACACAGCAGGTACGACCTGCTTCCTTTTTCCGTATACACAACCATGTTAAAAAACCCACACACACCCCAAAAAAACTACTATAAAAATAATTTATGCAGTCATGCATTACAAAATACTACCATTTTTCTTCATTTGGCCCTCTTTTTGTTATTCTTTTGCCAGAGCCTCACTTTCTTAAACCCTTCCAACAACATTCAGAGCCACTGCAACTTAGTCACAAATACTCTACACCCAAAGCAGACAGAAAGTATGATCTGAATTTTGAATAAGGGAAAAGAAAACTACAGGAACCACTGTTGTTCCCTCAGGCTCCAAAGACAACCAGAAAAGCCCATTACCCACTTTCTCCAAGGGTATTATAAACTCAGACTCAAGGAGGTTTTCAGTTCCGCTATGAAGTAACCTGTTCCTTCTGGGGTCCAACCACGTTTCTGCTTACCTTGCTAAGGAAAAATAACTATTGTTCAACAGTTTTGTATTTCTCCGTGTAAGCTCACAGTTCCTTCAGAGGAAGGCAGGCAGAAATGGGGGAGCAGGTAAAATGTTGTTTCTTGAAGAGCAGAGGATAAAGTCAGGCTTCTGAAGGGATAGCAATAATAGCAGTATGGGACTAAAAGGTGTAGGGAAGTACTAAACTCTTAAACCAGAATTACTTTTTTTTTATCAAATAAGATCAAATTACGGAGGGGGGAACAAATTAAATAAATACAGCCGTCGTATTACATGCTACCTCTACTTCTATCAAAGAGATGTTCTCAGGTAAATTATGCACCTTGTATGCCAAGCTCTTCAAAAAGGTGCCAGTTTAGTATTTCATATAGAGAAAGTATGGTTTTGGCCTTGAGAGGGAGATGATATTTTGTAATGCCTTCAGCTGAATTTGTCTGTTGAACATAGATATATGTATATATATCATGAATATATTCATACAATTGCAGACACAGTTATCAACATTTCCTCCTCTTCCTCCCATTGAAAATGCTACTTTGAGTGTTAAATAAGTCTCTCCTGTCAGTTTTCTGTACTGAAAATAGAAAAAGATTTTTTTTTATTAGCAAATACTTTATTGTTATAATTGTATGCAGTTATCCATTCCTTTAGTTAGTTGTTATTGCCAATGGAGATGATTCTTAGTCTTTCCCCAGTGACGTTGTATTTGTCACTATTCTGGGCATTAATCCAAGTCCAAAGATAGGAATGAAAATTATAGGCTCTTCCTACATAGCTTTCCTTTTTAGCAACTTCATGCAGGCTCCACATTAGCAACATCTAACTTCTCTCAGATTTCTTTCTACAGAAGTCACTCTCCAAAGGGATCAAAACTGAAACAAATTCAGCTCATTGCTATAAGGGAATTTATTCTTTAACTTCTTACTGAAAATACGCTTCTTTTTTTCAAATACAAATAAAGCTAGCAGTTTTTTGTAGTTGTTTTCCTGTAGCATTTCCTATAGTATCTATCTCATGACTATCTAAGGAAAAATATTACTGGAATTTTCTTCACAATACTTCTACAGAATGGAAAATATCATTATCCTCATTTTAACAGTAGGGAACTCATGCACAGAGAAAATGTACTGCATATTCAGCATCATAAGAGAAGATTATGCTGAAATCAGGAATACCTTTCTGAAAATACAATCTTTCTCATTCCTACTTCTTTCAGTGTTTTGGAAAATATTTGTTATATTTTCTTAGCACTGTTCCATGCTTATTAAACGGAATGCTGAATGCAACTTTTTAATTTGATCTTATTCATCACACTGCCTTAATGAGTAAGAGCCCCAGGCACAGGTCAGGATTCATTCTGCCAAAATGTTAAAAAACTACCAAGTTGGAAATGCTAAAAGTACTAAGTATTAACTAACTGAAAAAAATAGATAACCAAATTTAATTCATTCTTAGTCTGAATTAATTGACAAGTTTATTTTGAAGCAGGAGACAGAACTAAGGTGTCACTGATACCATCTGTCATTTATGCTTTGACACAGAAAAGGGATTTGTAAGGCATCCTACTGCTAATGGAAAATTTCTATATTCAATTATATGGAGCCCCTACATAGTAGTATGGGTATATTTGGCTAAACATTGCTCTCTATAGGTTTACTAAATCCCTTGGATCGTATCACATAGACACTTTAAAAGAGATTTGCTGTTTCCCTGAACTTTAAATGGACATATTGACAACACAACACTAGGTCTCTCTTAAGACCCTTCCTCTTTCTTCACTTCTCTTTATTTATAATAATGAAAAAAGAAGGAAACCATACTCGCATTTAGCTTTTCAAACTCACTCTAAAATAAAATCAAGAACTGTTGCCTAAAACTTCTTGGCTGCCTTTCACAATGAAATGTATTCATTTAGGGTTAAAATGAGCCGTCAGATATGATTACAAATTGAACGGTGATTGGGAACCACTTAATCACCTAACTAAGATAAAACCTTACAAGTGGCAAATCAGAAAATACTTCTGAAAGAAAAATCTGAGAGGCTGCAAACAATCAAAACAGAAACTAAATGGCAGAGAAGTCATTAGCAAAACAGCATCTGACAAGCCCAATTGCCTCCTACTTATTTTTATCCTACCATTTTAAAATCATCACTTCCCACAGTCCATTCCTAGTTTTCTCCCTCTTTCCTCCTTCCCCTTGCTAGCCCTTTTGGCAAAGTGAAAACTACTGTTCTTCTATTCCTTCTCAAAACACATCAGTCATTCACTTACTAACCCCCTCCAAACCTGGATTGCTGTAGAACCTACTACACGACTTCACACATGCATATCTGGCAGAATTTTTTGTAAGTAACAAAAACACACAAGAAGCATAGAAAAATAACCCATTACATCCTACAGGTGTATGTAATTTGTTAGCTCTTATGCACATTCATACAATACCATAGAGCATTTAGGAGTTACGCCACTGACTTCACTTTGTCCAAGTTTTCTTCATTAATACTCTATCCATAAATCAGATTTTAAAATAACAAACAAACAAAAACTTATGTGGAGCTCACAGTTTCTAAAAGCATAGCAAAAATGTTCAGTCATTTGGTACATCATAAATAAACTATAATCTGTTTGTTGCCTGTAACATTTTACACTGCAAATATCTTAAATACTTACATAGCTTGTTTCAAACACCAACTTTCTTCATCAGATTTGCAACATCTTATCTCCTCACCCTCTGCATAAAAACAAAGAGAAACATGAGTTTGAAAATGATCAAGACTCATAAATGGACAAACATTTGTAAGGAATGCCAAGTTACTAAGATTGTTATGAAGAAGCCAGCAAAAGACAGCAGGGGTTTGACTAATATCTGACACAATCATCACTTACTATACTTAATTTTTGTCATATTTTTATAATATGACACTCTCTTTTGAGAAAAAGAATTGGAACAGTATCACTTGATTTTATTTTTATTTTCCTTCCCTGACAAATCTTTTCAAATTTGTCAAAATGCCCACAATGGATTCTGAGTTCAGGCACTGTTTTCACCATTTGTTTTCAATTATCATTGTGTTTGTAGAAAACTTTCTCACTATGGCCTGTATAAGCGTTAACTGCAGTGAGTGCGGATCCTGACACTGATTTCAGTGCTTACCACATACCACCTACATTAAGCTACATATGTCCACAGCTCAATGAGGGGGCTCCTTAGGGCTTTGTAGTACATAACCAAAAGAAATAAAATATTGCCCCCTAGTGCCTACAGGACAAAGCATGTCGTTTGCAAGCAACTGACTTTTAACAGTCTTAAAAATAGAGTCTTTCTATGGGAATTTGCAGCAGAAGCATGGAAGATTGCAATAATGCATAAGGCCCTACAAAAAGCTGTGCTCCGTAACCCTTGCTGGGTGAGCTCATCACAATATAGCTCAGAAATGAGTTGTGTGAGTATACACCTGAGTAAGAACCACTCAGCTCTGCAAAGAGGAATTAAACACATTAGCAAAGAACTTCAGGAAATAATTAATATTGTGTATTAGGGATACAATGGATATGCATATCAAAATATGAGTAAAATGGGTCTTTTTACACTCAAAGTATATTATGTTCTTAACTGGAAGAAGAATGCGGAGTAAACAGACATTAGTTTTCCAAACAAGCCCATAGCTTATCATTTAAAGGCAGCATTTTTTCAGCTACTACAGGTATATATTTAGTTCACCATCCACATCAGAAAACACAGAAGAGATACTACCTAAAAAGCAAGGGAATCATGCCATTGATTAGAATTCATTCTGACGACTTTCGACAGAAATGTGTCGAAAAACACAGAAAAGCAGGGCCAAAACAACAAGTGTTACTAACAGAAATTAATACAGTAACACCAATTTTAATCCTTTGAAAACAAAAGCAAGTAAGTAGTAATCAAAGCAACTTGTTTTATTGCATAAGGGCTGCTAAGGCACTGGAGAAATACTATAGTAAAAGCTTTACAATTGCACATGGCACATGCACATGTCATCAGGGAATCACAAACACTCAGCATAATACCAGCACTTGCAGTATCATCAGCTTCTGCTACAGTTAAGAGAGTTGAAGCAATTAAGCTAACCAACTGGTAACCACAATGCCATTACTCTCAGCATAAATCAAAACTATGCATGTAGCAAAGAAATTTTAGCACACTTCACATAAATACCCTGTACACGTAAATACATGCTCGCCAAACATGTCTCTCTGCCCTTACCTTCCATTCTCTGAACACTGAATGCCTTCAGGCTGGCTGCTGGCTAGCATGTTATCAGTCATTTGCACCTTACTCTTGCCTCCCTATCTCCTACTTGTCTTTATTGCATCTATATTCTTTCATCTAAAATAATTCTACAATATTATGTTTTTATGTCTATAATCCTGTAGTCAGAAATGTAAATAAAAAGCCTAAAGATCCCACAGTTCAGCTCCTCATGACAATATTCCTTTATCTGCTATTGCACATTAGCAAATAACCCATGACACACACTGTACATGAAAATTCCTTTAATCATTATCAGGTCAGCAATCTCTACCATCTAGGAAAAAAATAAATCTGACCTTAAGGGCTCACAGGAAAATAAACATTTAAGAAGAACGACAGAGATTGGTATAAAGTAAAACTAAGATGCCGGATAAGAGGAAAAAGATAGTAGATACTAAAAGCTGAAGTCTCTAATGAAGAAGCAGGGCAAACCATCTTTATAATCCAAGGCTGTAGACAAATACCATTGTCTCCATTTAGTCAACACTGAAGGGGCACAGAGTGACATAACTGAGTAAGCTGGTTTTATTATGGTGACAGCTTCAGGCAGCTACCTAAACCCATTCTTATATGTCTTCATGAATTAAAATAGCTTTCATGTTTTTTCCTGACAACTAGTCAACTTTCCCCACCAGACACCAGAATAAAAATTTATCTCCTGAATATGAGGCATATTGAGATAATTTGTTTATATTTTTGGTAGACCTGGTTGAAAATACTGAAAAAAAAAATCTTACCTTGGCTTTTGAAACCAAAACCATTGCAAAGCAACTGTAAAAGCCTTCTCAAGAACATTCCTTTTCTACAAAACTAGCTGGTTTGTGGAAAGCAATGCCTGTTACCATTTACTTTTAGCTCCAGACAAAACTGATCATTTTGGTATGAAATAGCAAAGTAAAATGGAAGGAAAAAATTCTAAACTGACTGACACTTTGCCTCACCAATTTGTCATTGCAGAACACAACTCACCAATCCCAGCACTCTTCCAAACTTCATCCCAATTTATCAAGTCCTCAAGGATAGACAAACTGTTTCTCTCTTATGCCTTGCTCACTGCTACCCAACTACACAGTTTGTTCCTCCACATTCCCAGCACCAGCCTCAGTGGAAGCTGACACACTTACTCTGGGGGATAGTAGGAGAGGGGAAGACTTTTCACATACTTTCGCTTCCCCCACATATTTTCTACATTCCTGTAAGCAAAATGTGATAGGTTTTAGGCATTTGTTGAAAAGTTCTGTTTGAAAATTTCACAATCAGTTCACAGTTCTAAGTACCCTTTTTTAGGGTGGTTTTTCCCCACTTGCAGATTTTATATTAAGTTCTATATTAGAACCATAGAAATATCAAACTTTTTTATAACTCAACAGCCCTACTAAAAAAACTACTGTGCCCTCAGTAAAATCAGTACCCTCAATGCCCTCCTTCATATGTACAGGATCATAGTCTAGGGTGTATGGAAAGCAAGTTTCTTGCAGACAAAGCAATATCTTTAATCTTTCTCACAATTTACAGATATCTATGTACCCAATACTCAGACGGAGAGGGAATTAGCCAGGTGTAACCATCCCTGAGAAAGATTTCCATATACATTATCAACATAACCTTGATAACGATATTACGCTGTATCTTTACATAGGCAACAGGTTTGAGACACATGGCATAATAATTTCACTGCTGTTGTTATGATTTGTAAGAGTCAGATCTGTTCAGATGGAAGATGAAAGATTATTTTTTTTTTAAGCAGTGAAGGGTGACAATTGGTCTGCTCTCTGCTACCCTTTCAAATCTGGTCAAGTAGCACAAAAGGAGATACCCAGACCTGCTACAGCAACACTTCAAGCAAATCCCAATTTTTATGACCTCCTCCTCATTCAAATTCTCATACCCAGATAAACAATCAAGCAGATGTAACCAGCTTCTGTGTTCAGTACCTCTTTTTTCCCCAGGTAAGTGGTTCACCAGGTAAAAGTATGATATTACCTTCAATCCTAAGCCTTTAGCTAAGTGAGCACAAGCACAGTTAGCTGCTCTTGCACACTGTTCACTTAGAGTCATCAGAATATGAAACAAACATTTATTCTCTTACTTACTCTCTCAATTATAGTAAACAAGCACCAGTAGAGCTACTGGGAGTTAAAAGTACACAAAGAGGAAAAAAAAAAAATCCAACTCCCAAGAAAGGTGAAAGAAATATCTAGGAAATATCTAGTTAACTAGTTCATTTTTGGCTCATACTGTTTAGCTCAGTTTTACTTCCAACTCAGTTGTTTAGCATTTGTCCACTAACTTCACAAAGATTGAAGGTTCTTATGAAGGCCAAGTTAGAACTTTTAGAGCGCAAATATTTTCCTCGTACCATAATTCTTTTAAGTAGTTTCTCTAATGCTCTATATACTCCTCATGGAGACCAGGTGCTTGGTGTTTACTAATCTCGTCAACTACGCAACACAAACAGACTGGCTACAGCTGTAACATTAAGAGGTTGCATTCCCCTGACCCTTCTTGCAGGGGCGCCCAATTAAGCCGGGCAGTTCTCATTCCATCTTACTCAGACATATCACAAGGTCATGTTTCTTAACAAAATCTTTTTTTAAAGTGGTCCATAACCATTCTTACTGGCAGACTATTAGGTATCTTACAGCTAAATTAATTTACTGTTGAAAACAGTAGTTATTTTTTAATGTGTTTGCCTCATGGACAAAGACACTATTAAAAAGCAAAAAGTTACTGACCTTTTTAGGAAGGACTAACGAGTCTGGCATTAAAGTGTCATGTGATTATAATAATTACTCCCTACCAAAAACAAAAGTTCTTTTTTTTTTCTGATTTATTCATTCATTCATTTAAAGAAAGAGATAAAAGGAAATTATGTCAATTCTCATCACATGGCTTTTCTTTTTCTAGGCCTGCTTTGTGTCTAATCTTTCTTACATCTTTTATCTCATATCTTTTCAGATGATCTAGACCACATCCTTGGAGTACACTAGGAGCTTATAGTAGAGTTTTCTCTGGTTTTTTAATGCCTTGTTTGCTTTAATATATTTAATGTTTGTGAAATACGTCAGAGATTTAGTTCTCAAGCAGTAACACTAGCAAAGCAAAAGCTTTAACAGTGGGGGCTTCTTCATGAAGCTTGGCCAACACAGCTCAGTGCCATCTCATCCTACTATTTATTACAGTTTCTACCACATTGCCCAGTGGAGATGCCAGGCATATTGGTATGTAGTTTCCTGGATCATTCGTGAAGTACTTTTAAGCAGTCATATGTATGTCACATTTGTCATCTTCCAATATGACGTAGCACCACTAAGTAAAAACTTAGCACTCCCCCCAGCTACAAATTAATTTAGGTTTCCAAGATGAATATATCTGATCATCCCAAATCATTATTGCTTATCTTTTCCATTCACTCTATTGATAATTCAGTTTAAGATGTATTCTCTGCCCGGTCATCCATATGGGAAGAGTTCTGCCATGGAATTCTTCCCAAGATACTCTCCAGTGAACAGAAAAAATCCTCCTTACTTTCTCCAGTTTTATCACAATTCCTCTTCCCACCCAACCTTGATTCTCTGTGGATCCTCAGGATTCTCTTGCAAGACTTATTCTCATAAATATTAAAGTTATTAATATCGATTCCTTTTTGCTGGTTGTTGCTCTAACTCATTTTAGCCTGCCTTAATGTGTTCCACGTTTCATGAAGATTTATGATCCTTTCTGTTTCCTTTTTTGGACACAACTTTCTTTGTGTCCTTCTTTTTGGAAGATGCCTTCTTTTTTGATAATTGCCCTACCTCTGTGTTTTAACTATGTTGGCATCCTTCAGAGCTTGGCCCTCCACTGAAACCACAGGAGTAAACAATTGTACAAACAGTCCTGCAGCGAAGTCCCAAAGAACATAATTCAAACATTTGACTATGGACTTCCAGTGGAGCCTGTAATCTTAATTCACAATGTACTACTAGTCTCATTGCTAAGATTAAAACCAGCATCAAGCTTTTCATACAATAACCACATCCCAAAGCACAGCAAGGAGTACAGAAAAATTCAAATGATCAAAGACTACTCTCATAGTACAGGAAAAAGACCCTCTACACAATCTTTTGGGAAGTGCTAATTCCTTTCCCTAATTCACTGCTGGTATACTGAATTAAAGCTTTTAAGTTTACAAACACTGCTTGGAATTGTGCCAGTGTGACTGATGCAAGTAAAATTCTAGGACTCTTAAATAAGTGGGCGTCATATTCAGACACCGGCCCCCTCACATATTAAGAGCTGCATAGTGGGAGCTTGACTTAATTTGTGTCAAATGCCTGAAGAATGTATCTGATTAATAACAAGGCCATAATGGGAGAAAGCATTGGCACAAAACAGAAATTATTTTCTGAGGTAACAAATGCATACTCCAAACTGGAATTAAAACAAAATCGCAGAACTCAGAGGGACTATTGTAGAGCATGTGGGTGTTAGCTAAAAAGGCTTTGTGAGGAACTTGCTACAGTACTTAAACATAGAGAGTCTGGTAGAATACTGCCATGAAAACTGACTATACGCTTTACCACGCTCTGCTTTAAAACAGCTTAATTCCCTGCTTTTACACAGAATTCTTTGTACAGTCCAAGAAAAAAAAATGTTGCTACCAAATGACAGGAACTTTCTCTGCACCTTAGGCCTCTAAAATTTTCTCTGCTGAGTCATGTCATCTGACTGGTCACACAAGAATACATGTCAGCTTGTAGCTTGTCATGGAGTTGATTAGAGATTTTTTTTGAAGGAGCTGAAGCTAATGTGCTTAAGCTATTGAGCAAAAATGTCATATATGCTCTTTATGTGCACTTTGTTCTCCACATTAAATTATATGCATCATAGCTCTTTAAGGACAAAATTATTGATGCACAGCATATGCACTCCTTTAACCACTGCAGTTTACCCTAGCAAAGTATTATCAAATGTAAGAGTTCATAAGACTATAGAAAGGAAATTAGCATGCTCTATTTTCTTCTGCTATTTAGTTGTGATCTCTCAGGTTTTTTTCCCATAATGATTTAATCTTGTTGAAAATTTTGGATCCACGTTCTATTGATGGGCCCCTCCAGTTATTGGAGTAAGTTCCCAAAGTTATTTTTTGGCTCTTGTAGGCCCCAATTTTTATGTCTAGTAACACTTCACAAAATTAGTAACTGTCTCCAATGTTTTATTACTGCTTCCTATGTCCTACATGTTTTCATTTAAGATGTACATTTCTTTCTGTGTCTTGTTCTATGTTTACAAAGCATGTTTCTGCTGGAGGCTGCCTGGTCTCAGCCCATGATAACCGAGATATTTACAGACTTTAAAATTTCAGCACTGTAATTTCGCATCTTTTCATTAATTTGGCCTCTTCCTACACTTTCACTGTAACCCCAGTATGTTCTTTATCTGACTTATCTTCAAACTGGAAGAAGACAGATTTAGATTAGCTATTAGGAAGAAATTCTTTACAGTGAGGGTGGTGAGACAGTGGAACAGGTTGCCCAGAGAAGCTGTGGATGCCGCATCCCTGGAAGTGTTGAAGGCCAGGCTGGATGGGGCTTTGAGCAACCTGCTCTAGTGGGAGGTGTCCCTGCCCATGGCAGGGGGGTTGGAACTCGATGATCTTTAAGGTCCTTTCCAACCCAAACCATTCTTATCTATGATTATCCCCATTTTGCAGACTTAGCACTCTTTACAATAGCTTGTACACCACCCCACCCCCCGCGCCCAGGAGAAAAAACTGTGACTGCAGTAGCGAGGCCTCATAAATAATTTCGACATCGAAAAGCATCAACAAATAAGCAAGTGCGACCTTGGAGCCAGTTTTCGCTACACTCCCTACAGAGAAAAGTCTCATAAATACAGGGCAGCAGCGCGTACTTTGTGGGAAGTTTCAAACGAAGGAGGAGCCGGAGGCGGGGCCGCCGCCCTGCTCAGACCGGGCCGCCCCAAGCCGCCGCCTCACAGCCCCGGGGCAGCCCCCGCCCGCCCGGCCGTGCGAGGTGCCGCGGGACCCTTCCCAGCCCGCCCGAGAGGCCAGCGGCAGAGGCTCTCCGGCGCGCCCCTCCGCACCCTCCCCCGCCTCTCCCGGGGCCCGCGGGGCTCAGGCAGCAGAGCTGCGAGGGAAGCGCAGCGCCTCCCCTGCGGCAGCCGGCGATGGAGCGCGGCGGGCCGGACCCGCCGCCGGCCGCCGCCGCTCACCAGGTACCGAGGCGGCGGGGAGGGGTGAGGTGGGGAGCTCTCCGCGGCTCGGCAAGCCCGCCGGCGTTCCCCTGGCTTCTCCTTACCCTCCTCGGCCCGTCGTCGCGGGACGCTGGAAGGGATGGGGGCTGCGAGGGGCGCCGCGGCTGGTTTCGGCGGGCTTTATAGCCCCCTGAGGCGTCCGGGCGGGTGGGCGCTTCAGCCCCGGTTCCGCTGACGAGCTGACAGCAGCTGCGGCTATTTCATCTCTCTTCAACTTCCCCCTGACTCGTCTGAGGGAGAAAGAGCCACAGGTACCAGGCAGGGGGAAAAATATGCCGACTCGGGGGCCTTATTCCTGTGAGCGAGGGACACTCTGGCTGCTTGGTGGGGCTAAAATTCAGTCTCGCTGGAGGACCAGAACTCGAGCGCCCAGGTCTCCTGGTGGGACTGCCGCGATCGGTAGTGTAGTGCTATATCAGTACTGTATCAGCCATAATGGGCAGCCTTGGATGTCTCAGGGCCTGTCTTTCCCTGGGAGAGGACCCTGCAAGAGGCAAACGCATCCCCTTCACCTCTTCTGCAGCCTTCTAAGCTGCATAGCTGGCTAAGGCTGCTGCCTCCCAACAGGCATTTCTTCCCCCATGCACCGTCCAAGCGTGCCTTCCGGAGTGCTAGTGTTCACGCAAGAGCCGTTTGAACCCGTGTCCCAATTTCTGTTGCCTTTTCTTGTCCTTTTTGCCAGTTCAAATGTGTTTCTTTTAAGTGGGGAAGGGAGCAGGAGTCTTGATAGAGTTTTTGAGCTGGACAACGCATGTTGTGTTTCTTTTCTTGTAACAACTGAGAAGAGGGAACTGGACTGTTCTAGTTCAGTGCAATTTTACATGCACTGTGCTGTAAGTAGCAGAAAGCATTAAAATTTCAAGAGACCATCGTCTCATGAAAGACGTCTCTTGAAAGAGACCATCGCAGTGATGCTTCTGCTGCTCAAATCAGTGATGGAATAACATGTAATGCCTGTTAAGCCTAGATGAGAAACAGCTAAGGGAGCATGTTACCGATAAAACGGTGTGTGATATGGCAAACATAAGTAGGAAGTGATCATTGGGTTGTCTGTGATGCTAGACAGATTTTTTGGGACACTGAGTGGAGCTGCTTAATGGCAGGTTCAGATCAAAGAAGAGCACCTGTCTCTTCATATGATGCGTAACTAAGATGTGGAACTCATCGCTGCAGGACATTGTAGATGCTAAAAATATATGTGACTTCAAAAAAGAGCAAATTCAAGGAGCAATCCGTTAATGGATGTGATGCACCAAGAACATACCTGTTTTGAGAAGACTGGCATAGGCAAACTGATGAAAGCTAGGGCGGGAAAGTTATTTGCTAGCTATCTATTGATGTTCTTACCTTCTTCCCTAGACACCTTTCATGGCCACCCTCAGAAATGGGATACCAGGCTATACTGGCCTTTGATCTGAGCTAGTATTACTATTCTTGTGTTAGTACTGCTTAAGGATTATAGGTTCCACTTAACTATGTAACTCTCCTTAAGGCACTCTTATGCTTGTCAGCTTATACCACTATCTACAGATGATTTAGATTTATCAATAATTTAATTTTTTTTCCAGGAGTGTTAGTGACAAGCATCAGAGTTTGTACTACCTGCTATATATGTTAAATAGGCTTCTGCATCTATGAAATAGTGGTTTTATTTTCATGGTAAGTACAGAATGTTTTGCTTCTG
The DNA here is from genome assembly GCA_028565335.1 of Limnodromus scolopaceus. Lineage (NCBI taxonomy): Eukaryota > Metazoa > Chordata > Aves > Charadriiformes > Scolopacidae > Limnodromus > Limnodromus scolopaceus. The sequence goes on along the minus strand of JAOXNO010000078.1, from coordinate 20,549,905 downwards.
TGGAACACAGATGGGAATTTTCTTCATGAAATGCGTGTTCCTCTTTTGAATTACACAACTTCATTTAAAATACTGGCCTTGTAATGAATGATTCTAAAATGTTCTCTAACAGCGGAGTGGTGATCTAAGGATAGGACCACTGCTTGCTTATGAAGAAATGCTTTTTGAAGATAAGAACTTTAACTTTTGAAGCTACTGGCTACAGATTGAGCTTTGAACTTTGGTTTGTACCAGACCTTCCCACAGAAACTTTCTGGGACTAGCCAGTTTTATAGTGCTGTTAAGTATTCATAATAAACTAAACCATTGAATGACACAGAAATATATAAATGCTGGATAAAACCTTAAATTAGAGCACCTTCAGATGTTGGCATACTTTACTAGTAACTCTTGAAATTGATTTCGTTCTTCTGATTCGGGGGCCTATTTTTACTGTCTAGTCATTTTAGCCAAAATATTTACAAAAATACTTGATTCACATTTCTGCCTTTGCAACATGACTAAAAAGCTTTTTGTTTAACAGCCTGCCTCTGAATTTGTCCAGATTTCTGTCCCTCCACTTTTTTTTTTTCAGAGAAGAATTAATTACAGAAGATTATGGCTCAGGCTTCTAAAGGAATTAGATGCCTAACACCCCTTTGATTTCTCACTGAAAAAAATGGGATTTAGTTATCAAAATACCTCTACAAATAGGAGTCTTTTTTTTTCTTTTTTTTTAATCTTTAATGGACTATATTAAATATTTTTCTCATGCATAATGTTATCATTGTCTTCTTTAAATAGGTAGAAACAGATGACCAAACAGCCCTCGTTAGCAAGCCCAGGAATAAAGGAGGAAACAGTGATCTGGCTTCAGCTGGTTTTAACATTATCAACTCTATCATAGGATCAGGCATTATAGGTAAGCATACTTTTCTTTAGTATCCTGCATTCAGCCTGGTTTATGCATGCATGACTATCCACTCTGGAAAATAACACTGGGTTCTTACTTTCTTCTGATGTTCCTGAAGATTTTTCTCTATATTTACTTGCTTACTATGTGAAAATGCAGAGATGTCAGCTGAGATCATGTCTTAGTGATACATACCCTACAGCCTCTTTTGCCATAATCAGTCATAGAATGGTTTTGGTTGGAAGGGACCTTAAAGATCATCAAGTTCCAGCCCCCCTGCCATGGGCAGGGGCACCTCCTACTACACCAGATTGCTCAAAGCACCATCCATCCTGGCCTTGAACAATTCCCGGGATGGGGCATCTACCACCTCTCTCGGCAACCTGTTCCAGTTTCTTTCTAATGTCTAATCTAAATCTACCCTTCTCCAGTTTGAAGCCGTTACACCTTGTCCTGTCACTACATGCCCTTGTAAAAAGTCCCTCCCCATCTCCTCTGTAGGTCCCCTTTAAATACTGGAAAGCTGCTTTAAAGTCTCCCTGGAGCCTTCTCTGCTCCAGGCTGAACAACCCCAAGTCTTTCAGCCTCTCTTCATAGAAGAGGTGCTCCAGCTCTCTGATCATCTTTGTGGCCCTGCTCTGGACTTGCTTGAGCAGGTCCATGTCCTTCTTATGTTGGGGGCTCTAGAGCTGGATGCGGTACTCCAGGTGGGGTCTCACCAAAGCAGAGGGGCAGAATCACCTCCCTCTTGACCTGCTGGCCACGCTTCATTTGATGCGGCCCAGGATGCAGTTGGCTTTCTGGGCTGCAAGTGCATATTGTTGGCTCATGTTGAGCTTCTCGTCTACCAACATCCTTACATCCCACTCTTCAGGGCTGCTCTCAATCCATTCTCTGCCCAGCTTGTAGTTGTGCATAATGATCAGAGAGAACTGATGGGGCAGGTGCTGACTGAGCTTTACACTAGGCAACCCTTTGTTCACTAAAAATAGTCTTTCTTGGGTTATTAAGCATGCTGGTCCAATTTGGGAGATTGAGATTATTTTATTTTAATGTGAAGATTTTTTTTATTTTGGTTGTCAGCAAATAAGTATTTGGAAAGGTTCTATAATCTCTCCTTTTCTTATTTACAGGATTGCCATATTCAATGAAGGAAGCTGGTTTTCCACTAGGAGTATTGCTTTTACTTGGGGTTGCCTTTATCACAGGTACTCTAAAAGCAGTTTCTATTGTGAAGTGAAAATTAGTCTTGCAATGTTTACCTGATCTTGAGCTTAATCATAGCTTAAACAGGTATATCTATGACAACAAAAATGACAAATTTTTTCCTAACCTCACTAATCTCTTGAGCAGATTAGTAAAAGTAGAGAATTATACTGTACAGCATATAAAGCTGCTTTTTGTGTGCATTTTATTTTCATAAAGCCTAGTTTCTTAGACTAGGTCAAGGTGACATTTGGAAGAATAGCTCTTATTTGTGCCTCATAATCACCTGTTTTAGTCCACTGTTTTTACCCTAATCAAGAGACTGATCCTTGAGTGGGTTGTTTATCACTTTTCTTAGGTGTACCACAGAACAAAAACCTTTGGTTTTACTATGATTTTGAATATTTTATTTAATTATTATTTGTCAAAAAATAATGGATTTACCTTCAGAAAGGGACAAGTTTTAAAATCACATAGTAAATAAGCATAAGTAAATCCGTTGGCATCAAAAGAGAATTTTCATAAAGACTCTGTGGATTCAAGTCTTAAAACTACAATCCAAGTCAACGTGAATGGCACAGATTCTGTTACCTGCATGCTGAGCAGCAGTTGATGCTTTTCAGTGCTTAAAATATCATTTCAGGATCAGCATAAATGATCAAGGTTTGCCTGGAGAGCAATATAACGTAAGGAATGTGTTCCTTACAAAGGGAAATTTTTCTCTATAGCTGATGGCAAAATACATTAATGAAATCACATCATAAACATAGCTCAGAAATTTCAGTTACTTTTCTGTAGGAAATCTAATTTGTCCTTTGCATTTCTAAGTATTTTGAAGACTTTATAGCCATAGGCCCAGAGCTTGTGAATTAAACTTAGTATTTTATTATGTTAAAGGTGTGAATCAATCTATCTTGCACAAGCAAATTATAACTATAGTTACAGCTTTTTTACTTGTAGCACTTAAAGTACAGGCTAAGTATCTAACATTAGCATTTATTTTCCATAGCTTTTTCGGAAAAATTGGAAAATAGCTGTAATTTAGCAATTTTCGCTGTATTTCACTTTGGGGGATGTTTTTGAGTTACATTGGGTGTAGTCCTAGATTGATAGAGAAACACAATTTTATGTCATTGGACTATAAATCTTTTTCAAGTTTTGTGGGTCTAAGATTCCTTGCAACAAAAATTTCATGTTTCTTCTACAAGATCAGCTCAGTGTGCAACATAATTGATAATGAACAATTCTTTGTTTCTGTTTTTGTCTGCTCCCAATTATAGTGTAAGTATATATGGTCTAAGAATTGTGTATGCTCATGGGAATCTCTGGATTGCCTTACACATTAACAAACAGTAGAAATCTCCTTTCTAAAGACTGTGACAATGTCATCATTTTAGTGATCCCCAGAAGATAATATTAACACCGATACTGTTCAGAGAAAGGAACTGTTCCTATCACAGCATAGATTACAAGCTAAGTGAAAGCCAGATGAGGAATAGACGAGGTCTAGCTACTATCTGTCAAGACATCTGCACTAAGGTAATAAATTCTGTGCTGTAACTAATCTGGACTGGAAAATCCCATGGTGCTCAAACGAATACTAAAGCATAGCTTGGCATAACAACAATATTTTGGATTGTTCTTCATAAAAAGTTGAGATTCAAGCTGGGAGTAATTCTGCCTATGTCATCGGCTCTGTCTCAAACCGCATTGCTTCATGAATTTCCAGATAAATCACTTTGGATACTTTTAAAACATGCACAATAAAAATGTTTAAATATTTTTATTGTAAATGGAGAAAATATGAAATACTAGCAAGGTTTTACCTTTCTCAAACTTAGCTAAATAACAGAGTAAAAGGATTGAGAGTTTTAGCACCATGACACAGGCAGTTCTCACATTTTACCCATTGTCAGGATATAATCAGATGCTCCATTCAGGAGCCCTCTGCATTATTAATTGAATTTTCCTTTTTTGGTGCTCATGACAGTTCTTGTTCCCTTTGACCATACTGGAAACCAATGAAAATGACTCTGTTTCTGCTGTTACTAATCAGGAAAGCTGGAGTTTCCTTCAAATACGAGCCTATAGCTCCTGGGTTTTGTGACTTGAGATCCTTTGTGAGATTTCTCATGCCTGCTCTTCCTACTGCCGCTATTTGCCTTCTTACAGACTTTTTTTTTTTAAGGAGTGAAAAAGATGAGCTGTAACCAACCACAAGTTGGTTCGTACTGTCTTTAATAGTAATTTGATATTTTAACAGATTATTCCATTATATTACTGATCAAAGGAGGAAACCTCTCCGGTACCAACACCTATCAAGAGCTGGTCAGAAAAACATATGGTCTTGTAGGCTATCTAATTCTTTCAACTCTTCAATTTCTGTATCCATTTATTGGTAAGATCACATAAATTATAAATTTTTAAGTTTTATAAATAACTAGCTTTTTCACATTTATTCTTTCACTGGTTAAATATTAAGAACTCTGTGAAGAATATACTGTATATGCCTCTTTCCTGTAAAAACAACAAAAAAAGAAAATTAAGAATTACTTGGTGTGTTCTGAAGAGTGACTGAGGAAGAATTCAATGAACTGGGGGACCAGAATAATAGAAATGAACTGAAATGTAATAGCAGAGAAATTCATGATCACACTTAAAAATTAATGACAACAGTAGCTATGAGAAATAGCAAAGAAGAGATTCTGTTCTAGAATGAGTAACAGAGCACAAATTTCATGTGCCTGAAACAAATGGAAAATATGACTTTAGGAGTATATTGAATTAATGTTTTTCCAAAGATGTGGCATTGCTGCCATTGGAGAAGCCACTGATCAGAACTTGCTTGAATATTATGTCACTGCTCTTCAAAAACATTAATTCAGCCTCATACCCAATGAGTTGAATTTATTACAGGTAGCTGAGATTTTTAAGGGGACTCAAGTTATTGTTACTGCAGGCAACAATGTTACACATTTACTTAAAAGAGTATAATTACTACTTCATAGAGACTACGGAAAAGAATTGTAAAGATCTCAGTCCTTACCATGGAACTAGTTATGCATATATATGTGCTTGCATTTATTTCTGTAAGTGGTGTTAATGACTTATAATTTTGCAGCAGTGAATATTTATGCTTTAGTTAAGGCCAATACCTATATATATAGACTGTCTAAATGGTGAAGACCACATGAGCGTATAAATATATTTTGCATGTATGTGTACACATATGCACACTTCTAGTGTAGAATAAGATAAGAACGAAATATGCATGTTAAGCCCCCAGTTCTTATTAATGAGAGGAAGGACTGGAAGTCCATATCTGATATGTTCAACTACTTTCTCCTTCTTTCTTCTGGTTTAAAGATTTTGCTAACTTTTTACATGAGCTAGCAAGTCCTTTGCATCTCACTGCAGGACTGATTATTAGACTAACTCAGGAACTTTACTAAATAGAAACAAGGATTTGAAAATAAACTGAAGAAGAATTACTGTTAGAAATAAACAATTTTTAAAAGCCTGTTTCTCCTTTTCTGAAGTAAGTTTATATGGGCAGACAGCACAATGGCCATACTTATCAGACTGTATTCGTGCTTAGATTGTACCTGTTTAAAAAAAAAAAAAAAAGAGAAAAATAAAGGTGAGCATTAAAGACTTTTTAGTTTGTTTTAAACCTGAAACTTAAAAATTGTTGGTGCCAGCCAGACAGTGGCATGTAATCCTGACGTCTAAAAAATATCTGTATTAAATATATATCAAATATTTCATATTTGAGATGTACTAACAAAAAATTTTATTTTCTTTAAGCTATGATTAGTTACAACATAATAACAGGAGACACTTTAACTAAAGTTTTCCAGAGAATTCCTGGAGGTAAGATTCATTTAAAAGATTTCTAATGGGGAAAATGTATTGAAAAGGAATATAGCATAAGTATTTAGGGAGTAGCATCCTGTGTCAGTCTGAAGTCCTACCTGGTACTTTGCTTCTGAATTACTCTGAAATATAGTACAAGTTAAGAACTTGAAGCATATTTGTATAAGTGGTGTTTTGTGGTGGTGGTGGTGTTTTTTTTTAATAAGTCTCTCTGAAATAATAACTATGAATCCTAGTCCTTGGTTATCATTGAACTCAGTGTCAGTGAGTAGACCACATGCTTCAATGAAATACTAAGCAAATAGAAGGAGTCTTCCACAGTAGTATATTTATAAGCTCATCATATTTTGTCATCTTTTTAGATACTTGCTATAATAATCATTTCAATACTGAAACTGCACATTATCTAGTGAGTAATTCTGGATCACTTGCAAATGGATTTAATGCTTACTTAAGCATATCTGTCATAGTTGGTCATGAACTGCAAATGTAACTTTCAGTTCTCTTAGATATTCACTGCCAAACCAGGTGTGGTATTTCGAGATATTAACTCACGCACTTGTTACCCTTTCTCTGCTGTAAGTTTTCACAGCAGAATCAGTGGGGCAATTTGTGTGCATGTTTGCTGGCCTTGTGCTAAGGCAGATAGCCAAGTTAAAACATTCTTCACTGTCAAATTAAACTAAAGAGAACATGTCTGCAATGAAGTAGAAATTAGAATTTGTATGAACTCATTTCTGTAGGAGGACTGTAATTTTCAGCAGATGAAGCCTGCAACTCGTGGATGCAGTTTTAACTGCCACACTCGGTTCTTCTGTGAATACCTGATCAAGTTGATAGTGACAGTGAATACCTAATTGTTTATATGTAGTAATACTTCTGTAATAGGAGGAACCCCCAGCATGGCACACTTTTGACCTTGCTGGTAGAATGCCTGCCTGAAAAGAGGTGGGAAAGTATTATAATCGCCCAAAGAATAGAGGGAACTGAACACAGACTATGCCTGTCAATTGCCTGTCACTTTCCAGCCGTAATTATTCAGCAAGCTTCATTCAAGCCCATGATTCATGGTAGCCTGACTGAAACTGAGATATGTTTTATTTTAAGTTATCATTGGTTTGAAAAAACCCCACCAGTTATACAAATAAATCCCACTGATTGCAGGGAATATTATAACACTGGTGTTGCCTTTGCATGGTAATCTGTATTTTGCAAGTGGAAGACAGCTGACAGTAAGAAAGGAGGTGCTCAAAACACCCTGAAAATTAACTTACGTGACTTTACAAATTTGCTTATCTTCAACAGCACAGTAATTGATGTCAACACACAGTGTCAAAAAATCCTCAAGAGTAAATGGCAGAAATAAGTAGTAGAATGTTTTACTTGCAGTCTGCCAACATTGACCCAGGCATGATGAAAAAAATTAATAATAATTTATATGTAGAAACGCCAGACTTCCAAAGTTCGGTGTAATATATTCCATATGTTATACATTTGTTTTAAATCTGCAGAATTCTTGTGATTATGCACATGCTGTATATGGTTCCTCAAGGTTAGTTAATGCCTAGTCTTTATTTCAGTGTTTCTTAGCTTGGATAAAGGGGACAAAAGCCTGGTCAACATCAAAATTTGTTACTCCTAACCTTTCAAATGTAACTAAACTGTTCCTCGTGTCGGTCTCTTAGAGAAATAATTGTTTTCTTTTTTTGCTTTAGTTGCACCAGATAACATGCTTACCGACCGTCACTTCATAATTCTTCTTACCACCGTCGTCTTTACCTTGCCTTTATCTTTGTATCGAGACATAGCAAAACTGGGAAAGGTAAATCACAATAGCAGCTGGGTTTTGGTTCACTTTTCTATATGTGATTACATAATAAGTGCCAGTCATAACTTTATGTCTTTGAACTCAGTTACATCGGGCTAGAGCATGTTAAATATTTTAGAAGTTTAGACTGTCCCAAGAAACATCAGAAAACTTGGAATAGTTTAAGCAAAACTTTAGTCTCCATATGAATCACTGGAATTTTTCCATTTACTGCTAGTAGAACTCAAATCTTGTAAAATACTGGGTGATGCAGGCCTGATCTTGTAAATGCTGAGCACCATTGATTAGAAATGTTTAGATCGGAATATCACTTAAAATTATACAAATAGTTGCAATTGGCTAGTTACTCAAAAAGAATAACAAATTAAAAGATGATGATACAGGACAGGATTTCTAATTATAGGTATTTGGCACGTGATGTTTAGCATTTTACTTGGTTGTTAATTTTTTTTTTTGAAGTACATTATTCTGTCTGCTAAGAGGACAACCTTTCAGCAGCTTACTGACTGAAGCTGTGCTTTTACTTTCACAGGTATCTCTTATTTCTCTGATTTTAACCATTGTCATCCTGGTTATTGTGATGGTGAGAACAGTAACGTTGAGTCCACAAGTGTAAGTATTCTTACACTTGCCTCAAAGTGAATTTTTGATCATATGTAGTCTGTTATTTCATTATGACATATATATGCATAGTTTTGGAACATAACTGTTCTGGGACAGATGAATAATTGAAAAAATAGATATGAATAGCAGTAAAAAAATGCTAAGACGTACTGTATCTTTTTTTTTTCTTTTATTGCAAATGAGCAAAGTTAGAAAAAGTCTCCAAAAACTACAGATTAATTGGAAATTGCAGGTGATATGGCTTATAGCAGGTGGCTCCTGAATGAACATGTGAGGTTGTCTGTCACTTGAGAAATCTTTAATTTTGTCCATTATTGTCAGATGGCCTATATTTGCAATCTTAAAATAGATAGCATTTTAGGAATATTTCTTTTTCTAATCATATAATGATTTCATAACAAAAATAGAATACAAATAATGAAAAGAAAAAGAAGACAACAATAATAAAAACTGTCATTTGAGAAAGCTACAATGTAAGAATGCAAAGCTGTTTTCCAGCACTCATACTTTGAAAGTAGTATTTAACATTGCAGTGTTCTAGGCAATTTAGTTGACATGAATGTATGTTTTGGCAATATTTTATAATTATATTGCAAAAAAGTGTTACAGATCTATTATTTTTACTTTATGGCCCAGAAGGTCTGCTTTATCCCTTTTTCCTTATCCTTTACATGTGAAGATATATTAATAAAGATGACAAACTCAATTTCTGAATGTGCTTTTTATTTATGGGAATAGTTTTATATAGTATTTCCAATGTTCCTGTAGGAATTGGATTCTTCCACCGTGATTGTTGCAGCAGTGTTACACATAATTGTTCATTTGTCTTATTGCTGTGAAACATGGGTTAATGACAGGGCATTCATGTTTAATGCCAGGAAGATGGCTAGAATAGCAGCTTCTAAAGTTGTACCAGATGATGTTGTCTATCATCTATAAAAATGATGCTCTCAGAACAGTGTGGGACTTCCTCCCCCCGCTGTCTTTCTGAAGCAACATGTTTTTCATACTGTCTGTTAAAGGAGTGTTTGAAAGGGTAATCTCAAGATCCCCTGTCAAAAAAGAAAGAAGCTATATATAATGGTTACTGATGACCTTGTTACTATGGTAACATTTATTCTCAACAGTTGTGAGGCACTGAAAAATACGGAATGTGTGGCTTTATTTTTTCTTGTGATAAATAATATTGGGTATTGGGTATTTCTTGGAGTTTTACTTTTTAATTTTTTAAGGCTGCCATTTTTGCCTTTACACTTATTGTTTTCAAAGATACATTTAGCAAGTTGGTAAGCTGTTAATCAGAATTTTTTGCTTCACAAACATTCTATCAATGTCTGTTTTTACTGTTTTACTATTTGTATTATAAAGTTGGAAATACTTTAATTATTAAAACCCTCTTCTAATATTTTGTTAATGGTATGATGGTATGCTCTTTTTTTTTTTTTTTCAGTGAGAATAAAGCACACTAATATATTTTAATATGGTCCCATCATAGTATTTTAACTAGTGAAACAGGTAAATAATGCATTTTCTGAGAATCCTTATTGAAGTAAAATAGAAGTTGGAGTTTTCAAAGAGATGTAAAAAACTCAGTCCTCGGATCTGTCATATAGGAAAATAATTTGTACAATCCCAGGTAAAGGCTTGATGGGACCAAGAGAGAATGTTTAATCCCTGCCACTGTCACACAGCAGAATTGATTGTGTGCCTGTCATTGATGACAGGTGGTTGTCTAGTTTCATCTTGGCAATTCCATGAGTTCCCATTCCAGTTCTTAACAAGACTTTTTGTACAAATTCTTCATAAATGTGTGTCCTATTATCTCTTTTACTGCATTTCGTGTTGGTTGCTTCTTGGCTGAACCACAGTGGATATGGGCATCAAACTGTTCATTCTTTTTCAAACACTTAAACACCTGTAAAGAGCTGTGACTTGTCCCACTTTGATGGTCCTTTTTCTAGACTAAACAAACACAGTTCCTTTCTGTCATTTCCTGTGCTAATGATCACTCTCAATGGCTGCCTTAAGTTCTCTGTGAATTAAAGGGATACCGTGGTGCCCCAACTGCCTGTGGTATTCCCACTGAGGAGCAGAGAAGAAAGATCTTACATGCAAAGTGTCGTGAGATCCCTTTCAACTGCATCTTTTGGGAATTGCCGCTCTCCCGTTTATGTAACCTAGTTTGATGTTTGCCTCTTTGGAAAATAGCTTGATGTGGTGGACATGCCTTGAGCTTTCAGTCTAATAGAAGCACCAGGTCCTTCTCTGCAAAACTGTGAGCTGGCAATTTTTCCTTTCTTTCACTCCGTTCTCATGAAGTTTGGGGTTTTTTTGGCCTGTTCTCCCTGCCCTGTTTTTATGAAGCCTTTTTTGCTCCTGCGTAACTGTAGAATTCGTCATTGCAGAATTGAATACATCTCTATCAGATGAATTCTCCATTTACCAACATATTTATGATTTTTCTTTTTTCACCCTGTTCTCTAGCATGCTTGTGTTAACTGCATATTTCATACTTCCTGTTTAGGATGCTTCTTACTTTTTGTTCCATCATTCAAGTTACTGCTGGATACATTGAAAAGTGCTGGATTCAGGTCAGGTTCCACTGGAATCCCATTCAGATATCTTCCCAGTTCTGAGTGGGAAGATACTCTGCTACTCTTGAGTAGTAATCAGTTGTCACTTACATTTGGATTTTTCAAAGCAAAGTTTGCTTACCTGTGAGAGGTACAAGAAAATTATCTGGGGATGATAGAACTGTCTTTTTGTTTAAATGAAATCCATATTCTAGTTGAAAATTATATGTTATTTAGACAACAGAGAATATCATCTTTCCCAGAAACCTTCTGCAATGTGTTAGATCATCAGTAAAACAAGAATTTTTGACTGTTTTTAATTATTCGATGTGCATGAAACTGTAGGCTGAAAAACAGCAATTACAACTCTTTGGAGTGTTGCATTTCTATTTTATTTATTTTTTTAGTTGCTTTTGGAATGGAGCAGATTGTCCAGGGACATTATAGGAGTGTTATTTTCTTGTTCATTTTCAGGAAAAAGATTATTGTATTCATCATGAGGGATTACTTGCTTTATCCTATTTCCCCTTATTACGAATATGTGAAACTGAGGTACTCTTTTTTTTTTTTTTTTTTTTTCTTTCCAGTTTTGCTTTTGATTAGTGTAATCCACGTGATTACTGTTGCCTGAATAATATAATGAACCTGCAGATAAAATCTGGTGTTCTGGGCCTAGTGTCTACTCTCAATAGTTTAAGATGTTGAATAAAAATACATTTCAATAATCCATTCTTTACTTTATTTCCACCTACTTATAGCTGGGTACTTTTCTACTGTGATCAAAAACAATGGTTTAGAATTATCTCAAACTGTAAATATGCTGTATGTTAATACTGCATAAACTAATTTCACTCTTCAAAGCTGAAACTAACATTCATTGCTGTAAAAAGCAATATTTTACATAGCTTATAAAGATGTATCATTTTAATTTGGTGTTTCTTTTGGAAAGAGCGTCATAATGTCAGTGTCTGCATAATACATAAATCTCTAGGAAAAATTTAAAGAGCATCTGCTACACATAAATAGGATGTGAGAATTACTCAACTGGCAGCTGATCACAGGATTGAAACACCAAGTGTTCAGGAAAATAACTTGGAAGTAGAAAGTTGATTCTTTCCTTTTATATAAATAATCCAATAGTAAGCAAAGATAAACTTTAATATGTGATAAAAATAACAAAGAAAATAAGCTACCGTATATTTACAGAGCTGCTAAGTAATTCATTAAGGAAGAAAGAGGTGTTAAAGCAGCTGTAACTAAGTGGGACTGATGTACAGCTTTGCTTTGTCTATGTTCTATAACAACCAAGATGACTTTGATTAATATAAAATTAAAGGCTGATCTGAGCATTTCTCATTTTTATTCCATTGTATTGATTAAGTTATATTCAGTATCTATAAATTTTTTCAGTATCTTTAAAAATTTTAAATTTAAACAAAAACTAAAAAGGTATTTTGCCTTAGAATATAATTGAATTGAAACTTGACAATTAATTCCCTAAATGTCTAAATCATTTGATTAAACCGGAATTAATCTGCAACGTGTTCCTAGATTATTTTGGTAACTGCTGGTTTGCACCTAAAGTTGGTGGTTTGTCACTGATCTTTAGTCTCAAACAATGGAAGTCGTCTCATTCCAACACGTAGCTCCTCTTTCAAACATATGACTTTGCTTCCTCTCTAGAAATTAACTTTTTTTTAAGTCAGTGTTTTATACCTGCAAACTGGGTTGAGATCAAGGGCATGTGTTTCTCTTGCCCTCCTTAAAGATATTTTGCTTCTGATGCACTCTGCTGCTCTACTATATTTGTCAGCATTTTGACAGTAAAATGACAGAAAAGACTTCTGCATAGCATGGACCTTAAGATGGGGAATATTATACTGTAAATGTTTTACCAGAAGTAGAAGATATGCTGGTTTAGACTGCCAAACAAAATTGCCCAACTCAAGCTCATGATCTGGATGTGAAATGCCTTTTACCCTGTTAGGAGGTTCTAACCTTTGCCTGGTTCATTTGTTTTTCAGCTTCCCCCATTCTTACGTAGGTAAACACAAGTATTTTCAAAACCTTTTAAAACTCACTAGCGTGTTTATTATGCTATCCTTTCCCTTAAGTATACTAAAGACTAAGTAGAGTCTTACTTTCTTAACCTCTAGGCTTTCTTCCTCACTAGACTTCACTGCATTCCTACGGACAGTTCTTATTGTCATTCTGTCTTGCAGTTATCTTAGTTTCAACTGAGACTTTTTCCAGTCTGGGATCCCCATTGGAACCTCTTTTTGTTCGATCTTTTATTATTTTAGTTCCAAGAATCACAGTTATATTACCTCTCAGCTTTTGCTATGTGTTACAACTTCTACTATATGTGATAGGCAGTACAGCTCTCAGGGAATGTATTTAGTATCACTTATGTATTTCTTCTGTTAACTTTCATTATGTTTCATCTGACTGCTTCTCCATCTCCAGCATGAAAAAAGCTTTGTGTTTATGCAGGCATAGCCTGTGTTTTTGTACACAGTGAGGAACAGTAAGCTGCCTGGTTTTGTCTTTCATAGATATTCACAGCTACTGCTATTCTCATATTAGCAGCAGTTAAAATCTTGCCCAAACAGTTCCTAAGAAGAATGTAGGTCAAACTGGTCAGAATAAAGGCTGTTCTCAAAAAAAAAAAAAAAGAAAAAAAAAAATCCATCTTGAACAGTAGCAGCAGGATTGAAAAAGCAGAACTGGTATACTGTTATCTGGTATTCTTCTGATAGACTCTTTCAGCCCATGTATGTACCCGCTTACACAGATGCATGTATTTATATGAATGTATGTATGTTTACCTTGACACTTGATATTTTCATCAGGTGCCCTTTACTTTGTGAGTCATTTTAAGTGATTATTTTCTGGATGGTTCTTCCATAACTAACAGCTGCTGTTTCCTGACACAGTTTTCTCTTGCCCAGTCTGTCACCTTATTTTGTATAGACACTTTCGTGTCACTTGCACCCTTTTCCAGCAGCTTTGCATAAGCCTGTATGTCCTGCAGACTGGTCTTGGGGGTGATTTGTTGCTGATATGATCAGAACTCTAGAGCTGTTAACTTTTAGTTCTAAATGCTCAGAAATTAAATTTCTTACTGTGTTGCTTTCACTTCTTAGTTTACATATGGCATTTGTGTGAGATTCCTTAATTCCCAAGGTATGGAAAGGTTTTTTTGAAACCCATGCAGCAGTATATGACTTAGTTTAGGAAATAGTCATATACAGTTGCATATGTCGCCTGTACTAATGTGCATTGTATGACATTGGAATCTGCTGGTAATGTTTAAATCATGGACCTGAAATTCTTCTTCCATACTGCAACTAGAATGGAAGGAACTTATCTTCTTATGCTGCTAAATGAGCAGGATTTTGTTCTCTTGAATTTTTTCTCCCCAAATAATACTCCTAATCTGATTTGCCATTTATCCATAAAGCAAAGCTGTATTTTGGTGTGTAGTTTATGCACTAACAATATGCAAACACTGTGCTGGGGGAAGACTAGTTCCTGTGACTTTTTTTTTTAATTGATTATTTGGCCACTTTACTCAAAATGAAATGAAATTCAGCTGAAATTCACATGCTTTCTACATTCCATTTTTTAAATACCTATTTATGGGAGTTTATAATATAGTTATACTGTTGCACAGGATGTACCATTTTCACAGAAATTAAATGTGTTTCAGACAAAAGCATTCTTTATTTCTGTGCGTTTTAATAATATATTGCTTTATAGAGTATTAGATAAGCTAAGTGTTAATTATTTGAGAAGGGGCCAAGGAGGCTTTCACAATTTCTTTTGTTGAAGGATAATAAAATAAATTTTTATTCCGTATATTTGATATCAAAGCTGACCTCTAGTGGTTATGGAGTGGAACAGTTGTGATGTTAGCTTTCTATATTCTATTTTTTCTTTTGGAATATTACTGTGTTTTTTTTTTTCTATTTAGATGTGAATGTTTTCCTGAAAAATAATACATTCAAAATTATGAATATGAATTGTCCACAGACATCTTTAGTGATTTGAATCAGTGACATCAAGTTAAGGGAGGCCACTTTATGTGAGAAACTACAGTAGCTATAGTTGGTCGAAACTCCTGTGTCACAAGACAAATGCCAGATATCTCTAATTCATCCATAGTATTTATTACATCTATATGTTGAGTCTGAGAATGTTTTAGGAGGGCTATATACAGCTGCTTAAGACTAGAGGCAGTATGTTACAGTAGTCAAGACAACGTACTGCATCTAAGGACAAAAAATGAACTTGGTTTTGATACTCAAATTCTGTTTACTTCACAGCAAAGCTTAGCAACCACAGTTTAAGAGCCGAAAAGGCGTTCTACGTCTGAACTGAATGTGCACTGGGCAGAGTAAATCTGGGGGGTTTTTAATATGGAAAAGGAAGGATTGACTACTTAAGCTCTCAAGAAATAGTAAGATATGAGTTCTGGAAGAGGAAACAGCAACATCTTTTTTTTTTTTTTGTCTGTCTTCTTTTTATATTCTTCTTAGTGGGTGGGCGTGCGGTTTAAACATTTGAAAGCAATGAAACCTGACATGACATATGCCACTATGGCTGTCAAAACTATCTAGTTATCACCAGATAGAGGGAGAGACAAAGCTGCCAGAGACAAAGCTGCTTGTTACCTTCATGGAACTGGTGTGAGTGTCTTCCTGCTTTCTAGGGCAGTAGGAAAATAGCAGCTAAGGCCTCAGGTGGCAGCAGCTTTCCTTCTAAATAAAAACAGAGCGAAGTTAGCAGCAGCCAACTTTTTAAGAGCAAGCTATCTGTACTTTTGCTTTGTCTGTGCTTTGCTATTACAAATGTAATGTTCAACTGGATTGTGAATTTCATTTGACATTTTTAGCAAATTGTAGTTGTGGAAGAGGATGTTTCGTGTCCCTCCTCTTAGCATCATTTTGGCTCTTTATTCAGACAGCAAGTTCATGCATCAAATCGATTTCAGTAAAGATCGTTGGTGGTTTTCTTTGGTCCTCCTTTAAGAATTACAATTACCATGAGTCCAAAATGTTAGGCATATCTTAGAAGAGCAGATGCAGGGGAATTAGATTCTTGCCTGATTATAAAAATCTCCATATGCTGTCTTATACTTTATTTTATCACTCCTTTGGGAACTCGACCAATCCCTTTACTATGAGGAATAGTTGGAAGAAGTGTAAAGAAAGACAAACTGCCTCACTTGATTTGTAGCCTAGGAAAAAAGTGTCTCTAGACTGCATGGATTGCATGTGCAAATTCAAAGGAAGAAATTGCCTCTAAGTAGTCAGAAGAGATTTTGGGTTGAGATAACCTTAGTCAGAATCAGTAAATACTTTTATCTTCCCTGTTGCTGTTTCTTGGTATACGATGTTTATTTACAAAACTGGTCACTGAAACAGGCTGACATTTTGGGCTGTAAATACTGGTTACAGAAATACTTCAATCAAAACAAAGGAGGTGAGAAGGGTGTCTCCCTAGATTCAATTTATTGTTGATGAACACTCTGGCCTACTTCAGAGAGTTCTGGACGTCTGACTAGCAGTTCTGTGTTACAGCATAGTACTTTAAATTATTTTTAATAACTGATCATTGAAAAGAGAATAATCTATTAAAACAAATGTCTGTTGTAGACCCAAATCAGAAAATGCATGGATATTTGCAAAATCAAATGCAGTACAAGCTGTTGGGGTGATGTCATTTGGTAAGTAATTTTTTCTTTATTTTCAATATTCAGATCAACTGTAAGAAATGACTTCATTTAATATTTTGGACCTAGCAATTACATATTTTTAATTGTATTTTTTTTATATTCATGTTAAGCTGGCTTAGAAAAAAAGCGAAGTTGATTTTGAGTTATCCATAGGTGAATTTAGTTGTTATAGTTTAAGACATTATCCCCATCTATTGCTCATCTGGCCCTAGAGGCTATTGCCAGTGTAGCAGAGACAGCAGTGTGTCATGTCAATGCAGTTCAACTGTCCAGGTCACGTTAAAACACCTGCACCAATAGGGTTAGTCTAATAGGTAAACTGAGGAGGCTGTGACCGTTCCGTGTGCTCTTTGATAACCTCTAACAGAAAAATCTTAGACTGCGATGCATACATTTGCTGGAGAGTGCCTGTTGCTTCCCTTGTCTTGCAATGAACCATTCAGGGGAGTCTCAACTCACCTCCATTATCCTCATTCTGAAATCTGTTTCTGCCTGGAGGATCTGGTATATTACTTCTTGTTAACGCTGTGATAATCTGAGGCATCCCGGTGCTTGCTGCTGTCTGAAATGGATGTTGTAGGAAGTGTGAAAGTAGCAAATAGCCCTCTGGATTTAAAAAAAAAAAACCAAAAAAAACCCAAAAACCCCTGCTGTTGGGTTCTTAAGCAAAAGAAGGGCAGGAAGACGAAATAGAGGTGGAATGAAGGTGTGCAGGGTGGGAAACAGTGTGGCATTTTAGGGTAATGTAATCAGAATCATCTCAGCAGGAATATAAACCTCTATCAAATCAAAGAAGTAAAAGTTCAAGCCATTCATCTTTGCCACTCATTGCAGATTTAATGCTTTTATTTAGTACTGAGTGGATTCAAACTGTGCTGTGTCTCTCATACCTTGAAATATACATCCCATGAATTTATTTTATATGCATATAAGCATGAATTCATACATTTGCCTTAACTGTCATGCGTGTTTCAGCATTCATCTGCAACCATAACAGCTTTATAATATATGGATCTCTGGAAGAACCTACATTAAAGAACTGGTCTCGAGTCACACACGTGTCTGTCTCACTCGCTTTTGTTATCAGTGTAGTGTTCGCTGCATGTGGATATATGACTTTTACAGGATACGCAGAAGGTAAACTACTCTATCCCTCAATTTTGGTGCTTACTGTAATCTTTACCTTCCACCCTTCTGTCTGACTTCTGCTGTTAATGTTTTAGTGATTGTAAAAATACCAAAATCGTACTATGTTTGAACAGAAATAGTTAGGACATTGCTTGTAGTTACCCTACAACCAAAACAGGATACAAAGATGTCAGCTACAGGCTAGTAGTTGTCAGATTCCAAAGTGTAAGCCTCATCGGTGAAAGTATCCTTTGAATACTTCCATACACAAAATACTTCTGAGGACAAAACATCTATAATTTAGCCACACGGTCCACGAGCAGAGAGCAGTAAGAACAAAAATTGCCTTGATATTTCTTCAGGGTGCCTGACATATTTCTGTACATTTTTCTGTATCTTTTCCTATCTGTGCTAATATAGCATCTTAGCTCTGACTCAGATATTTCCTATCTTTACAACTGGTCTGCTGTAACTAATCTTACTGTCACCTCTGTGTGTATGAATATACATATAAATATACATAATCAACGTTACATCATACTATTTAACAACATTGCGTTGTTCAGAAGAACAAGGCATAAATTTCCTCAGTAAAAATACACATTTCATAAGCAAGCAGATTTTATGTTACTTAATAGTGCTGTTTCAAATTGTAGTTGAAGGCTTCCAAGCTTTTTCCTTTCCTGATGAGAAGCTTCATGTACTTGAGAACAGAGGAATTGTAGGATGGGAGTTACTGGTTGATCTGTCCTTTTTTTCCTGCCTCCAGTGTTGTTTATACAGAATAACTTACTGTCCTAAATGCTGCTGTAGCTAGACTATACTTGAAATATCTCAGCCAGTTTGCACTTAGAGAGCTCTGACTGCAGCTATCCCTCAGCATATAATTCTACTGTAAGCAGGTTCCATCTTACCTTCTGTCTCCCCTGTCATAATCTTCTGGCTGTTTTCTCTGAAGTACACCTTATTGCTTCTTCAGTACCATTGTGATTCTAAAAAGTAGTAAATCATAAAATAGTACAATAATCGGGTAGATAAGACCTGATAGACCATCTGATCCCTGTCTTGCCATGTCTCTTGTGCCTCAGAGATCATTATTCCAGATGCTTTGTGGTAAACAGTAAGCAAGATTATTATTTGAATTCTCTAGCAATGCTTTTGTTGCTAGATGTAAAAAGATTTGCTAGGTAATAATCTATATGTTTATAATGGGCTTTTGGGGTCAAAATATTTGAAATTCTTCACTGCAGCTTACCAGCTATAATTAGATACTATCAGGGAAATGCAATTCTCCAGGAGTAACTCCCTAATCTTCCTTGTATAATTGTTGTTGTTCTAGGAACTACTTTTTTAAAGGAAATGTATCTTTTATATAGAAACTTACTTTCTGAATCTGTCACACATTTATTCAAACAAACACCAGTGTCTTGTACAAAATCTGTGCTGAGGGGAAGATAACAGATGACAAACTCTAATGTGTATATATTAAAGTACTTTTGAAAGATAAATGCTAGTTGAAATAAAAGCACTGGTACTAGTAGTATAAGGTGAAAGTTCCTCCTGAATGTAACTTGTGACTGTAACTAAAGATTCTTGATATGTGTTAGGAGAGGGGATCAGAAAGTCTCAATTGCTACAGTAACTCCAGTAATTTACACTTCAATTTGCAAGTAGGCAAATGACGTGAAGTTCAAACTCATTAATGTTTTGCTATGCCTCAGGAGATATATTTGAAAACTACTGTAGAGATGACAACCTTGCTACATTTGGAAGGTTTTGTTATGGAGTTACTGTAATTCTGACCTTCCCCCTTGAATGTTTTGTGACCAGAGAGGTAAGAATTTATTACATTCTCCCTTTAACAGTGTTGATATATAGTAATAATATTTGAACATTATTAATACATATTTGCTACAGACCACCCATTGACTTCAGCTACAATATCAGCATATCCAATCCTACTGCATGCAATGAGTATGAGGTGCTAGTTGTAGTGATTAGATTCTGGCAATATAATGTATTACATTTATTATAATATTATCCAACACTATAGTAATAATTAATAATACGAGGACTGCTTAAAATTCCACATTTGGCATAAATGCCACTGTTTTTATTATGTTGAGAATAGCCAAAAATAACATTTATCATGCTTACTAGTTTTGCTTTGTGAAAGTGTCTCCATTAGGAAATCCATCTGTTCAATAAATAATTGTAAGTGGGTTTTATTCTGTAGTGGGCAAATGAGAAGGAAGTAAGTATACCCTAAATCCTGCAGGTATAACTAGGTCAGTCTTGCAAGTGTTCTGCAATTTAATAGTGCTTCTACAAGTTATTTTTGGAAGCAAATGAAGTTGTCTTCTTGAAGTAAGATAGGTAAAGTGTCAGTGTATTCTCACCCATTCTTTTAGTTTCCAAAGGTTAGAAGATTTGGAATAAGCTGTTTGCTAACATAAAGAACAAAATCAAGATTTAAAACTGTGGTTCTGTTTCAGGTGATTGCCAATGTGTTTTTCCATGGGAACCTCTCAACAGTTTTCCATATTATTGTGACAGTAGTTATCGTTGCTGTGGCGACTGGTGTATCATTAGTGTATGATTGCCTTGGAATAGTTTTAGAGCTGAATGTAAGTGAACCTATGTATTCTTTTATTTATTAAATCACTTTCTTATAAGTGGAAGGGGTGGGGAAAGAGAAAGAAAGAACCAAAAAAAACAGTAGTAGTGAGACCACAGAGGAAGTAACTGGAATTTTTCCCTGCTTTGGGCTTAACAAGGAGCAAAACTGAGTAATTTCATAACCTGAGTATATGATTTTTAGGACGAAGCTCCTTTGTTTGCCAGTAAACATTCCTGTATCTGGTATTACCTCATAGCAGAGATGGAGCTTACCAGGCAGGCTGCGCAAGGCAATTACTGACTTGAACCAGTTCTAACACATTATGTTACTTTTTTGCTTGGTTGGAACTGCATACAGTCTACTGGAATCCTAGACTACTAGTTAGCAAAGTAGACTCACCAGATGAAGTCAGTCTGTTTTGGCACAGGATGTATATTTAATCAAAGGAAATGCTACAAAAAAAAAAAAAATCCGATATACATTTATCACAGAATCTTCTAGGTTGGAAGGGACCTTAAAGATCATCTTGTCCAACCGTCAACCTAACTGACAAAAATAGACACCCACACAACAAACAAGGAGCATCATCACTAAACGATACCTCCCAGCACTACATCAACCCGTATGATAAACATTGTTTGTCTTAATGGCTTACTTTCAATTTCAAGTCAGCTATTTTTAATAAATAAAGCAGATGTGGAAATATCATACCTATCATATATAAAAGTTAGAAGGTGAAGATAACTTTTTAAGGGCAGCCTTTGCTTCTTTATAGAAATATTTTAGAATTACCTCCTTATGTCCCTGTCTATGCGGTCATTGACAATTTAAAGCCACATATTGCATGCGCATGCTTGCCTAAAACTGATGGAACGAAATGGAGGGAGTTGTTCTTTATGCTACGTGATACATGTACTTGAATGTACATTATGATACATGTACGCTGTTCTGACCCACAGTGCCGTTTATCTGCTCACCAAGCAGTAATGAGTGATTTTGTAGTGGTGATTTGGCAGGTCGTGCTTGCACTAATATTATAGAACAGGTCTGAATGTTCAGATAAGCTATCCAATTATCCTCTAGGTAAAATAATTACCTACATGGTTTCTTCTAAATTAATCCTTTCCAAATTAAAATTATCTCAAAATAAACAGTATTCCTATTGGTTTGGTCAGGATGCACGTTTCCATTAAAATTTCTCATTCATGGCATCTGTTGACAGTTTCTCTTTCATCTTTTTTCCCCTTTATTTTTACATTACAAGTGCAGAAAATTCATCTGTGTATATACACGCACCAATAAAAGTATTTAAATGTGTACATACAGACACACATGCCTATTCCATCCAAATATCCAAACACTTAATGAACCAGATTAACTATCTGTGCCCATGTATGTCTATATATGTGTATGTGGTTTACATTTATTATATAGGATAATACGTTAAGAATAAATTTACACCAGAGAGCTGCCAGTTAGTATTTCTAGCATGAACAAATATTTGTGATTCCTATTTGGAATTAAATTGTTTTAAAATAATCACTCAAAAGCAAACGTCCCATCGATGCGGTATCTTTACCCAGAGAGGCCTAAGCAGTTACTCAATAGTCAAGCTGATAGCTTGATTCAGTTTCAAATGCCTGGCTATCAACTTATATTTTTGTGAGTAGCTCCTATCTTGTGATTTTGTTTTTCTCCTTTTTAAGAGAGAATTTGACAATACAGCTGTACATATTTATTAGAAGTAGTTGCCCTTAGAAGGGTTGTTTGCCCTGTGGTAATTATTTGCCAGGGAAAACATTCAGTCATTCAGGAGTCAAGGGTCCATGGATTTTGCTGTGCTGTTCTTTCACTGGGATGCTGATTTGTGTTGCTTCACATACTTAAGAGTCTCGGGTTTTATGAAGAAGATACTTTGTGTATGTACCTATTTTTGATGCCTGTACTTGTAACTGTTAGCAGCTTCTACCATAAAAATATACAAAAGTTTGTACAAACAATGATGTGAAGATACTCAGTATGCTGGATTACTACTTTACCGTAATTAAGTTGAAACGTAGTGTTTAAGTATATGACAAAGTAAATGTTCGAAATTTCTACATACAAATGCTTTCTTCTGGCATGTAACTCATATGTTAATCTGCAGTGGCTTTACTATAGAAAACATTTAAGCAGATGCTTTTTATCTGTCCCTATCTAAGAGCATTTAAAGAGGAGCTGAATTTTGAATAAGAAGGGTTGTTCTACTCTCTCAAAGGGAGCTTTGCTTTCATAGGGAAGTCAGTGTAAATTGGGTCATAAATGTAGAAATTGATCAAAATTTTTTGAACTCCTACATGACATTTCCACTTTTTAAACTTTTTTAAGGCAATATTATATCTAGACTCCTATATGGATTGAATAGTACTTGCAACATAAAATATTATTCTGGATCAGCAAAGCAAAAGCATTTAAATAAATATGAATTATTTCAAATAGTTTTACAGATATTCTTGCAAGTTGTTTGTGATTTTGAAAAGAAAGTTTGCCATATAGCAACAATGGAAAAGGCCTCTATTCTCTGGCTTTACTGTTGCATCAATCTAATCACAACCATTTAGAAAATTAGGGGTTTGTTCTTCATATCTAAATATACATGCTTATGAGGGTTTTTTCTATTGTTGTTTCCCACACACAGGGAGTTCTGAGTGCTACCCCACTTGTTTTTATCATCCCAACAGCATGTTATCTAAAGCTGTCCAAAGAACGATGGAACCATTCAGATAACCTCATATCCTGCCTGATCCTTGCTGTCGGTGTGCTAGTGATGACAGTTGGGTTTGTTCTGACTCTCTTGCATCCCCAGGAATGTAGCCATGGAAAAGAAATGTTCTACTGCTTCCCTAGTAATGGTTCTTTTCACAACAGCACACTTCCACCATAGGTAGCAGGCCAACCTCCAGACTAGATCAGGTACATCTCACAACAAGCCATACATGTCAGTTTGAAGGAAAATGGAACAAAGAGCTTTTATGTTTTGATATGCACTGAGAATTTTAAACTGTATAACTGCATTTACATACATGATTTTATGCTACCATCCTTTTCCAGGTAAGACTTAAGTTTTAGCCGTTGAAATAAATTTTCAGAGACTCCTTTCAATAGACATTACTTGAAAAATGTGCAAACCTATCAAAAAAGGCTGCATTTTTTTAACTTAGTCTGCAATGCTGTTTAAAGGCGAGAAATGAAACCTTTGGGAGTGTAAACATCTCCCATGTTTCATTGCTGTTTTTATTAATTTTATAATATTTTAATATTTTAAGATATATTTATTAGCACACAATAGTCTGGAGTTTTTTTGAGGTCCTGAAAAAAAAGTATGTCTGAATCTCTCTCCGTGTATTAAATTTCTGCTGTTAAATTGAAAAACTTCTGTTAATTCTGTCTTTGATTTTGCAGTAACTCTGGTTTAGTGCTGAAAGCATCCCTTGTACTGGCTCTTGAGTCAAGGGCAACTTTGTATTTGGACTGAACTATAACTGATACAATTTAACTGTAACTGTTACAATTTGTGGTCTTCTAGTTAAAAGATTTTTTGGTGAATAAATCCACACTGGTAAACTTAGAGATTCCAGTAAATGGTCTTTGTAAAAATGTCAAGATTGACAGAGAAGAAAATGGCATGCGTAACAAACACAGCTTGATTCTTACGTTTATAACCCTATTTATTATTTCTGAAATTGGATTGAAACATTGGTATATGCCAGGCATGTGCAACTGGAGCAAATTGTGTAAGAAAACGTTCTAACCTTGGTTGTTTTCTAGTCCTCTAATTCTTTTCAGTATATGGTTATTGATTTTTATCATGGTTCGTTAAATGTTGGTGATTTATTATGTCCTCCAAAATTAATTTAACATTAAGAATTCATACATGTATATGTACATATATACATATGTATATATAAAAACACACATACACATCTATAGCATATGAGTAATTTGAAGTTGAGAATGAGTAATACGAGTATCCTTTATATCAGTGCTGGGATTTTGAAGATGTTTTGTTATCAAATCAAACTGTGTACTTTTGAGTTAGCCTTTGCATTATTGTGGTCATTGTGGTGCCCTTCCTTCACAACTAGATACATAACGCTACTCCATTTTTGTGCTGCTAAATGAGATGGTGGTGGTTTTTGTCTTCAGTTCATCCTGTGTGACAAAGCTATTTCATTCAAGACTTCTAGCTAGATAGATTGCCAAGCAAGGATTGCTAGATGGTGATAATACTCATAAGAATAACACACATTTTAAAAGCAGTGCTTTCATAATAAATGTTTTAAGTATTATTGAGGGTTTTGGGGTGGTAGGGATTTTTTGTTTGTTTTGTTTGTTTCTTTTTAAGTTGTAAAGCTATGAGCACTGGGAGTGCTATTGTGCTTTAATTTCCCTACAAAAAGTCAACTTTGAGGGTGATAATTTATCTCCTGTACCTGGTACTGTTGATAGAGAATATTTTTCACCAGTTCAGACCAAGCAATGCTGATTTTGTCTTAGCCATGACTGAGTAGTCACTGGATGGATTCCCTTTCTTCTATGCCAAATAGAGTTAAATTATATTTCTTCGTGACAGCTAATGAGATCTTTCTGATGAATCAGAAATCTCTCGTGAGCTTTTCTGTTCCTTTTTTCTTATATTTTTTTTAATTTATTTTGTTGAAGTATATTACCCTATTTCAAGTATTAATTCTAAGCTACCCTTGCTTTAGAGTGTCAATGGAATAATTTATAGGATACATTGTAGTATTACCTGTTCAACTTAAAGATTCTAGTGAGGCTGTGTCAATATTAAATCATGTTTTCCTGTCCATTATGCAGGATGAGTCTTTCTATGCCTTTCTACTGTGTAAATGCAGATTTCAAGAAAATTTTTTTCATGGTGCTTTATAATTTGAAAAGTGTAAAGTCTGAGGTAGTAATGGTCAATTAAATATTTTCATTGCTGATAAAGCTTTTTTTGCTCTTAAAAGTTTCTTTTGCCAAAACTAATTGTATTCATGTAATTAAATGCTCAGTGTTTTTGTTCATGAATTTCCGAGGTGACAGTGGGACTCGCCTAAACATAAGTATACTGAAAAAGAGATGTCAGACGTCATGGGTGCCAGAATTTAAAGTTTATTGCTATTTGGCTAATGGCTTTATAGAAGCTATGGTTCCTTCCTTTCCAGTATTACATAGTGTAACTTACCTTTATTGAAATGGCAAATAACAATAACCTGCTATATGCTTTTTTAGGACGTAGGAGTCTGAATACAGAAAGAAGCACCTTTTTATTTCATAGTAAAAACTGTGATAGCCAGTGTTTTTTGGAAACAGTTAAGACTTCCAAAAATAGAGTTGTAGCTATCAACAAAAGCAATACAGAAAGCTTTTAAGGATATAAACTAAAGCTGTTATAAATATGACAGTAGGTGAAGCTTGATGTAACAAAAAGGAAATATAGGTAAACTTAAAAGGAAACAATGCAGAAAAGAAGGTACAACTGCACTAACGAATTACCAGCAAATAAGCATAATTTAAGCTTCTAACAGAAGTGTCTTTCTGTGACTAAAAAAAAATTCAAGAGGAGCAATTACAATCTGGTAGTTTTAATGGAGCTCACTGAAAATGAAAACTAATCACTGCCTGTGTTATGCTGTTGGAGAGATTTTTGCACTGAAGAGTATACTTTAGATTTGCAGTTATAAAGCAGGTTAGTTAGTGAGCTAGAGGTTTTTAGCATTGCTTAACTACTGAACAAAACACAACCTCTGGCTCTTTGTTTCAGTATAATAAAGTTTTCTTTTTCATCTCAGTATCTTCAGATTTTTATCTTGGTTTTGCTTATTAACAGTGCAGACTGGGGCTTGTTCTAGCTTTGTAAAATCCATTGGCATGCTCTCACTGGCCTCAGAATGTGCACAACTTCACCACTATCATAGTACTTCAAGCAGAGGTGCGCTTTGCACAAAAATGGAAGGAGCACTGGAAGCAGCAATATCCCCAACTCCAAATGCTCTGTGGTGGCAGGACTTCACGGAGTCCAGGCGGAGGGAGAACAGCAATGTTCCACAAGCACTTTTAGCATCAAAAGCTGGTAGTGTGACTCACTATTTCCTCCAACTTCCTCTCTCCAGCTGAGAAGGCATTTCAGGACACCAGATGTACAGTCGCCATTCTTATAGGAACTAAGCAGACAGTTTTCTAACTTTCTAGAGCAGTGTGTTTCTTATCAATCACAGACTTCTGCACATTCACAAAATATCTGACAAACTTTCAGGAGAAAATGAGCAAACCCCATGTAATACCATAGACTTCTTGGAGAATTTACCTTCCTCAAGTGTCTCTATGGAAGGGGAGCAGAATGGCTCAGATTTGCTAAATGGACATAATTCAATATATTTTTCACACACAAAGTCTTTATATCATGTATCATACACATTATCTGAATACAGGAAGGATACATATCTATTTAGTAGATAAACTATTTAGTATTTGTGACTCAATAGCAAACAAAACTTAAGTGTAGTGTGAGGATTTGTTTGGACTCTGTCTCGTGTGAACACTAAGTTAGGGACGAAGACAAAAAAATAGCAGACTAAACAAATGTATTGTAAGACGTGAGATTGAACACATTCCTGTAGCAGGAAGGAGGGAGAAATCAAAAACCATATGCACAGAGGTTTTATGTTTTTATAGTAGATCTTTTACATGGAGATCTAATTTTAAAAAGCAATTCTTGAGTTTCAGCCTAAAAACTGTGTTGCAACAGTTGTTATTTGGATTTATTTTTTTTTTAGAATTGGCATGAATTCTCCAAAGGATTTGAGTTCAGGTGAAGAAAATAAGTGGAAGCTTTCCAGTTTATGTCCTTCAGTGCTATTGGAGAAGATAAGAGTCAGGTATGTGCTTAGTACAAATTCAACATTTGGCTTGAAACTCTTCATGGAGAGAAATTACATTATTTGAGTGTTCCTCTTTCTGCTTGTTTTTCTGTTCCCTGCTAGCAAGATGTTGATTCTAGGTGCTTCATAGAGACAATACTGTATGGAAAAGCTATAGTTGCTGTAAAAATCACACACAGCAGACATTCCAGAAAACTTCAGGAAGGTCTGAATTTTCACCTGTGGTTTCCTAAGGAGGCAATGGCCACTCAACACTAGAAATTCCCAATAAAATTCATGGTCTTGCTGAATTCATACAAGTACTGATGTAACGATCTGAAGACAAAGTTAGAAGCAAAGTGCAAATGACTGTTAGACACTGTAGGAATAAATTACAGATGTCATTCTGTAAAACCTACATTAGGTGGGGTCATGCAAATAAGCTTCCAATGCCACAAGCAGTACACTTGACAGGCTCAGCTGTAGCAAGTAGAAAGCTCTATACTGAAATAATTCCAGACAGCCTGCTCCGGTTACCTCATATTTTCCTTTGACTCTTCAATGCTGTCCTTTGTCTTTATGGTGGCAGAAAAACTGACAGTAGTGATATTGCTGTCTTGCCAAGACCTAGATTTTGTGGTGGTATCTTGTACACACTTCTCGTGACTTTTGTTCCTAGAGGCTTAGTACAGTGGCTTCTGATTGATTGATGACAGGGCCTCATAGGTGCTGTAGTAACATAAAAAGTAATGATTTTACGTGAGCCATATTGTGCTGTTTCTCCATCGTTATATTTTGTCCCTATCATGAATGAGTAACATAAATACGTCTCTGGAGACAGAGGGTCTCTTTGCTTTTATTTATCATTCAAATATTTTCAGGAGAAAAAAGGCTTAGATGTCTCTGTACTTGGTTCACTGCATATCGTGGCTCTTCTGAAAAGGACACAGTTATCAAATACCTTATTTATGTAGCCAAAGTGGTTAGTGGTTATAGTTTTTGTAGTCCTGCACTATAACTCTTGTGCAAAAGCAGTACCCTGCCTATGATATAGAATGTATGCAAATACAGGGCAGTCTTGGCCCTCTTGGAACACTAATTAGCTCATCAAAGGAGGCATGGCTGGGTTCACGTCACATTTGATGAAGTAACAGCTGTATAATTTTGGCCTTCTTTTGTATCAGCTCATTTGGAAAGATAATTTTGAGGGCAAGAGACAAATTTTTTTTAAAACCAAATCTGACTGCTTGGATAAAATGTAAACTATTAAGATAAACCTTACAGGGCAAAAAAGTGACATGATTACAGGGATTTACATGTAAAACTCTTACGCTTATACTGAATACTGAGTTTTTCCTTTGATCCTGCATCTATGTATCATAGAAAAGTAATGTTTCTAATGAACATCAGCAAGTAAGTTTCAGGCTCTTGTCTGTCATATTGCAAGAGATATATTGGCTGAGAACAGGCAAATTCAAATACCTTCCTCTGCTGTTTGACTGAAGAAGTCACTCAACTAGGCACTAACATTGAAAAAAAAATGGAGAAGGGATGATAAAACATAAGCATATTTAAATAATGTTCAGGTCACATAAATTCACTTCTGCTTGTTTGCTCCTTCTCTTTCCATCTTTTCTGTGTTTTAGTTTTTCACAGAAAGGGTTGTCTGTCTTTTGAATCAGGTCCATTTATAACCCAGCTCAGTGCTGTGATGTGTGAAGCATGGAGTCTTTTCTTTTCCATCTGTTTTTCTTTACGTTAAAATTCTTGGCATTCTACTACAGAATAATAGTTCTCTTAAAATAACATGAGTTTTTACAGAAAGATTATTACCTTCCCAGGACTATGTAGGTAGCTGTCTTGCAGAGAAGAGATAAATCCCTAAAATTAAACTTTGAAGGAGATAAGGTATAAGACAATACCATAACGTAGTATTTTCCAGCGTTTTAAATTAGTGGCATGCTGCATGCTGACACCAAACATTTGTAACAGTGCTACTCTGCCTGCAGCGTGAGGCAAATGATGCTCTTAGACTCTGTTTGTATATTTAACAGCATATATTAAATCTGGTCCCATCCAGTGACTGAGCAGTGGGATGAAAAAACAGGTGGTTTTTTCCTAATATGACAGTGATTTTTAAACTATACAAAAAGATTATGGTATAGCCCATTTTGTGCAGAAATCTTATTATCAAAGAACAGTTCATAGCACCCTGGTCCTTCCAGAGACTTCATAAACCATCATGAAGCCTGCCTGGAAAAGTGGGACAAGTGTGAAGTTACCCACTTATCACAGGATAATTGACATTTTCAGTCCTTCAGAAATCGGATGTAATTTAATCCAGGCTTTGTAAAAGAAGGGTAGTCCTCAGTTGTGAAATATATAATTGGTAGGATATCAAATAATTGCTGCTAGGCTCCGTTGAAATTGTCCAAGCTGTGGGAAAAGCATGTGGATGCAGCAATCTTAAACCAGCACATTGGAGAGAGCGTGTGGAACCAGACCCGAGAGGTGGGAAGCGCTGCTAGGTTTCTTACTTTAGGTTCAGCTACCAAAGCAGTGGGGATCAACAGCTTAATACACCTTTCGTCCTTGCAATTCCTCTCCTCAGTCCTGTGTTCCCAGACCATTGCATTAAGTGTTTTACAGGGCACTGTAATGGTAAAAGACCATGAGAGTGAGCGAGCTGGGTCAGTATTCTGAGTTTGTAGGTAGAAAGACAAGAGTGTGAGAAGCTTTCACGGAGGGAATAGTGTTGCTGCCAGTGCTGCAGATCTGCAGGTGGGCTGAAGACCCATGCCATTATACTTCAAGGAGAAGTTACTCATTGTGAAACTGGGTAGGAGACCCTATTTCATTTCTTGCACATGCAAAATACAGATAATATGGTGTAGGAAGCTTGTTATTTTAAAATAGGAACAGATACTTTCACCTGCTTTCTGCAAATATCCAACCTTGTATTGTCTAAGACTACCAATAGTAAAGATACTAATAATTCTCCTTGCTGTAAACAAGTTCAAGCTTCTGGAATTGATTTAGTCACCTCAGTCTACTCTGAAGTCCACTGCAACTATTGACTAAAAGTTCAGGGAAATGCCAAAAGATGCAAGGAAACTTGAAACTAGTCTTCCACTTTGGCAACATCTGCTGTTATTAAACATCAGCTGAACCAGGAAATCAATATAAATATTTAAAATGCAAGTCATCTTTAATAGATAGAAATACTGTTTCCTCTAATACACACATAACTCAATCTGTAACAGTAAATAACTGTGGACTTCTGGGAGCAGAAATAGCTCTAAAAGATTCTCAGAGTTTTCTCTTGCATGCTAATTTGTATTATTAATTGCTATTAGCCTGTTCCCACCTTCTTTTATTAGGATGCGGGTCTTCCTTAGATGGATGTTCTATTGTATTTTTTTTTTCCTTGGAACACTGTGAAACTTGTAGGGGGCTTCCAAGAGGGCTTATATCTTGGAACTAAAGCAGGATGCAACAAGAAAAACATCCTGAAACTTCAGTAGGGCATCAAAAGAGGAGCCTCCTGGAACTGAGGAAGGAACTTTGTTGAAAATTGCAAATACTCCCAAATGATGGTTAATACTTCCAAAACTAGAGCCAAACACACACACCCGCCACACCCCACACCACCCCACCCCACCCCCAACATTGTGCTTGTTGTGCTATAGTTAGATATAAGCTGGGAACTCACTTGGAACTTGTTCATAACATCAGTATTTTAACAATGTAAACTATATTTCATTGAACTTTATTTTTAAATTGTTGAGATAAGAATGTTTTACAAGTAATTATTGCTTATTATGAGATTTAGTAACTTGTGTGACAACTTACTAGCCATTTCCTATAATAAGTGGGATGGTGCCAATTGGTAGAATTATAAAATAACAGATCCCATGGGTCAGGATGTCACTAGGTGCTAGACAGTATCATGGGACTGGTACAAGTTTATGAAGAATATAACTGTGGCCCAAGATAAAGAAGATGTTAGTGCAGAAAGATGAAGAGAACTAGATGCATTATTACAGAGAATATACCCAGATCAACTACAATATTGTGGGCAGTAGACAAAGCAATTGTGGAAAAAATTAATAATTCAATTGATAATTGTTAGTGACTATGCAATAATTCAATACTCTAATTAATTAAATAACTTATCAGCTTATCCATGTACCAGCATTTTATATCTAGGTCTTGCAGGTTACACCTTCAGTTTGATACTGAAACTAATTTTTGTTTAAATTATTTGATATTAAAAAATGCTTCATTATATGTGTTTGTGGTATATATTTGTCAGAAGTATGGGAACAAAGTGGCAAGATTCAAACTCTCCTAAACAGATGTTACAAGGTAATTCAAATTGGAAATAAGTTATCTTTAACAGAAAGCAAGTACAGATTTCTTATATTACAAAATATTTTTGTAAAGTGCAAATTAAGCAAATATTTATTTAGTGTCCTAGGGAGATGGAGAATAGAATAAGGCTCCAGATTTGCTAATAGTTAACCCCATCAGAATCCAAGCTCCTAACGTGGGACCTTGTCACCTTGTCTTAAGAGGAAAGGTTAGGTCTTTCTCTTTCTGGAATGGAGTAAGGAGAAAGACAGGAAAAGCAGATGGCACTGTATTGCTAAGGGGCAAGAGGTGAGCAAGACGTAATCGTGATGATGTATTTGAGGGTGAGGTTCTGTCTTGGTAGATTTCTTTACAACTCTTTCCTGTAGTATCTGAGAATCTGCAAGAAATGAAGATGGCAGTGATATCTCTTTTTTCCTTGCTGACAAGAGTTGTGGTAGGGGTGACATATGGTACGTTAAGATTAAAACAGTGGTCAAGTTGCTTTCATTTTCAGTGTACTTTAGAAACCTTTTCAGTTTATAATGATGCCACTGTGACAAGCTTACTTCAACCTATGTTAACTGCAGAGCAGCTATTTTAACCTTTCCAACATACCTAGCTGTCCATTATTACATGAATTCTGTTATTTCCTCTAGTATGATGATAACACGAGTCGTGGGAACTTCTAATAAATATGTAACAAAATAAGTCATAAGTCAATACAGATCTGATATGTATCTGGATGTTACCAGCATTTGAGAAATTTTGTTGTAGTTTTAGAAGCAGACCAGCAGATGGTGCTCAAAAATTAATCACAGCATAACTGAGTTGTGATGGTGGATTTTCAACTAATTTAATTTTCTTTTTTTTTTCTTTATAGAATGATTATTACACATATTTCTTAATTAAATGGAAATGTGAATAAGGATGGAAGAACAGAGTACCCAACACTTCTCAGAAATCAATCTCTGAATGCTTACTATTTTTCTTCTAGCAATAATTGTTGGGTTTAATTTCATAATTTATCTTACAATGTTACTTAATTTCAGTTGAAATGTAGACAGTTTTATCTTAAAACTCTAGCTTTTCTCCTAATCAGACTGAGGTGGGTTGCCTTGTAGATTTAAGAGTAATTATAAAGATACTTGAAGGGGTGATGGTAGCTGCAGATGATAGTTATTAAATTTAAAAAATATATAGAAAAAGTCCCTGTCTGAACTGAAGTTAAGCTGCAAAGATATACCTGTAATCTTAAGAGCCTTAGGAATTTATATACAATATATTAACCATAAAATCTTCTGCAAAACAGAAAATTCAATGCTAATTTCATATTCACAAAGCAAGCATTGGCCTATGTTAAAATGCAGTAAACTTAACATACTCTGCCATCCTGTTAAGTCTCAGTTTACAAATGTGACAACCTGTTGACACGCTATATTCTGGATGCTGCGAATGATATGCCCAGGTACTTTGAAAGCTGGCAGCTTTACAGTCCCTGCTTTCTCGGATATTTCACTTGCAGACACCTTGATAAATACCCACTTCAGTTTATGCAACAGTTTGTGAAAAGGAACCCAGTTTGGGAGCTTTGGTAAGTCCCACTCAAGCTGCATAGTCTGTTTTTAATTAAATGTATTGGCAAGTTGATGAAGCTGGTTTATTTGAATAGTAAAAGCTTTACATTGGCAGTAACTGCCTTGAGGTAGCTGTACTGGAAAGAAGAGAGAGATTTGACACGGGATCAACAATGTGGCAAACAGTATACTGGTGGTGACATTTCGTGAAGGAAGAATGAGTTAGGCTGGTCTTTGGCAGGACAGGGATGTATACAGTGCTAGCTTGCACATCACTGGAGACAGACTGGAGAACTCACAAGAAATGTAAGAAGTATATGGCAAGTAACAAATTTTGGGTTAAATAAATTCCAGGAAAATGCAAGTAGAGTATGCACTACAGGGAGTTTAGGAAGTAGAAATTATACATGTGCATGCAAACACACACACAGAGAACAAAAACAAAATCACACATACATTCTTTGGAAAGGAGAAAAAGCAATTTAGAAACAGGAAAAACTTACAAAACAGATTATTGACACAGCATGCAAATAAATCAAGGTACTGGTCTTTGTCTCTTGCTGCTAATCCCATCGTTATAGATTTAGTCTTACAGATAAACTTTCCATTAGTGCTTCAACAGATGCATCAGGGGAAAAAGGTAAAGATTTATCTGCTTTCTGTTAGGTTACATGTAAAAGGAGAAGCATTAATATAGAACCTTCAAAAAAGTATTTTCAAATAATCACAGCTCTCATAGTGGCTCTGTATAATCCTCAGTGCTTGGCACATCTGCAGCATCTGTGAGGAGCATATCTCTGTTAGGTTTTCTGCTGTATACTACTGAGACTGCTGCATTTCTAGCAGGAAAAAAAAATAAATTGCTAAAATGTAAATTAGGATTAAATTCAAAACTGTGTAAGTGTACACACAATGTTATTTTCATAGACCTTAAATATGACTTAAGATCTTTGGTAGACTGAGTCAAACTACCCAGCGAGTCCAAAGCCACATATATATGGAGACTGACTGACTTTCAAGTATGCTGTAGGCATGAATAGAAAAAGAAAGGTATTTTTGTAACTGCAAGTATCACAATAATCCAGTTTGGAAGTTACTTATGCTGTGACGTCTTTGAACTCAAAGCTGATCAAACAGTTTTCTGCTCCTCAGTTGCTATTCTGCTGGCAGCTTAGGCTTCTGTATGTAGAACGCCTCTTTTTGCATTCTCAAATATAGGAATGAAGTCATTTGTTCATGTTTTTAGTGAACAGACAAGCATTGCAATGGTGTATATTGATTTTGTCGACTGTATGCATTACCTGAACTTCCATGGCAGAGTTAGGGACACGTACAAGTCATTTATCT
Source organism: Limnodromus scolopaceus (assembly GCA_028565335.1). Classification (NCBI taxonomy): domain Eukaryota; kingdom Metazoa; phylum Chordata; class Aves; order Charadriiformes; family Scolopacidae; genus Limnodromus; species Limnodromus scolopaceus. The sequence goes on along the minus strand of JAOXNO010000078.1, from coordinate 20,515,239 downwards.
ATGCGGCTGAAGTCTTTGAATGCAGCTATTGCTCTGTACCCCATATGAAGTTAGAACTGCAGCTCATCTGCAGCTTGAAATCAAGGCCATTCGTTACAGTGAACCTACACCAAAGCAAGATGTTTTGGACATGTTCTCATGGAAGTGGTCAGGACCTCCTTTAGAAATAACGAAGATGATGGTGACTATTAAAATTAAGTATGGCCATAGATTTTTCTTTGTCACGTTGCCTTCCTTTCTTGGTTTTGATTTTTAGTACTTCTGTTGCTTTGTTACTCTTGTTACATATGACATTTACTGCGCTGCACATGGTGTCCATCAGTCCTCTTATTCCAGTAAAGACTATGTTTAAAAGCCTTTTTCCCCTGCTTTAAATTCATAATAGTCTTCAAACAGTTTGCCTCTGGCTAGGGGATGAGATCATTCTTCTCTTAAACTGAGTGCATATATTTATATTTTTGTTGATCTCATCCACAGTAGACTTGGCCAATCGGAAAACCAGCATGGATATGCTGAGATGGAGGTCATGGGGCTGAATGTCACAGAGTTCAGGCATGCAGTAGCTGCTGACTACTGTTTTTCTGTGGAGAATAGGAGATCGCTGCAAGAGAGGCTCTGAAACCTCTGGCAACATGTAGCAGACAAAGACAACAGTAGGTTCAGAGCAGGCCTGTATAAACCTGGTGGTTTAGCAGCTGTTTTGATAATAGCTTCAGCAGGAAGCTGTTTTCACCTGATGCTTGTGGGCTATCTAACATATGGTGTCCCCCACACAAAATTGGCCCTTCCGGAAAATGCAGTTTGATTACCTCAAAACCTGGCTCTTGGCGCAGGTTACTGAGGCTTTAGAGAGAGGGGACTGGTCTCTAGATCAGAGGCCAAACGGGACAGAACTGAGTATGTCCACAATACATACCAGTTGGCCCCGATGTCCCCTGGAGAAAATAGAGTACTGCTCTGGCTCTGGGCGTGATTTGTGTGTGCATGCACATGTGTGTGTGAGTGTTTTTTCAGCTCAAAATATTTAAAATTATGTGAAGAATGTGCAGCAGCTCGTGGGGCTGGTAAACACTCATAGATAGCGTTATACAGAGGATGTGGGAAAGGATGCTAGCTGATACAGTCAAACCATGCCAGGAGTGTTGAAACAATTAAGCAGCATTGATGAACAACGGCAGAGGGTTCGATCTTTCTCCACGTTCCTATATAATTCAGGAGTATAGACGCAGGCTGCCTTTATGACTGGTGAAAAGGCTGTGATAGATTATCAACTGTCTATCAGTGATGTCAGGAGATACCACTGTACCATTTACAATTTTCAGACAATGTCAGTGCAGGCTAATAAGTAGTAATATAGACTTGTTTATTTAGTACCTACTTCAATAAATTGGCAAACTGAAATCAATCCCAGAATTATCATGGTTTCTTGTTCTACCTGCAGAGGGCATTCATACTATTCAGCACGTCATTTTTCTCCAGTAGACAGTGAATTCGAGGGATTATTTATGGTTATCTTAGTTAAGGGTGCATGAATCAAGAGCTTTGCGATACTTGGTTTACTGAGCATACCTGCCTTCTCTAAAAACTCTGAGAATCTATAGGTGGGGGTATATGAAGCAGATCAAAAATGTGGTTGTGAGAAGAGTTGTAAGAGATGGTCAAAAATTTTTGTAAGCAAAACTACCATTTTGCTTGCTCAACTATGCCATTTTAGTTAATGAACTTTTTAAAATTATTGTTACCGATTTCTAAGCCTTTGCATTTTAATAATTTTTACACTTAGTTTGTGCACAGTGCTAAACTCTTCAACTCCTTTTCAATAAAGCTACCTCCCAGAGCTTGCAGCGGACTTGCAAAGAGCAGCAAAACTTGCAAATACAAAAATTTTGGAAGCGACATAATGAAATCAAGCTAAAGTCTAGAAAGATGGTATTTTATTTTATTTTATTTTCTTGGAACCAAGAAGCATAAGAGGAAAGAGATCATTATATAAGGGCTATTAATCAAAAGAGTTTTTAAAACATTTTTTTCAATTTATAATTTATTATGAAACTCGTTGTTTTCTTGAAGAGGGAGCATGCCCCTTTGGGAGGCTCAGGAAGTATCTTCATAAAGGATCTCCCCATCCTGGAAGTGGTGAGGGCAAGGAATGTAGACTAGCTGGAAGAACAGGTCTGATAAATGGTAACCCGGGCCCATTGTATCAGACAATGGCAACCGCTGAACAAACACTGGCAGGGCAGTATTAGTCTGCACAAGAGACGAGTTGAAGCACAGAACACTTGAGATCCTATTCATGAGATAGTTGTTGATCCTTAGGTGCCTCTGGAAGAGAAGATGACTGTTTGAAAGTTAGCAGTCTATAATAATTGAGAACAGAGCTTTAAGAAACAGAGAAAGGAAGAAGAGGAGTTTATGCCTCTTTTTGAGACTAGTCATTCTACTTTTGGGCATTCATTCTTATCACAAGCCATAAGACAATATTCTGAGAGAGTCTGTATTCATTATGTCAAAGTGACTGTGAAGTCTATTGCTGAGAATCCAGGGCACTGAGATGAGGATAAGGTGCTTGTCAGGAAGGTCATCCTTGGCAGCAGACGCACCTGTATTGGCAGAACACAGTATCGCTAGAACTCCAGTTTCCTTTCATGTAATAATCCGGCGCGTATTCATGAAACTGAGAGTGACTGAATGCTGTATTCCAACTTCTAAGTGCCTGACAGCTCTCCCCTTGGATGCATATATTTCTCTAGTCTCTTTATACTGTCACAAGCTGCTTGACACACAGCTTTCTCTTCTGAACTCTCATCAGCTCTCTGACAAAGCTTATTGATTATTCCTTAGTGGAACTTACATAATAAATATTTGAGTGCAATCACTGCAGATGGTGTGCTAAGACTTGATGCTCTCAATCATAGTTTTAATACAGAGGCCTTTCTGCTTATTCACAATTCCAGTAAAATAGTTTATGAGCCTTAACAATTCGAAAAGTCACTACGGTTACAGTGATTGCCAGGTGGAAGAAATTCAGGAAAGCTTTTCTTGCTGCCTGACACAGATCTCTTTCTGTAGAATCCCCCCATCCTTACAATGGGCTCTATAATATTTTAGTAAATTATGTTTATGATATCTAGTACATGTATTTAGGTATGGAATTACAAAAATCACTCTTGGGCCTGCTGGGTCAGATGTTGCTAAAGAGATTAAATTGCAACAGTTACTTGACTTTGGTATGCCTTTGGGTAGCGAAAGGGAGGACGGGAGGAGTTGTTGGAACTTGCTGTTTGTTCTAAATTTGGCAGGGGATTCTACCCATCTTATTATTCCTCTTTTCTGTTTCGTGTAATGCAGATTAAACACAAGTACTATTCAAGCAGGATTGGCTGGTGAAATAGATCTTGAAGCAGATAAAGACCCAGATTTCTAGCAGAAGTGGGAAAAGGCATTACCACCCCATTCCTTTACCACCAGTTCCATGGAGGCAATCATAAAAAGTTTAATAGATTAGATTACAATTCCACTATTTCAAATGGGTCCCATTTTTTGTCATGCCTACTATGTAAATTTGAGGCCTGACTCAAGAGGTGTTGAGCTAACCTTAACAAATCAGTAAAATTGCTGTGTTTTTTATTTGGACAAGGTGAAACAGTTAATAATCTCTAGAAAGTATATTTGGGTTTGATGAGGCTACTCACATAAAAATGATAAATAGTTTGCAAAAGTTAAAACATATACTACAATGAGGTCCTGAGGTTTTCCTCTAATTTCCAGCATGACTTTTTTCATAGCCTGCTTTTACCAGCTACTAATTTTCTCCTTCAATAAATTAAATCCTTTCTGTTAATCTGTAACTGAAGTAGACTGTTTGCAAATGAAATGCTACAGTTCTAATCAGATTGCTGTCTGCTATGGCATTTTGCAACCTGTGGTACTGGCTGGTATCTGGTGCAACCCAGAGAGATCTCTGGAAAGGCAGGTTTGCTGGATAAACACAAGGAGTAAGCTGTGTTGCATGGAAGGATTTAAGAAATATTATTTCACTTTCTTCTTTCCAGCATCAGATTAAAGTTGTCATGATTTAAGCACATTACAGATTCCTGGTGTTCTCTGTCATATCATACTGAACTGTGCTGTACTCTTGGTTTTTACATGGATGATATTTGACTTGCACAGTCATCAGATAAAGCTTCCAGATTTTAGTCTTTTTTAAAGAAACTGCATACAACTTAGATTCTTGTTTGTAAGAGGTAGCTACACATTATTGCTACAAGAGAAGATTCTCTTCACAGGGGCTGTGATAATGAATTCTGAGTGCTGCCCTCACTATCTCCCCCATTTTCTATTTTGCTGAAGATTGAAAAGTGCTTCTTTTCTTATCAGAGGCCCCAGATTTCTAGGATTTTTTCACAGAAGTAACTTTCAGAATATATCTTGTATTTTAAATTGGAGTTAATAAAGAGACTCAGTTAAAACTAGAAAAATGGACATGTGTAAGGATAAAATTTCAATATATAAAAAAATTGTTGCTCTGAAATCTTTGCCCTAGGTTTTTTTCCTCCTTCAGCACTGTGGTTCAAATCTTTCTCTGAACTTAGAGAAAACTGTGGAATGTGTTCAAAAATGAATGGTGTAAATCTTTATGAACTAGAGTTTACTATTTGTCACTAAACTTACTCTGTAACAGATATAATCTTTATCATGAGAAGGATTAAAAATCTGTTATTTTATTGAAAAACATGGGCAAAAATAATTTAATTTATATTCAGTAATTCCAACCAAAAATTGCAATGGTCTCCATAATTAGAAATTTAGTTGCCTCTACTATTTCATTTTGAAAAACCTAAATTCAGATTCACATTCACTATGTTTCAGGTTTACATAGGAATGACAGCTGCTGGATGAAGCTGCATCACTTTGCTTCTGTTCTTTTCATACATTAAGACAGTAACAAACCTGATTTCCTCACTCAGTTGATCAAAGTCATTGGACGCTAAACCTTGAAGAGTACCCACATTAAACTCTCTCACTCTTGACTAAGGATGAAATCATGGCAAAATTCATGCTGCACCTCTCTTTATGCACTCTGCATTTTTTTTCTCCAGTGGCATGTGAAGTGGAAAAAAATGGCTTGAAAAAGTGGAAAAAAAAAAAAAAAGAGAAATGGTTTATTTGCTAGAAATGATGACAAATAGTTATACAGTCTAGCCTAATAGTCACTCTCATCTAGAGAAGACAGAGTAACTTAGAGATTAAAGCCTCAGTATGTAGAGTTAACCATCTGTCCCGCCCAAGAACGTTATTTTCACTTGTGCCATGAATCTATTCCTGTACCTTTGTGTTATTTAACCGTGTAGTCTGACCTTGCTGGACATGTTTACCTCTTGGTTCTCTTCCTCTCATCTCAGTCTTCATCATTTATGCTGAAAATTGTTGTGTTTCCTTTTAACTTTGATAATCACAGTGTATGTTTTAAAACAATTTCCTTCTGCCATCACAGGATAGATATCTCCTGAGCCACAGTGCAGCTCTACCTCCCTGTTCTTTTTCATTCACTTTAAATGTTTTAAAAATTTTCTGCCCCTGAGCCAAGGATTTTCTAAGGTGCGTCTTGAATTACTTAAAATGGGTTATGCAGCAGAGTTCTGTCTGAAAAATCAAGAGACGAGGGTTAGTTCACTTGAAAAACGGTTGTGTGACTCAACCTAAATTGATAACATGTTGACCAGAGTCTACAGCTGCTTATTTCTCAAATGCAGTTTCAAAAGTAGTAGAATGAAAAAGAGTACAAACCATTTACGGTGATTCTTTATTTTCCCTTTTTTTTTCCTCCTGCTTCTGCATCCGGGCAGCTCAACCCTGTTTCAATCTTTTCTCTTTAACTGTTTGGCCTAAATAGGCTCTGATTAGCATAGACATGTTTATCTTTGTGAATCTTAGCCTGGAATGAAGCCCAAGAACTTGTATCTGACTATAATGGGCTGACTTTTAAGGTTCAACCAGGTCAATAAGCATTTCATACACTGCTAGGAAGAGATAAAACATCTCCTTGTCCTAGTGCTGTCACTTTCACACACACTGGCCTCAGAGTTGTTAATAAGGCCATTCAGCATCGCCACTTTACATAGAGCTTCTAAAGTCAATACCCAAGCAAGCCATTCAGCAGAGCTGTAATTTACCTTCTAAGGCTACCAAACTGCCTTTACCAGCTCTTTGAATGCCTAATGCTTGAAAGGTGTGGTGCATTACAATGTAAAAAATAGGACTGAAGGCAAAACCTTGAAATAATAATTACAGTAGGTTCAAAGAAACCGCAGACATCTATGGCACTCCTTTACGTTTATTAAAAAGCGAGGCCTTTCTGTTTTAAAGTCAGACCTCCAAATATAAATAAAGAACCTCAGAATATAAGAACGGCCTCTCTATGTCAGACTGAATGTCTTATCTGGCCTGGTATCCTGTCTCAGACAATGTCCAAAAATGGATCTTGAGGGAACACTATAAATGTAGGGAAAGCACATAAACTTCCACAAATATTCCTATCATCCAACAATCTGTGATTCAGGAACTTCCTGAGCCAGAGATGGTGCTTTCTCTTTAATAACTCTTGATGAATTTCTTTTTCATTAACTTGCCCAGTCTTCTCCAGGAAGAGATAGGGGAGATAAAAACTGGTGCCCTTTTCATTTCCTAACCTTTATTTCTGGGGAAAAAACATTGGCCCCATTCCACAAAGTCAGAAATAGCTGTAGTGCTGTTATAGCAGCTGAGTGGCCTACGGTTCCACTATAGAGTGACGATGGCAATTTCACATCTCCTGGCATGGATGTGTGACACTGGAGCTGCACATTGGTCATGGAGTGGGACTGACTGATGCATTCAAAATCTTTTTGCTGTATTTAGTTGGGTTTTTCTTTTCAAAGGAAAAGGTAAAAAATACCTTTAACGAGCTACTTAAAAGTTAAATCTTCAGATATTTTAATTGTGTAATTGTACTGCTATGCATAAAACATTGCAGTCTTCTAAATCTGGTATAATGCCCAAGTTAAATTGGTTGAGTTAAGGGCATTTCTGTTTGCTGGTTCCATATGGAATTTAAAGCTCTACCCTATCTTGTTTATCTTTTTACTGTATTTTTAATGAAAATATCTAGACAATTTCATGCAGCCTTTGCCTCTGATTAGTACACAGTGCTTAACTAGAGTGAATTAATAGATGTTAATGTATAGTAAAAAGCAATGTAAACTGCTGCATGTATACATAGTAATTAACATGTGGGAATTCTAAGCGTCATTATATTTTTTTTTATGCCATAGCAAACAGAACAAAACCAAACTAGATTGTTAAGCCTTTTTTCCCTCCTGACTGCGTCAAGATAAGAATGAAACTTTCCAAGCCGTGCCATACTCAGTTGATAGTGTGCAGTGACTTTAGCATAGCAGTTTGGAGGGAAGGAAGAATGAAATAACAGCAGCTCTGATGCCAGGAAGAGTGCTTCCCATGGTGTATAGACACAATCTTTCATTCAAAAAAAAAATGGGAAAACTAATGCTAGAAAATGCTCCATACGTTTCTTAAATAAAATTAAACTTAGCTAAATCTTAACTGCTTAAATTAGAAGCATTTCAAGATGCTGAATATATACACTGCGGTTTGGTGAATCAATAACAAATAGGCATGCATACAAGTTATGTTTTTATACCACACACATGAAGGCTAGACAGCTTTCTCAGCCTGCGCTACCATGGGCTTATTGTTATGTGTGAGACTTCTTTGCTGCTTAATTACCATTTCTTGTTTACGGGGCAGATACAGTGATATATATACTGGTGCATACATACCGGAGAATACTTGTGCTACCCTTGAGCTATTCTGTTCTGCGTACTGCTGCTAAGCATAGCCAAAGAGATAAGAGAAAGAGAATTTCGTTTCTATGTTCTCCAGGAAACCTGGCTCTGAAAATGAGTGGTTAGCCCATGCTGAGCTTCACGCAGCTGCTAGTTTCAAACTGTCTTTGACATGTCTGCACAAGCTGTGTTGACTACACATAGATGCTCACTAATGAGGTAATTCTGTAAGGAGACACTGGCAAACTGCAGAGTCAAAGCTGGGCTTTGAAATGACTTGAAATTATTTATGCAAACTCTCAAAATCAGATCAGTAGTAATTTTCAGCTGAAGGCCTCAAAGAATTTTTGCATCTGATGTTTCATCTGCCCCTGACAAGGCAAATAACCAGATATAAAGCCACCTTCAGCTGTAATACATGGCCTTCAGCTCCCGTCCCATGCTCATTCTTGCTTCTTGGAACCATAGTGATAAGTGATATACTTGGAAAATGTGTTTGAAAAAGTTGTGGGAATTATCACAGTTGGTGAACTCTGCCAGGTACTCTGACTGAAACCTTTATGTAAGTATCTGTTCATGGCTTTTATTCAAACATTTATTGGAAAAAAATATTCTACCTTTATAAAAGATTAGAGCACTAATGATTTTGGATTTATGAAGCAGCATATGTGCCTACAGTATGACTTAAATAGAATTTGGCGTGGTGTTTTATTCTTGAACCTGCCACCATTTGAAGGTGGCATGAGCCTTTTTTTCCAACAAATAGGTTTCTCCAGGTCCCTAGAATTCACTGTATGCACATATGTGACCAGAATGATCTTGGATTTGTCTGTGCCAAACATCTCAACACCGTCTTGTGTTTAAAATAGATACAATAAATACTTCCCTTTGGAGCTCTGTTGGGAGGTCCATTCCAGCAGTAGGGCCCTAAAACATACCTGAGTAAGACCAATGGTCACAGAGCAGCGTCTCTTCTCTTGTTAGAGTTCTAGAGGAGGAGCACCTCTTCCCTTTCTCCTCCCCATTTATTCAGTTGTCTAATCAGAGTATGCAGTTTTTAACATCTGAGTTAAGTATTTAATTCACTCTCTGTGCTTGAAAAGCATCTTAACATATGCCATGAGATTCCACCTAAATGTATGTAGGGCCTCAGAGGATGTCCAGAAAGTCTAAACCTTATAAAGTTACCCAGGCTAGTTCTGAGCGAGCTGGGTGAAGTACCAGGAGATTGAAATTTGTGCAGCATAAAGCTTCTCCTGGATTAATGTCTTGCTTTCATGATACAGTACAACTATAGCAATATAGCTTTCAGGACCTAACATAATTCCTCTGCTGATAGCTTAGTTATTGCTACATTTTTTGTATCTCTGTTGAAGAAATTCTCAAATCTCTTTCAGAACAAAGTGTATTTTTCTAATAGGAAAAGGAGATTATGTTTCTTGTTGTGTTATTTTATGACTCAGTAAGACATAAGCTAATGCATTACTAATCATTTGAACAAATATTATGAACGTATTTTTTTCCAAAGGTGTTTTTCTTCATAAATATTGTTTAGTGTTTAGACTTCACAGATTTCAGTGTTGAGGATTTTTGCACAACTTACTTTCCTAGTTATATATGAACGTTCCTAATTTGTAAATTTAGTGCATGATACAAACTTAGTGAACTTGTAGTTTCTTCTAAACCCTAGGTAAGATTAACATTCAAATTCACTCTTATCTATCCTTCATTGCGACTATTGTGGTTAACATGATTTGAAAGCATTAGACAAAGCTGTTTTAAAAAATAATTAACATTGCAACAGGATACTTCAGGGCATATGTGATTCTATATCTTAAATCACTCACTACTCTGCATCATCTGAAGCTTTCTAATATTACTCAAGTGCAAAGTTATACCACATGAATACCTCACTAATTGTTATTTAATGCATTCTCAAAAATACTGTTCAACAAGCAACATAACTTACAAATCATGACATGTAATGTGGTAAAACATTCACCCTGATGATCCAAAGCCAAAAATAGAACACTGCCAGAGTAAAAACATAATGGTAGCAATGGGAATGCATCATAGGATCATGCTAATCTTAAATATGACCCAAAAGGACAATGTATCTCTAAGAAAGTAAGTGCTCGTAATGTACACATTAGGAGCAAAATATATTTGGGACAATATTAAAAAAAGAAGAAAATATTTTTGGACCTGACCCTGCATTTTCTATTATATGTAGTAGCAACTATTGGGAAAACCCTCTATAGCAGGCAAAAATTACTTAGTCCTGTATCTGACAGTATATGGGGTATCATTTTGTAGTCTTATTTGTAGTTCATCTGTCAGGCCAAAATGTTAAATAGACAACTGCATTGCTTACAATTTAGAATAATGTGATCCGTCTCCTTCTCAGGGTGAAACCTGTCTTTGTGTAGCTGGCCGGCATATATATGACCTACATATAAATTAACTGAAATACAACGTTAAACAGAAAGACTAAATGGTACTATCTATGTAATCCTGTTTAGGTTAGTGGAGTCTAATGCTTTCGTTACTGTAATTGGGCTCCATTGCAAAGCAGTACACCAGTAAAAACCCAGCTGTAGGGTAATTTTAATATTACTTTCGGTCACATAGATAGGACAGTACGAACGTAAACTATTTTCTACTTTTTCTTTGTGTAAGAGGAGATAAGTAATTCTTTTATATATTCCATTGCACTTCAACTATCATCTAGTCCAAGTGGTCAGGCAGTTGGACTAGATGATTGTTGTAGGTCCCTCCCAACTGAACTGTCCTGTCCTGTCCTATCCTAATTAAAAAAAAAAAAAAAATCGTTAGCCCTACCATAAACTGATTATAAATCCATCAACATATTGCATATGATGTCTCTATGCTCAGATGTTTACCAAATCCATGTATCAGTGCCCTACTTGGTAAATCTATGATGCAAATTTTGAGCCTACTCATTTTAAAACCAGTTTTATAATTTTCCATGTACTTAAATATATAGGATCTGCCCAGGCCTTTTATTGTCATTCAATTTTCTTTAAGATCATCTGCTGGTGAGAGTAGAGGATACAACCAGTTGTGATACAAAGTAGTGCTATCCCAGTTGTGCAGTTAACTAGCTGTGATTTTAGCAAATTGCATAATCTGCAGGCACCAAGGCTATTTAACATGAGAAATAGAAATAATTTTAACTTCTTTATGGTGGTAACATTTTACTGTTTAGAAATGCTCCCTGAGCTCCTTAGAAAAAAAGGCGTTGACAAAACGTGTACTATTCCTCTTGTATATTTATAGATGAGATGTGTATATTGTTCTTCAATTAAGGGCACAGTTTAGATGGGCACAAAAAACCTGTCCCTGTGCCTACAGCAATACATTCAGTGGCTATCTGCATGTGTGTGCATGCTTCCCAAAGCCTCACCCACATACTGGAATGCAAACACGGAAAAGGCAACTGTTCAACAGGATGCGATGTAAGCTCATTGCCTGTTCTGTAGAAAAAAATTATGTACAGATTTAGTTTTTACTTAAACAAAAGCAAGAGTCATATAATAATTCCTTGTTTCATGTTTATGCTATGAGGGTAAAAAACTGATTTTTTTCATGTTTGCTATACTGGCAGAATAAAAGAGCTCAGCTTTCTAATATATTTAAATTATGCATCATAAAATTAATTTAACAAGGAAAACACCATTCGATTCCATATTGTATTTCACGTGTACATTGCACAACATTATTCAAAACAACTACTGTGTGATACAGTATGATTTTCTATGTACAAAAACTACATTAAGAGCATTTGGGTTATATCCTTAAATGACGAAATGCCACTAATATGCTGTTACATATGAATAGATTTAAAAAGAAAGACCTTGTAAACGCACCTTTACAACAGTGAAAAATATTGTAAGACTCCTGTGGTCTATTTAGCACTTCAAATAGCTTTCACCACAGGCAATAATAGGCATACCTGTTTGAAAATCATATGATCTATTCTACAGCATCTTTCATCCCAAAATATTAGTATTTCTGGTACCCTCTTGAGCAGAGGAGAGAAACCACCAGCACTATCTTACTGTGTGGGTGGAAGCATGGAGATTTTCCCAAAGCTATCCAGGACACCTCTTGACTGTTATGAAAAATGGCATGGGATATTACTACTTTTTCAGAACAGGCAGGACTTTGTTTTTAGTAATTTAACTTGCATGAAAACCCCTTACTAAGTAAGCTGCCTGGAACTCCCTGTTTCTACCTAAGACAGAGGTTCTCCTTCAAATAGCAGTTAGAATTAACAGTTCTCACTACAAGCGTAACTTGAAGGTTATGCTAACAGTAATCAGAACTGAGTATTAATCTGCAAACATTTATACTGAATATACAATGGCACCAAGTACTTTCACTGAGTGCAGCAGGTGACGGCTTGTCACAGGGATTAATGCCTCCAGCTAAATTATTGTTTTACCTCAAACCATAGACAAAGGATGACATTATTGCAACTGTGCAATTAATAACCTGTCACTTTGTTAACTGCTACAATGTTTCTTCACAGATCAGCTTGAAAAAGCTAGGGAACTTTTCTTTAAATGTTCTTTCTTTTGACTATTCTATTGGAGAGACATGAATAGTGTAGTAATAGACCATTTACTTGGTAGTCCCTCTTGAAGCCTTTTGTTTATTGTGTATAAGAGTTACATTTGCTTATATTAGCAACATTTTGGGATCAGGACAAAGTTGTGAACTTTTTAAAAATAGAAAAATAAAAAAGAGAGTTTTACTCTGTCAACATCTTGTGAAACTCTAACACAGGATTTTCTATGGTTAAAAAAACAAAGTGCCATAGGAGTCTAGAATTTTTTTTAAAAAACTGAGATCCCTCAGACAAATGGTATCTCCAGTATCTTATGAAACCCACTATTTCAAGTCTAGTCATCACAAAACGGTCAATGCACAACATGGCCTGCAGGCACTTAAGTTCAGAGCCTACAGTGTTTATAGTGATCAGCATTTCAGAAGTGCTTAGTTAACAACCAAGATTTGAATAAAAGAAGTAGTAGTCATAAGAGAAGTAATAAGATAAGCATAACCTCACTCCTCTTAAGTGAGATTGGTATTATTCAGTGAACTGCTTTTTTAGATAATTCCCCAGTCTCTATTGGAAATTGCCACCACTAACAAATTTTTTTAGGTTATTTCCCTGATGTCACTTTTCTCCCTGGCAGTGCTGAGTTTCTATTATTAGACCCTATGAGCTATTCAATAGATTGCAATCTTCATGGCATTAGTACTTGCCAAAGAATTAGACTATAGCATATAGTGGTTTTCAAATGAGATTTTAAAATGAATAGTACCACAGTTCCTTATCTGTCGGTGGTTCAGCAAAGTTTATTAGAAGGGATGACATCAACACACCAAATTATGTAATTATTCTAACTAATATACAATCCGTTATGATGGTGATGGTCTTCAGTTCAGTTGAAACAGCACTATAGTGTAGAATCAGGTCACCTTTGCAACATGTGAGTTGCATTACCATTTAGAAGATGCAGTTGCTTAATGGTTTTGCTCAAGAAGTAGCTGGTTGGAAACAGAAACAGTCAACAAACAAACGAATTATTTGCCAACCTTCATCCCAACCTAGGCAGTGGCCAAACAATTTGAGGAGCATGAGAAAACAGAATGGACTGTCAAAAGATAAAAAGGGTCAGAGACTTACGTATGGCCTTCAGTGGGATTGTTCGTGAGATTCTTCTTACTGATCAATTTGTTAAACACTGTCTCTTTGAAAACTGGACCATGGAAAATCCATCTGACTCATCAGTGATTAAGTTTTGGTTTAAGAAACATACACAGATTAATGGGGCGTGCCTGGTAATGGCATGTGGTTATTCAGGGTGTGAACAACCTCTAGAGTCTGTCAAAACAGGCAGCTTCAGGGTTATTTAATCTCTATTGAAGAAGCAGAAAATAAGAGCAAAAGAAAATCTTTATTGGAGAAGCACAGTACAAATGAGAAGGGCATACAGGGAGAAGCAAAATGTTATGAAAGTACAGTATATTATATGATATACAGTATTACATTAGACAATTATGAATAATATTAAAATAGAATGGTCATTTTTTTCCAGATATGTAATCTTATAACTAGTCAGGAAAAGGGACATTTATAGTATAATGAAATATTCTACCTTTTCCCTAAGGGGGGGGGGAAATAAAGGTATAAATGCTTCGTCGTTGTCTGTTTTTCAACTTGTGTTAAGCACTGGCCAAAACATTACCTGCATAAAGAGTTGTATTTTACTGCGCTGTACCATCTCCCGACCTCGCGGCACAGCTGGAAAGGTGCTCTCTGCTGCCAGGGGGGAGCCCACGGGCTGCCCCGTCTGCTCGCTACACCCTGCAAAGGAGCAGCTTGTCACACCGAAAAGACTGAAAGCGGCCTCACGCTCGAAGAGCAAACTGAAGATCTAGATGAAAATCGCTCTTAAAGCCGGCAGTTGGTCACCCGTCACACGGGCAGGTCAGGTTGGGCTTCAGCCAGCCCGGCGGCCGCGGGGGAGCAACTGCGGGGAAACTTCAAGGCAGGCAGCCGGGACGAGCCCCCGGCGCGCTCGCCAACGGGCACAGGGCGACCTGGCTTCCACCACTGAGCAGAGCAGCGACGGAGCCATCTGCAGAACGGCAGATCCAGGACTGAGGGCGCTGGATCCCACCGCAGGGTTCGCCCGCCGCCTCTGCCCCCCCCAAGCCCGGCTCTCCCCACCTGTAGGGATTTCGCCCCGCGCCCTGGTGGCTGGAATGGGGAAGGGCTGAGCCCGAGGCGGCCGCCGGGACGCTTTTGCTTCGGGGAGAGGAAAATTCCAGCCGAGAGGAGCGGCCCTGCCCCCGCTGGCCGCTGACAGCCCGCAGCCGGGGCCGAGCCGAGTCCCCGCACCGGCCGGGCGTCGGGCCGCCGCTGGAGGGAGAGCCGGGTGTGTGGAGGCGGGCGGGCAGCGAGAGGGAGGAGCCGGGACGGGAACAGGGAGCCTCTGTTTCTCCGCGGGTGCCGGAGCGGGGAAGGTTCCGCGTTTCAAGTTTCTCGCCGCGAAGTTTTGTGGGGGTTTTTTGTTGTTGTTGTTGGGTTTTTTTTGCTTTTCTGAGTGTTTTTTTTTCCCCTCCGCCCAAGGTGTGGTTCAGCGAAGCGGCCGCCCCGGCGGAGCCCTGTGCGCGGCCGCCGCCCCGGGCAAGCAGCCCCATGGCCGCCCTGTAAGCAGCGGGGAATGCCCGGGCTCGGGGGCGCGGCGGCGCGGGGCCGTCTTCCTCAGCCCGCCCCGAGCAGGTGAGGCGGGGAGCCGAGGCGCCGTGCGGGCGGATCCCAGCGGCTGCGCCCGCCCTGCCCCCGAGAGCCGACCTGCGCTCCCCCAGCCGCCGGCATGGACGGCCGCGCTCGGCAGGCGGCCGCCCCGCCGCCCTCAGGGTAAGCACGGCTCACCGCACGGGTGGGAGGCCCGGCTGGCCCCAGAGGGGCAGCCGGCGGGGGAACTGCGGTCACGCCGGGCCGTGCGTGAGGCCGGGTGGGGTGAGGTGCGAGGGGGGGCAGCGAGGAGCGGGGAGGCCGGTGCCGTGCGTGCGGCGCTCGGGAGGCGGGCAGGGGCGAGAAGGGGCTCCCCAGTGCTTGGGGGAGGAGGAGGGGGGGCGAGTGTGTGCGTTCGCCCCTTCCCCTGGCGTCGGCGGCGGAGGGCGCGAGGCGGAAGCCCCGCGCGGGACCGCGGCCGAGACGGGAGGCGGAGGCAGATGGAGCAGCGCGACCGTTAAACGGCTGCCGGCGCGGCGGGAACCGGCGGGCGGAGCGGCGTCCCTCACGCCTCGACGGGTTCGCTTGGCTGAAAACGGGCTGTCCGGGGCGGCGGGACGAGCCTCTCGGGTCCCCGGTGCTCGCTTCGCCGGGGTGTAGCTGGGCAGCGGCGTGTGCGGGCTGCGGGGCTGGCCCTCGCCGGGGGCATTTCCCTCAGGGACGGGCCGTGACCTGCCTGCCGGCGTCGCCGTCCGGGCTGCAGTGTTGCCAGAAACCACTAGTGCCGTACCTGCCGGGCTCGGCTCCTCCGAGAGACCTCGGAAAAGTGGAATTTACGGGTCTGACCATCTGTAAGGTGTGCCTGTGCCAGCTGCCAGTTCTCTGTGTGAAAGTGGCGGTAGCGGTGCGGGAGAGCTGGGCGCTTCCCAGGGCTTTGGTAACTGCCCACGTCGAAAGAGAAAAAAAAATAAACAAGCAGCATCTGTTGTGAGAAGTAAAAAGGTTGGTTTGTTTTTAAATGCTAGGCTCCTCTGACGAGTTGCTTGTAATCTGTCAGAAAATGTAACTTTAAGGAATGTAATTTTAAATCTTGGTAAAACTACCCCAGTTACAAATCAGGAGGAGGACAACTTCTCTTTGAGTTAAGTAGTCAGGTATGTTTGAAGAAAATTAATTCACTCTAACTTCATTAGGAACTTTAGGGTTTCAGAATACTTGGGAGACTGCTGGAGTTATCTTTAAATAGAAGGGACAAAATACATTGTGAGTGTGTTTTTTAACACCAAGACTTTATTGAAGCTTCCATATCATATGCAAAAATGGATTAATTGGATTTCTGACCAAGTGGACACAGGATGAAGAGGTGCAGTTGGTGGTAATTTACCGTAGTATTTGCAGTAGCAATCAAATCAGTTTGAAGTCCGGCTGTAGTGAATATGGAAGGCTTGTAGAGGAGGGCTAGCTATTCAGTTAGAGCCTTGTGGCAGTTCCACACTGACATAGGGCCATTGAGAAACACAGTTCATGTTGTTAATCAATGTAGAAGGTATAATTACTGCATGTTTAAGACTTTGGATATGTAAGCTCAGCTGAAAGGGTTGAGTGTATGATAACAGGGCATGATACTAGGTTAGGAAGTGACTAACACAGTATGTTTTGAAGGTCCTCAGTTTTACTTGTGGGCAAGAACATTGAAAACAAGCAAAAAGGCACAATTAAAATTTTGGTTGTTCTGACAGCTGCTCTGGGGCTGTTGCCTGCCATAAAGCTGTTGGCTATCCTGAATTTTGGCTGGTGCTTGACTTCTCTAAGTCAGGAAGAGTAGTCTGTTCCCTTAATGTTTCTTCAAGCATCTGTCAGCATTCACATCTCAGTTCTGAAAAACATGTAGCTGACAGCAGTGCTCATCTGCCTTAGCCCTGCAGATATATTTTCAGGCTTTTTTATCAGCTATTCCCATGTAATTTAGCACTTAGGAAATCAATTTACGGTTCCTTTCTTGTTACAACAAGAGTTCCTTATTGACAGTCTTAATTATTTCCTGAGGATGGTCTCTTTTGCTCATCCAAATGCTGGATTTGAGGAAAAAAATCCGGATATACCAGCAAAACTAGCAACTCCCAGTTTACTGAAAATTATCCACAGATATGTTTTTGAACAGTAAGCAGTTCTATGATTCTTTCTCTGAGGTAATGGGAAAAATTGTGCAAGCTGGGAAGAATTTCAGTTGAAATAGCAATTTTCTTTAAATGAATTACCAAATGATATGATACTGCATTATATCCCTTCTTAACCTGTCTAGCCAGGTGGAGAATGTTGTTAATCTGCAGCTGAAAAAATTGTTTACCAATAGATACGTTCTTGAATTACTGTTTGAAGTTAAATGGTGTAATTACTGTTAACTTTTCACTGTTTAGAAAGTCTATTTATGCTAACTGCCAGCAAGGCTAGAGGTGTTGAAGGTGTTTTGTGAGTTTTCAAGCACTGATGTTTATTTAGCCTTGGGACTTCTATATAACTTAATCATCAGTGGCTCTTCAATATGGTATTTTGTTATCAGTTCTGTAGGGACAAGCTTTGGGAAAGGATCCTGTAATTATGTCCTGGAAGACAATGTTTTTGCATGTAGGATTATGTTTTCCTATTGAAAATTGTTCATTAAAGCCGGCTGGGGATAAAAATGTTTGCTTGAATTTGGGGAAAAAATGCAGGGGTGTATACCAGTGTTATTCTCACCATAAAATCAAAGTAAATCAGTAAAGATTTTTAAAAATAGTCTCTGCTGGGTTATTTATTTTTATTTTCTTTTTTTAATATAGTGAATAGAAGGTGTGCCCAGTAACCAGCTGGAATTTTTTTGGAATATGATGAATAGAAGGTGTGCCCAGCAACTGGCTGGACATGACACATAGTTTCTTCTGGTAGCAGAAGAAACTTGGCTGGACCTACTTTTAAGGCATTTTATAGCTCATCTATCTTGCCTTGAGTCTGAGCAGCGCTCATGACAGCATGCTCTTGCCAGGCCAGTTGACATAGTCTGCTCCTGTTCGTCACAGAGCTAAATTGGCTTTATGTATTGGCTGCATTATGGGATGATAGGAAAATGTGTGTTTTAATACTTAAAAACCAAAAGTGGCATGGTTGCTATCCTGTCTCCTGAACACAGTTTTCCTGCTGTTGCTGGATGGCAATCCTGTGCCCTGAGCTAAATAAATTTTTACATTACCAAATAGATTAAGTAGATTTCACTAGTTGACACAGTCTTTTACCATGAAGAACTGTATTGTAAGTTAATAAGCTGTTAAAATATTGGAGCAAATTTGGATTTCGGTAAATGGAAGATTGATTTTCTTTTGAAATATTAGAATGTGCATTGAGGTTCACCTTCAATTCTAATCAGTTTCTCGTTATTTTGTTTGTTCCCTTGAATCATGTTTAAAGCTATGTGCTTACTTGCAAGATAACAGCTTCTGATCTGCTTTACCTAAGCGAAGCCCTTTTTGTTTTGTCACTTTCTTTTTGTGTGTCTAATGAAAAAATGCTTAGGAGATACAACTGCTCTCCAGGGACTGAAGATAGAGATGGTTGTACTGGGAGACAAGGGGAAGGAGAGCCAAACTGAGCTTTGGTTAGCTTACTGCCAGAAGCACTCTTCATGCTCCTGTTCCCTGGTTGCTTGACCTAGTGATTATATTTGAAAAGTTTAATAAGACCAACAAGCGAGAATTCTTTTTCCCATAGTTAGGGCTGTCTGAGGAAGTAAGAGATGTCTTCAGGAAGAAGAAGAAGAAATATAGCTTTTCTCTTGTGTGTAACTGTTGAGTTTTTATCAAATCATTTCAATCAGATTACGGATCACTGGAGACATCAGCTGTGGCTCAGTGTTGAGAAGTGTCTGGCATCAAACTTAGAATACTGACTTGACCTCTCTCCCTGTCTTTAACGTTGCTGGTTGTCTGGATTCACAACATAGCCACAGGTTTGTTCAAGTATAAATGAAAGTTCTCCCCAGTGTGGGATTGGACAGAAAGTGTAGCAACAGCTTAAAACCAAGCATTCTGTTGCCAAGCCACAGTAGCAGACCAGGGGACAGTGTGTGTATGTGTCTGAATTTGCTGTTTGCTGAAATTTAGGTCAGGGCCAAAACTACATTTTTATCTTGCAATGGATTAGCTGTTGCTTTTCCTCTTTATACTACATTCTTGTATACACTTACGAATAAATGCAAGATCTTTTGTTCTTGTGCTACTATCTTTCTGTACTTGTAGCACTATCTAGGATCAGATGCTAGGCTGGCATGGGTCTAACAAGCAGTCTGATCTTGGATGTGCTTATCTCTTAGACTAAGGACTAAGACAAATAGTTAGGTCATTTTTTTCTCACCCCCGTGACCCCGATGAGAATCAACTAATTGAGCAATAACAAAATGGAAAGAACTTGGAGAATTTGTGGCTGTAGAGTTCACTGGATGTTTGAAACAGGGAGTTAGCTACTTCATGGGTGGATCCCCATCAGGAGCCACTTGAATGCTAATCATTCCAGGGGGTAATTTGCCACCTGAGTTCTGAACATACACTTAATACTTCTTGAGGTGATTATGTTGTTCTTTTTAATGTATCTGTCTTAACCAAGACAATGTCAAGTAGTTGCATGACACAGTGGTGCCATGAACTGAATGTTGCATTTAAAAGCTGGTTTGATTGCTCAAACTTTGTCAAGTCTGAAGTCATAGCCGGGTGCCTATGGAGTAGTTGGTGGTAATGTTCACTGTGGGAGTGTGTTGCTGTGGGAATGAGATCAAGGAAACATTAGGGGGTTGAGGAATGTGGATACTAGGGTGAAAAAATGTGTGGGAGGGTAATACACAAATAGAGAAATCAGCAGAGTATTTCAAAGCTTTGTCCAAGTGTGCTGGTATCCTGCAAAAAAGGAAAAGTGAGAGCTAGTTGTTAGTGAGGTATCATAAGCATGTGAGAGGAAAAAAGTGCTTGGGACTGGAACATGGGTTTCAATGTTATCTTAGGATAGGTTCTTTTCTTTCTATCGTTACTGGATTTTTTTGATGAACTTTAAAGGAGATTACAGTGTTTATGTAAACCTGAAGATCACTGTTTATCACTGTTTATGTTGAGTAAGCGCATTTGTATTGGGTAGAAAAGAACCCGTTGTTGGGGACCAAAAGCTTAGATTTCAGAGGAAACTGAAGATTCCTGTCATCTGACAGATAAATTAACTCACTAGGAATACTTTAAAGTCACAAGTAAATGGTTTCTCCTGTAATCTGGTAACATCTAAATAGGTCTCCCTTCATGAAGTCCAGTACTGCTTCTGACTTTCATGACTGTAGCTTGGAAGAAAGTTTCTAAATGTGCAAGTGTTTCTAGCTTGGCAGCTGCCTCTGTTGCGGTTTCATATGTTCTGGGGAGCCAGATATGTTCTGGGGATGCCAAATTATCCATCCAGCCATTGGAGTTGTAAGTAACAATGTTAGTACCTGCTCAACTGTGGTTTTTTTCCCCTGGAAATTAACAAGTCAATATGATGAGTTGCTCTCTTAATGTAGCCGATACAAGGAACGCGGAGCGTTCTCTTTCATGGCTGCTTGCAAGTTACAACAAATCTGTGCTCTTTCTTTCCTTTTCACCTAGCTCTCACTTGCTTCCCCAACAGCTGACCTGCTGCTCTGACTTAAGTTCATGTAGCTGCCTGCTGCTTGAGAAAGAGTTGCTTTTTACTGTGAGCATTTGCTGTCGTTGTGTACTGCTGTAAAACTCAGACAGTTGACGTCAGGGCATTAGAGGATGATAAGAAGCTGAGATGTTGGCTCCTAGACTCCTGTAGAGTTCTGTGGCCATGCCCAGCATTAGCACAATGAAGAGGAAACTCTGACTGTGCAGCATGCGACAATGGAGAGTTCAAGGGGGAAAACCACCCCTTGCTGTTTTGAGCTGTAACAAGCAATTAAAAACTTGAGGTTTCACCTGAATTCTCTCCTAAGGTAAGGTCCCTCAATTAAAAATGCAATTGTTTGCATGAAAGAAAACTTAAACATTTACTAACTGAAGTTCCAATAGATGCGATCCGACTTAAAATCTGCATGGTGATAGGCTAGTGCATTTTTTTCATAGTTTAACAAACATTTTTCTATGCATCAGCAGTGGAATGCCATGGGAATCTTTACAGAATTGAGAGTTCTTGGATGTGGTTTTTATTTGTTAAGAGGTTATCCAGTTCAGCAGGGAAATGTGCATTTATATGTATCTTTTGGTGGTTGTAAATGATCAAAATGCTGTAGGTGGTTAAAGGATGGATCCCTAATCTTATCTAGGAAATGTTTCCCTGGGGAACTTGCGTATATGTCAACTGTGGTGCGAGACTAGGGTTGTCAGGATTGCTATTTTCAGTTAAAGAAAATAGAACACATGAATATTTTTAGCTAGGCATAAGCTTTCTTCTGTGAGAAAGCATCGGTTTTGTTGGAAGCTTTAGTTCTACAGAAGTTTTCATTGAAGAAATAGTTACCAAGCTGTACTTTCTTAGCTGTATTTTAAAAATCCTTTGTGCACATTTTTTTTTAAATTTTATTTCTGTTCTGGAAATATAGCTACTTGATTTGGGAAACATTGATCAATCTTGTTTAAAAACAGACAAACAAACAAACCAACCTCTCCTCCTTCCCAAGCAATGCAAATGATTACTCTGTGCAAAACAAGAAATGTTGCGTGCTTGAATTTTTCTCAAATACCAACAATGGTACAGTTTTTGTTCTATGTCCTACATCTCTCTTACAAAGTCATACTGTCTTAATTAAAAAAACCCTCACACCACTATCATTAGAAACATGGGTATTTTTCTTTAAAATCATATCCCTTTTTAATTTAATATTCCTGAATATTGATTTATTGTTTTACAAATCTTGTTCTCTTCATGCACCTTGGTTTTCTGTTGGCAAATAATTCTCCCTTTTGGTATTTTCCTGGCTTTCTTTCAAAGACTAAGTCTCTGTACATGGGTTTTCAGCAGGTAACTTTTAAATATTTTGCTATGGGAAAGGCATAAGAATCTCTTTCAGTTGTCTCTAATACAAACATATTATTGACAAAGTTGCCTGGACTGTTATTTCTATTCTTTTTGTAAAATGAATCGAGTTTTTATTATATGTTACATCCAGTTTCACTTCCCCTCCTTCCCCCCCACCCCCCCAGTTTGAGATGCCAGGAGCTTTACTGAATAAAATGGGTTAAATAAGAATGTTCCAGGATATGGGACCATGAGTAGGGTAGTAGTGGAAACTTTGTGCTACAATTGCCCAGATACTTTTAATGCGTAGGTATCAAGGTAATTAGAAGGGCAAGAGGGAAGAATATTGTGTGCCAAGTTTGGTTTTTGTCATTTACCGTGTGTTTAAGTATCATTGTATTGCTCTTGACCTTTGTAAAACCTAGTACGTTTCTTCTGTACTGTCAAGCTAGACTGATAAAACAACTGGACGTAATACTGCAGGTAGAAGATAATCTATTGAGGTATTTATTGTTTAACTGTTCTTGTCACAGCAATGTTGAAAGCATTTTTTACTTGGGAGGAACAATATTTTGCTCTAGGTCTAGTAAAAAAAATAGAGGAGACAAAATGTCTGTTACTAACAAAGTTGAGAAAACAAATGTTTACAACTCGTCATGCTGGGTTGTAACTCCTTCAGGCAGAAATGAAATACATCTTTCTTCACCACTAGCTGTGGACTTAAACCTTTTGTTCTTTTCATTAAAAATGCATGTTATGCAGAATTAAATATGAAACCATTCTGGCTTTGAGAACATAGAAACTACTTGCATGGATGGATGTTTTTTTTAGTTCCTTAGTTTGTAAGACAAACAAGCCCTTAGTTAGTTTATGATGATTGTGTAGTAGGTGGAACTTCCAGAGGTGGAATTTGTGATAATTTTCAAGAGTTTGTGTAAAATCAGAAATTCAAGCCATGACAGAAATCTGGGTTTTGGCAAATGTATATATACACATAACTATATATATATTATATTTTTATATATATATCTTTTATATATATTATATATATAAAAAAATACATATATATTTTTTAGTTCAGAAACTTTAATTCCTCAAAAATCAGTACTGGTACGTGTTGACAGTTGCCCCTACGTTCCTAAACTTTCATTTCTTAAGAGTTATTGTTTTCTCCATCTACTCTATGAAGTCTCCAGACATAAACTTTTCTGTATCCTCTGCTGGTCTCTGATTCATGGTCTCTCACTTCCCTTTGCCTGCAATTTTGATCCTCTCCTTCCACCCACGCTACAAAGCAGCCTCACTAATTCCATCCTTGGCGCTCTCCTTGAGCTATTTTTACTTTGTTCAGTTTTTAAACTACTCACCACTTGGAGAAAGTCCTGTTTTGCTGAATCTTCAATGTGCTGCTGCTTCTTTTCTAAGAGCCTTTCTCATAGATCATGCTTAGGATCTTTGAAGTACTGTAACAACTCCTAAGGCACCTTAACCACTGTGTTTTTTAACATTTGGAAGCTAAAGTGGCCTTTCCCCATCTGCTTTTATCGGTGGCAGATGCTCTTGAAGACAACATTTGGGTTTTGGGTGGTTTTGGGTTGTTTTCTTACTTTATGGGGGGAGGGGATTACTTCCTCTTACTATGTTAAACTGTTTTGCAATGTATGACTGTCCTTAAACTCTTGCATAGACTCTTTCGGCTTTTAGCTTTTTGGATTCTGTTTTTGTGTAGTCTTTTGAGATTTAATAAGAACCTGCCCCATTGGCTTGGTCTTTTCATCTATTATTTTTTTTCCTGTGTCCCGTTCCACCTGTATCTGATTTCTCTTCCCCTGACTTCACCCTGAAATTATACATTCTTCTTTTTCTAAATGTGGTTTTGTGTTGAAATATTATGTATCCCATTTTACCTGGGTTAATGCATCTTGTTCACTTGTTCTTGCATGGGCATGGAGAGTATTTTTGCTACAGTGTTTTAAGGCGAGAAGGGCTTCCCAGGCCCTTTTATACGGCACTTTAAAGAGGTCATTAGCTGTCTTTGCAGTTGCTGTTCTGGTCTGCTCACTTACCTATGGTAGAGTAATGCCTTAGACATCATAGGGCTTGGACCTGAGATCTTAAGACATTTGTGATAGCTTGAGACTTGAAATGGAATTTATTTTATTCTTTTTTCTCCTTTTAGCTCAGTCAGAGTTTACTTATGACTTTATTCAGCCAATAGTGGTAATTCTCTTAATGTATTATATGCTGTCCTTCATCAGAATTAGATATATTTAATTTGATGTCTGCATGACAGGTTATCAGGACATTTATTGTAGAAATGAACTGATGGAACTGGGTCAGATGTGTCTCTCTTCCTTCAGCTCCTTAATGCTTCTCTTTTGTTTCTTCTAAGTTGGTTGGTTGGATTTGTTGGGAAGTGGGGAGAGAGATCTGTTTTTCTTCCAAGTGATATGTAGAGGGATCAGAGGATTTTGAAATCTAGGTAACTTTGGGGTTTTGTTTTGATTGTTCTTCTGCAGTTTAGGACATGCTTCCCCCATCCCCCCCATAAATAGTCTCAGCACACCAAACAATGCTTGTTCACTTTTCTATAAAACGAAGGTGAAAATCTAGAAAGTATGGAAAACTGAAGCATTTTATAAGCACTCCTTCAGAGCTGATTGTCAATAGTGAGGGGGATAGGAGAGAATCTGAAGCAGCTTATTTTGGAAAAGTAATAAAAATCTGACATCATTGTCTGAACTGTTGGAATCTTTGTCTTATTTCTAAGCATCTTTCTTTGACTGTTCTCATATTTCCACTGGCCAAACATTATTACAAACTTTCCAGTCTTCCTCCCAAAATATCATGCTGTACTGCTTCTTTATCCGTAAATCTCAAACAAATAAAAGAGAAGGAGAGAAATGCATGGAATTGTAAATGTTAAATGAAATCTTAAAAGTGTACAGTGATTTTTGAGAGAATGGGGTTTGGTGCAATGATAGTTTTAGAAATACTCAAACAAATCAATTGGTTCTTATGTTTTCTTTCTGATGGTGTTCTTTAAGATACTGACTTTTCTTTTTTTTTTTTCCTTCCTGCTTTTACTTACCAAAAAATTTTCCTGGATTCTGTAGCTCCAGTAGGTAAAGCCTGCCAGCTAATGGGTTTACAGGATTTTTTTTTTTTTTTCTTTTTTTAAAGACTGCTTGCCAGCACTTAATCCAGAATAAGTTTTCATGGTGGAATTGAGAATGTTTGGAAATAATGACACATAACATAAATGCTGAAATTTCATCCTATACAATGCCAAGCAGAATGCCCTTGCAGAATCCTACCATGGTTAATTGAGAAGCGTGCAGTTCATTTGCCAACAACATACTCTCAGAAAGGAAAATGATTGAGTATGTAAATATTCTTCCATTACATGGAAACAAAAGGTCCAATATTAGAAATAATAATTTTATGAGATTTAACTTTAATTTACAAATAAAATAAAAAACCAATGAGATCTGTAAAACTCTATATTCATTGGTCTCTCCTACATCCTGTCACATCATGTTTCACATCTCAGTCATACATTGAGAGTGTTTCCTTGAGTCAGTTTGTGGTATCATGTGAATAAATGCTCAACGTAGTAGAAAGATCTCCAGTATGTTTGTAAATGAGCATGTGATACTTTAGCAAAGATAGAAAGGGATAGCTAAACACGGCATAGAATTTGTCGAAATATTAAAAATTCAGTCATTAAGCTCAACCCATTAAAAAACTTCTGGCTTCCGACAGTAAAATGAGGATGTGATTCACGTTTTCTGATGGATCTCAAACTGACATAGCTGTACCACTATTATTGTGTCTACCTATGGCTTTGATTAACAAATATTTTCAGTTAAATATTTAAGTGGGAGTGAGAAAGAAGTGCTTTGGTGACTCTTAAAGACTGATTCATTCAGACATCTGGCACTGGATATGGAGATACACTCTACTGCCCTCCTCCCCCCCCCCCCCCGCCATGTATTTTTTTGCTTGGTTTTTTTGATAGTAGTCAAATCATTAACAGGTTGCCTCCCTCCCTCCTTTATGGACAGTCTAGGTGGTAGGAAGTTTCAGTGTCTTCTGAACTGAGTAGGTTTGCTGCTGCTTTTGTGCTGGTGGAATAAGTTTGTTTCAGCTTCTTTATGTCCTTTTCTTCAGTAGAAGTCGTCACTGATAAGCTGTTTGTAATCACAAAAATCTGAGGTAGTTCCTTCTTCTCTTTTTAAGGTTAGGCAAGGCTTTTGTTGCTTTGGGTCCTACTCCCTTGCCTGTATTCACCTTAGGATATTCTTTTAGTTTGGAGTTGTTTTTGAAATGTCAGTTTTGAATTTCTGGACCTAAGGAGAGCCCTTCTGCTTTAAGCTAGCAATGCTATGGTAGTGACTTTCTATCCATTAAATAAAAATCAAAAAAATTCTGCTCATTGTTGTTTTATGTGTGTCAAAGGAACGACTTGAATCTCTTCTCCAATATGAAGTTAGGGTTCTTTCTATGGATTTCCTCCTTTGGGCAGCATTCAAAACCCAACCCTTATTGGGAGGGAGAAAATGTGGCACTTAGGAGAGGTTGATAGGGTTTATGTTGCTGGCACTTAAGAGTTTGACTTGGTAGAGTGGGGGTGAACTTTTCAATTTCATAGAGTTTGCAGCTTAATTATAGTGCTGTCTTGGTCATATCTCTTTCTGCTCCTGTAATCTGTGTAGATAGCTGCTCAGGAACATTTTTTCCAGACTGATTGACTGCTCTGTTTTTCAGTATGTTAACTTTAGTTTTATAACATTCTGTGTTGCACTGCTCTATTGCAGTTCAGTTTGGGGAAATTGGGACAAATTTTGGAGAGATTAGCTAATGAACTATCTGTGGCTTGTCTCTGACCTAGCTCCTACCATTAGGCACAGGAGTAGAAGCTCTGGTCTACGTGATGTTGTGATTTACACACGTTGTCACTGAAGCTTCTATTGCTGTAGCTGCACTGGTGGTAATTTGGTTATCCTTCTCTCTTCACCCCCACAGCCCACCCCACGCCAAGCCTTTTTTGGCCAGTGTGGACAAATTTAAGGTTCTCTAGTGCTCTTGAATCAGGGTCATTAGTTCCTAATTAAGAACTTTGCCCTATATTGGTATTAGTAATTGTCCTTTTGTTTCCACTGACATTCTGCTGGCATGCTACTTGCCACTTGCTTGAAGAGAAATTGGTAAAAAATGTGGATGTCTTCTAGATACAATTAGCAATACATTCCTCGTAAGTTTTTAGTGATTTAGTGTATTCAGCAAGCAACAATTTCTTCTAAAACTGTTTTGAACAAGTGCAGTGGTTAACAGTTAAGCAGTCTTGGTCTCTCTATTTCTGAAGCGTGACAACATGCGAATGGCATGTTCATGATTTGCTGCATGGTTACAGAGTATGAGCATGTAAATCATTCAAAATGCAATTTCGCTGGTTACTTTCATGGGTAAGAATGTGGAACATGCTGGATTTCTGATGGGATTCTGACTTGTGATAACACAGGATACAGAATTATATTAATTACTTAAAATACTCTGAGAGGTATCTAACAAAAAACTTTTATACGTGTATTCTTTTAGGCATTTTCATAGAGATTCTCTGTTACATTCAGGAAAAACTTCTGAATCCAGGGGGAACTTACAGAGATGGCTTCAGACCTCAGGAATTTGTGTGTATTTTAAGGGCTTTATGAGATCTTAAAGCTTAGATCATTTGAGCAGTATTGCTGTCCTTTCCTCTGGGAGTCATAAAGTAAGAAAGTCCTTTACGTCTGAATTTTCTTGGGTGTTTTTACATGACTTTGTGGGTGGAAGATGTATGTTACTTCTTTTTTTAATTGGTATTTATAAACTTAAGTCACATTGTTTCAAAGCACTTAGTGTACATATGTATAGTCTATAGACTAGGTAGGTACCGTATTAGAATTTTCAGAAGGAAAGAACGAGGAAGATAAAATGCTGCTACATTGGAGGGTGCTGTTTCTCATAATGAGAAGGCACTTGGTTATAGGAACTCTGATAAATAAAGCCTGTAGACAAACTGTCCAGCTGTACTTTAAGATGAAAACAGGATGTCGGTTGTATTGCTGGAGGACTACTGTATAAATCAAAGGATATGCTATTATTGCTGTGTAAGGAAACTGTACTCCCTTAGAGTAGTTCTGTATATAAAAGAATGGTAATTGCCATCCTTATCAACGACTGGCAGTTCTCCTTTTCCAGTTGTGACCTGGTGAATCCACCTCTAGTTCATGACTTAAAACAAAATGTTGCCAGTTATTTTAATCCCCTATTCAATAGGACAAACAGAATGTGGTTATTTTTATCTCTTTATGGTTCCTTAGATAATACAAATAGAACCCCCCTTTCCTATATTCAAGCCAAAGGTGGTTTGCTGAGGTGAATGTGGATTGTTTCCCCAGTGCCTTTTAAACCCTGCCAGTTGAAGTTGTGTCCACTTAGTCATGTCATCTGGAAATGGCCAGGTGTCTTTCTCCCCTTGCAAAGTCTGACCTTTACTTCTCCTAACTGTTTGGGTTTCTGGTTGGTTTTAAAGTTCAGTTATAGCCCCTTTACATTTTTGTCTGAGATGCTAAGCTGGTTTTTGTTTATTCTCATGAGGTCTTTTAAAGCACTTCCCTGCCCCTATTCCACTCAGTTCTGCTGCTCCTCAGTGCCAGCTAGAATGGTGTTGCCTTTAATTTTGGTTTTAAAATTAATGTAATAATTTTTATGCTTCTAAGCACTATATTCAAGTACACTTTCTCTCTTTAGGAAGGAAGTATGTCAAATTACTTCTCTGCTTTTGATTTCCATCAGTTTATTTTTCTCGTCAAGGAAATCATAGAAGTGTTTGGATTGGAAGGGACCTTTGAAGATTGTCTAGTCCAACCCCCACAGTACATCTGTAGTACACTGTAGGATAGCCTAGATTGTTATTTAAGAAATATAAATAAGTTTCTCTTAGGCAGAAGTGACTGAATCTGGGACAACAATAAGTATATGGAAAAAGTTTGAATTGATGTTCCTGTAATATTACATGTGGTTTTATAGAAAAAATTTGGGGGTAAGTGCTCAAAACCAGAACTATTTTGTTAGAATTATTTTAGCATAGCAGTTTTCACTGGTTAGTAGAGACCTGTCAGCCTCTTAGTATTTGTACTCAATTGCAGTTAGCCTTCCTGCAGTAAGCCTCTGTGAATCAGATTAGAAACCAGTCTATGCTGCTGATGCCTACATGGTAGAGGAACAAAGAGTCTGATGAGAAAGTGAGACGGCAATGGTGAGTCAGTTATGCAGGACTGTAAGAGAAAGCAGATACGCTTCACTCTTGAAGGCTTTACAGTGTAAACTTAATATTGTTTTATTGCTGATTTCACTTTATACTGAATTATAAATTCATCTTTCAAATTTATGGTTTTCATGATGTTTGATATTCAGAATGATTTTTCTAATATTTACCGTTGCTTATCTACATTTCCCTGAAGTTCCCTGACGTGAGAGAAGGACGTTGCAGGAGCTGTTTAGGCTTATGTAACAAGTCCTTGTAATACCTAAGGAAAAATATGTCTATAATACAATATTCCAAAAGACATTTCAGTCTTCTTGTTCTGATGATAGCGCATTTGAAATAGCAACTTCTTTGAAGGGCTAAATAGCGCTGTTATTTTGAAATGTTACTTATTACTCTTTTAAGTTTTCACAGTTGAGAGAACTGGTTGTGTTAGGTTAAACAAGCTGCACTCCTGGTGTTTGAGTTGTCTTCTAAATCACAATTCAGTTGCCACATTATTTTTGTACACTAGAAAACTATTCAGTCAAAAGTGCTGGAGGTGAGATGCTCTGAGGTGATACCTATTGAAACACTTTCCAGGGTTTTTTTGTTTGTTTCTTTGTTTTTTGTTTGTTTCTTTGTTTTTTGTTTGTTTCTTTGTTTTTTGTTTGTTTCTTTGTTTTTTGTTTGTTTCTTTGT
>JAOXNO010000078.1:20463805-20485006 GCA_028565335.1 Limnodromus scolopaceus | reverse complement strand
TGTTTGTTTCTTTGTTTTTTGTTTGTTTCTTTGTTTTTTGTTTGTTTCTTTGTTTTTTGTTTGTTTCTTTGTTTTTTAATATAAATGCTGATGAAATAACTTTAGATTTAAAACTGGGATGTAACTATATGCCAGTGTCAGTTAACAGATGTACTTCTGAAGAAGTAAGGCCTCACTAATTGCTTCTTTCTGCTTTTTCACAGGGGTGGAATAGGAGGAAGAAGTCTCACAATCTTGAATTTGTTTCGTGTCTATACTAAACAGTTGTAGGAATTAATCAGGACCCAAGTGTTTCTGTTGAAACACAATGAGTTCTGTAGTACAGATTGAGTTATATTGGATGCACTTGGGAGGATACCATATTGCATATAGATATATGTACTTTC
This sequence comes from Limnodromus scolopaceus, assembly GCA_028565335.1. NCBI lineage: Eukaryota > Metazoa > Chordata > Aves > Charadriiformes > Scolopacidae > Limnodromus > Limnodromus scolopaceus. The sequence goes on along the minus strand of JAOXNO010000078.1, from coordinate 20,484,620 downwards.
TATGGAGGGAGAACCTTTTCTGGAGTTGGAATCTAATTTATTTGAAAACATATTTGTCGGTTATCAGATGTCTTAGTGTCTGTAGTAGCAGTTCATCAAATAAGGGTTGGTAATGATTTAGGGTAGCCTAGTGATTTTGGAAAATGCATATAACTTTTAAGTAGTCATGCCCTATGGTCATTGAAGATAAATTTTAAATTCTAGGTGGTCATATAAACACATGGTGTTCTTTAACAGGCCAGAAGCATGGTTATCAGGAGACATACCATGGAATTATCCTGATGCGACCTTCTAACTGGTGGATTTGAAAACATTAAGCGTTATTTGGACTGGTACAGTACTCTGAAGGCCTCTTAGTTATACTGCCAGTATTGTTTGTCTTAAAACTTCTAATGAAGGGGGATGTACTTTGGAGTTCTTGTCTCAGTTATGCACACACAGAGGCAGTTCTCAGTATGTAGGTTGTATTGTTCCTTAAAATGATTGCGATTTTGATTTGTATTTGTGTTTTTTTTTTAATTTTTGAGCAAATATCACAACTTTTCATCCACAAAGCAAATAGCTGTTTCTTTTGATTAGTAACTTAAAGCTTGGCAAGTATGTAAATTCCTCAGCAGGGCACTGGTTTTGAAGAGCTACTTATGTTCCAGTGAGAAATCTTTTGAACAGATTGTTTCAGAACATGTGATTTTTATTATTTTTTTTTTAAACTTTTTTCCTGCTTCTGTACTACATTATCTGCACTGATCTACTCCTTTCCTACAGGAAACACATTTGCATTAAAGATCCGGTCTGCTGTTTATTTAGTTATTGTGCTTATTGCTTCCATGGGGTCCTCTTTGACCTTACAATTAACAGAAAATAACTGATCTCCTGGGAATTAAATCAAGAAGAAATTAAGTACAAGGACCTGATAAATCCTTATTAATTATTTCACTAATCAAGCCTCTGTTTTGACGTGCAAAGATGCTCAGTAATAAAAATAAATAAAAATCTTTAAAAAGCCGTAAGAAGCCTGTTTTTCATAGCATCTCGGATGCTTCATGGAAGGCTTCTTGGATCCCTACAAGAGTCGGGGATGCCACTGGTTCCTACTGTTTAATGTTGGCTTTGTCATTGGAAAAAGTTCAAGTGTATTTGCTGGAAGGTACTCTAACCTGGCCTGAGCCAATTTTTGTCTGATCTGTTTTGGCTAATTGCCTTTTAGGTAGAATATTTGCATTGTATCATAGCATTTCATAGTCTGGGTGATATACCTGACTTCTGTTTTAAACTGGTTAGCTGGTGTAAGGATCCTTGCTGCAATTAGTGCATTACTGAAATAGCAGTTAAGCACAAGAGATCACTCAAGTTGCTTTTAAACTTAATCATATACAGTCAATCTGATGAAATAACAGTGATAATTCTGAAATCTCTTTTGTTAATTTATGTTGTATTATTTTATAATTTTGTTGGAAATAAAGAAGACTGGTGAGAGTGAAAACCTGGCATATTGAAGAATTGAAAGGGTTGATTACAGTGTTGTCTGCTTAATGTCACTTTAAGGATCTAGACTTGCTAATTTGGTCTGATTTGAACATAACAGTGTCATGTTTGAAGGCAGAGGATGCCAAGAAAGGAAGGAGATGATTTACATTCGTTAAGCTTCCATAAGTGTGAGCTTCAGATTGGTATCAATTATAAAATATTCAGATTTTTCAGAAACATCTACATGATAAAACAGAATGGGGTACCAAAGCCTGTTACTGGATCCTCTGGCAACTATGCTTGTATGTACCTTTTCCAAAATGTAGGAAAGTGTGCTCTGTCTTGACAAACAGCCAGCTTGTTTCAATTTCTAATGTCTTGAGTTTTACAGTGTACTTACATGTTTAAAAAAGCAAAAAAACCTTCAGGCTAATATCATAAACAAGTTCTACTGTACATCATGAGACTGGGCTCTCCTGCTACTAGCTCAGACTAATCTTAAATTCTGGTTAGAAGACCAGACATAACAATACCAAGCCTTAGTGTTGGTGAATATATGGAATTGTGTTTCATTGTGCTGATGAAAATTAGCTATCCATTCATCCATCCGTATTTATTCGTGGCATATAAGCAAGACTATGTTTTGCAGGTGAAAGGATCTAACTCTAAATACTACTAGAATCGCTGTTTACTGATTTAACTCCTTTCTCTTGATTTACATACCCTTACACATACTTATATATGTAGACTCACTGACAGTGTTTGAGTTCAAGCATTTTCCTTTGTTTTCTAGAACTTAATCTTACAAGTTCTGCATATTTTCAGATAACAATGTGGTATGTGTTGTTACTGTTGGTAGTTGCCAACAGTAGAAATATTCTGCCAAACGTTAAAGTTCTGATTACACACTTTCCTTAACACAGCTTCTAAAGAAACATAAGTGTCTTGAATTCCAAGTACACAAATCAGTACACTCAATATATATATTCTTCTTGAGGAATCTGTGCTGACAGCTCTCACTGACGACAGCGTGAAGCTTCACATAAGCTCAAGAAGAGCAAGAAGATTTTCTTTATAGTTTCAGTTTGTGTTCATACTTATGTCCAGCCCCCTCGCCTAAGAAGCACGGAAGGCTGGGAATGTCTAGAAACGTTGCCCAGCAGGATTTTGCAGGTTTGCCCACTATAAGCAAGTGGGGATGATTTTCTTTCTTCTTTTTCATATTTAAAAAATAATTAAAAGAAGAGGCGGTTTCACCCCTCTAATGAAGAAGGTGAGTAGTTGGCAGTGTTAGGTTTACCGGGTGGACTTGATGATCTTCCAACCTAAATGATTCTTTGATTCTGTCTTTTTCTTCACCAGCTGCTTAGCTGCATCACTTAGCATTGGTTGTGATAAAGTTAAGCAGCTACATAACTGGGGCTTAAAAAAACCAGTAAAAAGATAGAGAAACGATAGCTCGGCCTACTGGCAAAATTTGTCTTGCAATTTTCTCAGAAGCTTATGTCATTGTTATGACTCTTTGCTTTTGACAGCCACCTGGTATCCTTATTAGCCGCCTTTGACCCCAGAAAGCTAATGGTCTAGAATATTTTTAAAGGCTGCTGGATCATACTTAAACTTACAGTCTAAAAAAATGTTTCACATAATCTGCAATGTTACTGTGACAGATGTATCCCCCATACAGTGCTGTTGTTTCATATCAGCAAGTATGCAGAAAATAGAATTATAAGACTAAAAATGATGGTGAGCTTGGGGGAGTCATGTGACTGCACGCACAGAAATAGTACGCTGGTACCAGGTATTTTATGAACAGCCATTATTTAGCTGTGTTCATTTTCTTTGTTTAGAAAACAGATTCAGCCAGGCTGTTGGTGAGTAGTTAGAAGGTATGGTCTAGTAATTCATGCTGCGATTAGCAGTGGGATCCAGTGAGGTTGTGTTGCCAATGGCTGGTCCTTAGATACAGAAGATGGTGAAGGGTTGGTGGACCTTATGAAGAGGATGAGAAGAGTGGAGGCATCCAGAATCACGCAGTCTGTTTCTTCTGTCTTTACCTACTGTAATCCCTAATTTGACAGGTGAATTCTGCTATCTCCTAGCAGTAAGTCACAGCTTGTTTGGTCCTCTGTACATATCTGAAGGGACAAATAAAACCATAGCCTATTTTTTCTGATCCCTATCTGCATGTCTGAGTCAATACTAGATCAACTTTGTCTAACAAACTTAATTTGTGGCTGTCCCAACGCTTTCGACACAAACCCACTTAGGTATTATGGTAGCTGTTGTTACATGATTACTTCTATTTTAAACGTACATTCACTCCCCAGTTCTACTGAAACTGGTAAAGTTGTCTCATGTATGCAGGCTACATTTAAAACTGAGTAGAAATACCTTTTTGATCCACTAGATAATCTTGGTATCTGTTATTAATCTCTCTTTTAAGTAGATGATAAAATAAATTTATTTCCCCCACAGAAAATGCAATAAGCTAGCGTAAGTTTTAGTTACATGTCAGCAAGAGCCAAGACTGTCATAGTGTGTTGGATCTTTTGCAGCATAGTTTTTGGACTCCTGGGAGTGATCTGATGATAATAATCACCTGTCTAAACTGTTAATTTTTTAATTTGGCAGAATTTGTACTCCTAAGATACTCCAGTACCGTTCAGTGAAACAAGAGCTTTGCATATGTTTTTAGCTTATGCTGTCAAGCATACTGTACTAGCAATACAGATGTTTTTGTCTTTTCTGGATTTCTTTAGTCTTGCTGTAGATGGTTGTTCATATAAAAGGAAGACATTTCTATTGTACAAACAAATGACACACACACAGCTGTGTAGCTGAGTGACCCAGAGCAAATGAGTTCCCATGATGTATGTGTATGTGCAAGTGATGGGGACCAGAGCTTGTTCTTTGTCCAATAGTTCAGTTGTGCGTGGCCTCGAGGGAGCGTGTGGCCATGCTCCTTAGTGTACTGTTAACTTTCCATGGGAATGTAGGAATGCATCTCACAGTGCTGGCTCTGTGGGGGGGGTTGGTTTGCTTTTTAAAATTTGTTTTCTTATATATAAATACCTGTGGGTTGTATAGAAATTTGGGCTACATATTGATTGCACAGGAAGAGCGTAAAATTTTGTGATACTGAATTTGTTAAGAATTGTTAAAAATTGGAATTTTCTGTGGCAGTGACAGAAGCTTTGCAGCCATTTAATTTCTGCTGTTCATATTCTTGAATAAATACTTCTGTTCTAGAATATTTGAAAAATGAAGGGAACTTCATAGTTATCTGCATAAGTAAATAGATACGCAGTTCTCAGGTACCTAAGACTAAGATGTGAAAAGATAGATTTTTTTTTTTTTTCTATTATTATTTTATTGTTGTTGTTGTGCTACAGTGGGTGAGACAGGACTAGGACTGGCAGAATCCTTTCTTTGGTACTTGATTTTTGCGAGTTAAAACTTTAGTATTTGAATTTATTTTTTTTTCTTGGGGGATGTGTGTGCGTAACCTCTTATCTGGAATTGAAAAGTTCTTTAATGCCATATGATAGGCCAAGTGCTCTTCAAGGTACTAATAAACAACTATGGAAGCTTAATGCATTAGCTAGTTTTGAAATTATGATTAGCAATTTGATTATTGGAAATGTGATTAACAAAATTAGCAATATAATTGAACAGGGTTCCTAGTGCCATCCTGAGGTGTTATTCCAAACCTGTGCAAAAATTTACTATTAACACTTCTCTGCCTTAAGAAAGAATATTGAAAAGCAGAAGAAAACAGATCTCAAATAGAAGACATGCTAGTTACTTCCTCCATATACCTCATTATACACAGCTTTCTCAGAAGCCCTACTTTTAAGAGTATGGGTTTGATGAGCAAAGTACCCCCTTCCCGAATTTGTACAGTTCTGTTTAGCTTTTTATTAATAATAGTATAGGTGGTAATAAAGGTGGACAGAAAAGCTATTTGAAGCACTATTAGATTGCATCTAGTGTGTCGATTTTTAAATTAAAACATTTATTTTATTTAGAATTAATAGAGCTCACTTCCATTAGTTGCATCAGCACATGACCTTGCTGTGTTATATGTAAACAATATTATCATTTACATAATTGATGAACTGGGAAGCTATTGTATGAAGTGTTGTAAGACTCAGTGTCTATAGGCAAACACTACAGCAGAAGCCAAGCAGTAATAAGTATTTTCCTTTGTGTTTTGTTGTTGGCGGGTGATAGGTTTTTTTGGGTCTTAAATACTGTTCTATTACATATATGATTTTTAAGAAATACTGATTTTTTGGTACCAAAATAAATTCATTTTACCAGGTTACTAACTTGTTAATTTAATATTTGTCAGGCACATGTTCTGAAACTGTTTATTAGAATGTAGAGTGCTTTAGTATAAGAGTTAGCAAAATAGGTAAATAATATGCTCAAATCAAATTTGTATAGCTTCGGAAATCAATACTATTATGTAATCATCTGCCTTACCCAATGTTAAAGTCACTACTATATTGGTGAATTTCTTTGCCAATATGTTAATATCATGCTATCTTATAGCAACATAATCTCTATGTACAGTTTAAGAAATACAAGAAGCAATCTTGTAGCAGAAAGAATAGTTTATATCTAGTTGGCAGTTCAAATAATTACCAGGCCACTCTTGAACTTCTGTCTGAGGGAATAAAACTTCCTATTTGTTTTTAGAATTCTTGCCCTCTGGGGTAAGAAAAATGACAGTAGATTAATTGGTATTCTAGTTTATAACATGATGCAACTGAACTAAAATACAACTTTCTTGCTTATTTTCATTTATTACCAGAAACATTGACAAGGAAGACTGTTGCTGATCATACTTTCAAACTGAGAGCTTAAAATGGTCTAGGACTTCAGGTGACTAAAATGGTTGTGCTTAGTCATATATTATGTGTTAGTTTAGAACCTACTGAAATATCAGGTTTATACCTTGAAGGAACCTTTTGTTTTATAGAGTGGAAAGTAACTGTTGCAATCCTGGATGACCTCCAAATCTCCCTTGAAAATCAGTTTCTTCACTAAATGAACAGGAATAGCTTTCCTTGCAAATGTTTTGGCTTTTATCTCAAATGCCAGGAATTTGAAATTTGGGGAAGAAGCAGCCAAGCAAGCAGATTAAAGAGACTCCGAAGTCTAGCTTTGAAATATTCCTGTACTAAGTCTTCTGTTTTGGATGAAATGATGTATGATTCTTTAATATATGAGAAGGAAAATGTTTTAAAAGGATGTGATGGTGTTGAATGCAGTATTAAAACTTTTTCACAGACTCTCATTCCCTTTCTCAGAAGTTCATACTGTCCTTCCTTTCAGAGGAAGAGAGAACTTTTCAGAGATTTTCCCATCTCAATATTGATTAAAAAGTCATGATAAGAAGAAAATTTTTTAGCTTTTATAGGAAAAAGCACATACTTTATGAAGATATTTTTCTAAAATTATTTAAAAATGAGCTGACAAACTCCAAATATGTATCAATTCTTAGAGTATCTTTACCAAAGCGTTCTTGTGTTATGCTCTTAAATACTGTTTAATCAATTTATAAAGTACCCTGATATCTCTGCAGTGGAGTACCTCTTTTAAAATGTGATTTATAGTCTAGGTATATTTGTTGCTGGACAGTACAATGCTTGAAGAAAAACTGATGAACCAGTCTCCTGTTTTATACAGATGGGATTAGATATGCTCTGATTTGCCTGGAAAAGAGTAAGAAGCCAAGGAGTTTTAAAATCTAGCCTACCTGCAGTGCCACCCTGTGGCTTTTTTTTTCATGGCTTCTCTTTAAACTTAACCAGTTTCTCTTCCCTCATCCCCAGCGGGAAGATTACTTGTGAACTTCTAAAATGCCTGTATTCTGGCTGCAGACCTGGTCTAACCAGGATAGTACAGCACATTTCTGTGCCTAACTTCTATGAAGCAGCATTGTTTGTCCCTGCTGGAACCTGCTTAGATGGAGAATCAGAGGATTTCTGAGCAATATGAGTTCATTCAACAACCGCATCAAATCAGTAAGCAATGGCTGGTTTGGCCATTGAAAAGGAAAGATCACATTGGAGCTGGAGAGCAAAAATGTATCAATTCACAGTAATAACTTGAAGAAACATGTTGATCGGTCTCATATGTTCCAGCAATGCTACATATGTGGAAAGCTTATTTCCAGGTAGTCGGTTTTCTAGGAAGATGGTTTCATTTTAAAATTTGGCTGTCTAGGTAGACACAGCATTTCTTATGGAGACAGTTGATACTATTTTGCAGTCAAGACACCTGCATTTTTGTTGACTTTAATTGAAGGATGTCAGAGAAACTTTGTTCTTAAAAGCAGCGTTGTGCTTTGAGGGATATGTTATGCTTTGCCTTGCAACATTTTAAGCAGTTATTCAAATCTTGGTGGGATAAGTGCCTGCAGGTTTAAGACTGTGGTTTTCACATATAGGAATTAATACAATGTTGAGGATATTTCATCCCAAGCAAGCATACAGGAGGAAACTTCTCAGCGCTTCGCCTATCTGACCTGTCTTGAAGAGCAGAACCTGTTTTCTTCCTCACAGCCAGCTTAGTCTTACTATCATCTCTGGATGAAAGGCAGGGGTTTACCTATCTGTATTTTCTTCCTGCCATTCTGGCACGCAACAGAACAGACTCTTTTGCCCCTTCTGCCACGGTGGCAGCACTAACATCATCATTCGATGCAGGAGCTTCACCAGTGGTTCCCTGTGCTTACCACCACAGTCCAGCACCTCTCCCCAGTATATCACAAGCTGACCTGCCACTTTCCAGTCCAAGCAGAGTGTTTGGCTATGTTTTTGAGTGTTTAAAATTGATGCTTTTAATGTTGTAGGAGTTTTTATTGTAATGCTTTGAACATGCTTTCTGTATTTTCTTGCTACAAAAGTAGTTACTTATTTTAATAAAATGAACTTCCCATGCTTGCATTGCTGTACTGTTGGCCTGATGGCACTGCCTGGGTTTCCGCACTTTCACAGAGTGCTTGCTACCTGCCCCAGAGTTACTCACACTGTGCGGGGGCAGGACGAGTGACTAAGGGGACAAATCGAGTCTGGACTAGCAAAACCTGGTATGTGTTATTCAGACACCTCTGGGGTTTGGCGTCTTCATTGAGGGCTTTGCATTTTTCTGTAATAGGAAAGTAAAATGTGAGAGCATGGTAAGTATCAAGCTGTATATTTAATGTGTATAGGCTTTTTCTCATAAGCAGGGGCTTACATACACATTTGGTCCTAATTATGGAAATTATACTTTGCCTTTTCTAGAAAGCAAATGTCTCTTTTTCTGAATTCACATGTCTTGCTTGTAAACTGTAAGTAGGGGCATGTGAATGTGGGAGTCTGACTTCTTGCAGAATCTTAAAGCCAGCAGTAGAAATATCTGAAATTACAATCTGTACCTGTAGGTTGTACTATTTGTTATGTGGAGTTGGAAAGTCTTAAATAGTGGGAATTAAAAATGCAGAGTTTTCTTCTTCCGGTGTTGGCAGGAGGGATTTCCATTCTTTGACAAGAAGTGCAACATTTTTTAAAATTATGTTTAATATAGATGCAGTGTGTATCTAGGCAAAATTATAAACAAAAGGCTTAAAAAGAAACAGTTAAACAACTATATTTTCATAAAACTGTTCCAAATAGTTTAATATCTGCAGTTAAATACATCCTTTTGGAAGCCTGGATTTTCAGGTAGTAACAACTAAAGGTAGAAGAAGTGGATGCGAGGGAAAAGAACAGAGAAGTTTTTGATTACTTGTCTTTATTTAGGAAGCCTTGTTTGCTCTTTCTACCACACATGAGGCTTCTGCAGTATTGGGGATGCGTAAACTAAAGAGTCTGTGATTTAAGGTAGTTATTGCGGATTTCTACTGGCTGCTCTAAATTGCAATGTAAGGACAACTTTGTTGTACTTTAGATCTTGGGGTTTTTTTTTTCAGTGGATGGTCTTCAAATGACTCAAATGTAAGTCATGGACAATTCTGATTATTCTTTCTTAAAACAGAATATTGACATGTACGTTTGCTTGTATGTTCTTGTGTATCACAGGTCCTTGCTTGAGTCCTTCCTGTATTAGAAATTTTGGCTAGCAAAATGTCTCACTTCATAGCCTAAATGATAAAAAGGCTGTAGTTTAAGAAAATACATTTAAAAACTTGTATACAATGTGATTCAAGTTGTGGTAAAACTTCAGCATTGTGAATTAAAGCCTGTTAGTGTCTGTAATGGCATTTTATTTCTTTGGGAAGGAAAATCTGTATTCACTGTTGTGAAAGTGAAATTTGTGCCTGAGCCACATGCCCTTCTATATCTTTTTAATAGGCACTTTTGTTTATATCTTTCTTTAAAATAAAATTGAAAAAAATTGTCACATGAGCTCACCTATAAAACTTTGTATCTTTAGGAACCTTGATTAAACAGTGCTGTTTGGTTTTTACAAATGGCCCACAAGGGGAGGGGAAAACAAACAAAACAAAAACCCAAACAAAAAACCCTAATGTTGATACATGCTGTTCCTTCAGTTCAATGCTATGCTGTGTCTAACTTGCACTGTTTAACGTTTGGTAGAAAAAAAATTGCAAGAAATAGCCACCTACCATAACTGTTTGCCTTTCTGTTGAAAGCTTGCAAAGTATACAGGGCTAAAGTAAAACACCGAATCATAAAACCTTGGTGTATTGTATGACTAAGTTTAAAAGTAGATAATATTAAGTAGGCAGACCAAATGTTCAGTGGCTGGTATATCACTGTACAATAATTTAATGTGTTTTTAGCAGGACATCAAGACAACACAGCTAGAAACTTTTGTGAATTTACAGTAGCATAAAGAGGTCTCTTCCTGCCTTTCCTTTTTCTCCTTTTTTTTTCTTTCTTTTTGCTTTTTTCTTTTTCTTCTAGTCCAGCAGAACTCATCTCCATTAAACTGTGCTGTTGGCACTACTTTCCTCGTGCTTTCATTCATTTTGTTCTTTGTAAGCTTTTTAATTTGATAGGATTTTGGTATTGGTACTCCACACAAACAGAAGTGTTTGAATACTTATATCACCTCTCCTTAAATTTTTTTCTGAGTAGGTAGAAAATCAAGCTGACAGTTTTGCTCTGCGAAGAGCTCATAAGAACTTGGGATGTTTTAACCTACAAAATTTTGTTAAGCATCTGTTTTGTACTATTGCACAGAGGAGACAGGCTGCACAAGTGGTATAGCACTGTGTGATGAGCTATACACCCATGCAATAAAGGGTGTTGTACCTAGTTTCTAGAATATCTGGTTTATCTAGTAGCAATTTCAAGGAGCCTATGAGACACTGCTGAGGTAGTGCAAAGAGGTTTCCTACATTTAAGTGGGAGTTTTGGCAAAATATTAGAGTGGTGGAAAATGAGCTCTGTCAATTTCTGCTGATGTAAAATATGTGGGGGTTTTACCCCCACATAATAGCTCATGGCAGGAGTATTTTTCTAGGATTATACTGTAGATTTTCTAAAAATAAAATAAAAAAGTAAATTCCCTAATACTATAACTTGTATAATAGAGATTGAGTATGACTGGAACACTTGCACTTCTTCTGAATATTACTCTAGAGTTACGGTTTGAGGCAGACAAAACTAAACTTGAGCCTTTTTAAAAAATATTTTAAATCATAATAGTGCACTTTCAGGGTGCTAACCTGTTAATGTTTGATCTTCTTGGAGACATTTTAAACTGTTTTGTTAGTGGAACCATGCTGTCTCTGCTATATCTAGAATGAAGTCTGTATTTTGGAAGGCATATTTTCTTCTCTTTTTGTTCAACTTTGTTGATTTGATCTTTCTTCTTTCAAATGCTAGAGAGCATTGCAATCCCCAAGAATGACTAGCTGCCCCTTCCAGAAGCTGGTATGCTACACTCCCAGTTTAGTTGTCCATGATACTGATTCCAAAGATATACGCTTATCTGAATTAAGGAGCTTGTTTGTGTGCATATTAAGTAAGAAAGAGCACTGTATTTTTTCTTCCTCATTCCTGCCTTAATGGGTAGCAGGGAACCTGATGCAAGTTCCTTCCCATGTGCCATCTTTGCAACTGTGGGTTTTTGCTCCCCAGATGGCTTCTTACCCCTTGGGAATGAAGGCCCTCCTGTAAATCAGTTTCAGCTCCTGTAAAACAAACTCTGATCTAAATTATCTGATGTCATCATGTCATCATTAAAAAGGGAAGGATTTTTCATTACAGATTTTAGTATTGATCCCAGTGTGATTAATGGTAGAATTTTTCGATTGTCTCAAGTTTACTTCACTTTGAGGAAGTACCTGAAACTTAAATGACAAAATTGATAACTGTAGTGTAACATTTACTTTTGTAAAGGGGGGAGGGTGGGGGTGGTCATCAGGGTATTTGGTTAGTTTTGATATCTAATAAGCATAGGAATTCCAGAGATTAAGAGAACATCACCAGATATGCAGTTCTGAAGAACTGAGTGAGTGCTGGGTGAAGCAAACACAAGGTGTCCTTGCTTCATAAACTGTTTAGCATTGAAACATGGCAATTGTTTTTAACTTTTGGGAAGAGAAGAGAGTGAGTGTAACTAACCTTGACCAGATGTACAGGGTTTTAAAAACAGCATTATACTACGTGTAAACATTCAGAACAAGAAACTTGTTCAACTTCTTATTAAAGCTACATCTAAATTCCTTATAGCAACAGTGCCATAAAAAGATCTGTTGAAGTACAGAGTATTCTGTCAAGGAATGGATATGATTATGAAAACTTGTATGTGAAACCGGATCTGAAAGTTTCTGAATTAAAGCATGGGATTTTCCAGAAGAAAATCACTGTGGGAACTCTATTTTGTCTGTTATTTTTTACTAACTTTCTAGGCCTCTGAGAGTGATTTAAGGAAGCACAGTAACTCTGTTTGGAGCTATAATTCTCAGATCTCCAAAAACATTTCAGGTTTTTTTCAGTTGTTTGTTTTTGGGTGCCTTTGATTGTTGAATCCCATGGTGACATTTACTGTTCCAGAAAGGCTTCCGCTGGTTAAGGAAGATAATACTGTTTCAGTTCTCCTTAATGTTGTCTAAATAAATTGTGATGAAATGGGAGGACTCCAGAATCTTACAGAATAGTCATAATAATAATGTGTTTGTGAAATAATAGTGTGTTTGTTAGAAAATCAAAATTCGCTTGCCTTGCAGTTCTCTGTCATAAGAGAGTTTGGGGGCACAGAAGATATTTTTAGCATTACAACTTTTAAATAGTTGGATATGTCTCTTTTTAACTATGTAACTTCAGTCACAATTCAAGTTTTCTACATTATGTTTCTTTCATGATGACTTGGCAGTACCTATCCTCTTTTCAACCTCTAGTACTTAAAAAAAACAGTACAGTTGTTTCCATTGGTCTTTGCCTGGTAACTCAGGATGTTACTGCTTGTACAAGACTGTTGCTTTTTTCTCAGTGTATATTTTTGGTAGCGGCAGTTAAAAAAAGAAGAAACCCAGCAATAACATTCAATAATATTTTGTGAGCGGGTTCTGCCAAGCTACCATTTTTCTTGTCATAGCACTAGCGCAGGTATCAGTTATCTGGGGATACGCCTGTACCACCCAGTGAAGGTGTGACTGGGGCGTGAGTGTGGCAATTCACTGCAATTTTAATCTTTTAGCATAAGTAATGCAGTAGTGAAGGTGCAGTGTCATCAGTTAGTAGCTGGTGTGTGGGTTACTAAACCCCAGAGGGCTTTTAGGCGTGAATACCGCATCTTTCTCTACTATTTCAATTGTATTGTTTAACTTAAAGCTAGCATTATGCCTGTTTGTGTTACAGCAGCAGCTTCATTTATGGAAAGAATCTGAGTACAAGATTTGTGGTCATTCTTTATTTTACTCTTTCAAGATCCCAGATTTAGTGATACCTCGGTGTGGTGCTAAGCATATGTCATATTTCAAGCTTTTGTAGACAACTATAAAGTGGGATTTAAAAAATATAAATTATTTAAGTATTAATCAATGGTCTTATGGTAACATTGTAGCAATAGACTGAGTTGTTCCTAGCTTTTCTGTAGAGTGTTTGGTGTAATGTGTATTTGAAGAATTCTGTAAGTGTAAATTGGTATCTCTAAAATAAAAACAAACTGAAACTTCCCAGAGGCAGCTGAATTAGGCATGTTCATGGTTTTCCTGCCTACACACTCTGCTAAATAAAATAATACAGTTGTTTCACAGAGGGAGGGTTATAAAGGTAGCTTTACTGTGACATTAAATCTGTCTTGAGAGCTTTCCCAGAAATATGAATATAGTAATTATATGATTAAACAATAAGGAAACTTTTTGGGTTGTGCACTTCCTCAGGCTATTAACCTAACTGCTAATTAACCAACAGGAAATTCCAGACCTGAAAGTTTCATTATTGCTCTACTAAACTGTGAAAATATAAGTGTGTTAATGAGGATTTCATTATAGCCATCTGTAGCTTGTTTTTAAATTGTGTCAAAGCACAGAAAACGTAATATACCATCTGTTACCTAGCCATATCAAGTTGACATAAAAAGATATTAGAAAAAAATCCCCCAATTTACAACCCTAGTTGTGTCTTATTTCTTGTATTTTATTTGCCATGGCACTACTACTATTGTAGAAATGTGTTATCTATCCCTTAAACGATGTATTTTGTTTAGTTTACAATTTCTGTATTATATCTCCAGTATTTGGGGAGGAAGAGGTGCTGACTTTCCAAAATGGTAATTTCTGGGCAATTAATGACCCCTTAGTTTCAGTGTCATATTCTCTCAAATATGTCTGAATCATCAAAACACAGAAGCTGGAGATTGTTTTGCAATTTACAGTTCTTTTGTTTTTACGTAAATAAAAAATTCTGAATAGCATCTATTAGTATTCTCTCTTTCTCTGAATAGTGAGCATGAATTGAAGCATTTTTCTTTCATCAGATGCTGGGGTTTTTGCTGCTCCTTTCACCCTAAGTCTCGTATGCTTTTTTTTTAATGGATTTTCTCCAGTATTTCCTTGTGTTCCTTTGTAGAGCTTCATCTATACAAACTTTCCCAAGTCTCTTGACTTGTGGTTCCCTTTGACCTTAAAAAGAAGGGAAATTGTAATGTATTATCACGTACTTACCAAGAAATATTTTTGATTCTTAGGTGTCAGATATTTGTAGGTGTAATGCGGGCAGAACCTGAGGTGAGAAGAAGGTGGTGGTCCCATGGAAAAAATTACAAACATTGCTCTTGGGAAGAGAATTGACACAAACAAAAATACCAAAACAACTGTGGGATAGTGAGGCAGGTCCTTAGCAGCTGAGATGAAATATGACTCAGTAAGGTCATAAAACGTGCTAATGTTTGCATATTACCTTTTGTGCTGAATAGAGAGAAGTGATCTATGGTGCAAAAATGAAGATAAAAGGTTGTAATCGAGAAAGAGAGGTGGAAGGGTCATGCAACAGTTTAAGGGAAATCATGCTGTGGACAGGCAGCCCAAAATATGGGCTTGTCTTTTTGTCCCCAAAAGTTTTCTGAGTAGGCACTCTCTTTTTGTCCTGAATTTGGACAGCAACTAGCACAGCTTTGGTGAGGGCTCTTAAATACTGTCTTAGTATTCATGACAAGCTATAAATTTAGTGGCTGAACACATGAATATGGGGTTTTCTGCAGACTGTGATGCAACAAGCACAGTTAGAATAAAATGAGGAATTCTTTGACAACATTATATCTACAATGTAAATGTCTTAAAGATGTGAAAATATAAAAAGAATTTAAGTGCTGTGTTGACCAAATGGATGAGGAAAAGCCAGCTGATAAAGTCTTTCTGGCCTTTCAAAAGGCTTCTGCTAGTCTCTAAACTAAAGCCTTTTAGGAAAACTAAACAAAGATGGCATAATACAGTAGACCTTGCGTGACTAAATAACTTTGCCAAAAATAAGAACAGAGGCACGGTAGATGGTCTACAGTGAAGGTGAAGGAAGGCCACCTTGGACTTCCACGGGGATATGTGCTGGAACTTTTAGGTCAACATGTTACTAATCTAGAAAAGCAGCTGAATAAGGAGGTTGCACTTTGGTGAAAGTAAAAAATTATTATTCATAGTAATGAGACGAGACGTGACTGAAGAGTTGCAGAAGGACAGAACAGTGACAATAGTGACAATATAGTGTATAGTTCTGGTCTCTCATCTGCAAAAGGATATTATAGAACCAGAGAATGCTCAGAGAGGATCAAGAGGGATGGTCAAAGATGTAATATGGTTTTCATATAAGGGACATAATGATGTGGTCTCTGCTCTTGTGTTCTTATGTTTACCATTTGTACTGTACCAATTTGTTGTGTTCTAACTGTTCCAAGTAAGTGAAAAGAGAACATGCAATAGCATTGTCTAATGATGCTGCGTAAAATCCTTAAACCAAATGTTAGTAATGGAAAAATAATTAAGTCCCCCTTAACATTGAGTTATTATACAATCTATAATCAACTTTCCTTGTTGATGTGTGACTAGCATAAGAAAAACAAGTTCTTGATCTGCTTCCAAGCCATTTGGAAGCCTCTTGTCTATGCTCTCTTCTCCAGTTCTTTTTGATAGAACAAAACTATATTTGCCTTTCCCTGGAGACTTGACTGTGTTGATCCATCACAGATGAGATGTCATTTCAGTAGGTACAAAGTAACTGAAGAAATAGAGTATTTAATAAAGCAGGAATTTTATTTGGAAGAATGCCCATTCTTAGCCTAGTAATCCAGGTTTCCTGCTATTCTTGCTGATTTCAGACTTTAGTTTGTCATGGATATTATTTAAAAAAAATAATCATTACTATTTCAGGGTTAGATGAAATATCAGATAGTTTTAAAAAACAGTCTTTTGTTTATAACAATAGAGACAATAGGTTCAAAGAACTCCCAACTTCACAAATATGTCCCTGTTGGGGATTTTTAAAAAAACAGATAATAATTCTGACCAGCTTTTCCACATACAGATAATTATTACACATCCGTTGAGTTCTAACAGCCTATTGGGCTTTTGGAGGGTTTTTTTTTTTTTTTCCCCAATGCAGAAATACTCAGTGCTCTGGATAATCACAGACAAATGAATCTGAAGGTATTAAATATTTAAAAATGAATATTGGGAAGCTTTTGTTTTACTGGCCTCACTAATTTATGCAAGTCTTCATATCCTTTTGATCTTGGAAATAATTCTGTGGATTAAAGAGCATGAAACATCTGTACTGAAATTGTGACCTATACAGGGATGTCTTTAGAAAGTGTTTTGTGTTTAGCACTATAGTGTCATTGTATTTAGCAAAATTAGATTGTTTACTTCTTTTAAAGCATACACACAAGAAATAAAATTAATTCCGTGTTTATGATCCATTCACATCCATTCCCTCTTGCTGCTGATATCAGACAGAAGATATTTCCTTTTTAGGCAATGCTGCTAATGCAGCAATGCCAAGATGAATAGTTTAAGTAGATGCTTTATGGAAAAATGAGAAGCATTTAAAAATTCTAATCCCAAAGAAATTCTGACAAAACTTTTTAATTCCATTCCCTTAGGTGTTTAGGTTTTTTTTTTTTTTCCTAATACCCTGTCTAAGCTTTCCTCTCACCCCGTTTTTTTTTAAATTCTCAACATTTTAACTTTACACAAGTGTTCTAGAAAATTAGGGAAAAAAAAATAATAGCAGCCTTTGCTGAGTGTTATCAGTGGGGGGAAAAGTAAAAGTAACCTTGTGAGATTCAGGGGAAATAGCCAGGCAAATACTTGCAGAAATGGAAAACCTTTTCTTTCTTCTCTTTGAGGTTATCTGAAATGGAGCACTTGCTTATCATGGTTGATAGCAGTAAATTCCATTGGTGACTCCCTGAATGAAAACCACATGATTTTTCAGCAGGGATGCATTTACTGCTTAATATCTGAAAGCCATAAGAAAGGAATTGCTAAGTAGATAAATAGTATGTAAAATTTAGTACCACAAGATACCATAGGACTAAAAAAAATAGTCAGATATGTTATTGTTGTAAATATTAATTGAGTATTTCTAGCTACATCCCTTAGACCCAAATAGTATTTAATGCCTCCAAGTGGAATTCCAAATGTTTTGTCCTGTGTAGGCAATAGTAGCTGAAAAGACCATGTTGGTATTTTAGACAACAATGATCACCCTGTCTGGACTGAAACTTTTACTACTGGTGTTTTAGTCCTGCAAGTCTGGCTGTGTCTGCGTTATCACTGTCCCCAGCTTCTCAAGCAATTAAAATTGCTTCAAGGATTTTTATTCTTTGTTTTGTTAACTCTTGAAGTTTGGTTGCAGAGTGCGGTTGACTTGGAACACAACCAGAGATTCATCTGACTGTTTCATTCAACCTTACATGCATTAGGTAAAACTGACTTAGATTCCTGTTTTGCCTGACATAGTAGGGGAGGGGTACTGGTGATAGGAGGTCTCTGGTAAGAGAGGCTAGATTATCAGTATCAGGAATCATCAGTATATCAGGAATTATCAGTAACGTTGCTCGCTCAGCACACGTGTACTCACACAGATGTTATCCTCTCAGTGAAGTGGCACACAAGCTACTTCAAAACACTATATGGCCTGATACGGATCTGGAAGACACATTTACCAGTGATAGGAACCTGCAGGATGTTGCTGTTGGTGGTACCACTTGCCCAAAAGAGTTTGTTGACTGCATTCCTTCCCATTCCCTGGGCAGACTTAATTGTAAGCTGTCCTTGCATGGCTGTATGTGTTTGGTTTGACTTTGGGAAGAGGTAACTGTAGTGAGAATTGCTTTTAAGCAGCTTCTGTTTTTAATTAACATGAAGTCAAGCTTCTGTAAGATATCCTACTTCAAACACTGCAAAGCTGTTTTTTGTTTTCCTGATAGCACAGATATTGTACTTTTGTTTGTGAAATTGATTCATCAGGATCCTAAGCTTCAATAATTTTGTAGGTAGTGCTGATGATCAAATTAACTGGATGTAAATAAGTATCTGCCCCTGCTGCCTAAGTATTCCACTGATCACTAAAATTTGCTCACATGAAGTGTTTAGTCAAATATCTTAGATAGAGAAACGGGGAAGGCTAAAAAGCACAGAGGGAAGGGAGAGTCTAATTCTAAAACTTACCATTAAAATTGTCTTGCAAAAATAAAAGGGGCACAGAAAATAGGATTGGATTCTTTTTATGGTATAAAGCCACAGAAGACATAATGAAGCTACTTAATACTCTCTCTTGAATTGACTAAAGTAGATATGACAGGATTAATGGCTATACAAATCTCTAGATGTACTCTGTAGGCTGTTTGGTCAGGTGGTAGGATTATAAATAGGTAGGCTTACTGATGTCACCAGCAGTGGAGGGAACAGCAGTGAGCTTGCCATGCACACGCACACTCCGTCCCTTCTACCTGCATATGCTATTGAAAGAAATTCACTTGATTTTAATGGAGAAGAAAAGCCCGTGTTATCTTGGAGGTAAGCAGAAAAGTAGTTTCGTCCATTTTAAGTATTCTTCCCTCTTCTTGTTTAGCTGATCAGCAGAATGGCTTCTAAGTAATATTTGTATTATCCTACTGGGGAGTGTCATACTAACAGTAATTGTTTGCTATACATGGGTGAAACTTTGACCTGCAGAACTGTTCTGGTTGGTATAAAGGGGAATTCTGGAAGTGTTTGTTGACGTAAAGTGACACATTTTGCAAGAGTAAGGATGCAAATGTTGGTATTTACACAACATTTCCTTGCTTATTTGGTTGGACTTGTACTAACACCTGCTGTGAGGAAAAATATTTACCAGCAATTATATATCTGCAGCAGCATTTGTCATTGCTCTTTGAGAGAAAGCCGAATTCAAACAAAGGCTTCTAAAAGGAAAGAATTAACGTGTTTTGTCCTGTTTTCAGAGAAAGTATGTAATTCTTCCAATCCAAGGTACAAAAGGTTTTAAAATCCCATTTCTGGCTCAAAGATGAGGGTGTATGAAGACATGTAAATTTATCCATGTGGATGGACTGCTGAAATTTCAGAATTTCTGAACAGAAGCTGTTCAGTATTTTATTTTAAGTTGATAATTGGGGCCTAGAAGTTCAAATGACGTTACAGAGATTATTTTAAATGAGGAATGTTGTTATTTCATGCAGACTGTATGGCTTTTCTGACTTTGTCTTTCACCTGATTTTGATCAAAAATTTTGTTTGTAATAACTTGTGAAAGTTAAGGCCTTTAGCTTTTAATATAGTAGAGTCCTTGCTGTGTATTCTGTGTACTCCTTGAATATTATATATCACTTTCATTTATCATGGAAACAAAGTAAATAGACTAAATGCCTAAATAACTGCACAATGGCAAGTTGTGCTTTGCTTACAGCAACAAGGAAAGAATGTAAGAAATCTTGTTCAGTTGAATTTCTTGTAAAAGTCAGTGTGCTTCTGGCACTGAATCATATGTTAACATGTTAAAAACTCAGCAGTGAAAAATACTGGTTGTAAATTTGTGATAGTGAAAGTTGAAAAGGTTGAGGGGGCAAATAAAAGAGTGAAGTATAGTAGTTACAGCAAATTATTCAGCATAATTGTATAGGAAAGTTTCTCTATATTCCCCAGAGTAGACTGCTGCTGCTGCTGATTATAATTGTTATAAAGGTTAGTAAGAAGTATGCTTCTCCCTTTCCTAAAGAATTTTTTCCTACTTTATAGTTAATGCTAAAGCTCTGCACCCATTTTCAGAAAGAGCAGAGGCTTTTAATGGAACTAATGGGTTGTCCAAAACAGCTTTGGTGTTACCACCATCATGCAGGGAGCCAGCTTTCCTTGAAGAAATATCTTCTTACTTCCTTGGCTGTTGTAAGAATCCAGTAAGAAGCGGATCTGGGGGATTGTGGGTGTGCAGAAGAAAGATGAGAAGGAGCCTCATAACAGCTCTTGTGTGTAGATGAGGATGAGTTTCGGGGAGGAAATAATAGCATTCTATTTGGGGCCCTGAATTGCCAACCAATAAGGGAGTTTAAGTTAAAGTAGGGCAAAGGGGAGGGTCCTTCCTCTGTCAGCAGCAGCAAAGGTGGCTATGAAAACCGCTGGTCAGGCTTATGCTATGAAGAGAGCTGGGATAGGACTTCTGGCTGTGCTTTGTACCACCCATCTACCCTCGTACAGTGTGTAAGAGATCAGGCTAGGGCTCCAGCAGCACCACTGACATTTGAGGAGCTAGTAAATGTGACCCTGTTTCTGAAGGTAAGAAGGTTTTTGCTTTCTGAGGAGGATTCAGGGAGGGGAGCGAGTGTTGAGGAAGATGCCGTGAAAGATGAGCAGAAGAATTTGGTGGCAGGTAGATATTCAAAGC
>JAOXNO010000078.1:20446749-20463705 GCA_028565335.1 Limnodromus scolopaceus | reverse complement strand
AGGGAGGGGAGCGAGTGTTGAGGAAGATGCCGTGAAAGATGAGCAGAAGAATTTGGTGGCAGGTAGATATTCAAAGCGTTTCTTCCTGGTTTTGCAAGGAGTGCTAGCCTGAGATGCTTGGTGCGTCTGTTTGGGGAACTAAAGCTATGGTGTTCATACTTCGGGAGAAACCTCTTTATTACATCCTAGTTTTCTGGATATTAACTGCTAAGCAGTTCTCTTGCAATCTAGTAAAAAACCGGCTTTTTTCAATACAATTTCTTAGCCTGAGCTTAAGTTTTGTTCTCTTTCATTGTCTTCCTTGTAATGAACTAGGATGCCTTGTTTGCTGACATGGTTGTCTGTATGGGAACTCTCTGTCTGTTCTTCATGTGTCACATAGCATCTGTGTATGTGTATATATATATGTATTTATATATTATTTTTTTTTAAGCTTCTTGGTCAGGATAGAAGACTTTCCCTGCTTCCCATTCTATTCCAATGCTTAATATTCTCTGTTCTCCAATTAATTAAACCCTTGTGTTTCTTGGTTATGTGAATGTACAAAACATTTTGAGGTTTTACCAGACTTAGGTAGCTAAAGGACATAACTGCTAAGAGAAGGCTTCTGGTGGCTGAAGAGTTTTCTACAAGGGAGAAAGCTTGTTCTGTTCCAAACACCTACATAAAACACAGAAATTAGCTACAGCACTTTCCAAAGTCTCATCACTGTGCTTGGCTCAATTATTCTTCCTGTATCAGAACCTTCAGGTGGGAAATGGGACTGTTGCAGTTGAACCCAACCTTTTATAGCAGCTAAAAGGGAGTAAAGTTTGCCTTCCCTGTTGTTACTGCAGAGCTTCCTAGCTGCTGTCCTGCATTATTTTATCTATTGCCCACTCACACCTACACCCACGTAGCTATATTTGAGGGATGTATGTGTGTGAGGAAAAAGGGAAGGGTCTGTATTAGTCTCTTTCCTGGCCACTGTGATACTGAGTGGTGATACTTTTTTTACCCTTACCTTTCCCAACCTCTAAATCCATCCAGTGCCTGCCTCCAGTGTTACTTCTAAAACATGATTTTGAACAGGAGAGAAAAGCAGCAGCAGAAAAGCTCAGATAAATTGACAATTCTTACTTCTATTGATGTTCAGAATAGCAGCTGAAAAAGCTATGAGCAGAGCTATGTGTTTCATCTGCAGGCTTTGAAAAGACAGTGGTGTTATACTTGCTTTCATGACCAGGAGGTAACGGCCAGAAGGGCAGATCAGGTTTTGCTCTATTTGAGAGCCCTTAATTGAACTTTTCTTACTGGTCATGGGAGAAAAACATCTGTATGAGCATCCTTTTATAGCGGTTCTTGAAAAAAGATTTGAGGGTTTGTTCCTAGTGGAGGTAACATACGTTTGCTTGAGTTTTAAGCATTTGTTAGATTTATTAGTGTATCAAAGGTTAAGCTCCCCCTTTCAGTTCAAGCTGCTCTTTGTTTTCTTTTCCTGTTTATTCAGCCAGTTATATATTACTCAATTACTGTTACAGATTTACTGCTTTCTCTTCCCTGCTTCTTCCTTTCTGTCAGGCTTTTTTCATAACTGTAAATATAATAAAGGCTAAGTGAGTCATACAAAGTTTTAATAGCTTTGAATGTCATTCAAGTTTTTTGTACTTTCTTTTGGTAGTAAATCTGGGTTATTTTTTTGCGTTTGATACTTTGTGAAAAGGTTGCAAATAGATAGAAGTATTTGCTTACTGCAGAGGCACGTTGCACATGGGCGTGCTAAGTTTGTATTTGCACTTTGTGTTAGCCCCATTTACTTCAGAAGTCTAAGTTCTTAACCTTAGAAGTAACATTGTTGGAACTAATTTTCCACTACACCTCTTCTTTTTTGTTTGTGTTATTTTATTTTATTTTATTTTACACTTCTTTTGGCACGACAGAATGTGCTATAAAGGAACTTTTATATCAGACCATGTTTCTATAATCCCTCAGTAGTAATAATAAACTTTATGCTAATTTAGAGCATAAAGTATTTTTTTATCCTCTGTTGCCTGGTAGGATTCTGAGCTCTTGGCTGTCTTCCTGACAGCAAGGCAATTCTTATGCCTAGAGAGGAGCTATGTTTTGTTGGACGGCGTAAGACAACACTAACTCAGTGGCTGTCTGAGCTCAGCAGTTGGGTATTCTTTCATAGGTTTTAAGTGAGCTCTATCGGGTCATTGTAATAATAGTTATGATTTGGTTTTGAAGGGCAATGAATGAAGCATTTTTCTAGGAAAGTTTTAAATTTGTACTTGACTGAATTGCGTTACATAAACTTATATTGGAGTTGGTGCTTCTTTAATCCTAAGAGGGGCACAATTGAAAACACGCCCATACCATAGAGGTTTGTGTTTACATTGCCTCTGAATCTCCCCTTTTTCCTTATAATAAGAGAAAACATTGCATGAATTATGGCTCGAATACAGTCTCTTCTGTTTTCAAGACTGTCACTGCCATGGGGACACACAATCAGACGAGCAAGTGTCTGTTCCAAATGGTCTGGAGGGAACTGGAGGATTCATTTGCTGCTTTCTTGCTTTTACTGTGAACTAGACGTCCGAAGATTCCATTAAGCTTTCACCTTACTGTCATGGTTACTGTCCCAGTTCTGTGATTTCTTTCTCTCTAGGATAAGACTTTTTTTAAAAAAAATCTTTTCTTCAGAGCTATGAGGCTAGTCAGTGGGGGATTCCACACATCCTATTAGCCAGGAAAAACTTTTCTCTAGCAGGAGCTTTGAAAACATGTCTTGATACCAGGGATGCCTTGTTTTCTTGATCCAATTTATTTATTTAAATAGAGTGCAAGCATAGGCATTTTACATATTTTGCTTTCTTTGTAGCAGCCCTCTGAATATAGGCATAAGTAAGAGAACACTTGCAGATGATTTGTTTTTTACTGGAACTTCGCTGAGTAAACCCATAGAGATAATCTTCAAAGATCAGTTTATTAGTAATGTTATCATCTGTGGCGTTACTACTGGCATGGTCTATCAGTTTTTGTGTTGGGAGAGCTATATACCCAGTGCCTCATTTCTAGTACCATTTTATTCTTAAGTAATATTTTTAAAATACCAATATTATTTGCAATATTGGTCTCCTTTCCACTTTGGGAACCTGTATTTCACAGTGCACTTACCTATGCCCCATTATCACAAAAAATTTACAAATTGTTCATGTTTGTTCCTCTACCTGGAAACTGAGTTTCAAATTTGTTTCTGAACTTTGGTTTTTTCGGTAACTATTAGGCCACCTGCTAGACACAATATCCATACAATATAACTGTAGAATCATCTCCAAATAACTTAGCAAATTAGTTTAGAGCCTGAAAGCTCCTATTTCTCTATGGAGAAGGAACAGCGAGTCTTTTTCCTTTATTTTGTCCTACCCGTCTGACAAGCCTGGCTTGAAGGGATAACCTAAGAATGGACAGTGCTTGACTCTCATTGATCCATACCTTGATCTTAACATCCAGCTGGCACTTTCATACAGTAGAAATAAAGAGATAGACTGTGTATCAAACAGTGATATTGATCTAGAGATGAAAGCCTAATATCAAGGTTGATAGGCACGTTATATAGATGCTATGAGGCTGGTACAGCAAATACTCAGGCTACTTAACGTAAAGGAAAATTATTAGAATACTACAGTATGTTAAAACTAACTTAAAAGTAACCTTTTTTTTGCAGCACCCCTGGCAACTCAAATTTTGTGTAGAAACTGTGTGCCTGGTAATAACTTAGTCAAGATGAACTAGCCAAACTCCATTTAAAAATTATTATTTTAAGTGCCACCAAAACCAGTGGTGCTTTTCATGAGCAACAGTAACCTGTTCTTTGAGTATGATTTTTAAACATTCTCTTGTTGTATATTCAATTAGCTCTAAAATTAAAAACCTAGTCATTTTCAGGAGCTGTAGGGAAATAAATTCCACTTAAATTCTCATTTATTTAACTGGTATGGGAAATCAGTAGGCCTGCTAGACCTTAAAACCTTAGTTAGAAGTAGAGGTGATGGCAAGTTAGAGACTTTGTGGAAGTCTTCAGATAGATGTTAAATGTTTTCAGGTTAATCTTAGTGTGAGAATGCCAGATATGGTGAGAGAGCTCCATTAAGAGTGAAATGAGAATAATTCTCAGATGAATTTTATGTTTATAGTCCCATGTGGGTCTCTATTCTTACAAAACATCAGCCACAGACCTAAGAAGGAAGTTCAGACATTCAGTTTGAGGGTGGGAAGAAGTGTTTCCACTTTATAAACTGATCATTATGGTCTGCTGATTCTTTAAAAAGAAAATTGTAAGTCTTCTAATATATTGAACAAATCTTAGTGTTTTGGAATAGCTTTTCTGTCATGTACCAGAAGTTGTCTGGTCTTAAGCATTGCGATTAAGAAAACTATATTGTTTTAGGACTTTCATTAAAAGATAATTGTGGACAATGTATTGCAGTGTTAGAGGAAAAAGCAACATACTGCTGAGGAGTCTCTTTTCTGTGATCCAAATGCAGGTATGTGACAACAAAGTAATCAATGTCCAGAGGAAGACACAGTATTGTCAGGTTTGTGACTACTTATTTTTTTCTTTTTTTTTTTTTGAGATTCTTGGCAAGCAGTGCTGGAATTGAAAGCAAATTTGAATGTGCCATTCGAGACTACCTTTAGTGTTTAATTCCTTTCATTTCCTTGCATAAGAAAAATTTAAAGCCTGTAAGAAGGGAGGAACAAAGAATTCTGATGGTGTATATGTACAGCCACAGATCTTAAGCAAAGGTAAAATTCATGCTGAGTCTAATTTTATACCTATTTCATGTATTATAAAAAGGTGAGCCAAAGCTGTGAGTAGTTGTGAGAACTGAGTGAACAGTAATTTGTCAATGAGTGTGCCATAACATAAAATGTGTCGTACAGAAGCAACTGTACTTTCCTTGGGGGAGGATTTTGTAAGTCCTTGTTCTTACTGAATGTTATAAATACATAGACTTACTTTCGCTGGTACTAGTTAGTATTAAACTCAGTTGCTAAATTACAAGAATGATACAGTTGTGCAGAGAGTGTTTTGATACAACTATAGCGTAACATTTGACTTTTTGATCTGAAACTTTAAGTGATTGAAAAATTCTAAAATTTCTTTCAAGCAACTTGTTAGAAATGTGTGTGTGGAGGAGGTAGGCAGTAGAGCAAACAGCAGTGAAAGGCAGTTAAGATGTAGTGTAGATAGGCAGTTATAGGTAATGTTCTCACTTCAATTTTCTGAACATAACACTCGTTGAGGGGGAAAATCTCTAGAAGCTTGTAAACAAAATAGCCTTTTCTGGTTTTGGAAAAAGCTAAAAGTGAGGGGTTTTTTGTGCCTAATTCAACTTCCAATCAGTTCTTTTTCTGTCAGCTTCAGACTTGTGCTGGAAAAAGCCAGGATGGGAATGGATAAATCCAAAACGTGAAAGAGAAGTCTCTCTGAAAATGAAAAAACCAGATAATTGTATTGTGGTATGAAATAAATACGATTTTAAAGATGTTCTACAAATGGACTCGTCATCAGGACTTGCAAAATGTTAAGATATGTGCTTGCAATAACTATGCACATATGTTGTTGTAGCTATATGTAATATGGCGCTGTAGTCTTTTAACTGATTTCATGCAATGTTTCCACATAATGATGAATAGATAATTTAGGGACTTGGGAATTTTCTGCTCTTTGCCAATAGCACACAGGAAAATAGATACTCATATATTGTAGGATGCTAGCTGTTAAACAAGGTTTTGTTTTGAAATAGAGATTTTTTAAATGAAATCTCTAATGAAAGTATATACCTTATTACACATTAGTCATTGTTAAATTCTGTGTTTTCACTGATCTCTGGAAGAAGGTTTTTTTTGCTTTAAGAGACTAGATGCCAAGTATCAGATCATAGACAGGGAAAAAAGCTTCATATGCATAGAAAAATCCTGTACTCATATATAGACTACTTTGCTGTGCTGGTGGGTATAGGGGTGGGAAGAGTAATAGTCCTATTTCTTGAGTATTTTCATTTCAGTCTGTCGCAAGGTTATGCAGAGTAGCTTTACAACATCTCTATAACAAGAAAAGCCATGTATTCTGGTTCTCAGGCTAAAAGAAAAATATTCCATGTGGAAAAGATATGTCGATGTGATTGTTAGTATTCAGATTAAGGACAATGAAAATTAAAATAGAGCTGCATTTCACTGAAGGAAAGAAAACAAAAATATCATCCATAATTATACTGCAGATGAAACCAGCCTTTCAGACTGGCCCATAAACAATAGACACTATTGTAAAATACTCCATTTTTCATGTGTTTGGTTATGTAATTATCAAGTCCCAATTTGGGAGTTCCAGCTTGGAAACTAACTGAAAATGTGGATTACTGAACATTTATGTCTTATGAGATACTTCCTCTCTCCTTTTTTTTTTTTCTTAAAAAAAAAAAAAAAAGATACTATCTATACATATCCCTGAAACATATAGCAATGATTTTTGAGTGACTTGCATTGATAACTTCATTTTTTTGCTGGACTATAATAAGCAGATCGGATAGTAATTATGCAGATGTCTCCAAGCTTTTTCCAAGCAAGTGGTATTTGATCTTGAAGATGTGCGGTGGTGATGCTGTGAAACCATAATCCCCAAAGAGGGAACTGAATAAATAGGAGGCAAGTTGGTACTTTCATGATCTTTGCTTAGTGTAGAATACAAATTTATTCTGTGAATATTAAAGATGAGGCTGGGAATATAGTTGAAATTAGGGGCTTAAATATTTTGTATACCTCTTGGCCAAAACTGATGTATCTTTGCAAAAAAAAAACCAAAACTAAGCAAACAAAACCCAAACAAATTAATGTACTTAATGTAGGCCTGAACTCTTGTTCAACTGTTCATTGGTTGAGCAGAAGATGTGCAAGGTTTTGGCTGTCTGCTACTATGGCATAGCAGTGGAACAGGATTATTGTAATAATCAAGAAAGCTTTATAATAATTGCTTGGGGTAAGAGGTCAAAGACAAGAAAAGTTCTAGAAGAAGCTTTATTGCAGTGGCCCTTTTCCTTCTGTGATGTGATTTTAGTAGAGCGATATCCTTCTCTGAATGAAAATAAAATGAAGTACTGCTTGTACTTTTGACATATATAATTTTGTAAAGTTTGATATAAAAAAAATTGTGTAGTTGCTCTTTGTATAAAGCAGTGTTCTTCATGGTGCCGTAAGTCAAATTAACAAACTTAACTCTGTGTTGTGCAGTAAAAAATTTTTATTGTACTATGTTTAATGAACTTTTTCAGTACCCGAGAGATCACTGAATTGCAGGTGAGGTCCCTTATGACCTTTCCCATCTTAGGTGGCTGCTATAGAAAATTTGAGAGATGGTTCTGAAGTTGGATGTTAGATCAGAAATAATTTCAGTGAGAGGGCTATCAAGCTGTCTTTGTGTCTCATGTAATTGTGTTCAAGATGGGAAGTGCTATAAACATTAATATTCCTTGATATCAAGATTTGAAGAGATGAGTTGTTCATGCTGAGCCCTTGGTTGTACACAAATCTAGCAGATAGATTTCCTCTTTTATTTTCCATTTTTTGGGGGAAAGTGATCCTTATCAAGAGGAAGTGCTGGTGATAACTGCAATATCCAGGTCACTGTAAGTTCAAGTATTTCTCATTATTTTCAGTGCCATTCTCTAGATACTGATAGTTAAAAATATACTGCATGTACCTTTCCAACAGGAAATGAAAGCTTGTTGGTTTTTAAAAAGGTTACATCAAATAAGTGGAGGCTTTATTTATTTATTTATTTTTGAAAAGGGCTTCCGCACATTCAGTTCATTGACACTGTTATTTTTTTTGGCAAGTAGGAAATTCATTAAGATACAGCAATGAAACTTTACTTTGTAGAAGAGGGATCTGAAACACATGAAATGTTGACTTTATGGACTTGTATTTGATTTTAAAAGACTAATGGCTTTTGATAACAAAATGGTGAAATCTTCTATTTGCGTTTGGCTGAAAGAATTCCTTATTGTCTTTATAGGAGCTGTAAAGACATTACACATACACATAAAGACACACACAAAGACAGTACGCATACACATAAAGACATACACAGCCTTCACAATGGCTGCTGGGAATTGCAGGTGAGATTTCAGAAATTTAAATTTCTAAGAGATATGAATCAATTCTCTTGGGAACAATATAATCTCATAAGATGAGGGCTAGCTGAAAGACTTGGCTTAAGCAGTGGTCTCCTTTTTTGTTTTTTCTTTCCTTCTTTGTCTTAAGCAATTGATAAGGCAGAAGATGACATTCAAGCTGTTGCAATGTAATAGGTAGCTGGAATCATTTGTCTGGTGATAAACAGTGGGGAGTACATCCCTGCAGGTGAGTTGAGACAGGCAGTTTTAATGTCTGGTGTAGGGAAGGTCAGTTAGTTGATGGGGCTAGGACCTATGGAGACAAGGAAGGAGTGACGACCCACATTGTGTGGGATACTGCAGCACGATTTCCAGAGGAGTTCTTATTATGAGTTGTGGCCTTATTTGGTTAAAATTTCTCTTAACTCCCTCTATGTCATAGCTAAATAAGCTATACTTTGATTCTTCCTGCAGCTTTCCTTTAGTTCTGTAGTGGCCATGAAAATAAAGACTATGTTGGTTTTTTTTCTAACTCATAGTATTTACTTTGCATTGTGGTTTTGGCCAAATTTACCAAAATCAGACTGACAGATGGCCCTTTCTCCCCCCCTTCCATCCCCTTTCCCCTTAAGAGAGGAGAGGAGGAGATAAGGAGATTTAGAAGTTTAGAATGAACTAAACTACTTTGATGAAGTATTCATATTAAAATGAAAAAGAAGAAAATAATGAAATAGATATAATATATACAAAACTGTATCAAGCTCCCAGGATGATGTCACTGGCAGGCATTGGGGAAGTCCCAGACTGGACTCAGCGATGGATGGGAAGTAGGTTCCAGCTCTGGAGTCAGGAACACACGGATTGGGATCAAAGGCAGATGAACAGACAGAGTCCTCCTCAGATGTTGGCCATTGAAGAAAAAGAGTTGACCCTTTGATCCCTCAGCTTTTATACTGAACATGGGGCAGATGGGATGGAATACCCCAGTTGGTCAGATTTGCATCACCTGTCTTCTCTGTTCCTCCCCAGAGGTGTCACCCCCCCTATGCTTTTTCTGTTTCCGACCCTCCAACAGGGCAAGTAATGATTGTTGTGCTGTAATGATGCTGACTTTGATTGTTATAGCAATAAGTGTAAACAAGAGCCTCTCTGCCTACCATTCCGCGGCATGAAGCACAAACATTGGTCTTATCACTCTGAGAACAAGAAGTTTTCTTCACAATATGCTGTTAATTTCAGCCAGTTAGAAGAGGCCTAGCTAAGATGTAAAATTACTAAGCAGAAAGTTGGTTCTGTTTTGCCAGGACACTTTGAAATTAGAATAGGTCCACATAGCTCCTAGCACATTGGTAAGCTATCTGAACATGAAAGGTGCTGTGAGTAGACCATTTACTGAGTAGCTTTTTTCTGACCCTAAAGTGTTATTTTTTTATGATTGGGAATTTATTCTCTTTGTTATGGTTGTATTTGTCTTTTTTACTTTTTTACTTGATTACTAAAAATCAAGGGGTTTCTTCTTTTCAGGAGAAGAAACTACCTTAACCACTCTGCCTTTTTGGCAAATTCATTAAAAACCAGCAGCTCTCTTGGTTTGCAGAGTACCTGATAGAGGTGTGAGGAGGCAAGAGAGAACTGGACTTTTGTTTGTTCTTTACAATGAATTAGTGTTAGTGTAGACTTGGAGTTACTTGGGTAATGCTGGCTTTCATTTTTTGTGTTTGAATAAAATGACATGTGGAGGATGCCTTTGTAAGAGAAATCACTTGTGTTGGCTTTTTGGAGGCTCCATAGTGCAAAAGAGGTGGGTTGTAGGTTAAAACTACCCCTGCAAGTGTATTTCCACAATCCTGTCACTTGCTGCTCTTGATTTGCACCTGTAGATGTATTCATGGTAACTTGAATTGTTCTTAGTGCCCAGTACCAGCTGTGGGGCGCTGGGAGTGCAGGGCTTCTGCTACCTGTCAGGCAGCCTCTCCTGTGTCAAAATAGAGACACAAGCTCAAGAGAAGAAAAAGCTGTAAGAACAAATGTAAATACTTCAGGCTAAGAATGAGAGATGAGAGAATTGGTTAAAAATGAAGAAAAGAGAGACATGGCGTCTGGAAACAGAAAATGACAGTATTTGGATCCCTGTTGTTCGATAAGAGGTTGCCAAAAACTCAGCATAACTTCTGAGAAAGTATACTCAGAGATTTTTCCTCCTTTATTGGGAGTGGGAAATGGAAGTGTAACCAACCATAGAGAACATGCAGTTGTGCTGGAG
The DNA here is from genome assembly GCA_028565335.1 of Limnodromus scolopaceus. Taxonomy (NCBI): domain Eukaryota; kingdom Metazoa; phylum Chordata; class Aves; order Charadriiformes; family Scolopacidae; genus Limnodromus; species Limnodromus scolopaceus. The sequence continues at coordinate 20,453,283 of JAOXNO010000078.1, read as the reverse complement.
ATGGATGGGTTACATAGCTCTGGGGTGGTGGAAGTGGAGAGTCAGCTGACCTTGTTAGACTGCCTGACCCTCTGTGTGTGTGTATATATATGTGTTCTTTATAAATACATGGAACTTTATTGAACTAACTGTTGCACGCAAGTTTTGACATGAGTATTTTATCAGTTCTAGCTCTCTATAGTGTAAGTTAGATACTGTATAAATAAAGCCACATTTTACTGATGTGGACTATGCATTTATTGCTGTGTGATTAAGTACTCTCTCTAGTGGCAGTAGAGTTCCAGCAATGAAATTACATTTGTCTGCTTAATGCAAAATAGAGTCCACTGGCATTTGCCAGCAAATCTTTCTGTGGCATGTAGTCTTCAAAGATTAAATTCTGAGTTCAGTTGCAACAAATATAATTTAACAATCATTGGAAATCACTTAAAGGTGTAAGAATGAGCAGAGAAAAGCAGTACTGCTTGACTTTGGGTTTGGATTTTTTTTATTTTGTTTAGGTTTTTGGTTTTGGGGTTTTTTTCAGTATTTGTATTGATGGTCTGAATTGGCTAATAGTTTCTGTTTGGCAGTTACATTAAAGCTAAAAATCATGCAAAAAAAAAAAAAGTGGTGGAGGAGTAAAATGAAGCTTGATTCATACATCTTGCAATGTTCACATAACCCAGAAACAACCCAGGCGAGTTGCTGTAGAGACTGAAGTTAAATTTGCAGCTTACACCACACTTCTTGAATTGTACATGGAGTGCAGCAAAACTAATTTAAAACATTAACAGACAGGACGTATAAATTTTGACGGCAAATCCTCGTTCAGTGTGTTTGGAGGTCTGTGAGTACTCCCGCCTAGCCTTGAGAGGCTGTGAATAGTTAATTATTCAGCACGGAGTTCTGAAGTTCAAAACTCTAAGCACTTTCAGCAACAGATCGGTCATGTGAAGTCTCATTACACAGTCGTCTTTTGCAATGCTGCTCTGGACCTTGTTTGCTTTTCATTGTGAGTGACTTTAAACTTTATTTTCTGAAGAAACATGTATGGTTCTAATTGCTGTACATTAGATCTTTTGCTTTAGTTCTGTAGGACAATTATAGAAGTTAGTTTTTTTGGTTCTATTTAGAGTAAACAAACTTTGGTACAGCTCCAGAATCTAAGTTGCAAGCATATTTTTGGAACCTTTGTGCATTATGTTTTAAATGTATTTTAACTTCCTGTGAGTGTGGCTCCATTCAAGCTTTTTAAAAGAATGTTTATAAGCAATTGAAAAGTTCTCATGAGGTAACGTGTCTCCACAGTGTGTTTTGGTTTTCTTTCTAATGGTGAAATTCTTAATAATACTATCTTTTCCCTGTGACCATATTGGTGAATTATGGAAAGTTATTTGAATAAAAGGGGATGCTAGACTATATGTTGTAGGACATGAGAGTCCTGCTTAGAATTTGCTGTAACATAAATATATTGAGAGGTGTAGACAGTTTTCCTTTTATAACATCTTGGATTTTTTTTTAAAGTGAAATAAGCGAGATTTATTTAGTGATCATTTGCATTCAAGATTACACTTTTTGCATTCAAGATTACACTGGCTTGTCACTAAGATGGGAAAGGATAGTGAGAAAATTAAAATAGGAACTCGGCATAGGTGAGGTTAGCATAATGTGACTGAAATGTCAAGAAATTACAACAGTAGTATTGATTATGCTGCTATTTTATTACTGTATAGAAGTAAATAAACTAGAGCTATTTGAATAATTTTGATAATCAAAAGAAAAATTTGGGGAGAAAAAATGTGATTATTCCCTTGCCTCTCTCTCCTATATGTTAAACATACTGTCAGTGCCATTTGGCTTCATACTGCATAGTACAGTATTCCTGTTTACACTAATCCTGTAAATGTGTTTGGAGAACGCAGACCCAGGTTTGTTTGCCTAACCCAGGGGAGGAAAATCAGTAATTAATTTACTCTTTTAACATATATTAAAAAACCCTTTTGGTTTGGGCTTGATGTTTATTAGGCTGTTGGTTTTTTGGTTTTCTCCCGATATGACAGATACCTTCGACTGTTATATCTTGTCTCACCACTGATCATATGTTTCTAATATTCTCTCATCCCTTACTTGCACATATCACTTGCACAGTCTGAGTGAAAGTGTGGTTCATTCCAGTTCCAGTTTGACAGTATGGAATCATATGTATAAATACATATTTGACTTTTAATTTGTATCCATTTATTTCAGAAGAAAATCTAAAGCACCACCTCCTCCATCTGCAACAAAACCCATTGCTGTTTCTCCATTTGATGACACAGAATCAGCCAACCTCATCATGGAACAGAAAGAGAATGTAATCGATAAAGACATTGAACTATCAGTGGTCCTGCCAGGAGATGTGATCAAGTATACTACAGTTAACGGGAGGCAAGTTACACAAAATACAGTTTTGTTTAATCTTCTTTTCTTGCTCTGGTTTACTTCAACCTTCATCCAGGTTTTAATCACTCAGTAAAATACATGAGTTGTATAAGTCTGAAAATTTTTGGGTAGGTGTGGAAACATATACATTAAACATTTTCCTACCTTATGGTAAAACTGGTTTTTGAGATTCAGAAATTCTGTATGGCACCTGTCAGGAAGTGTAGCTATACCTGTTGTTCTTTGTAGTTGTGTAGTTGCTGCAAGTCTCTAGAAAAATACTGGTTTGGATAAGTGACTGAATTTTCCCGCTTAGTTTTCTTTGTTAGACCTAAAGATGAGTTTCTGCATCCTAATTGGGCAGAAAGTCATGAGTTCAATACTTGCTCAGCACTACTACCTATAAACTCCTAGCAGTCCTTAAAAAAGGTGTCATCGCTTCAGACAAAATCTATAAAGCTTCAAAGAAATAGTTTCTAGTTACAGCTTTGGAAAATCTTTTTCTTAATATCAAATATATTTTGCTTAAGCTGGTTTTAGTTTGAAATACGTGTTTCAGTCTGATAATTGGTAGTATGGATTATGCATGTAACTCTCAAGTCACCTTTAGTTCAGAAAGACCTGGACATTGACTGGTGAGTTGAAATCATAAATCCTGGGACTTATAATGTTACATTAATTATTGTAGCAGGTCTACGAAGAAGGTCTTGTATGGATCAGAGCAGTTAGGATGCCAGTTTGTTGCTTTCCAAAGGAGAAATAAAGAAACTACTTGTATATTGTACTTGCATTAGTGTATTGCCAGTGTCTTTGCCACTGAAAGCAAGCAGTCTGGTTTTATTTATTTATTTAAACCAGGTAATGTAAATGTGTAGTTACACCTACTTCACTTCTTAATGGGAGACAAAGACTTTTGCAGCTTGATTCTGTTTGCATGCTTTGTCATTTGCTAGAGTTCATGGGCCTGTTGCTTAGAGAGTAAATACCAGCTTGTTCAGTAGAGCTGCAGTGGATGAACTCTTTTGGATTGTCCATCTCTGCTCCTCCCCCATCCCTCCCAGTTTAAATCTGATGTTATATTTCTCAGAAGAAACTTTCTGAAATAATTGGGGACTACTATCATGCTTTATGATGTTCTTGCTAGCATAGTTACAGGAAGGAATATTGCTGTCTGTAAACATGGTGCCGTCCTCTGTTTTTAAAAGTTCTTAAAGGTGAAACTCCATGTGTACACTGTCAGGCACTTCTCTTTCTTCTTTTCGCTCCCTTTGTCCACACTTACGAGTACCGTGTGCCCTCTGTCTTGTCTATCTCGCTTTGCTCAGAACCAAGTGCCAGAAAGGAATGCTGCATATATCTTCCTTCACTTGGTCAAATTACATTGTGTATAATTAGTCGGTGTCACAGGCTTATCAGGAAGCACACACATTTCCCAATCAGTTTTATTATCCCTTAGTTACTGTTTTTTTCTGATCAAGATACTGTGTGTGATTGATTTCATAAATGGCTCTGTTGCAAATAAGAACCTCTGTTACCACGTGTAAGGCTCACTTGCATGTGAGCCTTGTGTTTTGTGGTAGTAGGTGATGGGGATTCAGTTCATCTGGTCAGAATCTGACAGTGGCATACACATTCTCCTGGCACCAGGATTCCTGCAGGGGGGTCCAGGTAAACAGTTATTTAAAAACAAACAAACAAACCCCTCCAAAAAACACGGTAAGAACAATGAGTGGTAGGAGGTAAAGGTACACTGTTCAGAGGAAGGGAATGAGGGAAGAGCTTACCCCCTCACCCCTTATGGGAATGTTTTTCAGAGTGGAGTTTCTGAATCTTCTCTTTTCGTTCTAAATACAGCATAGGACTGAATTTTCTGCAGCCAAAGAAGAAAAAATAGCTCGAAGAACTATTTTATTTAGCAGCCTGATCATTTGAAGTTTGTTTTTTGTTTCCCAAAAAGAAGAAATACAGAGTTTGAAAAAGTTTTATGCAAATTAACTTGAGATTTCCAGGGTCAGTGACATATGTTTTATTTGGAAATGGTCTTTCAAACAAACAGTTTTGCAGGGTAGCATGTTTAGGGCTTCAGTTTCACGTATCTTTCAGGGAGACCTTAGCTTTGCTGAGTTTGTTTTCTTAAAGCTCTTTGTGAGTTTCCATTTGATCCATTCTTGAGTATTTTCAGTCATTAGGGTACTCTTAATCAACTGTTGGTCTACTCCGTATAGCGAGCTAGTGAATAACGAGCTTTGTGGTGTTGCCCTACTTTTCAAAACTATTGTACTTACATTTGTTAGTAACAAATTCTGGGGTCTTTGGTGGTATTTTTTCTGTTGTTCTTTGTGAAAACATGAATTTTTCTCTTTAGAGAATAGGATTAGTAAATATTTTTGCAAGGAAGGCCATGAAGCCATAGGCTTAAGTAATCAGAGATCTACAGAAAGCCAAACTGTTTTCTCCGTTCTTTTTTTTTTATTTATTATTTTTTTAAATTCCATCCCTACCTAGGAATACTTTTGGTGATTACTGACAGTTTTGTTTATTAGTCATGCTTACTCTGAGTCTTGTGGTGGGAAAACCTTGTTCCTAAAGTTTGATCATGTAAGAATCTCCACTTTTTTTTTTTTTTTTTTCCTAAGTAGTAAGTGCCTGGCCCTCGTTTTTGGAGAGGAGTGTAGAAATTTGCATAGTTTTTTTTTCCTTGAAACACTTGACCCACTATTTAAAGTGACGCTTTTCACTGTTGGTTACAAACATAACATGATTTGTTACATTCTAGGTGAAGGTTCATCATTTAACTAACAGTTATGTCATGTAATGGGAGTGTGCTATTAGCCACTCTTTATTCCTACTTAGGTAGGAATAACCAGAGGAAAATAGATGAAAAATGAAGGGGTGCAGGAATATGTAAATACACTTACGATCAGAGATTTCCAGAAAATCAAGCAATATAATGAAGTGAAAGTAGTTGTGAATGAAGATTTTACTGAAATTGGATAGAGGAGGATAAGCAGATGATACACTCTGAGACAGCTGATGACCAGTTCTTGGAGTTTTACTAAATATTAATTATGGAAGCTGTTAAATTTACTGTGATACGTGTATTCTGCAACCTGCAATCCTTGAAGGCTTCAGCGGAAAAAGTTTTGCAACTTTCAGAGGATGTGATTACAAAGAAATACTACTTTTTCTATGACTGTAGGAATATCTATCTAAAGCAGTTGTTGAAGGTATCTTGGCCTCCAGTGGAGGAGGGGGACTTAAAGTCTAGCATCTTCCAGTCAAGCAGGTCATTTCTGGAAGTACCAATGGAAAGCAAATTTGCCCTGAATCACTGTTTTCATGTACTAATTTGCATGTACCTGTCTGTTGCATTTGAACAGCTATGTTTCTCACTTATCATTCTGTCACTTCTTGTGACTGTGGTTCACATGAGGGCTTGCCCCTGTCGCCGTGGTACATTTCCATAGGATGGCTTCCTGTGATCTTTGTGTGTGAATTCTTATCCTGGTCATCTTCGGTGTTCTTACGCTTCTCCAATAACTGAAGGCCAGAGGAAGGGCAGCTTTCAAAGCCAGCCAGTATATAAAAATGCACAAGAAGAAAAGTAATGGGTAACTTATTGGATAGACTGATAACCAGAAAGGTCACTACAGAAGTAGTGTCTGCTGTTTCCTCTGGCTTCCACCTCCCCTGCCCTGCCTCCAGTGAAATGGGGGGGTGACATGATTTGCATTTGCAGCTCTTATTGGGTGTAATGGATATACTTGTTCTCTTATGGGTTAGAAATACAAGAAATAGAGTAGCTCCTGCTTTCTTCTACTCAGAGTAGGTTGTGATATATATGAGAGAAGAATTGCGGTAAACCCTCTGGTTTAGCTATGTGAAAAGGGAGGATGTTTCTGCAGTGCTCAGTGCATTTCTCATGGTATTCCTCAGGCTGACATATATCACCTTGATGAAGGCACAGGAGTATGTTACTTTCTTCTATACCTCTTCAGACCATCTGATAGCTTTTTGACACCTTGGAGCACCATTTCTGTATGGTTTTTGCTTTTATTATTCCTCCTGCCTTTGTCTCCTGAGACAAGTATTCTGCCACTTAAGCAGGCAGAAACTTTCCGGGGGGGGGGG
>JAOXNO010000078.1:20398982-20446649 GCA_028565335.1 Limnodromus scolopaceus | reverse complement strand
GGGTTGAAAACATCCCGCTCAGCAAACCAAAGCCACACAAGCTAAATCCAGCCTGGCTCATGCGGGTGCTGTCCCCCTCGGTGTCCCCGGCGGGGCCGTATCGAGTGTCCCCCCGGGGTGGCTGTGGGGTGGGGGGTGGAGGGTTGGGGGAAAGCAACAGATCTGCAGTATATATATCTGTCAGCTTTCAGACTGTTTCCATCTTCTGGAAGTGCAGCATGTGCACCAAAGAGTTCAGCCCTGCTTCTAGAAATCAGAAGACAGTTTGATTAAGGAATACTTGTTCTTTAAAACTACGTGAGAACAAGAATGATATTCTAGGGTTAATTAAAGGGGGAAAGAAAACAGTATTCACAGTAATTTTTACAGAATCGTATCATATGAAAAGTTTGATTTAACTTCCTATTTAACTGTATTTCACAATTTTTATATTATCTAAAGTTCTGCTTAGCTTGATGGCTTTTTTCAGAAACCATCTATTTCCACATTTGGCTGTGCTACCAGAATACTTCCATCTGTTACGAGATTACATGTAGAACTTAAGATTTCTGATAAAGCTATACCAGTCAAACCCGATATTAATGTTCTCTTAGACACCTAATTGTTCTTTTCAACATAGCATTTGGTTGCTTCACAGACTTTTAAATTCTTTTCATAATATCCTTGTGAGACAGAGCAGGTGATAGATTTTCCTGTTTTGTAGCTGAGAAAACAGAGAGATGCAGAGGGTATCAAAATAAAATGCTCCTTTCAGATGATTACCCAACTCTAAAAATTATTTAAGAATGACCAGCTCCAGTGACCTGATAGGACTATAACCTTTTTCAGTCTCTGTAATGTGCAAAGTTAGGATACAGTCTTTACCTTTGATCTATTTAAACTTCTATGACACTTCTGTTTAAAGTGCAGCTTCAATAAATTCATTCCAGTAGCAACTGGGAATGTTCACCCTGTCTTAGTAGGCTGTTCTACATGTTCTTCATTGAGCACTGAGAGAACAAGGACATAGAGTTTGTGACTATGTATGAAAAATTTGGTTTGCCGTACTTTATGGTTAAAAGGACATCTGTTGCATTACATAGAGCTTCTCAAGAAATTGCATTCAACTGCTATATTGTCATTTAGCTTCTTTCCCTCTGTCTCTGTTAAAAACCTGGCTGCCATTTTGGGATCCCTAATACAAGACCTCCTTAAAGCTTCGTTTCTTCTGTGTCCTCCCGAAGGTTCATGCTCAGAATTTCTGAAAATTAGGTCCTTTGTAACTTCAGAATGGATATAAAAAGTTTTGGAAGGAAGCTGTTCTTAATGAGTAGCAGGGCATTTATCACCACTGCTACAGTTCCCATCAAATGTCAAATGAGGTGGCTAATCCACATCTCCCTGCTGACCTCAGGAAAAGCATCACTTCACACAAGCAAAAATTTCCCCCTTTGCTCAAGCGCTTGGCATACCTTTGTGCAAGCTGATTTCATTTTCTTTTTAATGGTGGGGTTTTTGGGATTTGGTGCTTTTTAAAAGTTGAAGATAATTAACGTTGGTGCCTGGCAGTAATTATTTAGTCATGGAAGGGAAGGGATAACTTGGGTTAAATGTTTAACAGTACATTTTGTTATAGCCTGCTTAATTGTCATCTGTTGTGATGGTCCAATTTATCTTTGACAGGAAGCCCATGATGGACTTACTGATCTTTCTCTGTGCACAGTATCATTTAAATCCATCAAGTTATACTATAGAGTTGGTATCAGCAGAAAATAGCCAGATTAAATTCAAACCCAACACACCAGTGGGAATGCTTGAAGTGGAAAAGGTGTTTGTAAAGCCAAAACAAATGGATAAGAAGAAACCTGCTCCGGTTATACCAGAGGTGAGAACTAAAATTAAAGTGTGTTGAGAAATTAGAATCACTATTGTATTCAACAAGTTGAGCTGGTAGCTCAGCCTCTTGTTTCAGCTCTTTCTGTTGTCTGTCATCCTCTCGCCATGCACCCCTGTGAAATGCTTGGCTCTATGTTGTTGATAAATTCCTCATAGGTAAAATATATCTCAATTTGTTGCAGCAAATATTGTTGCTACCGAAAGAAGGAAACTTTATAATATTATTTGAAACCCCACGCCTTACTGTCCTTTTGACAAATTCTGCAGATGAAGTGTGCTGAATACAGCCTTCCACAAACTGAAAATCAACAACTTGTACCATCTGTCATGCTGTGATATATATGCCCTTCTGATTGTATGTTCATTTTCCTTTAATACATACTGTACTTTTTTGTTGTTACTTGGTTTTTTTTTTTTTAATATAACCTTAAGAAGGCAGGAACTTTTAGAAGTACTAAAGCAACTTCTGGGTGTTTCCTAAATCTTCCCTTCTGCCTTCGTCCTTCTGCTGTATAGAAGAATACTGGTTTTTAATTTATCTAAAGCACTTATACGAGGCCAGGGGAGCTCTTCTGTTGCCCTTTTACCTTCATCCTATGCACACGCACACACATGCACTCATCGCTCATTGATGGATGTCTACAGCTACCTGATGTAATCTAGTAGAGCATCTTGCTCTGGGGATGTACTCTGCCGGACAGGCAAATGACATATGCTAGAGGAGGAGCAGACAGTTTCATGTGTCCTTTTTTTGAGTAGAAGGAATCACAAAATAGTTCTTAGTTTCTCTTGAGATGTTACTGAATCTGTAACATTGGTGAAGTTGGCCATAAGAGGAATCCTGTGATTACTGTAAGGCTGTTATAAAAATGCCAGTTGTTTCAGACTTTCTGCTGGTATTTATTGGAACTTTCTTCTCTTTAGCAAACAGTAAGGGTAGTGATAAACTACAAGAAGACACAGAAGACGGTAATCAGAGTTAGTCCGCATTCACCCCTTCAAGAACTCATACCAATTATCTGTAGTAAATGTGAGTTTGATCCTTCACACACTCTGCTGTTGAAGAATTACCAGTCTCAAGAACCCCTTGATGTGACAAAATCTCTTAATGACCTTGGACTAAGAGAATTATATGCCATGGATATCAGTCGAGGTAAGATAACTTTTGTGAATTGTAGTTATAGAAAAGGTAATGGCTTAGTATTTCAATAACGTATATGTTTTGTTGGGGTTTTTTACTTATGAAGAAATTAATTTCTAGCAATTTTGTATATATTCCATTATTCTTCCACAAAAATGAAGCTGGAACAAGTTTACCTATACTTACGCTTGAGAAGTGCTATACAAATGTTTCATTTTCTAACAAAATTTTAGGTACCAGCAAAGGTGGCTAAGTACAAATCATCACTTAAAAGCAACTCCTTTCTTTCCTTCCCCTACCTCTTCCTCAAAAAGACCAACAACACTGTATTTCCCTTAGCTCACAGAAAAGACAGAGTCATGATGATCTGAAAAGAACAGACACAGTAGAGAAATTGTTTTGGTTTAAAAATATTTAAAATTTAATAAGTGTTGGAATATTCTGATGGTGTTTATTTCTAAGTGCTGTTTGCTAATTTTATAGATTATGAAGGAACAACAATTCTCTTTTTAATCACGGTCCAACGGCAGCAGTATGAACTAACTTCTTTATATTTGTACAGACATTCCTATGCCTGGTTTTAACTTCAGCTGTAAGCCCGTCCTTTTCTTAAAGGATTTATTGTACTATGATTAAAAATTCTATACAGTGCAATTTGTTCTCTTTCAGACATTTCTCACAGGAAATTTTACCTCAATATAGAATGCAGTAATATTGGCTCATTCCTGTTCTTGACCACTGTTCTACTTGCTTGTTTTTCTTCCTACTCTAAAACTTGGGGGGTTTATTGTTTTTTTTCTGTTGTTGTTTATGTCTTTTCCCCCTTCTACTTAAATGCAGTAACCTTATCGTTTAGTGGTTACAGTTTCAAGAGTTCTCTCAATTACTCCCCAAAGGCCAGTTATCTTGAAGAACAGGAGAATGACAGATTTGGAAAATTTGCCCTTTTCCCATGGAGAAAACAAAACCAAGATATCTTTGTCTTCACTGGAAAACAACATATTTTTACTTGCCTAAACATGTTACTTGGACTACATGTGCCCATAGTGCATTGTCTTGTTTGTTGTCTGGCTACTGCTCTCATCTACCGAGTGCCAAAGCTGCCTTTTGCCCAGTATGACGTGTGCTTTATTTGAAACAACCAAAAATCCTTAGGAGAGAATACAAGGGCATATGCACTTTCTACAAGGCAGTGCCTCACTAGGGTATTTAGATGTACTTCAGTTCTCCTGGCGCAAAGTAGTCCATCATTTCAATTTTGCAGACAGCTTCTAAGCTCTGAATTTTCCGCTTTCTTTATGAAAGTAAATGGTGAGGTATATCTTTAATACAATTTAAGCTTAAATCTTAATTTATTCAGATTACATTTTAATTACATGTTCCTCTTTGTTTTCCAAGTTTGGACTGCCTGACAATCCAAAATTTACAGGAAAAACTACTCTGTACGCTAGTTTTCCTCTTCCCTTCAGAAGTGTAAATGGACGCCCTCTCATTATTTACAAGTTTTCAGTCTGTGTTGCATGTCTTCAGGCTTAAGTTCTTAGATGGCTTATAGCATTTGGTAGTAAAGATACACTCCTTTTTACTGCAGGAAATTACCCAGTTACTTTTTCCTAATGTTGAAGGTGCTGCTTGGCTTTCTGTGTTTGTAACTTATACTGTAACTGCATCCTTGATTCAGATTCACATTTTCTGTCTTTCTTTTTCTCTTTCTGTAGCCACATCACCAGTTGATTTAAATTTACCGTCTTTGCAAGGTACGATTTACTGAAATAGGCGGTGAAACTGTCGCACTTATGTGACACTACCATCCGCTCCTATTATAACATCTACTTAACTGTGACATGAGCAATTATCTCTGTCCTATCATAAATGCATATTTAAAAAGCTAATACAGAAGTGGATATACCCAGCTATACATAAAGTATTTCTGTATAGTTTTACCCTAGATTGATTGATTAAATTTACAGTCATGTTTATATTGATACTTGTACCAAGAACCCATAGTGGCCTTGCAGATTTCTGTTGCTCAACATATTTGCATTCAATGGGAGTTCTTTAAGAAAGTTAAATCTAGTAAAAATTAAAAAGATATTTGCAGATTGTCTGCATGAATACGACAATGTAAAGAGGATAAATTCTGCAAGTTAACAGAATGGAGTTGACTATCTTTATGATGGCTGCCATGCAGTTACGTGTGCAGCATCTATAGGGGTCTGAGTGATCTTTCTCCATATTCAGACCATGTGCAGCCTTGTGCCTGACTTGTCCCACTTCACACTTTGCCATGAATTTAAACTGATGGGAATTGAGAGTGGGAGAGGCTGATGCTCTTTTTCCCTTTTACAGCCTTTGTGGTATGAACCATAACGTATCACAAGTGGGATGGGCTGGATGAAGTGCTGGGGGTATTAATAGCAGCTGAAATTCATCTGAGTTCTGAGAAAGACAGGAAGAACGTGGATGGTGGGAAACCTGTTCATTTTGGAGCGTTTAGAAAAACTATTAATGTAGGTGATTTATCATGTGTTTTGTGTATCCTTCTAGGAGGCTTATGACAGTGAAATAGTAAGAATGCCGGAGAAATAATCTGTGCAATAAATAACATCTAGAACTATTGTTTTCTATTTTAGACTCCTGCCAATCTGAAAACTTAGATGTTCTGAAAGAGAAAGAAAACAAAGGATTTTTCAGCTTTTTTCAACGAAGCAAGAAGAAAAGAGAACAAGTAAGATGTAACTTTGTATAAGCAAAACTTTTTCATATTAGAAACATATTCATATTGAGCAATCAGTATTGTTGGTTGTTTTCCAGAAAGTGTAAGTAACTTCAATTTTTTTATTTCCCTCGCACCTCAAGGCTGCCAGTGCTCCAGCAACTCCATTGATGAGCAAGCCAAGGCCAACATTTATCATGAGATCTAACACTGTTAGCAAGCAGTATGATTCAAGCACTCTGCCATCTGAAATGCCGAAGAAACGGAGAGCTCCTTTACCGCCTATGCCAAATTCTCAGAGTGCTCCCCAGGAACTTGCACAAGCCCAAGTCAGACCAGCATCTGATATTGGGAAATCTCACAGCTTTGATAGGAATGAACAGGTTAGTTACATTTGCTTCAGTTAAATCAAGAAGTTTAGACATAATAATCCTGATAACCCTGTTAATGTCTGCTGAGGCTTGAAATAAATGGGAAATAAAACTGCTTTAAAAAAAATGTAGTTTGCAAACAACTACAGAAATTGAAAGATCTGTTGCTTTTAAACTTTATATCCTGTATCCAAAGCAGCTGCTGTATTTTCAAAAAGCAAAACCAACTTCTTATATTAGTTGGTATTCTGAGCACCTTTTTGTTCTTTTCAATCAATAGTTTGTATATTTAATGGGACAACATTGTCTCACTTGATCATATCTAGTAATTAATGTTTTGATCTTTGCAGTAATTTTTAATGTGTAAGTTACATGTGATAGTTTGTTCTTTACACTACATTACTAGAAAAAGGTGGAAATTTTGGGAAGTCTTAACACCTTGTGCTCCCAGCAAGTTAAAGTAAGGTTTTATTTCAATCAAATAGGGATGTATTTAATTGAAGTGTGAGATGTGGGCTACATGTTTAAGTCACCTATATATCCCATGCAGTGCAGAAAGTCTGCCAGCAGAACTTGGGAGAATTGATGCATTAAGTATTATCCTGGTATTGCACATATTGTCAATTGTGAATTCCAGTTATTTAAAGATCAAGGCTAAAAATATCGTTATAATTTTTTAAAATTAAATTTCATACTTTGCTTTGAATGCAGTATCTAAAGGTGGTCTTTAAAAATCACGTTATTGGCATGCTAGAAAAATAAAACGCAGAACTAAATGAAATACAAGTCTGAGGGATTAATTTTGTTAGACAAGAAATTTCAAACCGTGACTTCCTTTATGTGTATACAATGATTTACTCTTTCATTGATGCACAGAACCACAAGAGAGCACTGTTTAACAGAAGTTCTGAATTTGTGTATTATGTCCTGCTGAAAGGCTTTACCATTTGAAGACGACAAAGGTTTCTTTCTATATTTTAATAAAAGGAACTTTGGAGGGGAAAAAAATAATGATTTTTTTTTTTTTTACCTCATCATGTTTGTCTTTTAATTGAATTCAAATTTTTTTACAAATAATTTATTAATGTCAACATGCTTTAAATGATTAATACCCTATTATGTCTAACAGTAATGTATGACTGCTGGGCTAGGATCTGTCACTCAACAAAATTGCTTAGATTTATTATTTTGTACTGACATGTTTTTATTCATCTAAAATGATTTGACTGAAGTTCAAGAGCCCATGAAGAAAGGACAGAAGTCCAGATTAAGTTACATTTTTGTCTGTATTTTCTATTTTGTACCACTTTATGCAACTCCCTTAGAACTTAGAAGCCTTTGGCATGTATTTTTTATGATGCATTCTGTTTCATTCTGATTTGATTGCACAGTGATTTATCAGGCAATACAGAGATTGGGACTTGCTCTGTGATTTGAATTTTATGAGTTCATGTAAAGTATTTTGTCTTTTTAATATCTACTTTCCAATCTGTCATCCAATGAATGAATTTGGACTTCATAGTGCATATTGCTCAACTTGATGAGGGAACTCTTAGGAAGGATCCTGTGGGAGACTTGCTTGGAGGATAAAGCTGCTCCTTGGAAGTGTGCTGAGATATTTTCAGAGGCAGCCTTCCTGCAGCACAAGAGTGGTCCATTCCCCTAAGTGGGAAAATGAGGAGGCATAAAAATAAACAGTCCCATTTAAATGTGCTACTGAGAGAGCTCAAGTGCAAAAATAAGCATGTGAGGGATGGAAAAGGGGACAGAGCAACTCCCCAAAAGAAATGCAGAGATACTTAGACATGCAGAGATGCAGTTGGGAATGCAAAGGCAAGCCTGGAGCTCGAGGAGGCAGGAGATGTCAAGAATAACAGGAAAGGCTTTTGTGAGTTAGTGGCAAGCAGAAGCCCAAAGGTGAAGGATGAGGTTATCTACTTTTATTTTAGCAAGGTGTTTGTCACAGTCTGCCACAACATTTTTTGTTGAAAATCTAGTAAGGTATGGACCAGACAGATGAACCTCAAGGTAGGACAAAAACTGGCTAAACAGCTCAAATGCTGGTGGTTAATGGCTCAAAGTCAGGCTGGTTGTCAGGTGGAGTTCCTCAGAAGTTGGTAGTATGGTCTGTGGCCAATACTGTTAAATTGTTTTATGAACAACCTAGATGTAATTGAATATACCTTCAACAAACTTGAAGTTGACACCAAATGAGTGGAGAGGTACTCACACCAGAACAGCCTCCATTCAGGGACTCGGTGACAAGCTGGAACTGCGTGAGGTTTAAAAAAGATGCGTGTGAAATTCTCTATCCAGAGTGGACTAATCCCAAGGACCCATACAGGCTGGGGTCTGGCTATGTGATCCACCTTGAATCCAGTGTACTCAATACTTTTTAGGCCACAGCTGTACTAGTATGTCCAGATTTGGTTCCTGCAGTTCAAGATAGGGATAAAAAAAAAAAGGAAGAGTCCAGTGGAGGGCCACCATGATGTTTAAAGGTTGGCGAATGTAGATGTTCCAGTGAAAAGAAGGTTCAGATGGGATCTAAACACATTCTTCTGATACCTAGAAGGTGTTACAGGGAAAATAGAGATATACTCTTCACAGGAATGTATGGTGACAGGATAAGGACCAATGGGCACTACTTGCTTTGGAAGAAATTCCCTTCACATATATGAAGAAAACTAATCACTGTGAGAACAAATGAATATTGGAATAGGTTGCTCAAGAGAAGTGGCAGAAGCTCCCTTACCGGAAATATTCAAGCTGTGTCTTGACAGACTCCTGCTATAACCTAATCTAAGACCTTGGGTTCAACAGAAGATTGGACCAAATGATCTCCAAAGGTCTCTTCCTACTTAGACTTTTCTGTTTCATATGGTTGAATCCGACTCTTGATTTTCAAAACTGTATGCACATAATTAGTAGAACAGGACAAATATAGTAGGTCTCCATCACTAACAGAAACCAACAAATACTGTTTTTTGATGTGAGATCAAGCACTGGTTGAGTAATGCTGGCAAGGGGAAGATTTGGAACCTTGTTTCTCAGAGCTTCCACTGAAATCTCTAGAATAAACAGAAAAGGTATCTCCAGCTATTGAGACTTCTGGTTTCACTTAACTGTAAAATAAAGGACAGTTTCCTTAAAAACATTATATTGTAAACAATATAAAAATATGGGCTCTTATATTCCCCACTATTGAAAATATGCGTCCTGCTGGTAGGATTTAAAATCTTTTTCAGGTTGCTCACTAGGCTGATTGGTGTGTTTACTGGGCTACTTAGTATGTCTGTGAGTCTCACTTTTGGTGCAGTGTCCCATTAAGTTAATTTGCAAAATTTAGGATATACTTTTTTTTTTCCTTAGGGGTTACTTTGTAGCTGCTTTTGCCTTATCAGAAGCATTTCCTTGCAAATCATGTTGCTTTTAAGAATGCCCAAGTTCTGAAGCCTGCCCTTCAGTTTATTTGGCAGATTGGATACATACTTTATTTCTTCTATGGACCAGGATAACCTTCTGCATGTGCCTTATTATGGACAAATCTCTTTTGTAACATCCACAAGGAAGAGAGAGTGAAATGTCAGCTTTGCCTGGATAAACTGTTTGCCTGGTTTTGATAGAAACATGCCAAAGTAGTAACATCAGACAACAGTGAAATGAGCCAACTTTAAGGGAACAGTGTTCTCACTGTTATCTTTCTTCAAATTCACAGTGTATTGTAGTCCAATTTCTCACAGTATGAAAAAGGGCTTTAATGTTTACCTCCTACAGCTTCTCCACTTCTTTTCCCTTAAAAAAGAAACTGCGTTCTCTTTATATGAGCAGTTACATTCTGGTATGAGGGTTGAATTTTTTCTGCCTCAATTTCAGAGTGATTATAGAATTAGTTTGGGAGCTGTGTTCCTATTTTTAGGGGAGAGATTGGTACAATGGTAGCTTTTTAGTAAGGGTAGCTTTTACAATTTATTACGTAGCATGATTTGCTCATTCTACATGAGATTCAGAAGATGACTAGTAAGCTTAAATAGTTAATATTTGTCCAGCAAATCTCTATGTTAAATCAGATTGGAAATGTGCATGTTAGTCTCTAATACTGAAATCCCTCACTTATTTGCCAGTTCTAATTTTGGGCAGAAGTATGTTTAGAACTACCAAGCTTAAATACACTTGAAAGTAGAGCGGACTCTCAAGGGTTTTTTGCAAAGTGCTGTTGTATAATGCAGTATGCGTATCTTCACAGTTTTCATAAAAGTGTATGCAACTTTCTAGTAATAACACTTCTTTAAAAAAAAATTTAAAAGAAAAGCATTTGATTATGTCCAAAATGCCATTGCTGATTTTCTTCCAAATGCTTTATTTATAAAAACTAGACTGGGATATTTTTATTTTATCCCATGGAGGTTTGTTTCCTTATACTGTTTTCACTTATTGTAAAGGAGCATATGTAAACTATGCTTGGGTAGGAACAATTAAGTGGAGGGTTTTAGTCAAGACATTTACCATTTTAAATGTTGGATGGAACTACTCAACTGTAGAAACATAGCTTGCTTTCACTTACAAAACCCTAACTCCTAAAGAAATTGAAATCTCTAGTCTACCCCTTAGAAAAGAAAGGTAAGGAGATGACAGAATGAGCGGGGGGAGGGTGGGAAGCAACTAAACCATAAAGTATTTCTGAAAAGATTTATTAGCCACTGTCATGTAACAACTTAGTTAAGGCTTCAGGGAGGGATGAGTTCCATGCTTAAGAAGTTACACCAGAGGCTCAGGTGCCTGAAACTTGATGGCCAGCCCTCTAAAGGAGAAGTTGGGCACTGATGCAGCCAGCGCTATGAACATCAGGGAGGTCTTAAATAAAGCCAGCATTACCTGGGAGAAGGCAATGTTCAGAACTGCCTGTTTTCCTGAAGTTTGCGTGAAGATCATTTGATATGATTCTGATGTCATTCAGAATTGGTGGACAACATTGTATGCATCTACTTCTCAGAGTACTAAATTCATAACCTTGTCCCCTTGCTGTCTTTACTTCCGTACCAGCAAGTATGTAGATAAATCATAGGAGAGAACATAATATTGGGTGCTTGGACAGAGTAACACTAGCTGAGTTTCTCCAAATATATTCTGTGTGTCCTTTCATTTCAATAGGTCAGAGGTATATTAGTTGCTCTGTAGTACTTTTGCTAATTTTAAGGATTTTTGGAAGCTTAATTCATGTAATAGAAATTGAGTGCATACAAGAGCAAATATAATTTTTTTTCCTGTTACTCTTTGGACATACATTTGTCAGCATCCTCGTACAAAGGGAAGAAAGAAATACTAGCAATATGCCTAGCAGTGTGCTTTGATATCCCAGTTGCCTGTATGTCTTCTGTCAAACCTAGTTATCTATGGAGTAAAAGAGGCAGGTACTGGTGGTATGAAAATGTGTATATATTGACCCTTGGTGTGACCTGTGCTTTCCAGCACACTGAAATGCTTCACTACCATTATGTTCTTTCCCAAGTAGTTTTCTTCCCTTCCATTCCAGCTACAAATTTACTGTGGCTTAATTACCTTTCCCTTGGTCTTTGAAATGATAGAAAGGGCCAGGCACCATGTCTGCCACTGCTTACAGAGGCTGGAACTTGGGAAGCACTGATTTCCACACATCTCTGCTGGGGGTGGTGTGGGATTTGGCGCTAAATTTCTCTGTACATATTTGAGGCTAAAAAGCTTCATATCCATCCTTGCTTGTTCCAGGATGAGGAGGGTGTACAGTTTGTAAAAGTGGAACTTCTGCATATGTTGTGGAAATTATGGTAGAGTTCAGTAGTGTTTCTGCACAAGCACAGTTAATTACTTCAGTGATTCTAACATGATTTTTAATTTAAGTGTAATTGATAAAGCACTGGTTATCATTGGCAGTTGGTATGACACACGAACACCCAGATGTATATTCCAAAACTTTGTCAGATACATCTTAATAACATTATTTTATTTTTTCCCATCTGTTTAAAGTACTATTTTCACATTACAGCCTTTGTTAGGATTTGAAAGCTCTTAATATTCATATGTTGAATAATTCCTGAGAAAATCTGTTCAACACTTGAACCTTAACTGGAACATTTAGTACTTTCTCGAAATCTCTCTTTGCAAATCGTTTGTTTCTTTGGATGCAAAGGGCAGTAGAAAAGCTTATAAAAATCTTGTAGTAGCATTTGTGCTCTTATGCTGAGAACATTATTTCCCCCCTACACACATACTCTTTCTGTGCAGGAGGGAACTCTGGTGACATCTGTTTAGCTGAGCGAGTATGCGCAGAACTCTGTGCCAGCCAAGTCAGCTGAGGGAGCCTGTGCAAAGCAGATGAGGGTGCAGACCTTTGAACAGAGAAACAGTGTCTTTGTGCAGAACGGAGGGGCTACAGCCTGGAGAGCAGCTACCGAAGAGGAGAAAAATAAAACTGCGCAGCAGCAGGGAGGAAAATAGTTTAACAATTAAAAAAGCCTCCTTTGGGGAAATAATATTTGACATCCCCTCCTGCATAAATTCAGATGCTGATACTATTCGTTCTTAGGGTGTTTGATTTGGTTGTTCTTTTTTGTAGAACTATTTGAGAACTGTGAATAAGAAACTACAACAGTATATAGTGATTTTTGTTGTGTGACGTTTTAATCTAGAAACTGACTTGTTTAAAAACTACTCAAGCATGCAAGTATTTTTATTAAGAGTGGAGTGCTATGTCCACATCCTCTGTTGTTCTTAAAAGAACATTTCACCTTGTGCTTTGGTTTTTTTTTCTCTGTAAAACCCCGAGTCCTGCTTTGCTATAAGAGGTTTGAGTTGCTTGCTTTAGCATTAAATTGATAGGTAGAAGAGTTGTGTGAACACTTTGGACAGTGTTGCTCCTTACAGTGCGGGGAAAGTATCTAGGGGATCTGTTGCACCCAACGTCGGGGTGGGACCAAGCAGATGACTGAGTCTGCTCGGGTTAGCTCGGAGGATGGTTTTCACCATCCCTGTTCCTTCATTCACGTATTCTATTGAGATGTAACAAGAGCTGCCAAACACTGCTTCACAAATATCTTGTGCCAGTATCTTTTCTCTGGTGAGTAATTTCTTTATAGTTTTGATTGTATACAACCAAATAGCTTTTGGTCTGTAATATCCCCCTTACTGTAGGACTTGTATTTCTACAGTGGTAACTTTCTGAACAATAAGCAGCTTATTCCATGAATATTGACACAGTCAACAATTCTGTTGTCGGTGATGTTTTTGAAAGGATCTTCAGCAAAACAAAAGTTTTAAGATATATTTACCCCATCTCTGTTCCTTGATATCCTGCTTTTTGAAGTGGGCTGGTTAATTGAAGCACAGAGAAGTTCTCTGAAGATGACCCCACATCCAGTTGCTGTGTGGATCCTTATAGCAAGAAATGGATGTCACTGCTGGATTTTATTCTATTGTTGAGTAGGCAAGTGATAGGAATCAGAATGACTACAAAAATAGGCAGCTGTGTCTGATGACAAAATACACTCCTTTACTGCTAGAATCCTGAGCATTATCATAATAGATGTGGAAATACAGGGTTTCTTCAGCATAAGGCCAACTGCGGTTGAGATCGGCAGGCAAATTTACAGCTACTGTCTTTTTGAGACACAGAATGTATTTTTAAAACAATTTAAAATGCAATTGGATAGTTATATCATAAAACTCTGAAGTCTTCAGTAGGTAGCCTTTGTCCATTTTTAAATGGTTGTGATTATTTGTGAATTAAGAAATTTTTTTTGACTTTTGCTAGAAAAATGAGGACATTATTACAATTTAACATCAGTAGGTATTATAATTATTGCTGTTACAACTTACTACAATTTAACTTCAGTGTTATGAATATAAGACAGTTGAACTTTCTAAGATTTGAAAACTGCCATTCAAAAAATTTCTATGAAAGTTCAGGTATTTCAAGTAGAGAAGCAAAATCCTAATAATTATATATACAGCCCAATTAGGACTGCTGTTGAAGGAATGGAGAAGAAAACATTGTGTTATGTCATTGCAGTGGGGTGTAGTTGAAGCTATTTTCCACAATCATTTTTAGCTACTTTTAGAAAATAATTACTTGGGGTTTGTAGAATAGCCTTCGGGCATAAAAGAATTCAAATTCTCTCTTACAGTATATGTAACAACTGATTTACTGCTGTATCTTTTACCTCTGTGAATATATTCAATTACTCTAAAAAAAATTTTTTTTTTTTTGAAAACTGCTCCTTGGAGGAATTAAGATGAGAAACATAATATGTTTGGTAATAGGTATATACTCTTTCTTTCCCAGATGTACATTATAAATACTTTTGGAGAATAATTACTAGAGCTATTTTGCTGTTTTTTCTTTGATTGCTAATAATCTTCTTCCTCCTCTGTCTCCCTTCTTAGGCCCCTCCGGGATTACTACGGAAAGGTTCTCTGCCGCTCAGTGACACCACTTCTGTGAACTCCTCTCTACGGAGGATGAAGCGCAAAGCACCCTCACCACCCTCTAGAGCACCAGAAGATCAAAGTGAAAGCAGTAATGAGCCTGGTAATCTATTTATGCTGTTAAATTGGGAGGGAACAGAAAGTATGGCAATTTGGCTAAACCTTAAAGAAATACCATCTTATAAGAACTTCAAGTGAAAAAAAAATTAGTTCCAAACACCTTCAGATTGTAAGGAGTGGTAATACTACTTTGAGACTGGCTCATGTAGTGTGAGAACATAGGCAGGTTTTAGGACATGCTGATCAGAAAAAAAGCAGAAAATACAAAATTAATTATAGTTTGGTTAACTATAGCAATTGCATTTGAGTTAATCAGATGGATAGCCTGGGGTGGGGAGAAAAGATTAGCTTCTCTGGATCAGAGGGGGTTTAATAGGAAATGGACTGAGAAGAATTTTTGAGAAATTTAGTATTGTTCTTTTCCCATTCTTCTGTTTGAACAAAAATTCACTTCTCTGGTTCAAAAATACCTGAGAGTTGAGATTAAAATATCTGGGAAATGTGACAATGAGCACTGGTTGCTTAAGAGAAGGTGCATGTCTTGAAGAACTTGCCAGCCTGTTAGATCATAATTTAACATTTTGTCTAGAATTTTTGTTGATGAAGAAATTGAGAAGCAATAAAAGAGCATGTTACTTGACTTTTTGCAGTAACAGAGTCACCAGAATCAGCCCCTACTAAAGTGGAAGAAAGAGCCACCGAAATGCAGTCTGAAACAGGTTGGTTCTCTTTCCAAATGCATTTTTAAATCTACTTCATAGCAAGCTATGATAATTCATAGTAATAAATTATTATACCATAGATGTGTCATAAGTATAAAACTAATTTTAATGCTTCAGATCAAATAATTTTTCCTTTGAAGTACATATATGGCTTTCTAGTATAAAGATGTTTTACCGTCTATAGAAATACATATGATATATTTTATATTGGTCTCTGTGGTTTACATTTAATAAACTGAACATTCTGCCTGTCACAAGTTGTAGACAAGAACAAGCAAATCTGTGATTTTTGTATACCCCATAACAAGCCTTTCAGAAGCTAAAGCCCAGTCTCATTTTCAGAACCCCACCTTGTGCTGCCCTTGACCTGCATAACCTAGGGGTTAGAGCAAATCTGTGCTTGTCTTTTGCTTTGCATCTGATCAGCCTTTGAAAACATAAGTTGTAAATACAAACTGTGTGCATAATTAGTTGTTTATACATTAAATCGTTTGTTGGGTGCTACAGAAAACCTGTGATACATAAAAGTATAGCTGTTTGAAATACAATGCTTTAGCTGCTGAACATGATACTTTTTTAATTTATGCAGTTTGTACTATTCAGTACTGATGTTTGTGAGCATCAGACTGTAGGGTACAGATATAAGATACGACACTTAAGAGTCTTCTAAAATTTGTAGAAGCTTTTAGAATAATCAGTGCAGCCTGGAAAAATCACTCTTCAGTGTTCAATTCACTCTTCTAAGAATGAAATACATAAACGCTAAGCATGTGGAGTGCCACTGGCATTATATGAGGCTAAACACTCAGTTTCTGTGCTAGTTGACAGGAACTCTTAACTAGTTTTCCAGCTGTTTTATGTGGGATGCCAATCAAATTGGTTGCAGTGGTAAAACACAAATGTACCGCAAGAGATGAAAAAGCCATCTGCCTTCCTCTGTCTCTGGTAAAGAGGGAAAAGAAAAAAGATTAGTAATCAGTAAATTTGGGCTCGGTTTATGTAAATTGCCCTAAAAGACCTTTAATAGAAAGAATATGTAACTTAATAAATAGGAAGTATGAACCTACACTTTGCAGTCTGAGGCTGAAGAGGTAATGAAGCTGTAGCATTTCCTTTTCCTAGTTGTTGCAGCAGATGAAGGAGGGTAGTCACTTCTAAATGCATGGCTCTTAATGATGTTTATTAGTGCTTAATTTTCTGTGTTGAAAACTGTGTTTATCTATGTGATGGGTCTATGATGATGAGCAAAGTTATCATACTGTGATTTAGAAGGAAGGTTTTTTGTTTTCTTTAGCTTGTTTCTATCTTAAGATTATAGATCTGTGCTACAATTTCTGCATTTCCTGTCACTAATGTCTGAGTCCTGCATAGGTAAACAGCCCTGAACTTCATAGAAATGCCTTGTTTGCTTTTCCATAGACCTAGGGACCTATGCTTGAGGCATTTGAGTTTTGTAATTAAATATTTTAATTTAAGTTGTAATGGAAAGAAATAGAAAAGTGTAATCGTCTTCAGTGGGCTTAGAACAGTCCGTGTTGAGCCCTGGGGTTTACCTCTGCTGTTAGTGACAGTCTTCATTCTCTAGTTGTGCTGCTGCTATCTTCATGCAATGTCCTTTGCTGAAGACTTATGGGAATGCATTTTTTAAAATGTAGGGATAAGTCACATGGCACAGCTTCATTGCCTTTTTTTTTTTTTCCTCTTTTTCTCATGGGATACTGCTGCCCTTCGGTGAAATCTCTGAAACTGTCCTGAGTTCTGTGTATAAAGGGTCCTCTTAGCAAAGCCCATCATGCTGTGAAAACCAGGATTCACCTGCAGCAAAGTCAACTGCAGTACACTTGTCCTATTCCTAGTTGGAAAATTATGCGTGCTTGGGTATTGTTGTTTTAAATGGATAAAATAGTTCAGTATCTCTTTAATTGCTAAATTGGGCATCATTTTAACTTTTCATAAACTCGGTAGTTCCTTCCATTTGGATTAATACTGCTTTGATTGTCAGGCTTCTGGAAGCATTTTGAGTTTTTGCTCAGCTGTGACTGGCATTCCCAAAGTAGTTCTGTTCTGCATTGCTACTTTAAAAAATAAACAGAAGAAGTTAAGCTGCAAATATAGCATTACCTTCTGCCCTGTAACAAACCATTACAAATGTTCAATTTGATATCTAAGTAGTGCGTAGCTGACAAACACGTGTACGTTAAGTGGAGCTATGCTAGATAATTTGGAATAGGCAACATTTCTGTTGTGAAATGGCAGTTTTCTTGTAGTGTAAAAACAGACTGTACCTTGACAAAAGTAGTTTGAAGGCACACATCTACTAGAATAAACATTGACAGAGAATTAATTTGAACATTTGGGATTATAAGCAACATTTTTTTTTTCTCAATTATGATTTTTGTTCCCCTTCCCAAAGTTTAATTAATGCTCAGTCTTTTTTCTAAGGAAGAGGGTGAAGTGGTGTTTAAAAAATAATTTTTAAATTACAGATTTTTAAATATTTTCCCATCAAACAAATCCCTTGATGTAATCTTGGTTATAGTATCTCTTAAGCAACTCGTTAAGGAATGTAGAGTCAAGAGCAAAAACACTGGCAGATTTGCATGATGTAGTCAGGCTTTCTGGCTTTGGTGCTTACAAACACAGCAGCTCAGAGCAGTGCCAGCCTGTTCTCTGGTGTGCAAAGAGTATTCTTACTCAAAGGAGACTTGCAGTTGGTATTTCAGTCGTCTTTTTCAGGTATGTCTTCACAATGCCATCCTGTAGGCTTTAATGATGTTCTTTTAGGGCTAATTAAAACTCAATGACTAATGTTCATATAGAATAAGTTATACACAGACAAAAATGCAGTTTCTATTATATATGGACTTAAAGTGTATAAACAATAAGGCAACAGTAGCCAGTATTGCCATAAGTACTTCCTAGTGATATGTTGCGTATAAAACCTCTAAACTGAGGGTTTGGAAACAAGTCATAAAATCAGAACTATTCCTCTGGGGAGTTAACTGCATGATGTAAGTGAAGGGTGGCTGTTAAATGTTGTTTATGTATCAAAATGCATTAAAACTTTATTCTGCGGCAGCAGTGATGGCCCAGGTCTGGAATGAGATCCAGTAACAGACGAAAAACCACAAGTTGAAATTAACTTCAAGCAAGGCTGATATTATGCTGACAAGTGAAGTAGAGCACTGTAGAAAAAGTGTGAGAGATGTTTTTGTTTGGTATTCTACATTTGTAGGTCAGGTTAGTCCACTCCAAAGCTTGGAAGTGTTCCTAGCACAGCAAAGGACAGACTTTCACGTAATAGGAATGTCAGCAATGTCTCCTACCAACCCAAGCTAAGTTTCCATCCCATCAGTATAGATACAACTCAGCCTTTGTTATACTTCTCTCCAGAGGAAAAGCAACAGAGATTACAGCAGTGCCTGGGCACAAAGCCATTGCAACTCCAGAACGCTTCCATTCGTCTTGTCAGAAGTCTTGGCTGTGCTTTGTTGTATAATTCAGGTTTCCACAGAATATTCAGACTGAAGGTTCAGTGCTATAGTCTTTGTTCCTGTGGCTGGTGATGGCTTGGGCCGATGGCATAATAGTTCTCATCAGTGAAGGAGACAGTGATCTTGAGGGCTGGTTATGGGCTGTGGAATGGTCTCAGCAGCTTTGGCGGGGATAGGGCGGAAAGGAGGAGCAGGCCCTTACTAATAGTAAATTCTTAAGGAGTCCCTTTAATACCAGTGTGGCATATTGGTATGTACCTGTGCTTAAATTACATGGAAGGAGCTCTCTTGCACAAATTTGCAGCCTAGCCCCTCTTTCCCTGGGGATCTAAATCACCTCTGCATTCAGTGCTATGGTACACGTTGATCACATTACTTAATGTGTAACTAAAAAATACAAAAATATTGTATATAATACAAAAAACTAGAATTAAACAGTAAAATGTCTGGCTTTTGTAGTTGCTCTGTAACTGTGAACGAGTAACTTTGGTATTACTGAACTCTTAACTAATGACCCTATTGGAAAAATCAAAGTTTCTGTTCTGTGCTGAGACTTTCTCTAATATATACAGTCCTCTGTTATGTTTCTATAACAGTGTACTTCTCTAAAAGTACTGGAAGAATTGTAGGATACCAGTCTGTACAAAAAAAAAAAGTTAATCTAAGATTTTTTCATACTCTGGGATCCATTACTTTCCAGTGTTGCTTGCTTTAAGCCAGTATTTTTTTTATTTATTATTTATATTTCTATAGAGATAATAAATATATAATATATAAAATTTATATTTTATTTATTATTATATTTTTTATTTCATTGTTTCATTTTCATTTCATTTTTAACCTTGGTTTACACTTGGAAATATACTGACACAACTTAGAAAAGTCTGAAGCCTAACTGCCCAAGTGCAAGCCTGTGCCTAAAGTAGTGGTGCACGCAAAGCTGGCAGGTATACCCTGGTCAGGTCAGGCAGAGTGCTCTGCTTATATGGCTCGGTTGTTGCCACTAGCCTTCCCTGGCACCACATTGCATTATATAGATGGAGTTGCTATTTTCTTTGTGTTATAGAATGCAAGTTGCAAAGCCAAGAGGTTAATTGTATGGTCTGCTTACCAATATTTGAAAAACGAGAATCATCATCTTGTTGTAGGAAGATTCCTGGCAGGGAAGTGAAGCTGGAGATGGTTAGTCCCTCTGGAAATCAAAATAGGTGGATTTATTAGTTTAACTTCAGGTACACTGAATTACATGTGGCCTACTCCAGTAGCTAAACCTTTCAGTTGAACTATGCTCTAGCTGAAAACTTCATTATTTGTATGGATTAGCACTTTCCTAAGTACTTTATTTTTGTACGTTTCTACTGTAACACAGGCCACTGCACAAGATGCTCCTAACTATGTTTTAATAGACAGGATAATTATGGGAAATTTTTGATAGTGGTGAGAAAACTTGTTCAAACTGTGGGCAAAACTGAGATTTGGTTTAGTCTTTAGTTTTCTAACATACCTATCTATGATATAGGTATGTTAGAGATATAAAGGATATCTGATATAAAGGAACTGTGTATTTTAAACCTCATTGGAGAGCTAATGGACACATTAAGAAATCTAGGTAAAATAGACTGCCTCCATGCAATTTCAGATTATGATATTGTTAAATATATTTTGAACTATCCTAGTACAATACTTCAGTTAAACAAGGAAAATGTTGTTCGGTAGTTAAAGATGCAGAAATGGACAGTAGCATGGTGATGAGTGTAGTTTCACAAGTAAAAAGAGAGAATTGGAAAGAACTAGAAAATACTGTGTAGTTAAAACTCTGAATTAGTTGTGGGTTTTTGGTTTTTTTGTTTCCTGAATTATGAAGAAAAGTCTCCTTGGTTTTCCTTCTTGAGATTACTTAGGCTGACTTCACAGTCCCTTTGTATCTACACCCTGCATTGAGATTTGTGTGTTGTTTCATTTTGTTATTTTTTTTTTTTTTTTTTTGTTTCTGTGAGTGTAGGTGTAAGGAGCTCAGAATACAACCTGGAAGAAATTGATGAACGGGAAGAGATGATTGTGCAACAGAGAGAGGACAGTGAAAGTACAAATGCCTCTCTCAGGACGGGAGAGGTTTCTGCAGCCTTGAGCTCTGCTGAGGTGCCACTGGAAACTGAAAAAAAAAATCCTGCTTCATCAGCTCCAGTTCCTGGCAGTGTTTCTGTAGACAACTCACAAAGCTTCAAGGAAGAAAAACAAGAAAATATGAGCACAGATGGCAAGTAAGTACGTTTTGTGACAAAGAAAGGAGCATTGGGGAGGGAATGGGGGAGGCAAATAAAACGTAGAGTGCTGTTTCATTGTGGAGCACAGAATAGAGAATTGTGAGAGAGGAATGAGCTTAATATGCTTAGCTTTCATTGTAGAACTCTTCTGTGCACAGTAATTCATGAAGCTTTTCAACAAAAATGACAAAGTGTTCTGCAGCCTATTCTGTTTAAACCTCCCTTTCCTTACTACTTGAACAGCCGGACCCCAGAAAAGTTGAACCCATCTCTAAAATACCTGGAATACCTACCACACCAGTGGTGTGCCTCAAAAAAAATTTGAATTGATTAGTTAAATGAGAATTTACAAATTCATTCTTACAGCTGAGGAAAACCAGGTAGATTGGCCATTTCTGTTCTTCTGAGCACAGTTTGGTTTGGTTTTAATTTTTCTTTTGTCTTTTCCTTATGTGTGCTAGCAAGTTGTCTTGACCTGTCTCAATCCACCTGCTCTCAGGAAAACAAGTTAATTCTTCCTTTTTAAAGAATAAACGCATTAGTTTTCTTAACTGCTCTTTTTCCCTTCTGGTGATGCTGTACCTTTGCCCTTCAGCGTGTTTGTTAAACTACCTGACTCAGCAGGTTTCCAACATGAGTTAGTGCCTGCTTGAAATAAATGTTGATTGTCCAGAGAAGTCCCATTGTGTTAATGTAATTCACTATTTCTCTGTTCCCTGGGGCAACCAAACTGGCTACTGTTCCCAATTTAAATTGAAAGAACTATTTCAATTATTGTACTGCAGCCAAAATGCTGTAGCAGCCAAGAAATTTCAAGGTAGTATGGAGAGCTTTGACTTGCTTTTCAAGGGCCTTTTTGTCAGTCCAAGGCCAAATGTGGCTTTGCAAAAATCTTTGGTCCTGACAAATACTGTGCCAGTTGCTTGGGTGTGTCTCCTCTATGGCAATCTACGAGGAGGAGGATCAGTCAAATGTTATTTTTAACTTGTCTTGAACTTGCAAATTATCAAACCTGTGTTATTGGGCCAGTTTGGCCAATTGTCCTGGAAATGTTTCTTTTTTCCCTCCAGTAACTTGTAATAACCTTTCATGGCCTATAATCCTGGTGAGTATCACCTAGTATGCACTGTGCTCTAACTTTAGAGTTTGGCAATCCTTTCTTTCCTGAAATATCACAGGGATTCCAGAATGAAGAGTAGGGTTTCTTTGATGTTATATTTCTGGAAACCTTTTGATATATTTCTGGAAATGGAATCTGACCTGATTCAGATCTTCTATATAAGATTTAGTTATTTGAAGAAGTGCTTTTTAATCAAACCAGGGATATGTGTAATATTCCAGTCAAAACCACTGATTTCTGTAATGATATTCTGTGGTGTTCTGTGGCTCTTGGGTTTTGGCTTTTTTCTTTAAAACTGTTCAGCCTGTTGTGAATACTTGTAGTTCAGTCAGCTGTGTTCAAGGGAATGGAGATAAGCAAGAGTACAGAGTGCAGGACTGAGCTTTAACTTTCTTCCAACAATAATTTTGAGAGCATATGCTCCCGTTTAGTGGTTTATTGGACACTTACAGTATCAAGCAGCATGAGAATGGATGGGCATTGAGGAATTTGTAATTTTAAATGATTCAAAGCACATGTTTCCACTGAGGTCACTGATTCCTGACAAGTAATACATTTGAAGTGGCAAATGAATTGGAATCTTCATAATGCCAGTATTTGTAACTACAAAAAAAAAAAGTATCTTGAACAGAGATGTAAATTTGAAGTTCTAGTAAGGAGAAATTTTTAATATTTTGGCCCTTTTCATTTACTTTTTTAAAGTCAAGTACTTAATATTCCCCTCATAAAAGATGAGGGGGTTTTCCAGCAGTTGTGCAGTTCTTCTGTCTACTGTGATCTGAGGAAAGAAATTGTATGCATTTGCAAAATGTTTAGTACAAATAACATATTTGATGCCTATTTCTTTGTTCTCAAGGTATTTCTTGAAAGGGACAGAAAATTTTTCATTACTATTATGAAAAGTCTGTACTGCACAGTTCATATGTTCATATGCAGTCAGTGTCTCCTGCAGCTTCCTGGATATCATGTTGGGGTGAAAATCAAGGATATGTTTTAAATATTGGGGCTGTCAGAACACTTCATGCTAAGAACACTGTAATATGAATGATAAGCCATCACCTTTGTGGCTGCACTGAAACTGAGTTGTTACTGGAAAAGGGTCTTGTTCAAACGGCATGAGTAAACAAAAGGAGGGGAAGAAAGGCAAGGAAAACTGATCATCTGCTTACACAGAAGAGAGTGAAGCTGCATGTCATTTTGGTAAAATATCATAGCAGCGTTTCCTCTTGTTTTTTAAAAAAATAAAATAATCTATTCTGCTGAATGCTCCAGTGTTTGGCAGTGTGATTCTATTTTGTCCATCTGTGTTGGGAGAATATTGCCAGTTCTCTTGCATCGTTTCTTGTGTTTACTGAAATGAATGATACCAGCATATTTAATGTACTGCTGTGCTTTGCAGAGGACTACAGCCTAAGATAAGCAGTGAGCAAGCTGCATTTGAAAAAGACAGGAAGCTTAGAATTTTGGATCAAAATAAAAATGATGGTGAGTAGTTCCCACTCATTTTTAATACTTCAAAACAAGGTTGAAGAGAACTTTCCTATTCCTTTAAAAAATGACAATACGGTTAACTCTTTAATTGCTATAATCCGATTATTTTCTCTATACTTTCTCCAGCTCTGGTGTATCCTCTTTGAGATGAGGTGACAAGAATTGACTGCAGTTCTTGGGTTTTGGATTTTTATTTTTAATATTTTTTATTCCTATAGCAGTAGTGAAAGCTGCATCACGCTGTTGTAGGGCAGTACAGGCGAAAAGGCCATCAGTTGTTCTTTGCGTATGAGATTAACATGAGTTTTCTGCATGAAAATGCAAATATTTTGAAATACAAATAGAACAAAGTGATAGGTGGA
The DNA here is from genome assembly GCA_028565335.1 of Limnodromus scolopaceus. NCBI lineage: Eukaryota > Metazoa > Chordata > Aves > Charadriiformes > Scolopacidae > Limnodromus > Limnodromus scolopaceus. Next base: position 20,422,573 of record JAOXNO010000078.1, on the reverse strand, counting down.
TTTGAAAAGAAATGACGACATCCTGTGCATCTAAAGGATCATAAATTTTTCTGTGGATTTAGTGACTTGACTGATTTATTTTACCCTTTTGTGACACTGATTTTCAAATTTATGTGTTAGGCCTTCCATGGTCTTTTATATTCAGTATACCTTTGTTTATAAAGCATAGCAACATACTGCATGAGTCCTGTTTATATGTGACATAAGTTTAACTACCATTTTTTAACATACTTGAAATGAGGAGAGATTTTCTTTCTTTTTTTTTTTTTCAAAATACCACCCCACATCATTATTCCAAAAGATTTTATTTTTTCCCAACATTGTATTTTAATCAATTTGACTGAAATATTCCTGTGTTTCGGGGAGATCTACATGTATTTAGTCCAGGGGTAGAAAATTAAATTATTAGACCTGCTATACAGTTGGAAAAATAGAGTTGGAAAACTGGTTTTGTCTATATGTTTTCCAGTTGTTCTCTTGTACAAATACATAAGGTATAGTTGACAAATAACATTTGTAATGTTAAAACTAAAGATCAGAAGCTACAGAAATGTGGAACTAAATAAAAATTACATCTAACTTAATATTGAATAGTCCTTGAATCACAGATGCCTATATAATCAACTGAAATTCATTAGCATTTTTTAAATGAATCTAGAATAGATTTTTCTATTGGTGCATGGCACTGGTAGCTTGTTAATTAAGGAAGAATACCTGACTTAGAATACTATTATTTAGCAATATTTGTAAAATATATCTTTAAATAGCCTTTGAAAATAAGTGTTAAGGAAAATTTTAATATCAGTGAGGAGACAGTTCTTGTAGTTAAATACATTGGATGTGGGGCTTCATGATGTAAGGGGGAAGGTTGAATCCTTTTGGCATTTGTATTAATTTTGAAATCTTTCTTTAACTTAAAAGATCACAGTGATACAAAACTCCTTCCTACAACAGAAGAGAAAGAACTTCAGACAGACGAAATTAAAACAGTAGATTTTAGAGAAAATAACAAGCTTGAAGTTGACAGACTATCAAACTGCCAGGCGTGCAAAAATGACATCTCTGTAAGTCATAGGAATTATCCTCAACTGATTCCAGAAAAGCAAGATCAGAAAGCAAATCAAACCAGCTTGGACACAGTAAAAACTCAGGATGTTGCAATCCAGACAGGTCCATCCGATAGCAACTTGGGAAGGACTACACAGAAAGAAATTGTTGTTCCTCAAGGTTGTGAATCATCCAGATTCAAAGGACTGGTCCCAAAACACAATACAGACACAAACAACCCCGTTCTTCAAGTGATGCATGGAATACAAGAGGATGAAGATACTTCAACAGAACAAAACCTTGAGAGACAAGAAGTTAGCCATGAAAAAGTAATTCCCATAAAAGAACAGGGTGACATTTGTATAAATGGCAGCAATTTTGCTTCACCAGAAACAACTGCAAAAACTCCAGATGACTCTCCTGTAAAAGGTTACCCTCTTTATAGACAGGACACCAAACCTAAACCCAGGCCCGCTAATGAAATTACAAGAGATTACATACCAAAAATTGGAATGACTACTTATAAAATAGTGCCTCCAAAATCCTTAGAAATCATGAAGAGCTGTGAATCAGAAATTCCATCAGATTGTAAGGATCAAGAGGTATCTACTTCAGAAAACTCTCTGAAGCATGAAGACCCCAAAGAATTCAGGGTGCAAGCTGAAGTTCCTCCTCTTCCAAAAAGCGTGGGTCATCTACAAACTGCTTCACAAAATGAACCTGGAGCAGCAAATGATCTGCTGCACAGAGTGAACAGCATTTCTGAACGTGTTGTGATGTCTGGAGCTGAGATTACTACTGAGAGCAATCGGATGGAAACAGTGTCTTCCAAACAATGTGTCCCTCTGATGCTGAGTTTGGATAATACAAATGCTTCTTATGAGACTCAGGACAAATCAAATGCATTAAGTCCTACAACAAAGCCTAGTTCTTTTTATCTGCAGATGCAACGAAGAGCTTCAGGTCATTATGTGACATCTGCAATTGCCAGAAGTACCGTTTGTGCTCCTAATTCCATTCAAAATGAAGCTAAAAATACAGAGATGGGAAAAAACATCTCATCACCTGATCCAACTTCTTTATCTTTACATAAAACAAGCACTTCCTTTCCTCCATCAGATGATGAAAAAGTTGATGACGGAAAAAAATTGGAATCCTCCACTTCTCCTGTTAAAAGCAATAAACCTGCAAGTTTTCCCTCCTGTCCACCAGCACCATTGAACCTAAGAACTCTAAGAAATTTTGCAGTTCCAAAGCCATATTCCAGTTCAAGACCATCCCCTTTTGCTCTTGCTGTCTCATCTGCAGTCAAAAGGTCACAATCATTCAATAAGACACGTACAATCACTAGCCAGGCACCGAGAGAGGAGCTCCCTGTTGAACTCTCCTCTGCCTCTTCCACAGCTGAATTCTCCTCAGCTACCTCTGTGCCTCAAGTGAAAAACCCTTCCTTACAGACCATAACAGCGGTGTCACAAAATACTCTAATGGATAAGGTAAAGTTAACTTCTGATATTGACTGTTGATCCATTGTCATGTAGTGTGGTTAGTCTAGAGCCTCTGAACTTCTTCCTTACTTTGAGCAACCTGCTGTAGTGGGAGTTGTCCTTGCCCATGGCAGGGGGGGTGGAGCTAGATGATCTTTAAGGTCCCTTCCAACCCAAACCATTCTTTGATTCTATGATCAAAAAGAGCTGTATTTGTACAGTGTTAAACACCTTGTGTCCAGCAGTAGTACAGCATCATAATGAAATAGAGGAATACAGGGAATGTTAAAGTGAAAAAAAACTCATTCAGATTATTGGAAATAATTACTTCATGCCATAATTAGCATCCCCTACTTCAAAGAACATTAAATCCATAGAATCATAGAATACCAGGTTGGAAGGGACCTCAATGATTATCTGGTCCGATCTTTCTTTGCAAAAGCATGGTCTAGACAAGGCGGTCCAGCACCCTGTCCAGCTGAATCTTTGAAGTGTCCAATATTGGGGCATCTACAACTTCCCTGGGGAGATTTTCACAACGAGATCAGCCCATTGGGATAAATTTTCCTCTTGCGTCTAACCAGAATCTCCCCAGGAGTGACTTGTACCCATTACCCCTCATCTTTTCCATGTGACCCCTTGTGAAAAGGGAGTATAGCCATCTTCTTTGCAGCCACCTTTTAAATACTGGAACATGGTGATAAGGTCTCCCCTAAGCCTTCTTTTTCTCAAGGCTGAACAAAGCCAATTCTCTCAGCCTTTCCCCATATGGCAGGCTTCCCGGTCATTTGATCATCTTGGTGGACTTTCTCTCGACCCTCTCCAGCCTGTCTGCATCTTTTCTGTACAGCAGGGACCAAAACTGAACACAAATTAAATAGAATAATTTGTACTGCCTATACATAGTTTTATGTTCAGAGTGCTTATGATTTGTCCTTTACGATTCTGTGTGTTGATTTCTTAAATTTAATTCTGCACAGTGTGATCGGTTTGGCTCCAAGCGATCATGGCACACACACACTTGAACACACTTTTTAAATAAAATTTTGCTGGTGTAATTATCTGAAGAAGAAACTAGTGGAACACTAGTGGAAATGTGACTGATCTGTGAAATATTGAATGAATCAGACACTAGAACAGTGGCAGTTTGATACACAACCTTGTGCCAGGTTGACTTAGTTTTCCACTTATGACTAATTCATATTAAAAGGTTTTGTTTTGGTTTCCCTCCCACTTCCTCCATTTATAGAAAGACAGCAGTATGAATAGCGAGCAGAAGAGTCAGGCGCAGTCAGGTGCTTCCACTGACCACCCACCCCCTGTCCCTAAGAAACCAACCGTGGTGACATTCCAGCGTTCTGACCCAGAACAGATCCACCAGAGCTTGCTGGCTGCAATCCGCTCTGGAGAAGCTGCTGCCAAATTGAAAAGGGTGAGTTTTCATCGTTGCATCCATAACAATGAACTGATGGTGCTTCCTTCAAAATGACCATATTAATGCCTGGTGCTAACGGCAGTTACCTCTGACACAAAGTGCTCCCAGCGCATCTCTCAGGAAGGGAAGTGGGGAAGAGTTTGGTTTTGCCGAATAAACTGGTGAATGCACATGCAAAGCTTCTTGTGTCCGTATTTTCAAACAGTACAAATCCAATCAGAAATCTTCCTGAAACGAATTAGAAGTCTCTATGTTATCAACTAAGTACCTCTTTCATAAAATCAGGAACATACTCGATTATTTGTTTGTGTTTATGTGGTTTGAAGTGGTATGGTTTTAGACACATGCCAAACAGCTTCACCCTAGACCTGAAGTAGCTGCAATCTTTTGCAGGCAGGTAACACACAGAAGTTCTGAAGGTGGTATTTTTCTATTTATTAGACTCTGTCACATCCCTAATTCTTCTTAAAGGTACTTCAGGCCTCCTGCTTCTGTTTGGTATCATTAGTAAGATATTTCTCAGTGTTTTGTCAACAGTCCTGGTAGGACCATCTTCCTCCACCCTCTCAGGCTAAAACTGTGGCTTAATTTTTCTTTTCTCTCCCCTAAAATTCACCTGTACTTCTCTCATTGAGTAAAATATTGCACACTTTAAAAATCTGTATTGTTTTCAGTTTGTAACCAGATAATTTAATGATAGTATCAGACAAAGCTTTCTTGACCCAGCATTAGAATTTGGCCTTCTCTATAGAGGAATAATTTCTCATTGCAGAAGGTTAAAGAAATTCAGTAGTTTTTGTTTCTCTTCCCTTTCCTACTTGGAACTTGAAAGAAACAAATGATGTGGTGGGTAGATGTGAGGGGCTTTTTTTTTTTCTGTTGTTTTATGGAAGTCTCTCAGTGAATGGTCAGATATTAGAACATTCCATTTCATGCGTAAGGTTGTGTTTCAGTGTAGTGCTGCAACAGCCTCTCTGAGACTTGTAGACCTCCCATCATTTCTTCACTGAATAGGAAGATTCAGTTTCCCTGAAAGGTTACTAGCGTGCTCAAGTAGCTTTTGACCTCTAGTCAGTAAAAGTGGTACATAATACACTGTAATATTACTTCTAACTACATGTCACTAACCACAGCCACTTTAAAAACAGGATAAGATTAAGCAAATGCTATATTGTTCAGTCACTTAAAGGTCAAATCTATCTGTTCTACCAGAAATAGTGTTTGGATTTTTTTTGCGCACATTATTATTAAGGTTTTTTTCCCTCCAATGCATAATTACATTATGAATAATACTGTACTTTATTTACTTTGCATAGTGTGTGAACTTTGTTTTATGATTCTATGGGAAATATGCATAGGTGTGGCTGTTGGCACAGTAGCTTGTAACTGTTTTAAAAAATAAAATTCATAATGTGCTTTTCAAAATTCAAGAAGTCCATTTCTTCTAGAAAGAAAACAAAGGAAAACTTGATTATGTCGTGTTATTCATTCTTCTCTAAAAGAGACGTTCTTAGGGTAGCTTTGACCCTTCCGGTCTTTCTCCGTCTAGGTACAAGAATGGCATGGGCAAAAAGAGAGACAGGATGATTGAAGTCCCTTTTCCCTTCCCTTTCTTTTCCGTTCTTTCCCCCCATGACGGGGACCCTATTAAAGATGTTCTTACTCAGTATGGTGTCCGTTGAGGCTGGGATTGAGGAGAGGGCTATACATTTTAAGGAAAAATTATAATAATGAAGATGCTGTAAGCATAAAGAAAAACATTCTGCTAAACAGAGACCTGAAAGAGGCTTCAAAAAAAACCAACCCTGAAACGCACACTCAAAAAATGCAATGAAGAACCCACTGAAATTTTGCCAAACATAAAATTATACATGCTGTTCTTTTCACTCTTACCCAGAGCACATATGCTGTGGTACAGGTATGGCTGACAGAAGAAAGAGGTTTTTGGCCTATGGCAAATTTAATAAAAGCATGGTCTCGTTTTATGTTTAATGTGGAGAATTGGCAGTAGTAGGACAGAGAAAGGAAACATTTTGTATCAATAACTTATTAGCACCCAAAAGTGATCTCCAGTATTGAAAGGGCTTTTAAAATGCATTCACCTCATAGCTTCCACCGTGATGCTGCTCTCGGTACAAGAGTCATAACCTGATCCTTTTGAATAGCTAAAGAGGTCTTTCAGGTGCTTGCTTCTGTTTTTACCACTTACCATACTCTCCCTTCTTTCAGCTCCATGAGGGAATCATTAAAAAAATAAAAAGCTGGCACCACTAGCCAAATTCTTTATTTTTTTCCTGTTTTACTTAGTATGTTGTGAGTATGCAATGCTGAGATCTGTGGCCTTTTGTATTGCTGGTCTTTTCTGTTCAATAGGGCCCTCAGCAATTACGAACCTAAAATGGGTCAAACGAGGCTTCTTTTTGACCATTTTTCTCTTCAGAATGTTTTCATTGTGTTTAGTAAAGTGTGCGCTGTGGTATGTAGTTCATATGGCTGTGGAGCATCCACAGCTCCCATTAACTCCAGTTGGGGTTGTTGGTTTATGCAGCTCCCCTGAAAATCAGGTCTTTGCTATCTGTTCTAGAAGTTACAGTTTGCTCCTGGTAGAAGAAGATTACCAGGGTATAAAGGAGTGTTAAAAGATTTTGTAAGAAGTCAACTCTATTCAATATTTAATAAGAAGTGTTTGGTTTAGTGATGTTTTTATGTTTTTTCCAAGTATTTCTTTGCAAACAGGTCTGGAGAAGAACTAAAAACGATGCATGTTTTGAATAGTTATACAGGGAATTTTTAGATAGGATAAAATATATTTTTAAGTAATTTCTTACATTTCCACTCGTGTAGCATGCGTGCTTTGTTCAGAAATCTTATAGGAGATGATTTCTTCATTGAAATAAGAAAAATGCTGACTGAAGTAACAGCATTTCTGTTTCCTTGAAGTAATACTGTGAAACATTCAGAGAGAAGAATCTGAAAAGTTATGTTAATATTTCTTTTTCTTTTTTTTTTCCCCCTGCCTCCAGGTTGGTCCACCATCAAACACCATATCAGTCAATGGAAGAGCCAGGCTTACTCATTTGTATTCCACAGAAGCAAAAGCTAATCACTAGATATTATACCAAATATTTTGCACTTTACTACTGCTTCATAGGCCAACTTAATACTAACTACAAATTTTTGAAAGTGTAAATGCAAGTATATGTTAATATATTTTTGTCAATTGTTATAGGAATTTCAAGCTGGGTCCTTTGATGCCTTGGAAAGATTATTAGAATATGTAAATTATAGTAATATTTTGCCTTTTTCTCTTTATAAAGCTGACTATGCTGCTAAAAAGGTTTTAGAGAAGGTGCAGATGAGCTTTGCTTATATTAGAATGAGATTCAAAAATTATTGATTTTAGCCTTCCAGACCAAACACTACATAGCACTGTGCTAGAATTAGATTTAAAACTATCTTAAGAATTTTAGATCATTAATTTTCAATTGTGTATTACTTTAACAGATTGTATGAATTTAAATCTACCACATGCTGCCTCCATATTACTTTGTTAAATTAAATTTGTAATTAGTAGAAAATCTTAATTATATGCAATACTTTTTCTGTTTAAAAAATGGATGGTTTTGTTGCTTCAGCTGAGAGTAGTTGGGATAAGTATTTGGATCTTTTTTTTAATGTCCTTTAATTTTTTCCTGGTAGCACACACATACAAAATTGGAACATAAATTATTGGAAATTTTTGTACTACTTAAACTTTTCTTAACAGTAGCACTATGTGACATTTCTCATCTACTCTTTGACTGCCTGTATATAGTATTTACCTAGCACTCAGATAAGCAATACTTTTTGTGAACTAGATATATTTTAAAGTAGTCATCAGCATATAGTCACTTACTGATAAAATGCAAATTCCAGTTTTGATACTTAATGAAATAGAAGAAATTTTTTTCACTGGAAGTATGATTAAAGAATGAACTGCTTTGGACTTATTCATGTAAAATATTTTAATCTTAAATAGGCATGATAACACACTTACAAAGCATTCTTATGTCTGAGAGTGTCTATTTATAGATTAAGCATTAAATACCAAAATGGGAATATATAGTAAAAGAAAATGCTTCATGTTATATTTTATCTATTGTCCATTTCTTGTCAAGGTTATACTGTTTGGGAGAGGGGTGGAAATATGATCACACTCATGATGGAATAGCGAGATTATGGATGCATGCAGCAAGTGCTGGGGTATTTGCCGTATTAAAATATTTTCTTGCTGAACTTGATTTAAATAAAAAGAATTGTATTTAGTTTCTATTCTTTAACAATATATTTATTTTGTACTTTAGAGACATTCTGTAACTCAGTTTCAGAAACTGATCTATATGTGCATTTCAAAGGGTTATTAATGGTTTGCTGCCAGGTTTTTGTGCAATAATCTCAAAGAGGTCTCATTACTTTTCTAGCACAGAGTCAATTATTGATTACAAATAACAGTGTTAACTTAATGCTGAAATCCTTCAAGGAATGTTTTAGTAAATAAAAATTCATAAAGAAAGCCAATGGACATTTGTTCACTGCTGTTCTCTCATGTTTGCTCTCCTCTATTGTAGTCCTCTGTCAAAGTGTATTACACCGCTTGCTCCTCTGCCTCCAATCAAGGGCTCGTTCCAAGGGTAGGGGGAACCCACAGGTAGTTCAAAAGATCTGTTTCAGCATCTGATTGCAAAACAGCGCTTCATCCTTCATTTGGAAATGGTGAGGTAGAAGAGGTAGTTTTGGGGTTTTTTCTAGTTTCTAACTGGGGCTTACATTCTAGATCTCACGGTGTCTTGAGGGACAGACTTGAAAATTGTAACTGTCCCAGGATTCTAGTGTGTGTTGTGATCTTTGAATCCCAGGTTTGCAGCGTTCCTATACAACATGCTGATCTGTACCTGCCACACTGGTTGCACTGCAAAAGGAATCTCCTTGTTTGTGCTTTGGGTGGCTTACGTGTTTTTTCTCACACCTTTGTATTCTCTGCCAAGGCAACTAAAGTTATTTCATAGGACTAATTTAATCTCTGTCTGTGGTAATACAAGTCTACATGACATTTCACTATTTCAGCCAAATCAGTGGGGTCCAATTATTCTGTTTTGGGGGAAAGATCAAACAACCTTGCTTAGTCGTTCTTTTTGTAGGTTTTGACTACAGAACTATACTGTATGTTCCTTATTCCCATATGTTAAAAGCACATTGCCCTTTTATGTGAACTCCTGAAGGAAAATATCTTGTAACAGAGATTAAAACGAAACCTTGCTTGAATTTTAGGGTTTCTTGTCTTTGTAACTGAACTTGCTTGATAACTAACTGAAATGTCTACACACAATAGTACTGTGAAACTCTTCAGTGAGATTTTCTGTTGCTAGCTGGCAATATTGTTTAGCAAAACATTCTCTTTCCCTCTTCTTCTGACATAGATATTTAAAACATTTTTAAATCTTCCTATTGTACATCTAGAGACTCATTTTTTCTTATACTCTTGTATTAAGTTCTACCAGAAAAACACTTGTTGATGAACTTGATGTGTTTATTCATTGTTCAAACAGGAAGACACTTATGCTTGAGTGACAAGTGGGCGTTTCTAGCAACTGCAAGGCCAAGTAAATTTTTGATGTGGATGCCTTACATGAGGGGAAAAAAGACTGGGTTTTGGCCCAAGAATACTTACAGTTTGGGCAACCTGTACTACAGATGTCTTCTGACAGAAGGCAACTAGTTATTCTATACCAGCTGCAATCTCCTTGCTGCTTTTGAGCGGCAGTCAAAATATCTAGGGAAGGAGATCAGGATATTGCAGCTTAGAATCCTATTTTAATACACAGTTGTGGAGAAGGTTGAAAGAATTCTGTTAAATAGAAACAAAGAAAAGATGCTGTTGAGCAGCAGGATGTACATCCTTGAATGTAATGCTTGGCCAGAGTGCATCTATCAGGAGTTGGACAACTGCAACTAGATTGAAGAGTAACTGTAAATGACCAAGTTGGTGGGTTGGTAGCCAAGCAAATAGAACTCTTTGCAGAAGGGAAAATGTGTCTTAATTTAATTGTCTATGTCCACATTAACAGCGAGAGAGGCTGAAGTCAAAATAGTGTGTTTGGACCTGAGCTGCCATCTACACAGGCAGGGCAACTGTTTCTGGGTGCTGTGAATGGTCTGAGGTTCTAGAGCTTCAACATTCTGTTCAGCTTGGCTGCTGACTGGATAGCTGAATCTGAAACAGCCACTGTTATAGACAGATTTCTTACAAAGTCTATTTCAATGATTAAGTAAAGCTGTAGCAATATCAATGGAAATGCTTCACAACTTTTAATTAATGCTTTCGATGTGGATTATTTTACCCAATACTATTGAAAATCACAGGTAAGGTGGACTTTTTTTTTTTCTTTAAAATTTCTAATTGGATAGCTTTGTGAGAGGGAAGGTGTCCTTGTAAAACTTGCACGTAACGGGATACTACACTTTTAATAAATACATAATTTTGTTTCGTCTTCCAAGAACTATGTGTCATGGTAACTAAAACAGAAACTGTGTGTCAATCTATTGCAGTGTCTTGTACATAAAGTTGCATTATTTTTTGTCAGCTACTCCTGCTTGTTAATACAAGTGCCTAACACCTTAGCTTTTTTGATGTGTATACGTCTTCAAGGAGCTGATTTGAAAAAGATATATACTTTTCTCTTTTTAGCCCTATTAAACCTCACATTCATATACCAGTACAACAGCTCCCCTCCCTCCCTCACCCTGGAAAGACCAATAAAACTGTTAGTGGACTTAGTTATTCCTAAATTATTCAAGATACTTAAGAGGATAAAATTAATGAGAGAGGGGAGGAGAGGGAATGACGTGGAGAAAAAGACGAGGATTTGGCTTTTCTTGATCTGGAGAATCGCTGCTTCTGTGAGCACCGGCCAAAGAGTGTTTCTGATCCTTATCTGTTTAATGCACAAAAGATTAACATTCTTCAGGCAAATTATCAGTTAAGGAATGGCTTTACTTCCTCCCAATGGAAGATTTTAAATGAATTTGATATTCTTCCTCAATGTCTTACAATAGGAAGTGCTGCTTCTCCTCCCACCTTTCGTATTTTATGTTTTGTGTTTTGGCTTCAGGTTCTACAAATATTATACAATTTGGAACTTGTAGGTACAAGCCAGAAACTAAAGGCTTAACTCTGAAAGCCTGATAACTTGTCATCCACATTCATGTAATCAGTATGATGATGCAAATGCAATCCTATACAGGGCAGGCGTTGTTCTGCATTTGCTAATACTGCAATGAAAGAAAATCTCTTAGCATTTGGGAAAGGGAGAAACAACTGTATCTGAAAAGGACTCTAAAACTATTAGGAAATTTTAACTACAAGTATTGGTAATCATTATCTCAGAGTGACTGTGCGTGTGTAACTTAGGGCCTGGAAATAGCAAAGGCTGTGTCACCTCCAACAGAAATAGATACAACTCCAATGCCAAAAAGAATCCAAAAGAGTTGGATTTGGATGGAAGCTGCTAATTCCTCTGTGAACTTCTCAGACATTGCGAACAGTCTTGTACCAATAACATACTACAGCCAGTGTGATTAAACACAAGTGCCAGTGACATTTACTAGTTACCAGTTTGTGATTGTATGATGAGTGTATTTTTGGTAGCTGGTTTGTTGACATCAGCTGCTGCATGCCAAGAACAACTGTCTTCCGTTTCAACAAATGGTCTGCTTGGTGATTTCTAATGCATTTGTTTCCATGAGTGCATGGGCATTCCCAAATAATGCTTAAAACAGGATTTTAGGGGTAGGGTGGGAAGCTAATTCTTAGGTTCCTCCTTAGTCATTTGAATCCTCCTCAGAGCAACTGGTGAAACAGATGAAGAAGCTGAAGAGGCTGTTGCCATGCTTAGAGGATGTCAAAGCAATGGGGCATCACCTTTTTATAGTTTCAGGTCTCTATTTGGATTTTTTAATTGGAATTTCATATTGAACTTAAATGTTGAACAAATGTGCAATTGTTAAAAGGTTTTAACATCTTTAAGTATGAAGGATCCCCAGATGTTTAACAGTATGTAGTTAGGTGGACCTAATCACTTTATTCACTAAAAAATGGCAAAATACTGTCACTTAAGGTATACAGTGGCTTTGATTAGAGGCATTCCCATATTAAATGGCCTGGAACAGCACCTGAGGATGTCTATGCTGTGTTAGTGATTCTTGAAACATTAAGCTGTTCCTGTTTTAGTAGTCATGGCTCCTTTACAACTGTCTTTGGTCATTTTTAAGATATAAATTCAAGCCTGCTCTGTTTTATGCATGAGAGCATTGTCTGGTGCTGACACTAATGCAAGAGTAAGTGCTGCTCTGTAACTTGCGTAAGGAAGTCAACATGGCTATTGTGAAAGAAATTAATTAACCATTAAAGCAACTTCCCACATAAATCGAGTCATTATTTACATTCTCTATGTGAATTGAGATTTAACTTGATTACAAATTATAGGCTTGATACAGAGATTATTGGATGAGGTAATATAGTATTACCACTTTATAGGGTTATATGGTCACTGTGGTACCTTATTTTCATGTGGGTATCAGATACCTGAATTCCTACAGGTAACAATGGAACAAAAGAGTGTACATATCAGAAAATTATGTTAATTTTGAAGTAAGCTGATAGAGAAGTAGGGAGAAGAAAACATAGAACATAGGGATGTATAATAAATAGTGAGGCTTAACTGAAAAGACAAAACATCAGATTATGTGAGTGCTTTAAAGAAGCCTACCAGCTGACAGTTTTTTGTTCAAACAAGGATTGGAATGATTTGAAATACTGAAACTGAAGTTTGTGGGTAATTGTTTTGTACTTATCAGTCAGGTGTAGACAGTAGCATTAGAGTGTTGTAGAACAGTCTTTTGCAATTGGAAAGTTGCATACGGAGAATATAGTTACTTAGAATACAGTCTGGCTGGAGAGCTGATGTTTCCACCTCTGTAGAATTGACTTGTCATGTCCAGTGACTGAACAGAGCTCTTAGACCTCCTTTTGTGTCCTCTTTTTTATAAGAAGAAAATTTTAATGCAGCAGGGCTGTCTAGTACTGCTTACTAATCTGTAATGAAGTAAGTCTAAAAGCAAAATACTAGCTATAAATAATGCAGCACCTTCTCCTGTACCACACAGAGGGTAATCACACTTGTTTAAAGTCTTCCCTCTGAGTACTAAGCGGGGCTGACCTTACTTAGCCTGTGATACTTGATATCATCATAGCCAGAGCAAGAAAACACCCTAAAGTACAGTACATACAAGGAAAGTTTTGCAAATGGCTAGTTAAAAGAATGGGAATGTTAAAGAATGGGCTTGCAGATGTGATAGTGAACATCCAGAGGAGTAAAGGAGTTAAAGAATACAGTCAGCTCAGGCCCAGGAGAGAATTAAGTCCACAGAACCTGCAGTTGCAACAGCTGTTAAAGAATAAATCTGGCCAACAGTGGTTATTTGCAAGTACTAGTGTACTTAGTGTACTAGGGCTGGTGTACATTAACCACTAGTGTACTTACTAATGGTTACTGTATTTCTACTTGAAAAAATAATTAATAAACTATTGTTGCACTCATAATTTCAAAACTTTGTCCCAGCTACATGTGTGTGTCTGCCTGTTTGTTTACTCTTGGGGTTTGGGGTTTTTTTTTCCCCCTATGTGATCCTGAACAAGAGCTAAGACATGATGGCTGCAGTCGCACTTAAACTGAAGTGGTAAAGCAGGGATAGATGAATTTATTTCATAGTTGCTTAAGGCCTTATATAGCTCTGATTTATCAAAAATACAGTGAAAATAATCCTTAATATAGTTAAGCTGATTGCAATTTTCTAAATGAAACACTCGAACTAAACAGAAATGGGGGAGGAATGTGGAGAGAGCTGCAATTGGTCACCTTTGTTAAACAGCATGATTGATCCCGTCAGCAGACGCTATTCTGTTTCTCCAAATGCTAAGAGCTAATTAAACACTTGCACTCTGCAAACTGAAGTGTATTTGGCTGCACAAATGTGGATCACATCGGGGGACACCTGCAGCTACAAAGTGCACGTACCAAGCAAGTAACTCCCTACGGCATGTATGCCAAGCTCCTTCTAAATTCCAGCACCGAAGTAATACAAAGGGGTGAAGCAACTGCTGAAGCAGGGGACTGCAGATGGCTTCCTTTTTAAATTGTAGAGGACCAGGAGAAAGATGGGCACCCAGGCAGCTGCACAGTTTGGTGCCTCACTTCCAAGGATTAGCATATACTGTTAACCGTTATTAAAGGCTGCAGTACTGCTAGGGTTAATTCTTGAATGGTCAGAAGGTCTGCTGGGAGACAGCCAACAGGCAGTTGAGCTGCTGGTGCCCCTGCTCTTAGAGCTGACATGTTTTAACCATCTCTGGAGTGCTGAGGACAGAAAGGTCTCTGATAGAGACACTGTTCACCTGAGTCTCCCTTCAGCAAGATGACCGAGGGGTGGGAAGAGGAGAGCGTTACAGTTTGTGTAGCTGGTAACTGTATGGTAGCTCTTTCACACACGGCTGCGTCTGCCGGAGAAGCTGCCATGAGACACAGGCACCAGCTGTACGCACAGAGTTCACCTGGGGCAGGCCCATCAGGACGAGGGACCCTGAGAGAGGGAGGTTTGGGGGAGGGTGGCTTCAGGGCTCTACCTGGAAGTGGTGGGTTTAATTTTTTTTTTTAATTGGTGTCCGCTATTAATGCTTTCTTAAAAAATGAGAAATTTTCAAAATGAAAAAAAAAAGAAAAGAAAAGAAATATTCTAGGCTGTCAGGTGTGTTTGGAATTTCAGTAAATGTAAAAGGCTTATTCTTTGGTGCTCACTAAAGATAAAGACAGGTAAGGAAGGGTCTGCTAGACCATACTGTCAGGAAAAGGAAGCAGGTGAGTCTTTTCTTGTGTAACTATTATGTTAATTTAAAAACACAATTTGGTGGTGATATGAAATGTAAGTGGCCAGATCATCAGTGGGGGAAACAACATAAGCAGAAATAAAGCTGCAACCCAGCAGGAATGATTTTTTTTTCTCATAAAGTGGGAAAAAAAAACCCAAAAAAACGTGGTTAAAAGCAGCAGATATTTTAGATTGAATTCTGACTCTTTAGATTGATAATCTAAAGGTGGAAGGCAATTTGGGCAAGAGAGAATAAAACAAGAGTTATAAGACCTTTAGAAAACATGTCAAGAAAGATTAAAGGAATGAGGTTGGTTTAGTTAAAAAAAAAAAAAAAAAAGACTGATTAGGATGACATAACCATGTTTCAACACAAGAAAGTTGCTACACCAAGGCAAGCGATTAATCATTATACCTTCAAGCAATAGCCTGTTCCAGCTTTAGAGCATAACGGAAGAATGGCTGTACTGGGTCAAACTGAAGGTTCATTTAGCTGTTCCCTGGCTTTCGACAATGATCAAAAATTCACGCCTAGGGAAAAACATAAGATTATAAACCACACAAAGTAATACTTATCCCAGGTGTGCCCAACCTTCAACAATTTTTAGCTCTGAGAATGCCTACCAAAGATGATTTCTATGTATTTAATAGTCTTAAATAGTTGTCTTGTTCAAGAACTCAGCTACTCATTCTTTCCACTCCTGTGAAGTTTGAGCAGTGACAGACAGTACTGTGTGACAAGGAGTTCTTTGACTTAATGACACACTGTCTGAAGAACCATCTTTTTTTTGTTTGTTGTGAACTTCAACTTGCTAGCTTAATTTTATCCTCTCCAATTCTTTTTCTGAAAGAGACATTAACTCATCAATCCCCATTCATACTCTCCATGCCACTCATCTTTAAATAACATAAAGGTTTGTACGATAGGCATTTATTTGAGACTTGTATGCTTTTGCCATTCTATCTGTTAGATATCATCGAGGGCTGTCAAAACAAAGATGTAGGTCTGAGCATGCCTTATGATTCACTTCTCTCAATATCTTGGGAAGAGGGTATTTTCTCTTAGCCACTATTATTTTTCAAATTTGTCTACTTTTGCAGCTATTTGCCATAGTGAGTCACCTGCAGGATATACCTATCTTCTGTACAAGATTAAGACTTGGAGAGAAGTCTGTGTTTCACGCTTCTAAAGTGCTAAATATCCAGCTGAATAGAACCTTGCTAAGCCCTATTTACTCACAGGTGATCTTTTCAGTTCTCTGGCCGGTGAACAAAAGAGTTTAAAACCTTTTGGACGTGATACATAGGTTTCTCAGTTTATTGTGATAGTTGTTCATTAGTTTCAACTTAAAATAATAAGATTGCTTTGGCAGCTAAAATGTGCCGCTTTTACATGTGACATTTCAACCGTTTTTCTGGTAGGAATTTCTATTGATATCCAATACCAACATACTGTGTTTGACTAGAATAGTTCATCTAATCTTTCTAATTCATCCATTAGCAATTTTCCCAGGAAGTTATCAAGCCATGAATATGTAAGATTTCCAACGATGAGATGAGAAATTAAGAAGCTTAACAACAAAAGACACACTTAGCCAAGCAAACATTCATGCTGCCTCCCACCTGAGCACCGAGATCTGTCACTCCCAAAGGGAGGGCAAGTCAGAACCCAGTGTGATAACACAGGGACCCTGCTGGGCAAGGCCCCATCTCACCAACCTCGAGTAAGGGAGCAGGGCAGGCCTGGAGACAGCAGCCAAGGTCAGCTGAGATTACCAGAAAAGTCCATAGTGAGGAGGAAAAGTCTGTGGCTTTAGGTGCAGGACCATGGTCAGACACAGGCACGGATGCAGCTGGAACTGTAGCTCAAGCGGGGACTAAAGCCTCAGAGCAAGAGGAGCTCCCCAGGAAGGGGACAGCACTGACCATAGCCTCCCCACCAAGCTGGCTGAAGAGCTCTTCCCAAGGTCACCAGCTGCAATAGTCTGGCCTTGAGCTCAGGAAGCCAAACCCACAAGACAAGGGAGGACGTGCTTAGGGCCTCGATACCTGGCTCTGATGGGAAGTATGCCTCTGAGTGGAAGGAGCTACAGCAATGTCATACTTGAGATATGCTGAGAGTTCAAGCCTGGAAAAAACATTTTGCTAGCAGATGCACATCAGGCCTAGAGGAAAAAGCAAGGAGCTGTGGGCAAGTTACTAACACTGCCGTGGTTTTCTTACCCCCCTTCAATCCCCATCCACCACGCAGATGCAGTAGGTAATCTGGCCGTAATTCATACTCCCTCTTCTCTTTTTTAAAATCATCTCTTTGCTACAGTCAATCACTAAGCTGAAGGTTACTGTAAAGCATCAGTTGAATGAAGACCATGTACTTTCCATGATGAGCACTTTTGCCTACAAACAGAGGTGGCTGTCCAGAAATCTAGACCAAGCAGAATGTCTTGCCTTTAGTTCAAATATTCTTTCTAGTCTGGCTTGGAATCAAACAGTGTTTTCTCCTGAACTGTTTCTGCTGATTCATTATTAACTTACTTTGCATTGTAAAGTTAAAGTGAAACATGTTTCTTTAACTCTCTTTAAATGAACTACCTTTGTGGCAGTATTTTTAGATGGGTCTTTTGATGCCTTTTTAATGGTACATTAAAACTTAATGAATGCTGAGTAACAGTAGAATCCCTATGGAAGCACATATGGTACCTACATTAATACTGAATGACTGCATAATGATCAGTAAAATTTCTGTGATTTCCACATGAATCAACAGTGATGAGCCACTTAGCGTTACACTCAATTACATCATGTTTAATTTATGTAGCATTGTTTGGACATTATGTTTAAAATGTCCTTAGTAAATCATTGAGACTCTAATTGAGCCTCCATTTCAGTGACAAATTGCACTGTAAACATTAAATTCATTTTTTTACACAACAATTAATTTATGTTGAAGCCTGCTTACGAAGGGTCAACAATTTGATATATTCTCACTATTACTCCCTGAAAAATGGAATCCTAATATGAAAACAAATTGCTGTACCTGTTAAATTATTTCTGTTCCCTTAGTTATGGAGCAGCTGGACACTGGAAAAGCATTAATTCCCTGAACTCTAGAAACAATGGCAATACCTCAACTGCTCTATATGACTGCTGCCAAGCAGTTCAGAAGACCTTTTCAGGTCAGAGTACCTTGTCCACGTCTGTGCAGCAGCCTCTTCTGAGTTCTCCACAATGCCTCCCCCACCACCGCATCACATCACCTCTCATGTGGGAGGCCCTTCTGGCACATCCATGACTCACTTGCAGTGCTTGTACAGTACAGCAAGGTGCACCAAGAGCTTTTGAAGAGTGACCAGGCCACCAATCTGCTGGAGGCAGCCAGAGAGGTGGTGAGAGAACCTACACCAAATGCAGGCACTGTCTTTCAGCTGTTCTCCCATCCCATGTTGGACAAGGAAGCAAACACTTATTCCCATGGTGTTGATTACTTAAAAGCCTGTGCAGGTAAGTATAATCTTGCCTCCCTTCCAAAGTATTACAGAAGCGTGAGGACCAACTACGTCACTTCATCTCTCCTGTTCTACTCCATGCAACTAACTGAACATGGGCAGTTGCTTGCATAGGCCCTGGGGTGAAGGCTCTGTAAAAGGCTGCCAGTGGCAAGAGGACTGGTTATAATTGTAGCCCTCCACGGAGGTCTTCCATGGTAACTGCTGCAGCAACAGAATTTGGAGTGAAATAGGGCAGAGACTTAGCAGAAGATGCTGTGCGAGACTCCATCTTTCCAGACTGTCTCCACATGAAGACTAGGAACATGCACATAACTGATCACAGTAAAAACTAATGTAAGTAAATACACTTCATGAAGGAAAACTGGAAATAAAATATGCTTGCTTCAAACCTCCCTAGGCACAGTAAACTTCTGCTTGGCTTTCACTTTCTCCTGTCAGGTACTTCTAACTTATAAGCTCCTGATACACCATTTCAGTGGGTGTCTGCTTGGGCTGGCTTTGGAGATGTTCCAAGGCAGGTCTATAAAGTTTCATTCATAGAATAAGGCTGGAGTTGCCTATTTTACTCAATCATCTCAGTTACCTAAAAAGCCATCTGAACTCATCTGTCTTTTGGCAGAATAGTTACCCTCTTCCACTACTCCAGAAGGGATCTTGCACTCTCTGTTCTCTCAGGTTGGCCCTTCTCACTGGTAGTTCAGGCCAGCAAGGTCTTACCAAGATTCTTTTTGTCTTTAACATTCTTCCTCAAATAGCTGTTCAATATACAGTAACCTTGAGAGGTCTTGGTGTAAGGGCTGAGAGGTTGTCTAGTTCAGCTGTCTCTGAGAGAAGAAGTGGAGAGAAAGAGAACTAGGTTTGGAGACAAGATCCTAACAGCTGTTTAGAAACAAATACATCAATATATTTTTAGTTTCTGCAAATTTTATGCTTTAGCTTCTAGCACTAGGCACTGCATCCAGATGCTTTAGTTTATAGAGGATTTACCATCTGTGAGTATACAAAGGTATCATTTTAATTTGCTGTTCTTTTGGATCTATTTTGATATTATCTGGTAACTGGCAAAGCATCTAACAAACACCTGACCAACAACTTTTTTAGAAGATCTATAGACAAAGAACTTTATAATGATAATGATCATAACAATAGCTGCTCTCATTTCTCTGGATTGCTGAAAAATGCAAATTCAGACCTTTAATAATTGCAGCTCAAGCTTTCATTTCTGACAGCAAAGTGAGAGGAAAAAAAACCTTTCCATTCTAAGAAGCTGTAAAAGGGGCTATCAGCTTCTTTTTTTTTCCAATTATAATTCACTTCATTCTTGTTAGAAGAATATAATAAACAAAATATAAGAGAGAAAAGATACTTATGGAGAACCTTTTCATTTTGCTTAAAAAAAGTCCTTTTTTGGTTTATGTTGATCATTTTAATGATTCTGTTCTCATGATTCAGGAATTCTATGCTGTGTTAATTTAATTCAGCTTTAATTTGAATTGAATAAAGTATTGGCTAGCTTGCTGGCTGTGATAATAAAATGCATGTACTGCTTAAACTGAAACTATTTGAAGTATATAAAATAATCTGGAATGAACCTGTTGGATCGAGTCTGGAGGAAAGCCACGAAGATGATCACAGGGCTGGAACACCTCTGCTACAAAGACAGGCTGAGAGAGTTGGGGTTGTTCAGCCTGGAGATGAAAAGGCTCTGTGAAGACCTTACAGCCCCTTTCAGTACCTGAAGGGGCCCTACGAGAAAGATGAGGAGGGACTTTTTATCAAGGAGTGTAGTGATAGGATGAGGAGTAACGGTTTTATACTGAAAGCAGTGAGATTTGGATTAGATATTAAGAAGAAATTCTTTACTGTGAGGGTGGTGAGACACTGGAACAGGTTGCCCAGAGAAGTTGTGGATGCCCCATCCCTGGAAGTGTTCAAGGCCAGGCTAGATGGGGCTTTGAGCAACCTGCTCTAGTGGGAGGTGTCCTTGCCCATGGCAGGGGGGTTGGAACTCGATGATTTTTAAGGTCCCTTCGAACCTTAACCATTCTGTGATTCCATGAAATACGCTTCTTTTCAATGTATGCTTAATAGATTCTAGTGATGTAATTATTTCTAATTTGTTATGTAGCTATATATTTTTAGAGCCTGCTGTGTCAGAATATTTTTTTTTTAAAATGAGATGTAATGAGGTTATAATACCCCTATAGCCTTTGGAATAACACCAATATAAGAAACAGTACAAGAAAATAATCGAATGTATGCCTTGAGCTACATGGTGACTGCACAAACAGACTTCACGGCAAATTAGATTTCCTTGACTAGTGTTGTGGTTACAGTGATATAATTCATGTTTCATAACTCAGAAGAAATAATGAAGACATTGTAACCAGAAATGTGTCAATTTGAATAAATTTATTATGAATTGCTTTGGTTCTAAAAGCTCCCAATATGTTATAATAGAAGCCTACGTTCTTGCTTGAGAGCCAGCCAAACTATCTGTAGAAGATGGAATGGGTTTTTAACATCTTAACAAATCACAATGGTAGATTTTTCCTTCAAACAAAAAAAAAGGAGACCTGTTCTGAAGGGACCGTGCTAATAAAAGAGATTGGAATATACCTTTCTTTTAAAGACACTTTGAAAGTGAAATGTTTGGAGGCCTCAAATTTATACAGTGGCCTCTTACTCCCCACAGAAACTCAAAACATTGTTAAAACAGTACATCCATTTTTGCCTGAATCCAAGTTGCAACGAAGCAAATCGTAGCCCATGCAACAATTAACTGTCTTTACCCATCCCTGAGCTGCAATTACATTTGGACTGAATGTTATATTCCACAGGCGCCTCCACTGAGAGTGCAAAAGTAATGTCTCCAACTAATTGGAATTTAGTTAAGTCAAAAACTACGATGTATCTGTTAAGAAGTTTCATGTATCACCTTCAGCCACACATTCTGGCTTTAAGCTGATTTCTTGGTCAGATGCTTGGTATTTACTCTGAGGCCATGGCTTGACAGTGCGCTAGAAACGGCCTTGAGACCTTGAAGAGTTGCCACAGGAAGGAGAATCCTCAAACTCACTCTGTTAGTTCAAATTTGTTAAGAGATTTTCAATGGGTCCTCCTGTAGCCTACATGAAGTCAACACGGAAACATAAAGCTGCTACTGATTCTTATGTGCTGTGGCTAATTTGCCAGAATGCGACCGAGTGCTTACTCCTTCTATGGAACAGGGTTGTCGTCCTGAGTTATCCAGTAGCACAGAAACCCAGTCATGAGAAAGAACACCAACTTTTGTGTCTAGTGTGGGTTTATAAAAGCCTGGACTTTATGAAAAAGGAATATATCAGTCCAGTAGTTCTTCTTAGATGACAGCATGAAAGTTCAAGTGGGTCAGAAGTCTGAAAACTGCATTGCTATTGTTTTACAAAATAAGTTCAAATAATGTAAAAAAACCCCTCCAAATGTGTATTGCTTTCTCATACTTGAATTCTCAGACAAGTACAATGGATTGAGCTAAATTTATAGAACTGATGCAGAACACTGAAGGTTGAATTTAAAAGGGTTGAGCGGCTATAACAATTTTCCTAATTTTAGATATGATCACAGTTTGTACTCCTGCTTCCCAAAGGCTTCAGATACACATCAGATGTTAAATTTCTTTGAAGTCAGGTGCAAATTATTTATGAACTTGCTCAGTAGCTAGCATTTTTCACATTTCCCCTCTCACCCCAAGGGAAAATCTTATAAGACTTTTTGACTTTTAAGTAGCATTTACAGGGCCACTGTATGTAACACAATTGTCTGGAATTATTTTGTATGTTATTATTCATGTGTAACGTCTCCTTCATAAGTACACAAAAGTGAATTAGAAGGTTGCTTGCGTTCACTGTTATGAAATTGTTCTATTTGTCATGATAAAACTAGGACTATAAGGAAAAAATCACTTTTTAAATGAAGTAGAGCGGCTACTAAACAACTCCAGAGCACAGCTTCAGTGAACATGAAATCAAAGGAAAACGTACTTTTTCCTCCAGCTCAAAGGAAAATCACCTTTTGGATCAGATTTAAAGCTGACTTATTGTCAGGAGTACTGAAGTATTAATACATCTTACCTTCTTATTTTTAGAAACAAGAAACCTTTCTTATAGTTACAAAGAAGGACGGCCTGATTGTTAGAGTACTAATTTTGGACTCAAGAGTTTGCAATCCTACTCACCCACAAATTCCATTAGATCTTGAGAAAATAATTTAGCAAATTAATTGCATTGTCTAATTTTCAACAGCTAACTGAGATGCTTAAGTCAGAAGACAGTTCTCCCTAGGTTTGCCATCTAGTCAGAGGAAATAAAAAGTTATTCTGGGATGGCTGTCAGCTCTAAAACCCCTATGTGGTTTTTAGTTGACCCCTGGAGTCTTCTGTTACTCTCCATGGAAGTTTTATGCCTCTACACTAAATGGCCAACTTGACTTGGCATACTAAATACCCACTTAGGGTTAATTTTAAAACATATTCAGGCGCATAAAGATGCAAACATTTACTCATCCGTATGAAGGGAATAGATATATTAAAATGTTAGGTGCACTGATGTTGTGATAATTAGGTTCATAATAAGTGCTAAGATTGTCATTGTTAGATAGGGTTTCTGAATTACAGGCATTTGTATTAATAACCTTTTAATATAATAACTTCCAAGTAGTCAGCACAATGCTTTTAAAACATGAACGGTAGGTTGCTTTTTCAAAGGTTTATTGAATACCTCATTCCCTGAATATAGAATTCTTGGAAAAACTCTTGAGACAGAGAAAATTCTCTTTCTCTGTGTAAACTGTGAGATTAATTCATTTCAAAGAGTATTAAATGTTCTACCAGGTGATGTATTAAAATGGTGGCAGGTAGGTTATCATACAGTGGCACTACCATTGGAATTCCAGCTGCCCAGATGAGCCTTTGTTTGTTTTACTTTCTGTCATTTGGGAGGAATGTAATGACTCCATCATTAAGGTTCAGCACAACTTCCCATTTCAGAGCCCGTTTTCAAGGCATTGCACAGGTAGATTGATTTGGAAATTGCTTTGTTCAATCAGGGCTGGTGCAAATTTGGGGGTGCAAATCTGGGCTAAATTATTCTAGTGATTCTGGAAGAGAAAACTTCC
>JAOXNO010000078.1:20365069-20377839 GCA_028565335.1 Limnodromus scolopaceus | reverse complement strand
TTTATTTTATTTTATTTTATTTTATTTTATTTTATTTTATATTTGTTTTGTTTTGTTTTTTATTTTATTTATTTTTTGTGTTTCTGAAATTCTAGAGATGAAGGTATTCCTCAATGTCATTTTTAGTATTCTTGGTTGCAACTGATGTGTATTTTCATTACTATAAGTAAATTACTATAGTACTTTTGTTTAAAATCTTAGAATCAAAATAGTTTGGGTTGGAAGGGACTTTTAAAGTTCATCTAGTCCAACACTCGCTGCAATGAGCTGGGACATCCTCAACTAGATCAAGTTGCTCAGAGCCCCAGTCAAACCAGATTTGAATATTGGAATTTTAGTACAAAGTCAAACACATGTAAGTGTTTACTTACTTTCTGAATAGGTCTGATCTGTATTATTTGACTGGAGAAGATAAAATAGACTGAGAAAATAATCCTCTGCTTCACCTTGCAGACAAATAGGTCAATATTATTCATAGAACAAAAGGCTGCACGTGCTTTTCAAGAGCCAAGGACCTTCAGTACCCAGGGGTAAGGAAAAATGGCTTGGGTTATTTTTGTTTGTTTTGCAATAAAGCCACTAATGCAATGCACTGAGATTTACAGTTACTGTTTCCTAAACATTTTTCCATAAGATCCAAGGAAAAAAGATTGTAGAGGGAGTTTTTTGTTCTGGTGCTGCAAACATTTGTGTGTCTAATATTCCTAGGAGTAAAATGCCTACAGGATCAGGGTCTGGTTCCACAAGTTGTTTTCTGAATCTTACAGCAAAATTTTGAAGGTGTATTATAGAATTTTGAGAACATGCTCCCACAGGAAATAAAAACTTTGTGCCTGAAAGGTAAAAACCTAATTGCAAACACTTGACATTTATCATAGCTATCTCTAGTAGAAAAGGACGTTCGTTCCAAGTGTTACAGAATTAGCACTTTAAACTTGATCTCTAGAATAGCTTTTTATTCTCCTGATTTCTCAAAACAGTCATAAGGATTTTGGACTGGAGCTTAAGAGAGAAAAATAAAAGTAAATAAATGTAATATCTTAAACCTAGAAGATTAGTTACTATGCATCTGTTGCTGCTACGGACTCAATGTAAAATGAGTCAAAGTTAAAACTGAAACTCTGTTATTAGGCCAAGGAAACAGCTAATATCTGCTGTGTTTTAACTGATTTAATGGCTTTATTAAAAGCTCTTGTTTTAAAGCTAACTGAACAAGGATCAAATGTCTGTCTCCAAACAAATTCTCTTTGTGACTTGGCATCGGTTTGTTATCGGGTTTTTTCTACCCTGTATGTCTCAATCAAGGACAACAGGTTTTGAAAGTTTAGGAACATATTTGTCTTTAGTTCCAATTCGTTGGCAGTATTTTATTACTATTAGAGAGCTGCAGGTAGAATGCCAGGGCATTGCAGGTTTTAGTTTTTGAGAGGGAAATGTGTTATTTCTGTATTTATGGTGTTTGCTCTTTTTCATCAACAGAATTTACCAGAGCCCTACTGATTTTAGGATTTCAGGAAAGTAATTTAACATGAAAATAGATGCTTTGAATCCATGGATTCTGAAGTATCTTACTGGTGCCAGTGGCTTGTTATGTACTTTTGCCACTTAGAAAATTCTTGAAACAGAAAATTATGTGAAGTCACTTTGTTAACTTGCTGCTATATAGTTTTCTTATGTCCTTGAGTAAAATTTTTTTTCCTAGACAGTTTGGGATTAATACAGAGTGTGCTCGTCTATAATTGCTGAGGGAAAAACACTATCAATATGATCTAGTGAATTTTAGCATGGACTGTTATATTTGCCAAGTCAGTTCTGAATGCTTCTAGGACATATACAGCAGATGTGTGCTAAATAATACATTTGCATTAACTTTCTATGAAACTACAGTAGTCTGCATATCTGATGTATTGTTGTTTGAGATGTTATGAATATTTAATACAAATAATTTTTGTAGAATGTCTACAGTCTTCATCTATGGTGAGCAATGTTTCTGATGTCATCTGCTTGTTCAAAAGAAATACCGAATATCGCAGTTGTAACATCTGTTTAATAATTTGGTTTACAACAGGATTATTGCATACTCATGCTCCATAAAAGCAAAACTGGTTTTCTGCTATTAAGCACATTATGAGACCTTAAAAAAAGGAATAGAACTTGCCTTATCATATAAGCAATGTAAAATCTTACCCTTCTTGACAAAGAAGGAAAGAAAAAACCTTGGCTTCCTTAGTAGAACTGTGTTAATGAAACCAGATTTGTTATGCAGTTATTTGATACATAAAGTAAATATGTGAGTGGGGGTGATCAACAACTTGAGTTCATAAAACGGTCTTAAATTTCTCTTGCTTGTAATATTATATGTGCCACATTTTCAGGCCTTTGTTGGTTCGCAAAAGTAGAAATTGCATAACTTTAAGTAAAAGGGGAGATTCACTGCTGCTTTGAATAAAGGTAGTTAAGAATCATAGAATTAAACTCCATGGATTCTGTGCATCTATTCTTATGTTTAATTACATTCCTGAAACCCTAAGATCAGAAGCACTGAATAATATTTTTTTTGCTGGAAAGAGTCAGGAAAAAACCCCCAACAACACTATAACCCCTCTGTAAAGTGCTAGAATAGAGTCTTTAATGATTTGGTTTTGGTTTTTGTTTTGACAGTGAAAACAGAGTTCTGAGTGATAGAAATGCTTGTTGTTATGCTTATTTTTATATCCAGAGATATCAGTGTGGGCCTTTCCAAGGACAGAGGATGAGTTTTCAAGTTCTTCAGTTGGTTGATTTCTCGTTAGTCCTACCCCAGGGTCTTGTGTAATTGGCTTTGAGTAGGACTGGATTCACATAAACAGAGTGACATTTACTACATCCTTAGTCTTTTCTTTGCAGTGACTCTCCAATATTTGGGTTATGAGAAATTAGGCTTCAAGGAATATTGCTAACTGCTTTGTTCTGCTTCATTTTATCACCTGGATGAAGGTTGGCGAGTTCTGTGAAAAACAGACATGAGTTTATCTTCAAGAAGAGTAACATTGCCTGCAGTTATGCCAATAACTCTGCAGAAATGGGTATGGCATTTAAATCAGTATTGTAATTCTGACTTTAGTACAGGTTGGTAATATATTTGCTTAGTGTAAATAAACAATGTTTAAAATAAACAGGGCTGAATTTGATTTTTCTTTTTTTTTTATTTCTCTAGTGTAATAGGATGTATTTCTTTTCTGATAAATGTTGATTTTTTATGTATGTGAAATATATTTGCTTAATACGCATAAATATATATGTGTACATAATTGAATATTTGTTACTGTGTTTTTTTCCTCTGGTACTGTAATTCTGTACCTTGTGAAAGAAATCGATTTTGCTTACAGATTAATGTATTTTTTTAAATATAAAATGTCATAATTACATTTCAGAATACCAAAATACACCTCTGTAGAAGGCTATGGTATGTTCCTATTGGATGTTTATTGGAGTCCACTTCCACGTGCTCTGGATCAGCCTTAAACATAACATACTTTTTCCTCACCCTCTCTGGCTAACGCCTGAACAGGGGATGCAGCGGATGGTCCATCGTGTATTTTGGGAATCAGGGTAACGCTGTACAGTGTTTCTCCATAGCCACTGTAGCTTGCCTTTTTCTGTTATCTTACTAAAAAGTGGAAGCAATGCAAAATCATTATGCCTATGTGCACCAGCATTGCCAAGTGTAACTCTATGCATTAGAGGTATCTATGGAGTTAAAAATACACACGGAAGTGAAGTATGGGAATATGACTCTCTGTTAAACCAGATATATTAACTTCTAAGAAATTAGTTCAAACAAACTGTAATTCATTAGTTCGATTTATTTTGTAAATGTGCAGATATTTTTCAAAAATTCATTGCTGCACAATGTGCCTGAATCACTGTTAATAGGCTCTTCTGTTACTCAGAGGCTTTTAATATACCAGCAGTGTGAAAAATGAAATTTCACTGAAATATTGCTACAGTATTAAATGGTTCTCATAAGCAATTTACACAGGACACAGCATATACTTCTTATGGCATAAGTCCAGTGGGTCTGAAGTAGTATATGAACACATAGATCTTATTGGCTTTGGATCTATGATATTTTTTCAGATTAATTTATTGTTTGAGTTAGAGTGGAAGCCTGTGAACATACAATTTTAGTGCGATTGATTGGTACAGATTAGATTATACTACTGTCTTAATAATGTGATCATATAATACTTTTCTGGTATAATATCTTCCCTTTTAGATTTAGATGTGTGCACAATGTTCTCTTACAGAGTTTTATCCTAACAATTTGGTATATCTCTGTTACACTGCTCAAAAATGCTCTTTTAAAAATTATGGTTTAACTTTTCAGCTCTTATCCTCTCAATCCTGTGGTTCCCTCCCCTTCCTCTCTCCCTCCCTCCAATATCCCACCTGGTCTCAGATCTTCAGTTGTCATAGTTATTTTATTTTTGGCTGTTCTTTGGTTATTTGTATGTTAGGAGATGAAGGTCTTTGTTCTTACAGTGTGTAGTTGTGTTGGACTCCTGTGGTATGCACACAGCAGTACTTGGTGCTGTGTGGGAGGAGAGAGATGTGTAACTTTGCTCAATCTAGCCCTTACAAGGCTAGGAAACTCAGTTTTAACTGTGCTGTATATTTTAATTGGTTGCTTTGCTTTATTTTTGCTGTTGAGAGGTGAGCGTTATCCTCCGAGGAAACTCAAGGCTTTTTCTCTTTTGACAAATGCACGGTGAGTAAGATAATTTTCTGTGCATTATCTCCTATTTTAAAACACAAATATTTTCACACTGCTATCAAATTACCTGTCAACAGCTACTGGCTTTACTTCTCTTTATCTGTGTACTTTGTAAGCCCAAAATAAAAATAATGGCAGTAGGAGGAGGAAGCAGCACAGGATGTTGCCTTAGGTAGATATCGGGTTACACACAGTTGCAAGAATTTTCAAAGGCATGTGTCCTCACTGAGGGCTCACTGTGTGCCAAGTTTAATAGTCCTGTTTATGCTAGTGATGTTTGTATCTGTGCATGTAGAATTCCTCCTGAAAGTAGCTCCTCTCTATTCAGAAGGTGCTTTCATTATTTCTGTAGCAATACCCTAATTGCTGGAAACTGGAATACCACAGGCAGGGAAGGCGAGAAGGCAGGCAAGAAAGAGCCTTGCTTGTAAGGGCTGACATTTGTGAATGCATGTGCATGTATAAATTTGCTTTTGTTTCTCATGGACATTAGAATCTCAGACACCACCTTTGACTTAAAGTAGTGCAACTTCTATTTCTTGTAATGCAAGAAGGATCTGGAAATGTAAAGATGTTATGTAAGCACTGCATAGTCAAGAGAAACTTAAGCATTAGCTTATAAAGTATTATTTTAGGCTATCAATTATCCCCAATCTTTATTTCTTAAATTTATAGAATGTGTAAACGTGTAAGAAGTCAAGTTTAATTATGGTACTACAAAAATCGCAAGCCTTTTTTTTTTCTTTTTTTTTTTTCTCTCCTTCATAAAAGGTAAAATTTTGCATTTTCAGTGTGCTAATCTGAGTGTTGTGCCAGTTTCTTAAATACATGGGGTTTTCTCATTTTCATTCCAAATATCTCATATGCTTTGTCCAAAGTTACCTCACACTTCTTTCTATTTTAAAATCTGATATGAAGTACTTATCACAGTTGACATGTTTTATTCTTAAGTAATATATTTTTAACTAAATCTGCAGGGCCTCATTTAGATTCCAAGGGGTCTTTTAGCACAGGCAGAAAAATGACTTGCTTAATAAGCGTGGGGAATTATGCATATTGAATACTATTAAAACCAGATTTATAGTGTGTATATAGACTAGACATACAATTAATCCAACACAGTTGGAGTAAATGTCTTCTTTATCTTTTGTATGAATAACTTGGTACTCCGCTAATTTTTTTTTTAAAAGAAATTAGATTTAACAGGTCACATTATGTTCAAAACATTGTTTTGCTGTCAAAGAGCAATCATTTATTCAAGATAAACACTCACAAGTCTACTAGACTTGTTATGTGACAAGTGGAAGAGTACTTATGCACCCGATGTTAGATGCAAGGTGTATAAACAGTGAGAGTTGTAGATTTTTCCACAGCAGCTGGGAGCTTCATAGCGTACTAGGTCACACAGGGTTAAAAGCTCTGTGTACATAGGTGATGTTTATTGCAGCTGAATAATTTCCAGTGATTCTTGAAGAGATTGCATAGTGTCTTTTAAATGGAAGAAATATTGATTAGAAAATGAGAATGTGGTTTAGATTGCTCAAATCTAGGATTGGTATAAGCATGCAAATTTCAAGATTCTTTCGCATCTTTATTCCATCTATTTTTCTGGCCTGAAATCACATGCTGCTTTAATCAACATTTGCCCCTCCCCCAAGGAAAAGTGGTCACTTAAGCCAAATTGTACTGAGAATTAGTAACGTCTGTCTGCAAAGCTAAGAGCATGAAAGTAATTTTTCGGTTTTGCATTTGGGTTCCCTGAGATGAAAGGCCAACGTGCTAATCCAGGAATTTTACATAAGGCACTTTAAGTGACATGATAATGGTGTCATTAAATGGATACCTTTTATAAAATAGCCAGAGGCAGACAAAGCGTTCATGTATGAAACATCTCTTCATAAGGACAGTCTCAAAAATAGTCATTTAAAGAGGAATAAACAACACCCGTGCCATCTTTGTTTTTTTGTACAGTAATAAAAATAAAAGAAATATAATAATAAATAATACAGTAATAAATACAATAATAAAGTAAAAGAAAGAGTAACATCCCACAAAGATTTGAAGACAGATGAGATGTTTAAATGGGGGATGGAATTGAGTGTGCTTTAAAGAATTTAGGAACAGCGGCCAGAAAGCCTGTGGTTGAGGTGAGTTATTCGAATCATTAAAGGACTTATTCTTAATGGAATGTTCTGTTTCATGACTTACTGAGGGATCTGAGAGAAAATAATGGGGATAACCACAGGTAAAGAAGTAAGATGGGCTTGACTGGAAATTCAGTTTAAAATTAGATCTTAGAGATAAATTACTAGGATAAAGCATCAGCATGTGCTGCTACTGGGTCTGCAGAGTTTGATAGAAATAGTAGAGGTTTTGATCCAGAAAAAGAGTTGAGGAAGGTTGATGAGAAAGAATATCTTTGGTAATGGGCAGAGACCCAAACTGAATTCAGGAGACTGGTAGTGTGTTTTTTGGAAGAGGTTTATGTTTAAAATTGCTAGAAGGACAAGCTAATACGTAAGCTCAAGGAAAGGTCTTGCCACCTTTATGTATTTAACATGTGCTAAGATAGCTGCATTTTGTTTAGAGAGATCTGGAATTCTTGCTTCCACTTGACAATACATAAAAACTTGTGAAACTAGTTTCACAAGTATCTCCTTCAGATACTTGTTTGAGGGAGCAGACAGCTTTCATGTTAGCTATGAAAAGATTCATGAACTGCCTAGACTTCAGTTATCTGTTGTACTGTACTTGCAGATACTAAATTACCTAATCATGATAGAGGCTGGCATGATGCTAGAGATGCAGTTTGTGAATGATAGGGAAGAAGGAAGGTGGCAGACTAGCATTTTCTGTCATTACGGAAGAGATCTCGTCAGGTCCAGGGCCTGTTTAGGACTGACAGGGAAGGTGTTGCAGGACTTTTCCCCTCCCTGATCATGTTGGCCAAATAAATCTAGATCTGATGCTATACTCAAGAAGGGTTCTGGGACCAATTTTTGCTTTGAATATGTACTCTTTATACTCAAGCAGGTACGTAAAAATGGATTCTGGTATAGCAGTCATATACAGGTTGGCGAGTCATAGTTCCTGCTTTGAATAACATAAAACCAGTAAAGCTTCCTATGATTTTTATTGTGTATAAAAATGATCCCACATGTATAAATGAAATCAAAATGGGACTAACTTTAGCAATCCCTATGGTTCAGCTGCTGGGGTGGGGATGGGGGTATTTTCTATCCTGTGACATTCCAGTTTCTACAAGCAATCAAATTTCATAGAATATCTTGTACACAAAGTCATCAACGATCTTGGAATTTAAAATATATAGCAATATGTTGCATAGTTGCCATGAAAGGTAGACAGGGACGTGTATGTGTGTGTCTATGAGAGAGTGAATAATAAATGCACAGAGCTTTTTTACAAAGTCTTTTAAAATATCAATGGTTTAATACACTTGGTCATTACTTGTCCCTTGTACAGCTTGACAAGGTTTAGTGGCACAATTAACGTTGCACTCTGTCTCCTCTCTGTCTTCAGTTCTTGAACAAATCTTTGATATGTTTTTCAGTTTCTTCTTGCCTTCTTTGAACATCTAACATTCTTCATACAGTAACCAAGGAAATTGGCAGTGTTTAGTGCCCTACTCTGCTCATAATCCTTTTCTGTTGGCAGAAATCCTTTGGAAAAAACCCAGCTTTTTCATCAATTGAAGAAAGTGCTTGGCCATTTTCTAGCTCTAGTACTTTAGTCTCCTCTTGAATAAATTAGGCTTCAAGAAGTCAGAACTTGACCCTCAGACTGTGTTATCTAGCCTTGAAGTATATCAAGAGCTATTGCTGAATAGTTATTTCTACTGGTAGTAAAACCCATACTGATTATGCTGGATTGCTGTATATGAAGGGAGAAACTAAACAAAACTGCACACAAGGTGTTGGTGTCAGTCCTATGCAAAAAATCAAATTTCCCTTATATGTCTTCTCTGTGTGTTACTTTCAATATTCTACAATACATAAGCAAGTGCCTGAATAATTAGATTTTATTTACTTCTGGTAAATTGAAGATATACTCATGTATACAAAGAAAATTCATTACCTTGCATCCAGGAATTATTCATATTTAAGCTCGCGTTCTTCCTCATTTTCATGCTGTTGCTATGGATACTGGCCATGCACCATGCTGCCCCCCACTCCTTGTTTTTCTGTCTGTGGGTCAGGAACAGAGGCAGGACCAACCCAACAAAACACCAGCTGCTCTAAGGACCTAAGAAAGAAGTTACAGCTGTATGATCAAAACTTGTGAACCAATATAATTCTATCATAACACTGGGAATTTTACTCTGGTTCCAGTCCTCCTTAGTATCTTACACTCTGTAGTGACTTCCTAAAGTTTCTTTTTTGAAGATGCCCTTACTCGATTGCTTTCAACCCTTTATTCATGATTACATTATTTCAAGGCAGCGTGTTTTTTATAGTTTAAAGTAGCTATATGAGAACACATTTATTCAGGCACAGTGCATAATGGGTGCCTAGGGAACAGTACAAAGCAAGGCAAGTCAAACTTCCTAAGTCACACTTTCCAAGAGTATATATCCAGTTTTTGATCCAGAGTTGATAGACTCTCATCTCATTTCTCATGTTTCCTCATATTTCTCATAACAAGTTTCATCTTTTCTCTCTGGCAGATCCTAATGGCTGTCTTGGACTGCTGACCTGTATCTCTACTAATACACATGCTTGGGCATCAAATGTGTTAACATGGAGAGATATCTTTGGTTCCTTTCTTTCCCATGCCTTGCACATCCCTGAGGTTACAACTTCCTGATATTTGTGTCTTTGCTTTTCATTTGGCACCACTAAAATTCTTACGAAGGACTGACACCTGGAAAGAAGTGTTCAGTTCACACCCTTAATTCTTTTCCTTTCTACTAAGGAAATCCTATTTTTCCTGCTAGAATCCTCTTTTTCCTACTATTCCTCAGCATACTCTGATTTCTTCACGGTCTTTTTTTATCACTCTTGTTGCATACTGTGTCATTTCCACCCCTGAACTTTGCTCTAACATAACATT
Organism: Limnodromus scolopaceus; assembly: GCA_028565335.1. Lineage (NCBI taxonomy): Eukaryota > Metazoa > Chordata > Aves > Charadriiformes > Scolopacidae > Limnodromus > Limnodromus scolopaceus. Next base: position 20,368,013 of record JAOXNO010000078.1, on the reverse strand, counting down.
GTGCTTTTTTTCTTAGACCACTTAGACTGCTTTTCTGAACCAGTTAATTCCCTTCTCCGAGAGGTTAGCAATTAAATGGTATCTACACTGAATAGCAATTGGAGCCCTCTGCTTGTCTCGGACTAGCTTGACAGCCAGACTTAACTACCTCATCAAATTTCCCACCAGCTGTGTATGCAAGCCCTCAGTGCTGTCATTTTGCCTTTGGTCCTATTGAGTGTAACTTGTTGGATTGGTGTCTGTCACCATCCTTTTGGGCATCCTGTTTGACAGGACTTTTAGGATGATCATAACACAAATAAAATGCATATATTCATGATGATATGAACAAGGCTTGTGTGAGGAACAGAAGCAGCAGCTGGACAGCCCAGAAGACCTCTGAGTGTAGGGTGTAACAGCATCTGTAGAGATGAGAAATGTGCTACTGACTTCTCAGTTTTCCTGTACGGCTGAAGCCTGTTCAGTCTACATACTTGATTTTTGTTTTAGAACAAATGATTAGAGGTAAATAACATCAAAATACACTGAATTTCTGAAATGGTTAGTCAGTCCTTATTCCTACATCATCCACCTAACATTAGCATTTTGTTCCACTTTGTTCACTTGTTTTAGTGAGTGTCTCCTGCATTAGATGACTGTGATGTTTTTGCCTGCAATTACAAGGCTTAATTTCCATGCCCAGGCACTCCTGGTCTTGCTTTCTGTTCCTGTACTGGTTTGGATTTGTTGGCAAAATTTGCTGACAAATCTGTAATAACGTGGCAATGTATAGTGGAAGGTTTTACATGGTTTGAGTAGACTTACTAGCTTTACTGCAGGATTTACTCTTTATTTGGATTTTATGCTTTGGCTGGAGGGAACAATGCTATGTGAATAAAATGAAAGACAAATTGAAAAGTGCTGAGGGATAAAATGTTCTGTCAGAATAACTATTCTACAGCAGTTAAACCTTGCTGTTCTATACCACCAGTGACTAGAAACAGGTACCCAGAGACAGTGCTGGCCTGTTAGGATGTTGTAGTCTGACCCAGCAAAGCAGTTTTTTTGGTCTTAAACCAAGTGGAAAGTGCTTCAGCATTCTAAACCAACAATTATTTTAGCGATTTAACCTACGTAGCCTTTGTCATATTTGTTCCAGGCATTTGTTGTACTACTCCAGAAATTCCAAGAAAATTTCCAAACATTATGTTCTTTAGCTAAAAATCTAAACTTTGCTTAGTCTTACAGAGTTCACATTCTTTTCTCCTCTAGTGACCTCCATGGGAATACATAGGTGATAAAGGTGATGACAAAGGCATTCTTTTCTTTGAAGTTGTGTTGTAGTTTAAGCCAGAACTTCTGTATAAAATTGTAAAAGTGAAATAATGTTTTTAAGAAAAAATATTTTTGCTTTTTTTTTTTATTTAAAAAAATTATTTTAGGACTGTTGCAAAGGAAGTGAGAAACTAACTCGTGTCTTAATAGCATTATTCAGAAACTTGGTCTTTTTCAGCTTCAGCAAGAGATCTGCTCTACTGAGAAACCAGCAACATAGTGTGAAAAACCTGGTAGAAACAATAGGTATTTCTTTTTATAGCTGGTATCTCTTCAGAAACATAGAGTGCAGCCAGAATGTGGCACCAACAGATTTGCTTTTTCTTGTGCTGGAACACAGCATTCTATTTATCTCTGACAAGCGAAGGATATGTTGGACAAACTGCACTATTAAATACAGAAAGCCTCGTTTAAATAATGTTAGTGCTTTGACATAAATAGGGGCAAGCTATTCAAACATGACGCTGATAACATTTTGCCCTTAACTTTGTTGTACACAGAAAACAAAACCCAGAAGTGTCTTTTAGTGGTTTTATGTTCAAATTTCTTTCTCCCCGATCTTCATACCTGACTTGTTTGGAAAGTAGAGTAGCGTGTGGATAATTTCTACCATATTTCTAGTTTGGGGGATAAAGAACACTTTATTACCCAGTGCACTGGTAACTTTTTCCATTTTCTGTTTATGTTGTATTTCACAAACTATTTTAAAAAAATGAAATACTGAAGTTCCTCCTTAAAGTCAGATTCTTTGAATCACCTATTATGATTTTTCCATCTCATCCCTCTTTTTAAGTCCACTTAGTCTAATTGGATATTTTTCCGTCAGTATATGGTAAGTACATTCTAAATGTTGCTATTGTATATAGTTAAGTGCAAAGCTCTATGTTACTATTAAATATATAAAAGCTATGTAAAGTTAAGCCTTAGCAGACAGCATGGAAGGAAAGGGCTGAAGATATACTAAATAACATAAGTTTACTAATGAGGCTAATAAGCTGCTCGCGTCCACTAAATTAACTTTTCATGAAGAAAAGCTCATGTGAAAGTACATTCTTATTAACCCTAATGCAATAATCAAGTCCAGTCTGAACATTGATCTCTTTAAGTCAAACAATGAGATTTTTGAACATTTATCCCAAAGAACTTGATTTTGGAGCAAAACACGAAACTCTTAGCTGCTACCAAGATGAATTTTGTACCTTGCTAGTTATTTTAGCAATTTTCTCTGAATTTCATGAGAAATATTAAGGTAGCTCCTAGTGAAGATAATGAGTCATAAAGCATGTACATGTAACCTAAATAACTTAAGCTTAAACCCAGTGGTGTCCCCCAGGGGTCAATACTTGGTCCAGTCCTGTTCAACATATTCATCTGTGACCTGGACAAGGGGACAGAGTGTACCCTCAGCAAGTCGCTGATGATACCAAGCTGGGAGGGGTGGCTGACACCCCGGAGGCCCATGCTGCCATCCAGCGAGATCTGGACAGGCTGGAGAGCTGGGCAAGGAAGAAGCTCATGAGGTTCAACAGGGAAAAGTGTAGGGTCCTGCACCCGGGGAAGAAGAATGTCAGGCACCAATACAGGTTAGGCGTGGACCTGCTGGAGACAAGTTCCGAAGAGAAAGATCTGG
>JAOXNO010000078.1:20335452-20358622 GCA_028565335.1 Limnodromus scolopaceus | reverse complement strand
AATATGCCGTTAATTTCAGAGAGTTAGAGGAGGCCTAACTAAAATGTAAAATTACAGAACACAAAATTGGTTCGGTTCTACCTCAAACCGGGACACTTGTGTATTATTTCTCAGACAAATTTTAAGAGGAAAGTATGCAAGAGAGTTGGGATGACTGGCCAACCTAATGCATGATGGTAACTGCTAATAAAAACAAAGAAGTGGTCACTCAAACTTACTCATCTCTGTAGGAGCTCAGCATAACTGCATCTATAGCATAATCCTGCCACCCTTTAGTTCTTGGAGTGTCTTGTACTTCTCAGAAGAGAAATATTTGTTGCAACATATTTCCAAGGAAAAATGGGATTTTGAATTTATCCTTTTTCATCAGATCTACTCCCCTTGGAACAAATACATTCCCATCAAATCCTACAAGACACTTTGCTTCAAACACAGGAGAATGCGCAGACTGAGCAACTTTTTCTAATTAAAAACCCCCTCAAAGGTCACTCTAACTGATGAGATTTACACCATCACATTCAATTCATTAAACTAAAACTGTAACAGAAGTTCAGAAGGGTCTGTGAGGTGACTGCCTGTCTGTTGTCTCCTGCTGTATTTGAATCCCTTGCAAGGAAGAGAAAAAGGGCACAGCATTTGTGCTTCATAAGGTAGCACGTCATAGCTGTGAGCTGGGGTGATCTGTTGTCCTAGACTTCCTCAGGATTTATTTCCCTATACTGAGAAAGCCGAGTGAGAATACTCACGGAGAACATAAACTCTGGGGGGTTTGCTGTTGTTTTTTGTTGTGTTGTTTTGTTTTAGCTGCACTCCTGTAGTCCAAGGCCACCTCCAAGGCTTCCTGCTCCCTGAGTTGAATGGCCGCAGGCAGCTCATTATCATGACTTGTGTTGCTGTCTTCAGCATTTTAAAAAGTCTTTTTCTATTTCTTCAGCAATAAGAGTGTAGTCATCTGCGCTGCAACTCTTAACCCTTTTAAAAAGAATTTCTGTAAAAATCATCCGTCAAGGGCCTCAGCATGGGCTCTACGTGCTCCTGCTGTAAAACAAGCGCACCACCTAACTTGATGAGTAGCTAGAGAAAACTGTAGTAGCTGGTACATGCTGGCAGGGTCCCTCACCAGGGCACTGGTGTGGATTCTCACTCTATTGTGAGAATATTGAGAAACAGAATAGAATATTTCATTTGGAAGGGACCTACAATGATCATCTAGTCCAATATTAGGAAAGTCGCTTTAATTCTCTCCCTTCCTTTCCCATTCGATACTGTCTCTCTCCTTTCTGGCACTTCCACCTGTAAAATCTTACAGATTTAGCCTGACACAGACTTACTGGAGAGGCTAATGAAGCTGTCTCTGACCTTCAGTACTGCCCAGAGTAGGACATATTTTGAGGTGATGGGATGCTGTTTTGTCTACTTACCTGTACAGCCCTCCATCCTGTTCACAGCACAACCTGCCAGACACCTCTTTTAATTTCATCTTTGAATCCTTGTAAATGCTGCAGGAATTTAAATAATTCATGCTGGTTTATCCTGAACTGCAGAACATCGTTTCTGTGTGACCGGAGTAGGAGTTTAAGTTGTGTGTGTGGAACAAGACCCTACTGCAAGCAGGCTGCATGGCTACTGGTCTCACTTGCTTAGCAGTGGGAATGCTGCCAAAGCATAGACACCTCATAAAACCGACCATAGCCATCAGCCACGGCTGCTTTGGCAGTATTGATCATTGCATTCAATATCATCTTGGTCTTTTTGGCTTTTGTTTTAAATGCAAGTATTGGACTGTAGCTTAGGCCTGTGGAAACTTTGGATTGACTTTCTCCAGGATCTGCCTGTGTTTCCTGGAAGACTCTGCTTTGAGGTGGTTGATTCATGAGTGGAGAGAGAGTTTCACACTTTAGAAGTGCGATTTTAATGTTTGCTGTATCCTGGAGATCAGTGTCGTGGCAAGGGTGGCTGAACCTCGTGTGGCACTTTTGAGCTGTCACATTTATTAGCTAAAATATTAAAGCAAATCATCACGGACTTCATGCTGATTTAATATGCAGGGCCAAAGTTTGTAACAGAAGTGCTGTATATGTAGTTCCATAGAGAAAAGCAGGTTTGGGGAGAGGACTCAAATCTACAGTTCTGCAGTCATAGAGTTGTTGCATTTCACTGTTCATCCTCTGTGGTTTCTTCTTTAGCTTGTATGAAAATGTAAAGTTTCACCGGGTTTATTTACCTGTTCATTACAATTTTTTTTAAAGCAAATCCAGCAATCTGTCCGGTGTCCTGTGGCAAGGGATGTCCAGCAGCCAAATTTAGAAGTGGGATATTCTTTGCTCAGTTGTTCTGTTCTCAATTATGCCATTGCACTAAAAAGAAATGACTGTCTTTAGTGTTGCATCCCATGCGTATAGGTTCTTGTCTCAGTCATGAAGCTGAGAGGGGAACATATTTGGATGAACTGAATCAAAAATTATACTTCTGGATATTTTAGCTTTTTTATTTATTGCAGGTAATAAAAGTGTATAGTGAAGATGATACCAGCAGAGCTTTGGAAGTACCAAGTGATATAACAGCAAGGGATGTATGTCAGCTGTTGATACTGAAGAACCACTATATTGATGACCACAGCTGGACTCTGTTTGAACAACTTACCCACACAGGTTTAGGTAAGACTAATGCTATACAATGATATGGCAGTAAATAAGGTGTTTGGTTTCCATTTTCATATAGAAATGCAATTGTAATAGAAAGGCTTGGAAGCAAAATGATGGGAAGGGCTTGTGTGAATTTGTTCTTTTGGGGCTTGTCACTTCTGTTTCTCTTTTTTTGGAAAGCATAGCTATAAAGTACATTTTGTCATAGTACATTTGCCTCATACTGCTTGATCTGCATCTGTAAGAGTGATTTGGAAGACACCAACCATTAAGGTTCTCTCTGCAAATTCTTCCTCACTCTTCCTTGCTTTTCTTTGGCAGTTCTTCCTCTTCTACTGGTATTTCCTGCTTATCTGTAGCAAGACTCGAGTTCTTTTCATTGCAAATAAAATCTTTGTTGTCCCCAACACACCTGAGTGAAATCTCTGACATCAAGGACAGAAAGCAGTTACACAGTGCTATTCTATCTGGACAATAGGACTCAGTCTTCAGAAACAACATCAGAGTAGGCTGTTAGTATTTTCTTTCAATACAATCAGTTTGGCTAGATTTATTGTGAACTCTGGGACAGGACTACTTAAAAAGCAAAACAAACCCGTTCTTCTAAACTTACAGTTATCGAACAATGAATTGTGTTGAAGTGACTTTATGCTTAGTATTTTAATTTGCTGGAAACTAAATGCTCTGAACTTCTTCCACATCGTCAGTGTTCCTCTAGTGTAGTAAAAGGCCTTTTTTTCTGTTATTTCAGAATACAACTATAATTTTAATTTCTGGTCTGTGTTCCTTTTTGTAGTGTATAGACATAATTTTGCAGTATAAAAACACATTAAGACAAATTAAATATATAGAGAAAGGAGATGTTTGCAGAGATATAAATAATGTGGAACACAAGGAAGAATTCAGTCAGCAAAAGATGAGTTTGGAAGCCCACTGCTAGTATGTACTATTGAACTGATATTGTGCTATTGAACTGATATTGCTGGAGCGGGTCCAGAGAAGCCGGTGAGGGGTCTGGAGAATAAGTCTTATGAGGAAAGGCTGAGGGAGCTGGGGTTATTCAGTCTAGAGAAAAGGAGGCTGAGGGGAGACCTTATCGCTCTCTACAACTACCTGAAAGGAGGGTGTAGAGAGGCAGGGGTCGGTCTCTTCTCCCAAGTCACACGTGATAAGACAAGAGGAAATGTCCTCAAGTTACAGCAGGGGAGATTCAGATTGGGTGTTAGGAAAAATTTTTACACTGAGAGGGTTATTAAGCATTGGAATGGGCTGCCCATGGAAGTCGTTGAGGCATCATCCCTGGACATATTTAAAAGAAGGGTTGACATAGTGCTTAGTGACATGGTTTAGTGAAGTTTTTTTTATCAGAGTTAGGTTGTTGGTTGGACTAGATGATCTTAAAGGTTCCTTCCAACCTAGACAAGTCTATGATTCTATGGTTCTATGTTATTGTAGTCAGACAATCGTACTTCCTTTTACAGCACTACATTTCAGTACTGTATTGTGTTTGGATTTGATAGGGAATTATATCAGAAAAACCTACTAGAAGACAATGCCATAAAAAAAAAAATCTGGTTTTAGTTTCACGTCACTCAAAGTTTCCATATTATTCTTGAACTTTGGCACTGTACTAGAGTTACCAAAGGTAGTACTTCTGCAACTTCAAGGGCAGTTCCAGCTGCTAGTGCAAAGTATGTCTTGAGAAAGAGGACATTTTAGAGGCCTTTCCCATGTTCTAAAATACATAGAAAACTCCTTGAAGTCCTAATTCTCAGAGGAGACTGCACTGATACCTGGTAACTACAGTACTGTTGATTTTAAAAGAAAACACACACCACCACCAAAAAAATAACCCCCCACCCCTCTCAATATTTATATATTATTAAAAGCTATTTTTAAACTCTCTGTGTATGTATCTATGGAATCTGGACTTATGCATTTGTGCAAAATAAACCTGAGTGTGCATATCTGGCTGTATTATGTTTAACAACTATATTTTAAAGAGGAACTACAAAAGCTAAAACTGTTTTCTGCCCTTTTCTGCTCCTTTATCCTATGAAGGCAGCCACAAACATTTTTCTTTTTTTTCTTTTCTTTTTTTTATTTTATTTTTGTGCTTTGGAACATTTCAAAGATATTTATAACCTTTTGCACTGAATCTATCAGTTGTAAGATGCTTCCAGCTCAGAGTAAGGTCAGAGTTAAATCTGGGTCGAGGCTGTAAATGACTGACTGCTATAGAAAAGAAGGTATAAAAATGGCTTTAGACAACACTACTTTATAAATAGTAGAAGTATTTTCTGTATTTTATAGTGTGGCTGGTGTATAAGTAGTGTAGTAACTATTGAAGAAGACACTTTTGACAAACTATGCCAGAACAATAGTGGCATTGTTTTCCTAGCTTTATTTATTTGCACAATATGCTTTTTGCCAAATACTGCATTTGCTTCAACCTGAAGGATTTCTTTGAAGATTTCAATATCAAATCATTAGTGACGTTGCTTTTCCTAAGACTCTGAAATTCTGAAAATTGCTAATGTACAGGTCTGAAGACCTGCTTTCACCATACGGTCTCCTGATTGCTCCAGCTGCTTTGGACATAATTTTAGAAAAAGGTGAATTTTTGATTTCTAAAATAAAATTATTTCCTAGATGATGAGGATGGCAATTCAATGTTACTAGACAAGGAAAGGAACAACTTAAGATATGTTCTATTTTTTTTTTAAATAATACTGAATAATAATGGATTTATTTTTATGATATCATTAGGTCTGGTTTTGTTTGAAATGCTTAACATATTGATCTTGACTTGCTTTAAGTATAATCTTAAGCGCTGGATGAGTAGCATAAATAAATATTTTCCAAATGATGATTTAGTTTTGGATCATTTGCTGTTTGTTATTCTGTTGTATGCTTTATCCATGGAAATTTGGACAATCTTTTTCTGCTCCCAAGTTAAATGAATGGATACAGAAAGAAGTACTGTGAGTGATTGCGTGTGTCTGTGTAAATTTCAGTATGATAGGGATTAATAATTCATTCATCAGTTAGCGAACATTTTCTTTAGTATCTAACAGCTGTCTGAATACTCCTGAATTAGATGATTGCACGAATCTTAGTGAGCTGAGCAGAGTGTTCTGCTTTTAATCAAGACAGACATTAATTACATCACTGGAGTGTGCCTTCATTGCAGTGTGGAGATATCTGCATGTGAAAGTTAAAAGAGGAAAATTAAAAGCCCACCCAAAAGAAAAAAGAAATCCATGGTCTGTATATTCCTGTTTTCACAAATCTATATGCTATTCTTTAGTGTGGACCTATGTTGTTGAACATTAAGCATGGTCGTGTCCTCGCTGCATTGCATGGCATGGCAAGTGCTGACTGGGTGGTGTTGGCTCAGGGCAGGTGAGATGGTTCCTCCACCTGTGCCGCGTTCCTGGGATGCTGGCTGGTGCACCCCATCTGCCTGCCCTGGGGCACCCACGCTGCGCACAGCCCACTGCTGCTGTCTAATCACCCGGGGATGCTCAGTCTTCCTACACACCCGGGTAGGAAGTTTTGCAGTTGGGCTTTATTTCAAATATCTGAAGTACGACAATTGTTACAGCACTATAAATTACAATGTATTTCAGAACTCTGTGCTCCTCATATGTGTCCTTTTTGTCCAAAGCTATTCAATTCAACAAAATTCTTGGAGTTTTTCACCTAGTCTAAGATTATTGAAGGCAGCTGAGGTATGCCTAGATTTGGATGATGCCATGTCATCTCTACCTCCAGGTACCTTGGAGTTGGAGTCCGATACTTCTACTGCAATTTCCCTGTACAGGGCAGGCTGTGAAAACAGAACAGTTTCCTATAGCTATTCTCCTTTTCAAGGAAAATGCTCTCTTCATCCTGATTTTTCCTTTTCTAGTGAGAAATTTTTGTGTTGACTGTAAACAGTTTTCCATTTGCTTCTGAACCCTGGACTTATGTTCCAGGGTTCCTCTTTGAGTAGGCGATAGTGCCTTGGCCAGACGCATCATTGTTGTACTTTAGTCTCTCATTTTGATTTCACTACCTGCATTATTTTGGGTAGCCTGTGGAAAGACTCACAAAGCACTATTAGTGCAACAGTACTGGTACGCTTTTCTGGGTTTTATTTAGTTTAATTTTCCCCCTATACTGGGTGGCTAGAGAGGAGGCTATTTGACATGTTCTGTCATGCACTTCAGTAGTAAATCTTTCGTGTGCTTTAGTTACTTTCCATAGTTAAGGGGACTTTGGTTTGTACTGTAGCAGGTGCTCCTCATGTTAGAGATAGTAGTAATAAAGAGATGGTAGAGAGGAAGGTAGAAACTCTCCAGTCTAGCTGGGAGAGAAAAACTAAACCAAAGTGCAGCTGTTTCATGGAAGCATTTAGGGATTTGATTACAGGCCTGTGTTTTGGAGGTCACTAACTCAATGTTTCAGTTGCTTCAAGAAATGAAGTTGAATCAATTGTAAAATATTCTGTCATGTGACACCTTAAAAATAAAGAAATACCAGCATCCTTACCCATCCTTTGGGGTGATGCAGAATGTCTTATTTTTGTATCAAGAAGTGAGTCTTGAGGAAATGGTATTTTCTTAAATGTCACAATGCCAAACATTTAAGAGTTTTAAATGTCATCCCAGAGGAGCACTTTCTCTATATAAAACTGAAAGCAAAAAACCTGCTGGTTTTGAGTAAGAGCTTTAGTTCTTTAGTGTGTCTTTACTCCTGCATCTGAAGTATGTGTTTTGGAGTAGAGTAGCCTGTACAAGACTTTAAAATGCTCATTTTTCTTTCAGTATTTTTGGGGTATTTTTTCATTTTCTGAATTGCTTTGTTTTTATTTGCTTCATTTGATCTGGTTACAAAATGTGACTTTCATGTAGCATCCTTAATCTCTGTATTTATGGGCTCAAGATTGAGTGAAATTCAGTGAAGAATTAGTTAAAGTTAATGGAAGTTTAACTTTTCCCTACTTGATCTGTAGATCACAAGAGTGGTTTGTCTTCTGCTAGTTGTGAGTTTGATGCTTTCCTACTGAGATGAAATTTAGCTGTATGAGTGTATTGTCTCTAAATTTGCTAGCTGGAAAATTTCTGAAGAAGCTTATAGATTTGCCGGCAACATTCAGGCTGTTACCCACCAGATTGGACAGTGTGGAAGAATGAAGCAATGATGGGCAAAAAAAGTGGCAGAGAAGATCAATAAAAAGATGCTGTAATTCTAAAGAGGCTTTAATGATTTCAAATTTGAGGTTTGATTTTTATCTCTTAGAAGGTTGTGCATGTTACACTTAATGTAAGTTAGCCTCTTGGTTTAGCCAGGACCAATTGTAAAAATTTATATTAATTTAATATTATGCCTAATTCAGTTTTTTAAAAAATCTATATTATTCTTTTATGTTATGATTTTTTAAAAAGTTTCTAATAGCAGATAGTTACAGGAGACCATCAACATTCAGTTAAAGATATCATAAGATCTCCTGTGATAATGCAATGAAGTGTAGAAAATGTGATCAAAAAATTGTGAGTTACATGGATTTTATAGTATATTTTTAGTTGCCTTTTCCTGTGTGACCAGAATTGGATGTTAAAACCCTGTAAATGGCAGGGAGACATAAGTTTAGATCTCAGACCTGTTCTTAACCTGTAACTCATTATTGGAGTGTAATTTAAATTTGGAGATGCCAATGATCATTTAGATAAAATCTACAACTTTGTTCAACTCCATCTTGTCCTCTTTAGTTTTTGAGTCCACAACAAAGTACAAGTGGTCACAAAACTGTATACTGATTTGGAAGCATGTTTTTGTAACATGATTTCATAAGCTGCTGAAATTTGTTTTTTTAAAAAAAGAAGTCAGTATAGATAGTATTTACAGAAATTATCCGTAGTCTTTCAGGATTTATGCTTAACTTCCTGCACTGTGAGTAATCCCATTCCATTACTCAGGGTATGTAACACATAAACATGCACAACACATCTACAGGACAGTTCTTTCCTCTAAGTGCATTTCATATTGCTGTAAGATCGAAAAATTCACTCAAGAATCTGAGCAACATAAGCAGTCTAAAGCAGTGAGAATACTGATTCTGAATGCCAGTGCTGTGATACAAATAAATAAATTCTGTGCCTTTTCTTCCCCTCACCCACTGCAAAGCCAAACTACACATTAAGGTTGACTTTGTAGGTTAATTTTTGGCTATGTTTTTGGGTTTTTTGCCTTTTTTTGTGGTTTTTTTTTATTATTATTTTTTCATGGCTTACCATTCCTTTTGCATGTACTAGTTCTACAGCTGCCAAAATTCTCAGTAATCCCTAGTTTGTGCAAAATCATTAAAACACTGAAATGCCCTAAGTTCATTTGTAGTTTTAGAAATGCTTCAGGACATAGTAGGGGCCTGGGGAGAAGAGAACAAATTAATGGTTTTCTACATTGCAGATAACTTCCACTATACAAATGAAGCCTAAAGAGAAATGAGTGTTAGAATGACATTCCTGACACCCCAGACAGGCTTGAGTGAGTGGTTGAAGTGGTCTGCTGCCTGCTGCCCCATGTGTCATGCAGCAGGAACTGCTTGGCTTCTGCAGGGAGAATATGGATTTCGCCATGGGATAGAATAAAGCCGTCAGCTGCCCCTATAAAAGAAAACAACAACAACAAAACACAGACAAAAAACCTCACATGTGACCTACCTCAGAAGTTGGACCCTACTGAGGTGGAACAGTAACTTGGTGTAACATGGATCTGATTAATGGGCTGAGTTCTGATTACTTGTTTTGTGTTTTGTATTCATTTACAAATAATATTGAAACATATTTACATAAACATTCACAAACATTCAATAATATTTTTATTATATGAACTCCATGTTTTCACGTTCTGCTCTTAGGTGCAGGTTGTTTGTTGTTTTTTTAAAATTTGTTTGGTTTTTTTTACAGGAAGAGCTATAGAAGACCATGAATTAGTGATGGAAGTCCAGTCAAATTGGATAATGGAAGAGGAAAACAAACTGTATTTTAGAAAAAATTATGCAAAGTATGAGTTTTTTAAAAATCCACTGGTAAGACCTAATGTTCTATCTGGAAGTGGTGCAGTTGTTGTTGCTGCAAAGTAGTCTTTTCTGTTACACACAGCTAGACAGAGTGTAATGTTATGGCCCAGTGCTGCCCAATGGCAGCTTCTCACAGCCCCAGCTAAATGCCAACGGACACAAAAGGCCATGAGCAGCCATAGGAGAACAGCCACCTGTTAGGAGAAAGTGAAGCCAAAGTTAGTGTATGTAAGGTATAGAAAGAGAGCAGAGACAACTCATAACACAAGAATGTTGCCAGAGGTTAGTGTTGCTGATTCAGACATTGGCTGATGGCAAAGACCATGGAAGCAGTCCTGGCTCAGCAGAAGAAACTCACCATCTGGTTGCTCAAACTCCTGGTATATTTGGATCACTCCTAATGCTGTCTCTGATAAAGCCAACTTGTTTCAGATGTCAAAGGGAAAAATAGCAGAAAAGTATGAGGACTTGAAAGGTGAATAGTAGAAGGGAACCCAAACTGTCCACTTGTGAACAGAATGGAAAGGTAAATACTAAGATACCGAAAGATGTAAGAGATGTGAGGTTTTTTTCTTGTTCTGTCTGTGTTTCTCTGGGTAAATCATGTACTCCCCTGACATGGAGATATCAGTGCACTAGTGAAAAATTCTAAGCTTGAGATGGTCTATAGTTTGTACAGAACAAAAGCTTTCAAAGAATAAATATGTTTGTGTATCGGTTAACCAGTGAGTGGAACCAGCTATGGAGGGTGACAGACATGCAACTATGACTGGTATCAGCATCTGTGGCTAATCAGAGTCCTTACTGTTGCTGTTGAGTCGTTCTTCTGGGTACTGTGGTCCCAGGTGTAGCAAGAATGCTTTATCAGAAATGAGTTGATATGAATTAACCTTACCACTATGAAAAATGATAGTAGACATTGGATGGTCGAGGGAGTATTAGTTTCAAATTTGCCCAAGCCTTGGGAAAACTATTAGTAATGATCAACTCTGGCAGGTTCATATCTGCATGACTATATCGAACTACCCAGCTGCAGGTCTGTATCATGAATTACCTTTTGAGCTTTCCTTTGTAATGAAATTGGCACTTTAAATATGGACTTTTTAACCACACCGTATTGATGTAGTCAGATTTTAATGTTAATTCATATTCATATCATACAGAATGGACAATTAAAAAAACCCGAGAGGACTGGTTCTCTGTTAATGGAAGTTATTCCAAAATATTTTACTGGCTTTCTAGTGTAATGAAAGCAATAGAAAAGAATGTATTTTTCAGCATACTGGTGTATATCCTCCCTGCTTGGTAGTGTATTGAAGCTGCAGGCAAGTCTTACACGTCAACATAAAATACAGCTAGAAAAACAACACTAAGGGCCAAGTACTGCAGTATGACTTGTACTGGTTTATGAAACCCTGTTGCTTCCAGAGTTTGTTGATGTTTTCTCAAAATTTTAAGTTTTTTAGCAAATAATATATAGGATGTCACAAATTTAGAAATGATGTTAGGGTAAGCTTAAATTATTGGATCAGAGAATCTGCAGTGTCTTGCACTGCATTGAGAACTTCAATTTTATGTCCAAAAGAGATAGGAAGTTTAATATTTCTATTTACAGAAATTTGATACAAATTATATTGTTACAGAGCTTTTTTCCAGATCATATGATATCTTTTCCAAGTGAGACCGATGCAGCTGTAAGCCACTCAGCGATATTGCAGGTATGTAATCTTTGAATGAAGATGAGCCAGCATAGCTCAGAATTTCCTGATGTCCGTGTTGTACGAGCATAGCTCTTTGTCTCTGTTGGATCTATTATTAGGTTTTGAATAACTCAAAACATGATTAATAACTTTTTTCCTTATAAGATACGAAGTGATGCATCCCTTCCAGACAGTTTCCACACTTGGAAACTTGCACATTCTTTCAAAATCAAGGAATACCAAGACAGACAAAATGCAGTAAAAACGGTTAATGCCTTTATTGGGTATTTCAGGTGAAAGACCCTGTTTCCTTAAAAAGGTGGATTGCTGTAGTACTCAGCACATACTTAACAGCAGGCATTGGTAGAATACTGAGGAAGTGGTAATATGACAGAAATGGATATAAAAGAGAGTTAAATGGTTAAACTTAATGAGTAGAAAATTTAGACTGACTAGTATGATTTGTTAGCTTGAAGGCTACTGTAGCCTTCGGAAAAAAAATATGGTAGGTCACTCAGTGTTAGTCATCTTTTAAGCGGACATAAGATTTTAATTTACAGTGGGAATAATTTCACAGAATGACCATATCAGGGATCATCGTCTTACTTCTCAAAGAGGGGAAAAATGAGTAATAAAGGTGGAAACATACACATCACTCTTGTTTGCTTGTCACTAGAAAAATTAATTAATAGAAGAACTTTCACTGGTCTTAAGACAACAATCCTATGTGGGAGTTTTGGGGATAAAGAATGATTGGAAAGGCAACATAATAACACAGGATATTTAAGGTAGAACTAAGAGAAATATAGCAATTACAAATTTTTTTTTGCATCTCTATGATAATTTCTACATTAGCGCCCACCAGTAAATGAAAAACATTTAAAAACTAATTCTCAAAGCATTCTTCTGTATTAAATAGTTATATCCTTACAGAAGAAAATGTAAGTCAGGAGGTTAAGATTATCCCAGATATAGTAAAAAATATTTCAAATTAAATTTAATTTACACATGCTGGATTCTACAAATCATTTTTACAAACTTAAATAGAAACTTTGTAATTTCAAAAGATGCTGCATATCTAGTGAAAATTGGTTCACTTTTGCTACCTAAATAGCAAATAGATTTTGCAGTCTAACATTAACATTTAATTTAGGAAATCTTGCCCCCTGTGTTAGTAGAACTTAATATTTCTTGCATGCAGATGTAATTTGGTAGTTTAAAAAAATAATATAGACTTTTATAATATAAATAATAGTTTGCCATATACTTTTGCACAGAACTTCCTTACACCCATATTGTGGTATGTAGAATGTGTGCAGAGCTTATGGATAAGATTAGGAGTCATTCTAATATATATAGTTACATCCCATTTTGATAGGTTGAAAAATCTGTTACGAACTTTCCTCTGTTGCCATTTTATGTTGTTATTTCCTGTCTAATTATATTTTGTCAAATAAAACTTCCTGGGCACAAAGTAGAGAATACATTTGTGGATTGTGCAGCCGCTACGCATGTTTCAGCAGAAGCTGTTGGGTAAATTGTTTACAGTGTGTCGCTATTTCCTTGGAAACTTTCATTAAGACAAGTTAATGGCCTTGCATTATTATTTGTGATGTGCTTGGTCAAGTATCAAGAGAGACATTAGTTTTAACAACTCAGCGCTTACAAGTGATTAAAAAATCACTTCTGATACTTTTATAGCTTTTGTGGATTGAGCTGTAAGCAAGTAAAAGCAAGTGATGACTTTAAAGCATCTAAATAGCCTCAAAAGCTAAAAAAAAGTTTACTTATCTCCTATCCATTAAACACGTGCTAAGTAAAATTAGTAGGTCTGACATGTACTGAATGTGTATGCATACCAAAGAGAGAGGTCTAATCCGCCATTAAGATCTTTAGCCAAAAAAAAAAGAAGTGTGTTACTATATTGATTAGAGTATGGTTGCTGTGAGACACAACACACTATGTACCTGTCTAGTGGTAGGCCATATGGATCATTTGGAATTTACTTTAGGTTATTTTTGCAAGTTGGATGCTTTAAAACATGTCAAAAATTAACGTAGTGTGAATATTTTTATCTGAAGTCTCTCCCCATAGTAATGAAATATTCTATTATTTTTGAATTTTGGGGTGGGTTGGTTGGTTGTTTTTTGAGAATTAGCAATTTTCATAGGTGGGCAACAAATTGTATCACTTGGTATAATTACATGTGAAACTATTGTTTAATGCCATTTTAAATGGGACTTGTGACTTGTTTAAAAGAGTTGCTGCAATAAGCAGACAATGTTATTTTAGATGAATTCATGTGCGTGCTATATCCTTTTCTATTCATATTCATGCCAGCATTTCCAATAAATAGACTGCACAGCATAGGTAGTGTTGACAGAATTGAGTCCTTCAGAGTTAGTAGGTAAAATTCTAACCTCACTGAAGTCAATGTTTGTTTTTTTTAATTACTTGGAAGGGTCAAAATCTTATCTTAGGTTTCTTTCATTTTCTTTTTGTCTGTGAATAACATTTCTTCAATTTTGTAATTCTGTTTTTTTAATCTTTAATTGTATTTGTAGCCGAATTTTTTTCACTATGCGATATGTCAATAGGTGTTTTAAATTTAACAGTTACATTTTCAAAAAATAAGGTTGGGTCATTACTTGGGTAATTACACTTTTTTCTAGTTTTGCTTTAAGAACAGACCCATCCTCCCTCCTCTTATTGTTTCATAGGTGCAAGACTTGAAGTTCAGAGTTCAAGTCTTGTATTGACTAATTTGGCTGCTTCTTTCTAATAGCTTTTTATGTGTAATGTGAATACATTAAAAAAGCTATTGTAGATGGCACGTGTCCAAGCCATCTTCCAGAGCAATGAAAAAAACCTTGCACCTGATGTAGAATACATTAAAGAATGGAGCATATGTCTTTCCTAAACAAACATTAAAAAAATGCTATATATGCAAAAATTAAGTTAAAACAGGATTACCAAGACAAACACTCATAATTTTGCAAAATGTAGAATTATTGATAGTGTGTTTTCCTTTTGCCCTTTCTCCATTGCCATCTCTTGCCCCATGTTCTTACTTCCCATTCTCTACCTTCGCAGATTTAAGATTCAAGTAAAATTACTGAACAGAAAATTTGTTCTGTTTTACCTCAAATCAGGACAATTTCTTTAATTACTCTGCCACAGCAAGTTCTTCTTTCCCTGACCAGTTTCTCATCTGACTCCATTCCGGTCTTCAGGCTGAAATAGCCATGCACTGAATTTTACTCTCTTGTCAATCTCCTAGATGTGTTCTAGTCTGCCTGTTGCTTTTCCTCATCTTCCACTCTAGGCTCTGCTGGCCTTTCTCCCAGTTTAAACCCCTCAGATTGACTGAAGTCTATAGGAGACAATATTGAGAATTGATATCAGTTCTTCACTGGAATTATTGATGCCTCCAAAATTCATCAGCAGGTTCAGGGGAAAGTCCTGCTCATTCCCAGTAGCATTGGGCTGGATTGTGGCCAGCTGTCGTCACATCTTTGAGGAAATCAGTCATCAAATTCAAACTTGATTCATGGAGTCTTAGGAAAATGGTGGCTTCTTTAACTCTTCAAAGTAGTAAGAGCTCAAGAAGCCCATTAGCAAATGTCTTCACTACTGCAGCCATTCTTTTATTGAATATGTTGAAGGTGTGGACAACTAAGTTGTATAGTTAGGAATTCAGCTCTCAATCTTTATTGCATTTGGTGACATCTAGTATTTCTGCATTTTTTACTATTATATTCACCTGAGGCAGTGGGGCGTTTTTCCTTTCCATTTTTTTACCCCACTTGTTGATTGATTTCATATTTTTTTTTGTTTTTATTTTATAATTTTTCCCCAACAAAAGACATTTATTTGCCTTGGTTTTTGTTCAGGTTGGTTTTAAATTGGTTTGTTTTACATCTAATCAAATCATAATCAAGTCCTTGGTGCTGTCATATATTAGTATCTGGAAGACGTGGTAACACTTTACATAACCCTACATATTATACATACATACATATTATATATTTCACTGCATGGGGAGAGGGTGCGAGATCATTTCTGCATATTGCGTAACCAATAATCCCTGTCTGCAGCATGCCATCATTTAACTCTTCCCATTTCTTCCTGTATTAAGAACTTTTCTTATTTTTCTTAATTTGTCTTATTTTGATTACCTCTTATCTGCATAATGCAGGGATCCATTCCCTTCTATAATAAACTTGCATGTACTTCCATTAAAAAAACAACAAACCAACAACAGAAAAACCCATCCAAATCATCCCCCAACAAAAAGAACCAAAGAAGTTATCTTTTCTACTATCTTTAGTTTTAGGTATTTATTACAGATGTTCAGTTCGCACTCTGCGATATTTTTACTGCTCATTCCTTGTGACAGTTAATGGTTTTGACTACAGCTTGTTCACGTTGTATTTTCTCACACTGTTGTCAGCTGTCTCGGAAAGAAAAAGATGGATCTAGGATTGCCTTTTTCCTAGCATTATTGCTACTCTATTTTAATTGATAGCATGAGTACAACAGGGACTGTCAAAGCTGAGCTTTGTATTGCTCCTCCACTTTGGTCTGCTGAGTAAGAAAAGCATTTTTCATGACAGCACTTCTGGTTTGAAGCTCTTATGGCAGAAATCCTGGGGAAGATTCTTGTGGGAGCCAGTCACTCCTTTCATCTTCAGCAGATATACTAAAGCCTAAAAAGCTGCTCTTTTAGCTTTACATACATTGACTCTTTTAGATTCCATTTGACTTGTTTATGGAGTTAAAATACTTTTGCAATGCAGCCTTTACATTCACCATCAGTGAACCTCTTAGTATGTAGCAAATGGGAAGATTAACAGGGTGGAACACCCACCAGGACCTACTCGTCCGCTTCAGTGTGGCTGAAAAAGCTGAAACTGTGTTTGCACACAGCTGTGTGCAGCAACACATGTAGATAGATATACCTAGTCTTATTGTAATTTAACTGTTCAGATGAATAGCGTGAAGCTATTCATAATGCATTCCTACTTGTGGGCTAGGGCATTCCCCTGTCAAATGAAGCCTGCCCCTATTACTGCATTCACACCAGCTGAAATTAATTAGCTCAGGATGGTCTGCAGGTGGTACAGTCATGCGCCTGACTGCAAGGCAGGAAGACAATAAAAGTGAAAGCAACCTTGTGTATCTTGGTTGGATTGCATTATTTAATGGCTGTACCTGAAGACTATGGTGTACTTCCAAAATTACTTCACTTCATCATTTTGCTGCGGTTCTGGCCAGTCTGTCTCTTGCCTGAGAATCTGTTGTTTCGTGTCCTCATATCAGATTTTCTGGAAGAGGCAGTGGACAGGAGGAAAATGCAGCAATGAAAGCTGCAGCTATCAGCCCTTGTTTCCTTCCTCTATGTAAGCCTAGATAGTATTTGTGATGCTGCAGGCCAGTCTGGGGCAAGGTCCTTGAAGAGTTTAGTAATAACAGATTCCTTTGCATATATGGAAATTGAAGAATTCTAGGTTAGTCTGTTTAGATATGAGTCATAGTTCTGAGTAGTTTTCTTGCAAGAAGAGTAATAAAAAAGAAGGCATTACATGGAATCAGAAATAAAGTTAACACGGTTGCCAGCTTTTAGTGGATACTTTTGCAGACTGAATAGAACTGCGTACTTGGTCTTAGCGAGATAACAGCTGTGTTGCACTCCGACAACGTCTGGTTGAAAGGGCTAAAAAGAAGCCACCAAATACCTTGAGGAGAGGCAGTGCATCAGTTAACTTCTCTGTCAGAATATCTCATTCTGCCTTTCTGTGGCTTGTGAGGGTACACACCTTTTTCTTGCAGTTCTGGAGGCAAAATGGCTGATCTCTCAAACTTTTAAGTCTTCTTTCCTTCCTCCTGACTCATTTTTTTTTCAATACTCTCTGCCACGTGACCTCGAGCACAGACGGGGACTGTCTTGGTGAAACCTCTTTTTGGTTCTACTAAAGCTCCTGCTTAAGCACGACTTCAAGTCCTGGGACCTCTGTTCCCTCCTTTTGAAAATGCTAAGATCTGACCGACCTGCATGGTTTTGTGATTCAGAATTTCTGATCTGTTTGCTGAATTAATTTTAACTCAGATCAGTTCCCTGGTCTGGTTTGTAACATGTCAGGGAGGAGGGATGGCTTTTTTCTTTCTTCTTTTGGTAGAACTGATTTGCAGTTTTATATAAATAGGGTCTGAGGCATGGGATCAGAACTTCTTACGCTGGTTTTGTTGCTGAAGTCAACATATTGCATAACTAATGCTCTCATTTCAAACCATATGTTCCACATAAATATGTAACTTGCTTATCATACGTTGGAGTTGTGTAACATTCTACACGCCTTAAATCAGAGGTACTCTTAACGGGATTAGGTGCAATCATAACTGAATTACTTTGGTGTCATAGTTGATTTAGGGATTTATCCCCCTTAGTCCTGTCTGAGTATGTTAATGAAACAGAAAGCTGGTTTCAGATTAAAAGAAAAAAATGCATGTTTGATATTTTCTTTCAGATGTTCCTAAGCTCCAGCACGTATCCTGAGATTCACGGTTACTTGCACGCAAAGGAGCAGGGAAAAAAATCGTGGAAAAAATTGTACTTTCTCTTGAGAAGATCGGGCCTTTATTTTTCCACTAAGGGTACTTCTAAGGTAAGGGAAGAAAAAAAAGAAAGAGAGAGAGGAAATTATGCAGTTATAGAAAATTTGTATGTATTTATCATTTGTTGTAATAATAATGAAAATGTGAATATCAACTTTTAGTGACAAAAAAGGAAAAAAATATCTATTGATTGTAGATAAAATCTAGAGAGATATAGAGAGAGGTATAAAACTGGGAAAGTATTGTCTTAGTACTTCTAAGGTAAGGGAAGAAAAAAAAGAAAGAGAGAGAGGAAATTATGCAGTTAGAGAAAATTTGTATGTATTTATCATTTGTTGTAATAATAATGAAAATGTGAATATCAACTTTTAGTGACAAAAAGGAAAAAAATATCTATTTATTGTAGATAAAATCTAGAGAGATATAGAAAAAGGTATAAAACTGGGAAAGCATTGTCTTAGAAACAGTGGTTTCTTTTTGCCTGCTAACTTTGCTTCATTCTAGTTAATATCTTTCCAATCATTTAACAGAGTGCCCTTTTAAAATGAATTTTCAAATAGTAGCTAAAATTTTGGAGTATAAGTAGGTGCTCTGAAAAGTGGACATAATACTTCATTATCTAAAATAAACAAAAATTTATGCATAAAAGGATTTTACATGAAGATTTTGAGCGTTCTTAAGTTCTGTCAGTGGACAGTTTTCATTTTACTAGTTCAGCTTTGGTACTTGGATGGCAGTAGTTTAAATCTGATTATATTAAACGGGGTACACTGGAATTGTGACAACTTTCACATAAACCACTTAAAACATGTTTTTCCTGGTTCTGAATTTTTTGTGTTAACTGCCAGAGTATTCACTGATCTGTTTTTGTACCCTTTAGCAGTTTTCTTTCTTGCTTCCTTTATTTAATTAACCTTAGAGGGTGGAGATAATGGTTAGAAATAGTACTGGACAGTAATTATTATAATATGTTGTTTTTCATATTGTAAGAGTGTATTTTATTTTGGTGTTTGAAATGGATAATGCTCTCAAAACTTGACTTGTACTGTAATATTGTGGCTTGAATTTAGTGGATGTTTTCCCAGTAATGATATCACTTGTACTTTAGTTTTTCTCCCTCTCTGGAAGAATGAACTCTTTGAGTAGTTTGAGGTGTTTTCACTTTGCATTATAAAATTAATATTGAGTTGTCTCTTTCTAGATTTCATAATATCACAGTTAAAACTGCAGTATGTAAGACTGTGTTTTGGAAAAAGATAACTACTATACTCTTCTTGAGTTTCTTATTTGGGTGGGCTGGCTAAAAATAATCTAACTGTATTACATTGCTCTTCTTTTTAGGAGCCGAGACATCTGCAGTTTTTCTGCGAATTTAGTAATAGTGATATGTACATGTCTTTGACGGGCAAAAAGATTTTTGGAGCACCAACAAACTATGGATTCTGCTTTAAGGTACAAGCTTGTTATTCTGATACGTATTAAAACAAGCCACAGTTTTTAGGTAAGCTTAAGTTTCTTTAAGGTTTTTGAAAACAATATTCAGCTGTCTATTATAAAATAGGAGAATTAGTGGCTTTTATTTCAACAGGTATTATCTTCAAGATATGCTTTAATGCTAAAAAAATGTGCTGTGGCCTTCTAGCCTAACAAATCAGGAGGAACCAGAGACCTGAAACAGCTCTGTGCAGATGATGAACAAAGTAGGACCTGTTGGATGACAGCAATTAGGTTGCTTAAGGTAATTTTTCTGTGTGGAGTTAACTTTTTGCTTAAGTCTACTATGTGAAATTTTGATACTGTAGGGTAGGGAAGTAACCCAATTCTAGATTCCCATACAATAACAGTATCAATTTTGTACTCTGAAAGCTTATTTTTCTTCATCCCAACAAAGAGGGAGAGACCAAATTACTGGAATCATTGTAGGGGATGGGATGATGTCTTGAAGCCTCAGTCCTGCAAATACTTAACGTTAAGCAGATGCTTATATGTAACCATACTGAATTCAGTGAGATTGTTCAGTAATGTCAAACAAAGCTATGAGAATGCACAAGAAGGGAACTTTAATATGTTTTTAAAATGTGTCTGTTTGTGACAAAATAGGAATAGGTCAGTGTGTGTATTAAATGGGTAGTATTTAATGCAGAGTGTACATTTACAAAGGCAGCAGCGATGACAATGATGTTGTGCATTTCCGTATCCTAACAGTGTTTGTCCCTGGTTTTTAATGGTAAAGAAAAGCACACATTATCTTTTACATCTGGAAAAAAAATTTACTTGGCTTAGGTTTATAATTTAAAATGCTAACTGTGTTATTTTCTGGTTTTAGTATGGGATGCAGCTGTATCAGAATTACATGCAACCATATCAAGGTAGAAGTGGCTGCAGCCCTTTGAATGTAACACCTATGGTATGTCCCACAGTAGCTCCATGAATAAATACCTTGTTTCTGCCACTATGCTATTTTTAAGTAATTTGTGTCAGTTATACTTCTGACCTGATCCTGCAAATCTTTGCATGTGCAAATGCTTGCCAAAATCTTTAGGGCTGTCAGGGTTGACTAGAAAGCTAATTAACTAATTTACTTCATACAAATTGGGTGGTTCAGACCAGTTAACAGGCTTTTTCCCTTTGTCAAATCTCCAGTATTTTGGGAGTTCAGTGGTTTATTATCACTGTCAAAAAGAGTGGAAAGAGGATTTTGAAAACAGAGTAACACAACTATATATGCATTTAAAAAGAAGCAAAGTGTTTAAGGTTACACATGCTGTAAATGATGAATAAGAAAGCTATAACAAATCCTTTTTGGTATACAGTAATATAAAACATTAAGTACTTGAGATGAATTTCAGCTGGTGTAATAGTGACTGCACTTCAGAGGAACACCATAGTTTGCCATAACTGGGTTTTGGAGGAACAACAGCCTATACTAGGTGCTGTGTCCATCTCCTCAGTCATATAGTTGGGATTGGATCAGGTTGTCCTTTTCTTTAATATCTTATGTTATCTTAATTCTTTTTGAGTTAATTGATTTTAGACTTATGGATGATTTGTATCACTTTTGTGGTTTTTGTTGGCTAAATTGGTTAAAAATTACTTGTTTCTGGGACTTGTGACAGTGATTTTATGGTGGATTTTTTGAGCTTTTATTATAGTTCTTGCTGTTAAAATGCCTAAAAGATACCTTTACTATTATAGGCATTCACAGAAACAGTTTTCAGTGATATTGCTAATAAGCATGGCTCCAAAATTGTGCTTAATACACTGACCTTGTCTTTACTTTCTGTTACACGAAGACGTTACAATAGCCAGCTGCCTCTTTTATAATGGATCTGGGAGCCATTGCTGATTCTTTCTCCTCTTGCACTGTTGAGCGCATTTTAGCTCATGTAGCTTCTAACACAGGCATAATCTGTAATCATATTAAACATGGCACTCTTTTTCTACTTGTTTATAATTCATGAATTAAACAGCAAATTGGGTAAACTTGGGAATTAAGTGCACAAGCTAATGAACACGCTTCTTAGGGGAGCAGCCTCTATGTTTCATATTCCTCAATATTCCACAACCAACTCCAAGCTACAAGGAGTTCCCTCCACTGTCCTAGAAGCAAACATTTCTCTTATTTTAGCCTTGTTTTTTTACTTTTGCAAAGTTTTTTACAAGTTACAGTGGCTCAGGCAGACCTTAGACTACAGTGTCAAGAATTACAGAGAACTGCAGAATTGCCAACTTCCATTTCTAGTTATGTTCATCTATGTAACCAAACAGGAACGAAACAGAGCTGCTTTGGTTTTGGACTGCGAAGCTTTGCTAACAGTACAGAAATCTGGGCCTCTTGTGTTCCAGATGTTACTTTAACTTATAGAATGCTAGAATGTTCTTTTAATTATTTGATATTCCAGTGCCTGCCAACATTTCAGCCATTACAGTCCATGTTAAACTCGATTTTGTAAACCTTGGTTTCTGAGAAGTATTTTGGTGAGTTTTAAGACTGTTTTGTCAAAATTCAATGTTTTTCATTCTACTGTAACAAACTTAATATTCACTGGGAGAAAAAACCCAAGCAGTTTGTTGAGTCTGTAATAAGAGTTAGAAGAGATGTATTAAAATTGAAGTTAAACCCCATAGAAATGGCAGATTTCAATGCTTAAATCCAGTTAACTTTGAGTGAAATTTTATATAAAAAATATATAAATTTATGACACAGTTATAGCAAAAGATTGCAAATCTTTGTTAATTTGATGGTTATGTATAAGAATTTTGTGGTTTACCTTTTTCCTATTACTTGAACAACTTAGTAATAGTTTACTGGCTTGTTTTGACATGCAAAGGGACTAGGTATAGTTAAAAATATAGAGTTTATGGTAAAACGATATATTTATTATCCATTGCAGTAATGCACAAAGATCATCTGTCCTGCCAGACTGTAAAATTGAGCTTTGCAGCAGCATACTGGAATTACAAATGCTCCCTAGGGTAATATGAGTTTGACTCTGATGGGAAACACTGCAGATACTTGAAACACCACTTACAAAACATAATGTTTTCTCAGAAGCTCACTTTTAAATGACGAACCTTTTAAAAAACGAACTAAATTTATTTTCCTTTGTTGCAGAGAAGCATTTCAGAAAATTCTTTAGTAGCAATGGATTTCTCAGGACACAGGAGCAGAATTATAGAAAATCCAACAGAAGCCCTTTCAGTTGCAGTTGAAGAAGGATTAGCATGGCGGGTATAAACACCTTTGCTTTATCAGAATAGTATTTTCTGATTTTTTTTCTTTTTTTTTTAACAAAAAAGCTTTGAAATCATGCTTTTACTTCTCTCTCATACAGAGGAGAGGGTGTCTACGACTCAACTCACATGGTAGTCCTATTGCCATGTCTAACATGGGTACGTGTGAGTTAATTCATTGCCAGAGAAATGCAATAGCTGGTTCTTTCAATAAAGACAAAATGTTTTTTAAAACCTTTATTTCTACAGCTATACACAGATCTCAGTCATGGTTTCATCATAAAATCTCTAGAGAAGAGGCTCAGAGACTTATTTTGCAGCATGGACTTGTAGATGGGTGAGTTAATTCTTTACATAACTCTTCTGAGACATTTCTAGTCAACAACTGCTATTTTCATGTACTACTTACT
>JAOXNO010000078.1:20314279-20335352 GCA_028565335.1 Limnodromus scolopaceus | reverse complement strand
GGGGGGGTGGGGAAGTGTGTGTGTGATGGAGGAATGAAGATTTTGCACTTACCTAATAGAAATAAAAATTCTTTTATATAGGGCTATCTGGGGGTCAGTTGGTTTCTATTTTATATCTTTTGGAAGCAATAAAGCGGTGATCTAACACTTCGATTCTGTCACTGACAGATTACTTATGTCTGCTCAGAGCCAGGCACTCGAGCTCTGTATTTGCACAGTATTCTCTGGGAACTGTCAACTTTGGCACCAGTGTCTTTTGTATCTCTTATTAGTGATGAAAGAAAGCCTGAAAACATTCACTAACCTTATTATAAGATGAACTGTGCAGGGACAGCCATTGAAAAAAAAATGTATGTTTTTCCGCATGAAATGACTAAAAATTGTAGTATGCCGTAATGGTAAAAAAATAAACATTAGGATAAGACTATTCACTTTGATTTTCTCTCATTTAAATATTAATTTTTAAAAATGGCAAAGCCAGTAGGTATTTTATTTTCGAAACCTCCTGTTTTTCATTTCTGCATTTTTATCCTTCTGTATTAAATGTAAACCTGAGCCTCCTTCATTCAACGAGTAATTCCATAAAACTCTGTTTCTAGTTAGTACCTGTAACATCAGATGATTCATTAAATCCCTTCAGTTTTAGAATACGTATGTTGTAATACTGTTTTCTACATCTACAGACAGGACTCAAGGAAAAAAAAAAGGGATGGGAAGGAAAGGGAGACATAAATAGTCATAACCAGCAATGATGGCTGACTGGACTTCTCCTTTTGCATTTTTTTTTCCTTTTTTAATTTCAGAGGTCCTGTGTTTAAGCCTGGATAATCATCCTGAAACTGCTTCTGTACTCTGCATTCATTTTTGCATTTGTTACACAAGAGGGACAGGACACGGGAATGAATGCAACATGTATTTCTGAGCAGTTTGTCATTCTAGGGCTGATGAATCTTCCAGTGTCTTTCAGTGGGTACACACACATAGTGTTAAATGAGACCCAGTAGATTTGGCAAGTGAAGAGCAATGATGTTTGAGATGAGAAAGTGAATACCTTGTTAACACTGGTTTAGTACAGTGCTGTTTATGTTGTATTCTTGGGTCTATTCATAGATATGCAGTGTGGTTTTGATGAGGATGATAGTCTCGTGTAGACTGTCTAGAATTGATTAGAACATGGTAGTATGAGTGCTCATGAAGTCATGAATACATTAAGCATGTGATAAATACTGTGCTTTTTGATGGGCTGAAAGAAGGAATTATCACCAGAAATACAGGTTCTTTTCATGGGAATAATAAGATTCTGGGGGCAGGAGGGTAGGCAGAGAAAATAATCCATGATCCAGATCTCCTTTTAGGGTGATCCCAAGCAGGGAGATCTCCCGCAGGTATGACAGAGGTGGTAAGATCTCTATAATACTGTATGTACCAACAAATATGCTGTTCACAATGGCTTATAGAAGATAAAGAGACTATTATACAAAGGATCTACAGTAGTCTCAGTATTTGAGTAACCCAATAACACAATTAGGGACAGTAACAATCTTAAGGTGTGCTAACAAGGAATAAAGTTTTTGGATCTACTGTTCTGGTGTAAAACCAACTTCCTTTAAGAAGTTTATATAGCGATGGTGTAGATTTCATACTTTACTTCCTAAAGGACATTTGAAGACTTTTCAGTGATAAACGGTTGACAGGATTGTGAACTGATTGGCATCTGATTGATGAATGGGACAATAGCATTACCAAAAGGCCCATGACAAAATGCAACTGGTCATTCAGCAAATTCCTTATAAGTTTATGAAGGAGCAGTTTGGAGTCATGCACCATGTCTAAAAAGCTCCCTTCCAACCAGCATTTCTAAGGTTCTGTAAACTACAACCGTTTCTTCATAATAAAGTGATCTTTTTGAAGGTTCTTTGACAAATAAAGTTAGAAAAGAGTAAAGATCTTTTTATGTGAAGGAGGACAAATGTTGCCTATCTTTGCTATTAATACAAGGAAAAAAAGTAAGAAAATGGACCTTAAAAGAATTGATGAATGGGAATATAAATCCTGATCAACCTTTATTTTCTCTCCTACCCAATGTGATTACTTTGTGTATCGTTTAATGTGCTTCTCAGTATTTGGATGTAGAGACCCCATTTTCAGTGTCTGCAAAGGGGCACATTCTTATAGTGTCATTTTTCTGAATAAAATAAAATCTTTAATGCTAGTCCATAATGACAAACATATACAAAAATTCAGTTTATACAAAGGATATGTCTAACTGCTCTGAAAATTTTCATTCATGTCCTGGAGAGGGTGAGAGACCACTAGGTGGTGAGAGAGAGCTTGTTAGGAGAGCCCAAGTCTATTGAGAAGTCTTGTCCTTATACCTGCCGTGTGCTCTTACATGCCATATGCTGAGTTGACAATTATTCCTCTTTAATAACTGAATTAGTATTAGAGCTCCGAATTAGACTGGATGGGGATTTTGATATAAATATTAATGATTATGGACTTCAAATTTCTTAATTCCAGGTATTTTCTTACTTTGTACATATAGAACTCTTAAAATCTTTGATGATTAAATTAGTAGTTTGAATCCATGCCGTTAGTCAGTGAAAATCCACTGTAAGCCTTTGTCTGCTTTCTTCTCCTGAAATCCTTTCTTTTTATGTGGTTGTGCTCGCATTCCTGGTATGTGGTTGGGCAAAAGTAGGTGGCCACTAGTGCTTGCTTGGTTGATACGTGCAAGTCTATCTTGCCTGTTCCTTGCTGTCCTCAAAGAGGAGCATGATTGCCAATGACTGTCCCTCCGTTTCCCTTCTTTGATGCATTCGTTAGCTCTAGCTGTTCCAGACCTGCACAGTACAAACTGTTCAGACTCTTTCCACTACAAAGCTGTGAATCAGGTACTTCCCTCTGTCCTCTGAACTGTTATGTACCAATGTTCCAAACCCAGTGATTCAATGAAAGTTGTCTTTTACTGGTATTCATCCTTTGCCTTTACCAGATTATCCTGCCAGGGTTATGGCAAAATTATGTCTGTCCATAACCTGGCTGGAGTAAGTTATTGGTGAACTATCTGCAATGACACTGTTGGCCATTGAGAGTGTTGTGATTTGAATAATGATGCCATAAAGTGAGCAGAGCTACAGAGTGTAGCTCTCTCTCAGTGGGAATTTGGCTGATGTGCAGAAGTGAGTGTGCATTTATGAATATTGGCCAGCTGTCAAAATTATTCTGGTATTTCCTGCATTACTTTTTCTGTAAACTTCCGGTTGAACTACCTTTTGAATTTGCCCTGTAGTGCTTGTGATTTAGGGTAACTGTCAGAGTCCAGTGAAATTTTTTTTTGAAGCACAAACTTTGATGGTGCTTTTCTGTCTGAAGAGATACATTATAATTCTATGCGGTGTAAAAACTGACGCCCACAGTGTCATTCATTCTGAGAAATGCATATTTTACATGTAATAGACGAAATGAAGTAGAATTTAAGAAAAGTATTTCCAGTGATGCGTTTGCAAAGAAATACTGATTAAAGACATAACTTAGGGAATTTATATTATTTCTGCTTTTTACAAATACATACTGCAATGAATTTATGACAGTTTTAACTGGATGTTTGAAAAGGCTCTCCAGAGTGATCTCACTGTGAAAATTCTCAATCTCTTTTAGGGTATTCCTGGTACGTGATAGCCAAAGTAACCCCAAAACGTTTGTATTGTCATTGAGTCATGGATTAAAAATAAAGCATTTTCAAATTGTACCAGTAAGTAATTTTTTTTAGTTTATATATACAGTTGTAAAACAAAACAATTGAATAATTGTGATAGAATATTGATGCACTTTTTTTCTTTTGCTGTTATATGGAAGATATAAACATAATACCTGCATCACTAAAAATAGTTAGTATTCTTGAATACAGTTGAACATTTTTGAGATTTGCTGTTTGTTATAAAGCTTGATTAGTATTATAAAATCCTAAAAAGTATATTGAAAAAATAGAGAAATCTATTTGAAACAGGATAGAAGCAACTCTGATGGCATGAAAATCGTGTATTAGTAAAGGTCATAGTGCCTTTTCATTTCTCAATATGTGCACTGTTTCTTTTTAGTCATCTGTTTAGGTGGACTGCGGACAATGTGTGTGTATATCTCACTGACTCATCTGTTTAGGATACTGTCTCTCAATATTTGGAGTCAAACATTTTTTGCTGACCTTTCCTCTTGATTCATGTTATTGTGGTATATTCATCTCTAAGTCTTTTTCAGGGGGAAAATTTTAGCAAAAAATTGATACCTTTATTTAGTCCGGCTACTTATAGGTAAGCTGAAATTTCCTAAATTGAAATCGCATTTCCATCAGTTTTCATTGAAGATATCGTCCAATTCTCCTACCAGAATGGCCAGCTTTCCCTATCCCTTCCACTCCCTCCAGCAGTGGTTTATACTGTTTTCTTTACAGGCTGCTTTTGTTGAGATGGAGAACACTTTAGCCACAGATGCTTGACGTAACTGAGCAGACCTATAGCTTACTCTTCTTTCTTCACAAGAACCTTTCTTCCAGACCACATAGTACTCTACCCTCCATGTTTCTTCCTACTGAAGTTTCCAGGAGATTCTGCTGTTTCTCAGAAGAAATGAGCGTAGTGGCCCTTTTTTGGTTTTGTTTCTGATCAGGTCATCCCCTATGATTGTTCCCCAAATTTCTGTATATCTTACTTAGGGCTTGTAGCCGATATCCTCCCCTAAAAAAGTTCACGTAGCATAAAGCTGAAGCAATATTTGGGAGGAGGAGAGGAGTGAATCAATGTTAGTTAAAATTGTTGCCCAGGTTTTTCATTGTGTTAGATACAAACAATAGAGGACTCCTTCATCCAAGAGTGGTAGCTATGCCCTGGATCCCATCTGAGCATCAGTGTATGCTGTGATCAGTATAAGATCTCTGTGCTTCTATTGACTGTAATCACTTCTAGTATTTACTTCGGGATAACTGTTGTGTACTTTAGAAAACCTTCTGAACTCTGTACAAATACTGTATGACTCTACTTCATTGGGATGTCATTTAACTCTCAAATTTAAGAGACTACTTTTTCTTTCCCTATGAGGAAACAGACCCTCTCTTCTCAAAAAGCAAATGTAGCAGGAAGCTGCAATTATCTTCAGTTTCCTCTGAGCTGGATGATTCTCCTCTTCCCTTCAAAAAACTTATCCGGTCAATTCTAATATTCTTCTACAGATGTAAGCAGTGTATTTGAGCCCTGCTGTAGATCTTTGGAAGAATGCAGAATCTTTGTTTTGACATAGGTCGTCTACAGACTTGGGTCAATTTCTCCATGCTGATGGTCTAAAAGACCTGTACCACTTCAGTGCAAAACCTGTAAACAAGTAAAGTAGTTTATCCTATGCTAGTTCCTGGGGAAAAAGAAATCTCTAATGACAACAACCTAATCCAGAGAAAGAATGTGTATCTGGAAACTGTTAGTTCCCCAAACATAGGCATATTTCAATTCCCTTCTGTCATTTAATTTCCAGTCGCAGTCAGTACCTCTCATAGCATTCTCAATACCCTCACTTACCGCATGCTCTGTTTCTGCTAGAACAACAGTCTAAGGAGTTCAGAAAATTATTTTTTGATGTGGGAAAGATTTTGTTTCCAGTTTCTGCTGATCTTCTAAATGAAGCTATAATTTTCTAAGAAACAAGGCATTTTGTGTTACTGCAGTAAGTTGGTGGCTTATTAGTTGGCGATCAATGTTACCTTTTGAACTTCAAATTCTACTGTTCTTCCAAACTCTTGCCTTTTTCCAGCTACTGGGAAGAGAAGAGAAATTTCCTACTAAATATAAATAAATAAAAAATATTTAGTAAGTCTTTTTACAAGACAAAAATAATTCAGTCTCTAAAGTAATTATTTTTCTCTTACATTTTAGACTGTTTCAGGTTATACTGTATTTAAAAACGTTTCCTTTCAGATAGGGCATGCAGCCTGCCAATTCAAGCTTCCCCCACATTAACAGATGCAATGTTAGCATCAGTAACGTATGCAACAGGTATTGCATGTGGGTGGCAGGGAACTGATTGTGAAAAGTTGAAAGTAAAAGCTTTGGGATACATTTGGGATGCCATACTGTGAAAATTTGAGAACTTGATAGCTTAAATGTTTTTTTTTAATCCTTACTACTCTGAGCTGATACAACATAACTTCAATGTAGTCTATCCTGAAATTAGCTGTTCTGTAGTCCATGCAAAACAAGAAGAATTGATATACATTTCTGGAACTGTCTTTTTCCAATAAATGTTCTCTCATAACAGCCTTGTTAGTTTGCCGAAGATGTTAGGTTCCTGGGCAACATAACATATGAATTTTTACTTTGCAAAATATTGATTGCTTTAGAATTAGCAATCTGTCTAGTATTCACTTTGAGGTTTGGGATTAATTCGGAAGGAGAAAAATACACCAAAAATGATGTGTTGGTCGACAGACATCTGAATTGTCAGCTCTTCCTTGTACTCAGTATGTTGGCAGGAAAATTGCATGCATACATAAGGAAGGTCCGATGGATGATAATTCATTTTCAGGTTCTTGGCTGGAGCACAAGAATTTACACATGCACACATTGATAATTCTTTAACTAGCAGTGTTTGACCTGGATTAAACAAAGTCTGAGAATAAAGAAATTACGAACTACTTCCAGACATGATAGAAAGGTATAGAATAACCAGGAATCATAAGCAGTTCAACAGCTGCTTCAGATGAGAAATCTTAATTACAGGTAAGAGAGATAATTATATGTTCTTCCTTCCCCTGTACTCAAGTCGGATAGTTGCATCTTTCCCTAGCACACCATCTGTTACTAGCTAGCCCTTCTTCAGAATCTTCTGTTCACTACTCTCTCAATCTTGTAAAGTATCTTTTTTCCCTTTTCTTTTTTAGAATAGTTTAAATGTGGGGTTTTACCCTCTATTTACATTAACACTGATTATTTGCTATTGCACGGAAGCTTCTTGATATTAGATGTATCAGCAGTAGAGGAAATAAATCGAGAAAGTATATAGTCAGCAGTGCAGTACAAATTGTGCAAGAGCTGATGTTCAGTAACCTAGAATAGGGAAATACTGATTGTGAATTTTTAAGCATTTAAAAGTCAAAAGTAATTTTTCAAGGTATGTTTTGCAGTTTTTTCTTTCTCTCTTTTATCTGTGCTGACACATGCATTTGGAGCTGCAGCAGTTCTTTCTCCTACAACAGAGAACACATTACTACATCAAGCATGTTACTTTTGTGATGGGCAGTTTCTCGTATAGCAAGTAGCATCCAGTACAGCAATGCACTAGTGTGTAGATGCGTTGCACCTTACAAAATAGGTGATACAAAATGTAGCAGTTACACTGAATATGAATGGAGCAAAGGATGAAATCCACGAGTAAGTTGAAACTTGGTTGTTTCCTGTCAATCTGTAAAAACTTGTGTTCATATTAACCAGCTATCATGCCAAAGGCATAAAGCAGTACTGTTAGTGCAGAAATAATATTCCTATATTTATTTAATTGTTCTTCCCTTTTAGGTGTGTACCTAACTTAAAAGGGAAGTTAAAGAGTGCATTATTTTTCTGTTGTTTATTTTTGATCTTGCTGTGAATGATGATTGTATTTTTTCTTCTCTCAGTAGTCATGAATATCTTGGTCTACAAGAAGAATTTTCAAACAAGTATTTAAATTGGCAAGAAATACCATAGCAAAAGAGGATTTTATTCTATCTGGTTTTTTTTTCTTTTTTCTTTTTTTTTTTTTCATTTTTACAGCTGGAAGATGATGGGAAGCTATTCTATACCCTTGATGATGGTCACACCAGATTTACTGATCTCATCCAGTTAGTGGAATTCTACCAACTTAATAAAGGAGTACTGCCTTGCAAGTTAAAACACTATTGCGCACGAATTGCTCTTTAACCAAAGCATCTGTTGTTCCATCAGAGGGAAAGGAAGATATTGGAATACTTTTTCCCCTAAAGGCAATTTGTACAGTAAGAAGGGACAAAGCATTACATTGTAAAGATTCTATGTTTTAGATGCAAAAAATTTATATTCTACATGGATAAGAACTTTACATTGTGATTGTAACAGCAAAATTAATTTTATGGTTTTAAAAAAACATTCTTTCCTATGTAATTCTTTAGTGTTCTCTTGGACTTCTTGTTTTTTTTTCAACTTAAAATAATTTTAAAAAAGATAATATTGTGTAACTTTAACAACAGTATAACTGAAGGGAAGATCTTTGTTCTTAAATTTAAATTTACTTTTTGTCTCTTCAAATGTTTCTCATAATTCCTATTCATCACATAGAATAATAACATTTATTGTGGTGAGGATAAGCTGAACCGCACATTTTGTTTGTAAATAAAATGAATAAATATTTTGCACTATATTTTTGAATGCTACTTTGAGGATTATCATACAAAAAGTCAAAAACCATTAAAACTACTTATAACTGATCAGTTGTATTGCTCTTACTGTTGTAATATTTTAATGGATTTTTTGTCTGATGACTAGATCTACATCTTTATACAGAGATGGAGTGTCACTTGGCTGTGAGATACATAAACTGTACAAAATATCATGTAGTGCATAAGGTAGTTTAGAGTATGCCTACGGTCTCTGAGAATGAGAGTGCTGTTAAGTACTGTTGGAGAGTTGGAGAGAGAATCAATTGCCCTTAAAAAATAAAGGTAACATTATAATTCTTACAACATTAACAAGTATTTACAAATAAAGGTAAATCCAGGGAAATTTACTCTTTGCTGAAAACCTGATAAGAGTGTGTTTGCAGTCAGTTCCTAGCTTATTTTATTATTTATCACAGCATAACACCTTCAATATAGGTGCCAATCCTTAGAGATTACCAAACATCTAACATTCCAACAAGAAAGAGTCATCAGAGTCAGATTTTGGACCATAGCATTAGAAATACTTTCGATATCTCTTTTGAAAGAGACATGATACTGCTGCATCCTTGAACAAAGACTCGAGTGGAATGTGGCTTGGATTAAAGGGCTGTCCGTGTCCTGATGTTTTGCTGTCCAATAGATTTGATCTTGTCATGAGGGTTCAGGACCGGGCCCTGGGGATCTTTTCTTGAGATAAAGGCTGGAGTGCGAGGTGGGTGCTTGGAGATGGGCCATCACACTGAATCTGGCCCCTCCTTCCTGTGCTTGCTTTGATTCTTTGACTGTCAGACATGCCAGCTGTTCTGCTCTAGGAGTTGGTGCGGAGAGAAAGTGAAGGAGACAAGGCACTGAGTAACAGGGACCTGAGGCACAGCAGTGCCAGTATGTGTAAGCCGACAAGATCATATAGATGGAAGCATTAGAATAGTAGGGTAACTGTAGCCTATGGTTTTGTTATTGTGTGTCTGGGGAAGGCAATCATAATAACATAATACTGTGATACTTAATTTACTGACTTGATCCACACATCACTGACCTTTTCCTCTGGTATGCAAATACAGTTTTTAAAGCTCATTAAAAAAGCAACTCTTCATAACGTGTACCAAAGATGCAACATATGTGGTGCCTGAGCTCATTACATTAGAAATGCCTTGTAAAACTCTTCACAGTCTAATAAATTTAACACTTAAACCTCAAATATAATTTCAAATTGTAATTACAAAGATATAGTTTTAATTAAAACCTCTTCGGATTTAGCTTAACAATGTGATTACCTCCTAGGTCTAGTATTGTCAGAGATTGGTATAAAATAAGGAGAAACATTCTGTGCATCCATATTTTTTTGATCATCTGACAAAATGAATTGTCTACTGTAGTCCACTTCTACTTGGACACGTGAAAGTTTTGCCATAATTTTAATTTGTGTTTACGTATTTGCTAGCGTGCTTGGTAGAGAAGCTAACTGCTCAGTGAATGAGCACCTGTCACCTTTGGATTTACCAGGAAAGAAAAGAGAATGTGGGGATTATGCCATGTGGTGGTAGAGTTATCAACCATCAAGAATCCTTCCTGCTTTTTCAGGGTTTTTTTCACAAGTGAAATTGAAAAAAAAACACAAACAAAAAGCCAACATGAAAAACCCCAAGTAAAAGGAAGTATTGCTTAATGAGCATGGTTTTTAGACATTTGAAAGTTTTTAACTGGCAAGTATTCAAAGCACTCTTACTCTGTAAACTGTTGTCTCCTGCATTCTGACTGCTCTTAATGAAAATCTAAACTGAATCTTACTGAGAATACAAAATCTTTTTTCTTTACAAATGTGCATACCCTTCCTGAGCTGTATGGTTATTCATGACTATGCGATAAAAAGTAAAGTGGTAAAACTAATAAAATCTAGTTTGGTGTTTAAATGACTTAACAGGGTACCTTCTTGGTTAAATATTACTGAAGGAAGAAGCATAAAGGAGGTAGTCTTAATTTGTAAAAAAACCAAATGAACACAGTCCCCCCAAATTAAAACTCTTTGATATCCCAGGCTACTTTAAAACATGTTAAATGGGTACAGGTGGTTGATATACAACTTCCAAGACCCTTGCTAGCAATCAGTATGTTCTTGTCAGAAAAATGGCAAGGCTTTTTATACCATTCAGGGTATGTCTGACCATAAAGTTGTTTGAGGGTGTAGGCAATACTGTTTAAACAGAATTTCAGCGTGTTAACTGTGGCTTCTAATTAGGCATACTACACTTTAGTGCCCACCTTCACAAAGAAAATTGGCTAATCAGGAGTTGTTAACAGCTCAGGGAGAAATCAGTACTATTTTGGGCAAACCAGTCTCTCTGTCTCCAAGAGAACTAAGAGACTTAGAGAGAACTAAGCTTGCCATGCAGAGGTACTGGAAGCAGTGGAACTGTACAAGTCCAGCTTTCTATCTGGGGTAATTAGCCCTGCAGGGGTATGCTCTGCAAGATGTGAGCTGGCTCAGAGATTGCTCTAAAGTGCAGCATTGTATTTGTTGGCATGCCCTTTGTGCCTTAGTTTCCAATCTTAAAATCTTTTTGGCTCAGAGGAGATTAAAAGTTAATTCATTGGTGTTTCATAATGCATATACATACACTGTTAGAATTAAGGTTGCATGGGCGGCATTAAATGACATTTTTTAACTTCTGAGTGTTTTTACTTAACAATCTTATTAAGTAACTTAATGAATTTTTTGACATGTAGCAAGTCTCCAGTTCATCAAACTAAATGTTTTGAAAGAGAGCTTTAACCCATTAAATAAAAGAGGATTACGTATGTAACTAGCTACAAGTGGGATCTTTCAAGGATAATTGAATTTCTGTCAAATGTTGTCTGTTATATCCTGGTTTAAGAATGGTAGCATTTTGTGCTTCCCTGGGGGTAGAATTATTCTGTAGTGTAAGTAGGTTTGGGGTGTCTCATTTTAAGACACAAATCAGCTTATTTCGAGAGAATAGCCTTTTTGTTGTTGTTATTACATTGTTTAAAAGCTACTCATCTTCAACTAAATGGAACTCACTCAGCTACCAATTAATTTAACTGTTTAAACCTATTTAATAGATGTAGCTTGCAAATCAGTCTAGCATTTTTCATTAATAAATCTTATACGTAATTTTTGTTACCTTCATTACCTTACTTCAGAAAAATACAAAGCAACTTGCACCTTACACCAGCATTTCTGTTTAGTTAGTAAAATAATTATTTTTATTCCCATTCTGATATTTCAAACTACTGTTCCTTAGCACTGGAATGCACTCCGTTTCTAATTTCAACTTTGTAGCTGAAGCTTTCACTGAAATCATCAAAGATGGGACATACCCCATTACTTGAATATACTCGCAAGCTTTCAGAGGTTAAACACTTATGGTCTATGCATAATCAATGTGTATGGTAGTGCAATTAATGTTAACTTTAATGAAATGCATGAATATTTAAAACTTAATGAATCTAGCTTTACAGCGTGTTTTACAGCCTGGTTCACATATGTGAACAGTATTGACTGTTGGCCTCTGGATGTCAGCAGCGTATCACGAAATTCCTGTAATCAGCTGCTGTTTTCCTGCTGCCTCCCAGAAATATCTGTGACTTGTGGTCTCTGCACACCTCCAGAACACCCAGTGCTTTTTCCTCTTATAAATTATTCACTTACTCTGTACCAATTAGTTCTACCAGTTGCTAGGTTTGTTATCAAGTTAAGCTTCAAGACAAGAACCTGAACTCAATGAGTGATTAAAAATTTATTAGCAGAGATGATTAAATATGCAGATAGTCTGTGAAGCTTGTTCTTGAAACCATTATATTACCTTTTTAATACTAATGATTTGTATAATTAATTTTAAAAAAGCCTGAAAGTCTTTTAAAAAAAAATCAGAGTAGGACATAAAAGGGAAGAGATTAAATGCAGAGGAGGCAGTGAACCTGAGTATTAAAACAGCTCATTCACATGTATAGGCAATAAAGTGATTTCCTTACAGGAATAGTTTGTGTTTTTTTTCCCCCTCTGCTAAGTTGATTATTTTATTAATCTTTTAAGCAATTTGGGAAAACTCTATTCACTAGTGAGTCATATTTTCAAAACAGAACTTTATGTGATTAACGCTGATAATACAGACAATTCCCCTAAACTTTATGGTTAAAAACTAAACCGTACCAAGATGCTGTTTCAACAACATTTAAGTGGGATATGCTGGGTTTTAGGTGTGCAAGGAACCCCAGGGTTTCTCTGGGAACTGCTCGGCTACATTAATGCCACCCGGGACCTGCCGAACAGTGTGGCAAATACCAGGCGCAGTTTCCAGAAAGAGGGGCTGTCCCGCACACCAGGGGTGGTGTGTGCACCTGTGAGGTGGGTGCTGAGCAGAACCTGTGTCCTCACAGCTGTGTCCAAGGCAGTAGTTGGGCAGACTCAGGGGTGAGGGCAGGTGGGATCCTCTGGAGCCTGGCCTGGGGAGAAATGGCTGAGGAGTGAGCAGGAACAGCCTGGTGCTGATGAACCTGCAGGGTCTCCCCCCTGGAGGAGACGAGCCTGCCCTCCCCTCCCACGGGGGAAACAAAATAAATGAGTAGATGGTGGTGGAGAGACAGCCCTGG
Organism: Limnodromus scolopaceus; assembly: GCA_028565335.1. Classification (NCBI taxonomy): domain Eukaryota; kingdom Metazoa; phylum Chordata; class Aves; order Charadriiformes; family Scolopacidae; genus Limnodromus; species Limnodromus scolopaceus. Next base: position 20,322,310 of record JAOXNO010000078.1, on the reverse strand, counting down.
GGCCTGGCTTTTTGCTTTCCATCTCTGTGAGAGAAGTGAACCCTCACGGCCAGCGTAGGAGTGGCCTGGAGAGCAAAGGTAGCGGGCACCAGCTGTGGCCTGGAGCAAGCCCTGGGTGTGGTGCCACTGAAGACCACGGCTGGTGGCCTCAGGCAGTCCACAGGAACGAGCTGGTGTGGATGAGGCATGAAAGAAGGTGAGGACCTGCCCCAGCTTCTTCTGCAGACCCTGTGCAAAGAAGGGTGCGAGCAGCCCAAGAGCTGCTACTGGGCCCTTTGCCTCCTGGAAAGGGAGGAGTCACCCCTCAGGTGAGGATGATGAACCCTACCAGCTGGAGATTGTCAGAGTTAATGAGTTGCCCCTAATAAATATGGGTGGTCTGGGTTTGACTAGTAGATATGTGCTTGGAGCTTATGTTTGGCTTGTTGGATATCAAATTGAGGTCAGTATGAATAGTGAGTGAAAATGTTTATTTTTTAAGATTCAGGGCTTGATGTGGGGAAGGGAAAGTATGGGAGGGGGTTGTTATGTACTTGTTGTGTCCACTCCCCCCGCTTTTTTTTTTCTTTCTTGTTTATAAATTGGAGTGCCTTTTTTTTCAAATACTAAGCTCTGTGTAGCATTCTTTAGGCTTCAGATTATATGAAGTGCAGTGTGTGTTTCTACCCTTGGCCATAGTGGGCAGCAGAACTGGGGCACAGCCTTTTCTGGAGTGAGACCCGAGGAAGGTGTTGGTATTGCTATCACCATTGAACTTGCATGGCTAGGATCTTGCTGTGGAGGATAAGTCTAAGTAAAAACGGTTGTTCTTTGTCTGAAATAACAGGTGTGCCTCTTTGATGGTGTGAAATTTGACTGTGACCTGGAAACTTCCTTAGCAGAGCACAGTCCTGGAAGAATTCCTCTGGTTCCTGGGAGGTGCATTGACTCAGATGTACATATTTCCTATTTTGCTTTCCACTTGCTCTGAGCTAAGTCAAAGTACCACTCTTCACAAATGTTTTTCAGCTTCCCCTTCTATTGTGCCAGCTACTTACTTGAGGAAAGAGAAAGAGCAGAGGGAAGAGCATTAACTAGGGTAAGCAAGTTGGTAGACAAAGTTGAGAGGACGTTGAATGAGGCGTTTTATGCTTTTCTCCTTCTGGCTGAAGCTGAACAAAAGAATGAGTCCTTAGTCTCACATTCCTGAATATGGGGTAGGCTGATGTGCTCCCGTGTGAGATTGTATGTTTAGATTGATGTTTTAATGTCAGTGAAAACTTTCTATTGTGAAGACAAATCCTTTAACTGAGGGAAAGGAAATATATTATTTCAAATATTTTTACAATGTGTGAGAATGCAGGTGGGAGAAAAAAAAATGCCTGAAGTTTTCACAGGTTGAGGTTTTCTGTAGGTTGTTGTGGTATTTTTTTTAACCAAAAAATGTATTCTGTTAAATTGTGAAGAAATCTGCAATTGCTGAATCTACAGTCTATGCTGAATATTTAAGTTCTGGGAAATAACTCATGGAAAAATCTCTTCTGATGATGGATGTGAGGTCAGCTATTTAAACTAAAATACTTTCTCCCCAGTTACATGGTATAGGGCTGTGGTGCTCAGACCATATGTATAGTTAGTTATTTTTAGGTATATAAGGAGAATGTAAAGGAGGTGATATGTGTAGGAGGGTGGAAGGGTAAGGAAAGAATTTTAAAAGAGTTACTAACACTTGAAACAACAATAGATGCGCTATTGGAGCCATTTTTTTCCTAACCTGCACACACCACATCTGAAGGGGTTTGCTTCTGTGCTGAACAATTAATGAAGTCCTCATTTCTGAAATGATACATGTGCTTGTCTGTGTGCTGTGCATAATGCTATGGATTTCAGTACGCTTAAGATAATGTGTGTAAGTGTTGGCAGGATCAGAGTCAAAGACGTCAAAAATAACTTGGAGGGCTTGTGGAAATTCACAAAGTGTAATAAGGTGATACTTCAATTGGTGCTGAAGTGGGAATTGTAGCTGATATTATATTTAATGATGGACTGTGGTCACTGGGTTCACTGTGACTGAACAATATCCATCTCTGTTTTTGAGGTAAATGAAGAGCAGTACATAAAATTGAGCTAAAAATTAGGAATGTTTTTTCTCTTTAGTACTTGTACATTGATAATGCTATTTGCACTTTTTTTCCTATATTGCTTAATTAAGAAAACACACACTCAAGGAACCAACCAAAAAACCCCTAAGTCTTGTAGAAGAAAGTCTTTGCGGTAGGAATCTATATTTGAAGTGGCCTTGGCCTTGTGAAAGTGTAAGATGTATGATACTTCTCAAGAAAAAGTTCCTCACTTCTCAGCTCTAGAGTTAGGAACTAAAAAGCATTATCGGAATGATCTAAATGCTTCTATTTCTTTGCTAGAAATAAAACTAACAGTAATTCAAAGCGTATCACCAGTACAGGTGGCCCTTTAAAAGAGCTTCTCCATAGCCAAGAAATACAGCTGAGTTGTATTATGTCTTTGCAAAACCCCATTATCTTAAGCAACAAATGAATTCTAGATTGTTCTGTGATGAAGTGAAATGCTCCTTTTTCTTCAGGAATGTGTGTTGCACTTCTGCTCCTATTTCCACTTGAAATAAGGCCATATCACTCAGCATGGCTTTAGAGACACAGGAAGAATGAACATGGTTTTACTATTACGTTGATCCAAGGAGCTGCAATGACATTAACTATTGACGTTTACTAGGCTTTCAACTCTTCTTTTGCTCTGTATATAATTCTTTCTAGATTATCTTTTTATTACTTGCAGAAATTAATCTCTTTCTCTTTGAAGTATTTTGTCAGTTATTTATCTTCCTAGAACTAACTCTATGGAAAAGAGAAAAATACCCTCTTTGCAATATGAAGAGCATTGTTGGTTTGTAGTTCTTTTAACAAGTTTTTTATGTAATCTGGAAGCAATATTGGTTCTGTATGTACAGTTGATGAACCTAGTACTGAAAGCATGATACTGAATGGGTTAATGCACATATACTGTTCAGGATGCTTTCAAAGTCATAACAGTAGGAGAAAAATGTATTTGGAGTTATGCAGACTCCTCACAAATGCGGTGGTGGAGAAATTCTGCTATACCAGGTTGTACAAAGAAATCATGCGTCAGGTAACTGAATGTCGTCATAGTGGAGTGGTTTGCCTTTATAGCATATCAGACTGGCTGTGGGTAGCTCAAGAGAAGAAAAATCAAACAGATGAAGAGGTCCTGAAGAAGAGAACTGTGATGATAAAGAGGTTGGAAGAAATGAGCTCGAAGGAAAAGCTAGATAACTGTGGCAGTTTAGCCAAGCCAGCTCTGGCTGTTTCAACCCTGAAAAACACTGAAAAGTGAATGACAAGATGAAATGGAAAAGAACAACAACTACTTCAGCTGCTTGGGGCAAGGGAGAAGTCTTAATCTGTTTGACCTGTGATTACGAGGCATTCTTGCAGGGATGTGCATACACTTGAAAATTGTCACAAACTGTCAGTCATCTGTGGAATCTTATGGAGAAATTCTGAGCTAGTGAAACACCAGCATTTTTACTGAATAACTCTGAACTCATTGCTCAGTAGCCTGATATTGCAGGGGAAATTTTGTTCTGAGGGGTGCATGTGTTTGTTTTCTGAATCTAATTATACGCTGCCTAACAGAAACAGCAGCATAAACTGAAGACAGGTGGAGAGGTGGCGAGACAGAAAGAAGTGAGGTAGATGCATGGTATGTGTCGCAATTAAGAGATTTGACCAAAGATGATGAGACTAATAAGAACTCTTATTTCTATTTAGTGATGTGGCACCACTTGCTGGTGGTATGTAGTTGTAACTACATTGCAGTTGTCTTGTGACTTTTTTCAGTTTTAGTTTTCTTATGCTGAAGATATGGATCTATACTTGCTAACGGTTAGCTATAGCAATTGTTACTTGAAAGTTTCATTGGAAGCTGCCTGACTTTGAAATGTGAAAATACTTGAATGCACTGTAAAGTTTTAAAGTGAACTTTGCTGTGATTTCTCTACTAAAGAATAATGTAGACTTATTAAAAAAAAAGAGAGAGAAAAAGGTGGAAACCAGATATGTAAGCATGTTAACTTTTTATTAAAATAAATCATTCCAGGAGACCTCATTAAGCCAGGACGATATTCTAAAAGTGAATATACATGTTGACAGCTACACCCATAAATTTGAAAACTGCAAACATGTTCAGCATAAAAGCCATTTTAGAAAAAAGCTGTTGCTCTGCCCTTGTACTAATTTAAGAATTGTTCTTTCATTCTGATTTTTATAGTTTCTTTTCACAAATATAACTGGGACAGTTTAAAAAGTACTTTAAAGAATCTTTCATGATGTCACAAACTTCATAATGCAGATGATTTATTTTTTAAAAATACACACGTTACATAATTACTTGAAGTGTCAAATAAGCTCAATAATGCCATTTTTTTTAAGGAAACAAAATGACCTGTCTGTAGACTGTACCTCTACAGTATTCTTGCACAGAACCTCTGTTTCCCAGGAGTAGTGATGTGAGTTTAAATCTCTTGGCTCCAGCACTAGTCTTGGTGAAGGGGTTCTCTTCTATTCATTCTGTAGCTGCACACATAATAAAATCTTCACAGTGAGCACAAGAAGATCATGGACAATTCTTCTTTCCAGTACCTCTCTGTCAGAGTACATTCAAGGTACATGCATATTTAAGTTCCTTTCAGTAAAGTAGGGACTTAATATTAACCTGCTTTGGAGAAGTGTAATTGGTACAGAGACTTGAGTATTCTGCCTGTGGATGCAGACTCTGATGAGAGCAAGAAAGAACCAGTCATGACCTCAGGTTTGTTTTCTTGTCAGTGTGGGAGGAAGGAGGAGGAACGATTCTCTTGGTCTGCTCTGTGTGGGTGGAGATAAGATGGTATTCAGAAACTAGAATAATTTTAAATGAAGATCAGTAATGAGAAATCCCATCACGAAGAGCATGGGAAGATGACAAAAAGTCATCAGGTGACTGAGAGAAGCTGAGAAAGGGACAAGACCTTGGCTTGGAAAGGTTGTTGAGCATTAAGAAACATAAAGTGTGATTTTGTGTTTATTTTATTTTATTTTTTGTTGTTTTGTTTGGTTTTCTTTTTGGGGGGGGGAGGGGAGTGTCACTTTTTTTTGGGGTAGGTAGGGATTTTTGTGATTACTTTTCATACCTAAAATGTGTGGGTACAATCTGTTTCCTTGTATTTTTGCTGTATTTAGCAAATGCCTTCTAGGTTTTACATGATGATACTTCATATATTTGCTTGGGAAGGGGCTGTATTTCATGCTTAAACATGTATGTGTCCTGGTCTGGCGTGTAGCAGAGCCAACTTTCTATTCAGTTGGAGAGGCTCTTGCTCTTACTTGTTGATGTGGCAGCCAAGGTCAGCTACCTTGGCTGTTTACCCTGTGGAGGGTTTGCACCTGTGCAGAGGAGTGGACAGAACAGGTGGACCCAAACTGACCAATAGGGTATGCCATCCCATCTGCCAATGTTCAGTATAAAAGCTGAGGTACTGAAGGGTCTGGACTCTTCTTCAATGGCTCTTTTTTTTCTAATGAGTGACGTCTGAGGAAGTCTGCTCATTGCTTTTGATCCCAATCAGTGTGTTCTGGAATCCAGTTCCCATCCATCACTGAGTCCAGTCTGGAACTTTCCCAGTGCCTGCTGGTGATGTCTTCCTGGGAACTTGATATGGTTTTGTATATATTGTATTTATTTCATTAATTCCTTTTTATTTCATAGTCAATATTTCATGAAAGTAATTTAGTTTTTTCTGAACTCATAAATCTCTTTCTCTCTTTGGAGCAAGAGGTGGAGGAGAGCATTTGTTGTCTTGTCATTGGTCAGCCTGGCCCAAACTGTGACACAATGTTGCCTTAGCTCTTCTGACAAAGGGCCAGTGCTGTGCTGTTTTCCCTCTTAATTGAATGAATATGTTTTTATAGAAAATATATTCCTCTGACTTCCTGTCTGAGTGGTGATGTAATAAAAAATTGCTGAAAATAATTTTATGGGCTTTAACACTTAAGGTAAATCAGTACCTTGCAACAGAAACACAATTACGATAAAGATTTTGGTACGTTGACTGAACTCTGTCATAGTATAGTGGTTCAAAACTTTTGATAGGTAGATAGTATGTTTAATTTGATAATAAATGGAAGACTGCGGTAGAACTATGAGGTGAATCCTCAAGGATTCACATTAATACATATTAAAATATTGATAAGATTCCATTTAAGACTTTGTTTTAGCAGCCAAAAAGATACAGTTTTGCTATGGGAAGGTTGTCAGGTATGTTGCACTGCAGAACTGAAATCTGCACAGAGTAAAGGAAGCTGTAAAAGCTGCAGAGTTCCCAGACAGAACTGACACAGAATCTTTCTAATGAAGTTAATTGCTGACATAGTTGTGCTGTTTCTGGCCTCTTCCATTCTAACTGAACATAAGCTCCTTCAACAGACTTTTTTTTAGTGAATATTAGTGGAAACCATCTGGTAAAGGAAAATCTGTTTGTGCAAAGTAGTTCTTAATTTCTAATTAGTGGTCTCAAACAGATTTTCATTTCTCTGGTAATATATGTGTATCTTATTTGTGGGTAGGGGGAAGAGAAGTAAAAGTAAATTTCTTATCTAAATCAAGTGTGTCAGCAGCAGTTCTCTGTCAATTCCAGGGCATTACTACTTTCCTGTGTATTGAATTAGACTTTTATGATTTGTAACGCATTCTAGCATCTCTGGCATAAGAAGAGGCAGGGAAACAGTTCCCAGTATGAGTGGATTAAATTTTTTTGTGTGTTGGTGATGAATAATATTTAAAACTCCCCACTGTGTCCATCCAAACCAAAGGATTCATGTAGGCATAGGAGATGCTTCACACAAAAACCCAGGAAAAAGTGAAGCTTCAAGGAATAGTGGCTCTGGCACATTCTCTACAACTGACACTTCCAAAATAATACAACAGTTACCCCATGGACTTCCAATAGGAAATCTTGCCTGTAACTTTTCAAAGGTTTTGAACTTGGGATAGAGCCAGGTAAGGACAACTAACGGTTTAGGAAAAAACAGCTGTGGCAGAGAAAGGACTAGAATGATGCCATATGAGAATAAACAACTGAAGAAGAGAAAGCAAGCGATGTAGACTACAGCCAGTAACATGTTAGTCTGACACAAACACTTCTACATTGCCCTGTGTTTGTGCTGAAAAAATCATTTTTAGAAGGAAGAATGGTAAAGGCTCATTATATCAAGCTGCTGAATGCAGAATAAATATAGTGACTAAAATTCTCACTTGTGTAAGCCTTCCAGTTTTCCTCTGCTGACTGAACAAGAGTTTTCTGCAGAGCAAGAGTACATGAAACTGTGGAAAACAGTACTAAAGAACTAAGTGCTTGACATTGAAGGCATCTTCCACTTCCTAATTGAGATATCTGTAAATCCTGATGACAGAAGGAAAAGAATCGTGCTGGTGTAATACGCTGGGGTCAGATAAGGAGGTGTGGTTTTGGTTGTTTGCTTTTCATCAAATATTAGCTAAACTGTTCTTAAAGCGGCAGACTCAAAATAATTGCATAGAACTTGTTCAAGTGTTACACTTAGCAGGATATTCTTAAGTATAGCCTATGTACTGTGTACATACTAACAATGAATAGCACTATACCGAATATATCAATGTGCTATTAGTACATTTAATGGCATTCAGCTGTCACTATTATTGCAAACAGACTTTTAGAAATTTTTTTCTTTTTGTAATGCAAAACACTGCTTTAGGTAAGCAGTCACATTCTAGTTTTATGGCAGGTAAAGGAGTTATCAGTGAAATAAGTAAACAGCGATATTTATATCTGGGCTAACAGATTTTTAAATGTTGCATTATACCTAGAAGAATACCTCTTCATTTAATGGGTAGTTCGTTGGTTTTGTGGGGGGGTTTTTTGTGTGTGTGTGGTGTGGTGTGTGTTTTTTTTTTTTTTTTTTTTTTTTTCAAAAAAAAAAC
>JAOXNO010000078.1:20262235-20301889 GCA_028565335.1 Limnodromus scolopaceus | reverse complement strand
TGGCCTTATTGAACCTCATTCCATTGGTCTCAGCCCATCCATCCAGCCTGTCTAGATCCCTCTGCAAAGCCTCTCTATATATAGTTGTGCGATTGTATGGGTATTTGCACTAGCTTTGTGTTACTCCATGTTACACGTTGTTGGGTCTCAAGGCTCTTTTGCCAGGCTGTATTTGTACTTTTTGGAGCGTTCCCTCCCTGCACATCCCTCCCCGCAGATGCCTCTGTGACATGGGTTTGCCTGTCACCAGTGAGAGTGAAAGCTGATCCTCATCCTTGCACTACTAAGGCATTAAATGCTTCCTTGTGCTGGCACAAGGAAGTAAAATGGACAATGGGGTTGTTAATGTTTTGGAATATCACAGATATGTGCAAAAAACTTCCACATAACTTTTGAAACCACATGGAGAACTTGATTTTTATAATGAAACGTACAGTTCTTCTGGTTCTATCCCTGTAAATAGTCCTATTGGCATCTCAATTTGTAATTTCCTGGTCCTAAACCTCCAGTGTTCACTCTCAGAAATAATTTAATTTTGAATTTTATTAAACTCCAAGTGAGTCTCAAGGTGTCTAGTGTTCAATTAAGGGATGCATAAAAATGCAAAATGATTCATGCAGATAAGTTTGAAATAGTAAATTCTTCCTTCATTGCAATCGATTTTAATTTGTTCTTTGATTCCGTCGTTTCGGATGGAAATATTTTTGCAGTTTGGAGGATAATCTCAGATCTGTGTAAAATGTAGGTAACTTTCAAAGGTATTTGTATAACAGCAGCCACATGTATTCATAACATCTTAAGCTCCAGTTTGTCTATGTTTTAAAAAAAATAAAATAGGTTCTTTGAATGGCTGTGTATGTCTTGCATCCTGTTAGACAAGAAAACCATACTCATTCTTCCTTTCAAACAGGTCTTTTGTCTCATTTGGATAATGTAAATAGAAGAATGGTTGCTTAAAGCACATTTTCCCTGTCCTACAAACATGGAATCAGAAAGGGGGGCTCTGTTACCAGATACTGACAGCTCTGTATTTTGTATCTCACTAATACACTTTAGCTAATAGATCTGTAGGTACACTGAAGTTAGCAAGCTTTGTTTATTTTATCCTACTCTGTGATTCAAACTATAGTTTAATGCTCCTCTTGCATAGTTCTAGTAGCATTGGACTAGGGATGTGGTATAATACACCTTGAAGCACTAACGCAAAGGCAGCAATAGTGCTTTGAAAGACTGCTTCTGGGTAAGCCACTCAGGGTACAGTAGTGGATGTGAACTTATTTTTAACACTGGAAAGTAATAACAGGATTATTTCAAAGTTAATATACTTACTGTTCTTCATTTGCTAGCAGTTATATGGAGGAAAACCGGTACTATGTATCGGAGCATACTCTGAGGATCTGGAATTTCCCTCCATGGCATGTTTTGGAACTATTATTGACATTTCATCCCAGGGTGTTACTGGTGAATGATGAGTCAATGCCTCCTGTTAATTATTCTCGATCTGCTGTTGCATTGTACTGAGACAGTGCAACCTATGCTGACGTATACATACAGTAAGTAGCATTCCTACGCTTTGGGGAGGAGGTGAAAAGAACTGTTTTGGGCAAGAACTGAGTGGAAGAAAGCAGAACCTGCAATAACCAGGAGAATAAGTTTATAAATACTGTGGGGCTTGTGGACTGTGCTGCTGATGTAGTCTGGAGATTTGACACTGATATTACCATTTAGTTAGAAAGATCACATAATATGATGGTAAAAAGAACATATTTCCTACTCTAATTCTAATGGGAAAACTGTTCTTTAACATCTTTGCAATACATTTTGGGAATTTCTTTGTGCTTTTTATGATAAGCAATGTATGTGGTAATTTTCTCATCTCACTGAAGAAACTGGAGAATATATACTGATGCATTCATGCAAGCAATGTCTTCAGCAAAGAAACTACTATTAAATATATAGGATGAAAAGATGATTTTCAGGCTGATTGAAGCTCCGCTACTGTATAACAGTCTTGAACTTTTGATGGTCCTGTATCAATTTGCAAAGTGTGGGAACTGACAGCATAATACAAACAGTTCCAGAAGGGTGGTATGCTTTTTAACTTCAAAATTTTGTATTAAATGTATATATTTTTTTTCAACTTGTGTTCTCCGTGTGGTATTAAAATTAGGACCTAAAATATTACTGGTAGTCTCAACAGAAGGGCCAAGGAACTACGTTTCTTGTGCAAGCTCTCGGCCCTTTGGATTGTACTTAATAGGTTGTCTTAAAATTGTTTCTTCTTCCTTATATATAGGAAGACTGAAGGTACCAGGTCCATTTACTTACCTTTGTTCAGCTGTAAGGCTTTCTTAAGGGGAAAGAAGGTAGTCTTCAGACTCATCCCAGACATGTTTCTGTATTACTGCAGGTGGGAGTCCAGCACAGAATTCTGAAAGGTGAAAATAGCCCTGGATATAGGAAAGAAATTTCCAATAGATCACATAATATATATTTGGAACACAAACAATACGCATATATTTTTCTTTTTTTCCTAAACGCAACTGAAACTCATTGGAAAATACTCTATACATTCTGCCTATGATAGTTTGGACTGAAAACTTTAATTAGTCTGTAGGGCTTTTTATTATTATTTTATCTTTGTTCATTATTTTTTTGCTCAGTCTCTGTGGATATTCTGTATTTTCATCATCAAATAACTTGCTGGCTATTTTTGTCAAACAAGAACCCTGAAACCATCACACTGCAGTGCTGAGCCTATCTGCCCATTCTGTCAACAGGATGAAAGTGAATCTCAAGCTTTTTTAATTACAAGGATAACATGTTCGCTCATCTAATAATGAAGATGGTTAGCAATTTTAAATTTTAATAATCAATTACTGAAAGTAATTCTCCATTAAACCACAAGAGAGCCATTAAATCTCAAAAGATGGAACATGCTGTATGTAACAGTAGCAAAATTTCTATTTTTAAATATCATTAGGGAATATCTGATTTTCATTTCTCTGCTTTTCTTTTACCTTTTTCCTCATGCAGACCATCTCATTTTCAGCAGGAAGACAGCACATGATCTTATAAATAATAAAAGAAAACCCTTGCAAGACTTGATCCAATGTGTGAAATATGTGCTAAAAATCTAATTTGTTTCAATCCAGCATATTTTGACTGAATAATAAGGAAAGTGACTAATTAATATCTTAATACACTGAGGGCTAGGTGGCATGGTGGGCTTGATACACTCTACTTTCACCTCAGGAGACCTGCTTTCAGATCTTATGGATATTGCAGGTGCTGAACGGTTTGGTGGTTTCTATCTTGCTGCTGGTATAGCTGCCATTGAAACCCATAAAATCCAGTACTATTGACAGCTTCAATTATCAGCATGTTGAGAGCTGGAAAGCAGGGATACTACAGTTCTCGGATAGCTTGGTGTGCTTACATGAGGATGCGTATTCAGTGACAAGCAAGTTGGAAAACATAAATCAATAGTTGCTTCCAGCAGAAATAAAATAATCCCAAAGCATTGAGAGGGGAGGGAGGCAATAGATTAGTCTCACCTCAGCTACAAAATAGCTATTTTTCTTTCTATGGCATTTAAAATTGAAAGTTGTGGAAGTGATTTGGAGCTTGTTGATAATATTGGACTAACTATTAAAATGTACACTGTTTAAGGATATATTGGTAAAGTATGGCAAATATATAACTTGAGTAATTTTGTATGGGGAAAGGACCATCAGTGCTAGTGTGAAGGAAAAAATAAGGCTCTGAAATGAAAAGCTGATACAATGGTTAACTTTAAAATGATTTTTAGTTTTCAGTGGGTTTTATTACCAAGGAGCCCTACTGATAGTACAGAGCACATGTATCTTTCCAGCAGATAGTAGTGTGCATTAGGACTTGCAAAGTTCAGCTTGATTCTTTGAACCCTGTCACTGAATTATCCTGTCCCAATGTGTCTGGTGGCCCAATATTGGAACAATATGTAGTTGAGGGACTCTTAACGTTAGTTGACATCAGTTCCCTGTGCTCAGAAAGGAGAGTCTATGTCTCTGGCTTGGATTTAAGCAGTCTGGTGACATCAACAGAAACTTTTCAAAGGAGCTGAGATACCTTTGGAGCCCAAATTTTGTTGGAAATCAGGTGGGAGTAGGTTTAAGATTATCTTTTTTTTTTTTTTAAAGCCATATCTGTGGACCACTGACACGTGGAAAACTCTGTGTTTTGCTGGCATAAAGCCTGCTGCTGCAGCCATGATAAATATGGTTTAGAGATTGAGAGGGAGGGAATTGTCTTAACGTGGGACTCTGCATCAGACTTGGGGCTATTACCATTGCATTAGATACATATTGTTCTTAGCTTTGTTTTTATTGATCTAGAACAAAATAACTGCAGAAAACTATGTGGTGCTCTTCTATCTCTTCTTACAGAACTTTGTTACAGATATAAATTGACTCTTTAGGCAAAATTTCCACATATCTGAAGGCCTTAAGTAAGGTAATAATATTATGGTTTTCAGCTTTTTGGTTAGTTTGAACAAATTTTATTCCCTAATCTTAAGCTCTTCATTAAGATTGATAAGAAAACAACTGATACAGCTGTAGGGTAGGAAGGGAGGGACAAACAAGCTTTTGAACACAAAGCCACTCTCAGTGTCTGAAACAGAAGCAAAAAAAAAAGCCCCTTCAAAATTAAATATAGGTTGAGAACAATTGCTCTGAGCTTAACTTGATTATGTTCATCAATTAGGCAATTTGAAAGAAAAGGTGATTGGACCTGTGGAGCAAAGGGGAAGTATTAACAAGGAGAGGGGTGACGAGGTCACTAACCTCCATGGCACAGAGAAAGAGACAGATAATTATCACTTGTGGAACATTAAGGTAATATTTGGGGGTATAAGGTTGGTGAATAAACTGTAATATTCCAAAAAAAAAAATAATCACTTTGTGTTGTCACTGCCGTTGTCACTGTAGAGGCATGAATGTTAGTTCTGGTCTTGTCACTTACTTGTTTCTTCAGGTCTTCCTCACTTCAGGGCTGTGAAATTAGATATGGAATGGTTCTTCCATGGAAAAATATATTCTGTAGTATTATGAGTATTTCTGTCCCTTTTGTCAGTTCTCTGTTTGCATTAAGGTTCACAGTGGTTGTTAGAAACCTAACATGGTAGCTAAAACCATGGCTAGCTTTGTAAGAGACATAAATACTCTTAGCATGGTGTAGACATGGCAATTCATGGCCATCTTCTATCTTGACTGCTCTGTGATTGCCTGCTTCCATTAGGTAAAGGATAGCTTGTGGTGTATTTGATTCCAGTGATGGGGTTCACTTTAGACTTCTGGGGCTTGAAGACTAAAAGCAGAATCTTCCACTGTGAAGTGAATTTCTTCTGAGGTGTGATCTTTGATTATAAATTATAATGGCTTAATGGGGTTTTGAGGAAGGCTGGCAGATGACCATCTGCAATATAGATGTATTGGGTGCTTTTTTATCTTGAGTATGTACATAGTACATCTTTGAAGGAGGCACATGTCTCCTAGAGGAGTTGGGACAGTCCCAAGAGTCTGGGCTAAAGGAGTATCTGCAAAGCGTCCTTGGGTTGCTCAAGGTGTTCTGAGATCAAATGAGGAAGCATTTGAGAGCCTTTCTTTGTATACTGGCAATATTTGATATGTTTGGAGGCCTGGTGCTTTTGTGGATTAGGTCTCCAGGTTTTTTTGTGGTTTTGCAGCTTGGGTAGACTGTGCTGTTGATGCTCATGTTTTGGAAACTGTTACTAAAGAGAAACTGTTAGAGGGATTGGATCATCTCCTCTTCCAAATTAATCAAATGAATCTTAGTGGCAGCTCTCAATCTAAAAAAGTCAAGAACGCCTGAAGAAGGGCTTCTATGCTTGGAAGCTTGTCTGATTTCTCACCATTGTTAAAAAATTTAGTTTTATGTAGCTTGATTAAAGCTATGTTTCCAAGGAAGGGTCATCTCTTCTGCTTACAACTGTAGAACATCGTGAGTACAACAGAGCACCACTGTTAGTGAACAGAGATATGTAAGTATATTTGGAGTGTCTTCTGATTGTTTAGTCTTGTGTGTGAGCTCAGGGAAATTTTACATCTGGATATCCTGACTGTAACTGGTAATACTGTGATACTGTTAGTATGCTTCGAACTGCTGTTATTTGTTTCTTTGTTAACCACAACCTTCATGGCTTAACTCTTCCAATTTTTTTTTCTGAAATATTTGTCCTTTGCTCCATGGTATATTTGTTTTGTTTCTTTTTTTTTAAATTTTATTTGTGTTGCTCAAACTGTACTATATCTGTTTGATTTTGAATTTTTATAGCACTCTTCAAAATTTGAAATTGATTACATCTAATGTCCTCTATCCTCTGTGCAGCTTCCCTGCTGTGTCTGCTAACCTGGCTGGTGATACAACTGTTGCTCCTTTGATGTCCCCAACCCTGTCCTGCTGTGCTTTCAGTGGTTTTGGCTGTTTCGTGCTCATTGTAGAGTGAACACAATTTCTCAGAGTACAGAGAGATGCTTTTAACCGTAGGCTTATATGTTGCAATAGCAGGAACCCTAGAAATACTTAGATATCGGACAGATAAGCAGAAACACTACAAAGTTTAGCACAGTTTCACATCAATAAGTGCCACCCAACCCTTGGCAGTACAATCACAACATCTCCCCAGAGTTATTGGTTGTGCAAACTGCCTTCTGATGTGCTGCAGGAGGGAATGATTAAATGCTTGTTTAATGATGTCTGAATGGAGATGTAACTATTGGCCAAGCAAATCAGCTTCTGCCTAGGACTGCCCATGAATTGTGGCGTAGGCATAGAGAAGTTTTTCCCTAGGTAAGTAGTGAAATTCAGTTTAATTGCAGCTATATAGAATCATAGATCATAGAATCATTTTGGTTGGAAAAGACCCTTAGGATCATCGAGTCCAACCATCGACCCTACTCTACAAAGTTCTCCCCTACACCATATTCCCCAACACCACATATAAACGACTCTTCAACACGTCCAGGGATGGTGATTCAACCACCTCCCTGGGCAGCCTATTCCAATGCCCGACCACTCTTTCTGTGAAAAATTCTTTCCTAATGTTCAGTCTAAACCTACCCTGTTGGAGCTTGAAGCCATTCCCTCTCCTTCTGTCACTACCTGCGAGAAGATACCAGCACCAACCTCTCTACAGTGTCCTTTCAAGGAGTTGTAGAGAGTGCTAGTAGTGCTAGTAGTATGCTAGTAGTGTGTAAATATAGGGGGGGGAAAAACCCCAAACCTACAGATGCAACAGCATAGCCTGTTTCTATTAGGCAAATGTGGACAATTTTTTTTCTCTTTCGGTGAGACTGGAAAGTTTTCCACTATGAAGAAATAAACTCTCCTTGTCTGAATTTCTCCTACTGTGTTCAAAGAGATGGGATTATGTGCTGTGTAATAAGCCTGATGGCTGTTAAGAAAAACATGACCAGGAATCCTCAGAAAGTATAGAAGCTATCTTCAAGAACCTAGGAATTATCTAATTACTTAGGCCAAAGTAGTGATAAAATCTAGATGTTCTTGCCATCCAATGCGAGTCACATACAGTAACAAACAAGAGGAGTTTGGATAAAGAAAAAAAAATCTTGTTGTGTGTATGTGTGTGGGAGGAACTGACTTTTGAAGATGGGTTTAAAAAAGTATTTTATTGTAGTCATATATAGTTTGGCTATGCAAATGAAATATCAGACATAGCAAGGACTTAAGAACAAGCAACAAGAGGAAAGGGGTGTCTTCAGTATTAGCAAAAGGCTGAAATAGGCAGGCAGGGATTTGCAGTTTCTGAAAGTGTTCTACAATATACCTAAAGTTGCATGTGCATTTAATTGCACACAATTTTAAAGTGCTGCTGAAGACTGATGCTATTAGATGTTCAGCTGACATAAGACTTCTTTGTGATATAAGTGGCATTTAAACAACTTTAGTGATGGTGGAGACAGATTTTGAGGAAGAGTTGGGGAGAAGGGCTGGTTTTGAGGTCCTGAGATTAAAGAAGTTGTTGGCGAAAAGAGGTTTCTTCTTTACTTTCATCCTTCCAGGATATCTGAATCCATCCCCTCAGAATGTATATTAATTGTTTTTCCATGGTAATTGCTTACCTCTACTCCTTACATTTTCTTTGTAAGCGTGAGCTCTAGCATCTTCCTGTACTGCTGAGAAGATGTACAGTGCTGCTTCTTACTGCAGGGGGAGGAAGGGCTGATCCCAAAGGGAGGTGTGTGGTAGAAAAATGTCTTGTCCTTACTGCTGCCAGAGTTTGGGGACGGGAATTGCTTTGGTGTGTGACAGCTGCCTCTTGAGGTGAAGACTCCAGTGTACATTCGGTCCCCTTTCATGGTGAGAACAAGAAGCAATGACTATCATGGAGCGACCTGGAACTGCTGACACTCATGGTGTTGCAGTGTTTTCTCTCGCTCCCTCTTTCCTTTTTTCTCTTTCTCTTCCTCTTCCTCCCAGTATTCTGGATTTAATAAATTGCTGGTGTTCTTGCTTCCATTATTCAGATGAAGGTCTAATCTGCATGTAGAATTTCTAGGACATAAAATTAAAGCTTCTAAAATTGTTTCTGTTTGTTCCTTTTAGTGACTTAATGAAAAATGATCACTGGGTTTAGGGGTTCAGGGATCAGATTTGTTATATTTTTAGGTCTTTCTTGACATTTAAATTTAACTAGAATAATTTACCCTTTTGACAGCTCACGACTTTCTTTTTCCATGTATGTTTGCATAACGCACTTCAGGTCTTTCAGACAAGATGCAAATTCAAGGTCCTGACCACCTGTGGTCATTAAAGATTTCATAGTACTCTTTTTTGCAAGAGGACTAAAGCTAACGCCAGTCACCTGGCCAAATTCCAGCTTCAGTAATTACATTCTATCTTCCTCAAAATATCTCTTTTGTTTTCAAATGGAAAAAATCTACTCTTCATTTTCTTCCCAAAAATGCTGCCAGGTGATGCTGGCTGCTATAAAAACCTTCAGCGTGGATCAGACAGATTTAAGCATAGACTCAGGCAGTCACCATTTGCTTAGCTCTCTATAGAGCTGTCGACTTCGTGCTAAATACTTGCACGCACATAAATAGCTAAAAGGAGCTCTGTGTAATTCATAGTTGAAAATTTGAATCTCAGCATGTAACAGCATCTTTCATGGTGAAAGTATTTCATAACTTCATAGCTCAGAATTTTTACCATTTGTCTCATGTTTCTTTATGAAGAATTCAAAGTACTTTTAAGAATGTTTGCTATTCTTCTCTGTAAAGTTTCTCTTGCTTTTTTTTTCTTTTTCTCCTCCTTATTGCCAGAAAAAGAAGAAAAGAATATTTAGGAAATATTTAGAAATCTAATGCTCCTATTTGGTCTGCTTCTTCCAGTTCTTGGTCATGTGAACAACCATAAAAACATAATCATGAAGCACCAAATGCTTCTTCCAGTTTTTGGTCATGTGAACAACCATAAAAACATAATCATGAAGCACCAAATGCCATTCTTGTGTGGTCCTTGTATTCACTGATGCTAAAAGAAAAATTGCCATTCTTCAGTGTTTCTCACCAGTCAACTGCCTTCCACTAGCCTGTTGCTATTTACTATACATGTATTTTGATAAGGCATTTTCTGGAGGCTTACTTTTGCAGGTAGGGAAAGGAAAAGAGTATAAGGGAGATACCAAAATTGCTTCATTCAGTTCAGCTTTGCATTAAAATGTGGGCCTAAGTAAACAGCAGAACGGTTATCTTAATTTAAAATTAATTCATATATTGAATATCTTTTGACCTATGTAGCAGGTGATTAGGCATTGAAACATTTGCACAAGAGTATAGCTGTGTAGCTCTCATGAACAGAGAGTTGGGGAGAAATCCACATGCTACACTGGGATGTGCCAAGGGGAGTATGGTTCATCTGAAGAACTTGATAAATGTTTTAGAACTTCTCTAACCCAGTTGGTCTAGTTTGTTTTGCTGTTTTGCTAATGATTTCCCTGTACACTGTAGCCTTATAAATAAAACCAACTTCACCATAAGCTGAAACTAGCACTCTCCTTACAAACACATCCTACAATAAACACAAAGTAATATACCAGGAATAATCTCGAAGTTTGTACTCAATGTGTGTAATCAGTGTAACCTACTAAAACATTTGAAGACTGCACCTGTTTCACTGTGTTAAAGAAATAAAAGATCCAATCTAAAAGTAAGAAAACACAAATTGTCAAATTCTACAATGGTGGTATAATGATTACTGGACAATTGAATAATTATTGAAAAATACACATGTCATTTCTCAATGTAGTCACGGGAAAACATAATTTTGTACTGCCATGACTGCAGTTTTGTTAAGTAAAACTTGCAAAATGCAACACCACAAACTTTGGAAGTGCAGCTTTAGCATTGTTCTGTGTTCAATAATTAAATACAAAATGCAAGAAGTTGCCTTCTTGACTTTCAAATCATACTTTTGCCACATCCAAAATGAAACACAACTGCAGGGTACTAATAAAAGTAGGCATGAGTAGGCAAGGTAATTTCCTCCTGCATTAATCTTAAATTCTTTAAGAGTCATCAGAGTTTTATTTCACTGGTTCTGGTTTAAATGGCTGAATTTAACAACACATTAAAGCTTGCACTGAGGAGATCAATTTCAAACAAATGCTCCCTTTGCAGTTCTGCCTGTATGAAGAAAAACAATCTTCTGTTGATCAGAAATTCAGTGTACATTAAACAGCATTTGGAGGAGCCAAGTGACTCTCATGTATGTTTTAATAGGGCTGGATGCTTGATGTCCACTTGTTTTGTTAAGAACAGTTTAATTTTATCAGTAAGTATTCAGGACAGTGTTCCCTTCTGCTCTGAGACCCACTGAGCACAGAATGGATGAGTAGCTGTCAGGGAGCTGGTTGCAAGTAACCACAACCAAAGTCCTGCTGTGCAGTAGATCACTCATAAGCAATTTTTTTTTTTCTTGTGACAGTGTCTAGCTCAGATACCTGAGAAAAGATCACTTTTGCAAATTTGATCTGATCTGCAAATTTACTGCTTTCCCCTCTGAGCTCCCTTTTGTGGGAGAGTGGTGGGATAGAAAGGGCCCCAATTTCATTTCCTGAATGAAGGACAACTCTTAAATGGGCTCGTCTCTGGGTTACAGAGGAGATGACCTTATTTACACTATAGCTGGAAAAAAATACGGCAAAGTAAGATTGTGTCATACAACCCTTGTTCATTTCTGTAATCCTAACATGGATAAATGTGTATCCTAGTCAATGGAAAAGAGGGCAAGGCATGAATCTATGACTTTGGGCATCATCTTATGTCTTGGCATTTGGAAATTATTTAGGTAGTGAAAGTAATAAGTAAGAACGGCTTATTTGAACAGCAATTGTGCTTACATTTAAGCAGTCCTAGTGAAATCTTTGCAACTATTTATATGGGGTAAAAGTAATCACAGTTTAAACTTCTCAGTTTCTGAATTGTGTTATCTGATGTCTGGAAGCAATATTTGAATGAAGTCACCAAACATAATTAAATTTGACTCCTGTTTAGTAATGTATATAACTTCATGTTTATGTTTAATATGTCAATGATTTTTAGCTGACATCAATGCAGAAGTACTCGAGTATTTTAAGGGGAGACTAAAATAGTTCTTGCTGAGTTTTATGTTGCCTTTTGTCCTTGACCAAGCTAATTTGGTGGCTGGTGGTGCTTATGTGGCAGGTACCTCTGTGATAGCAATGTAGAAATACCATCATCAGGGCTGTTTCTCATGAAGAGGCATGGGATAAAATTTATACAACTCTTATCCTTGGGAGGAGCTTGCAGCCTGGCCTGGGAGGCCTTTCCCGCCCTTCTTCAGGTTTGTATTTCATGGATTAGTCTCTCTGCTCTAGGGCTTCCAAGTGTTGTATGTTTTATCAATCAGAGGCATCCCTGCTCACCTTGTGCATTCAGCTGGCTATGGGCAAAGCTTGTTTATTTTGACTAGTTTCTCATAGGTTAGTAAAGGGTCAATTTGGTGAGCAACAGTCAGGTAGCCTTATATTTCTCATCTGGATTCCTTGCCATGTTAGATGTATTTGGTTTTTTCTTTCTAACTTGGAAGTAGCAGAATTATTAGAAGAAGGAAGCAGAGAAAGTTCTTCAGGATCTACTAGATACTATTCCTAGCTGTTATCCACTGTAAGACTACCATCTGCACCAGATACCTTAGCAATAATCTTACCTTAGGTAACCAAAATGTGCAATGTTACCACCACCACCTCCCTTTATTCTCACAGAAGCAAGCATTGCCTCTGCTAGCCTCTAGTGTCCTTAGCAGTTGGAGCTGCTAATTTTTCTGTAACTACAATAAGTCGTCAGTGATTATTTTCAGACAACTTTCAAATATGCATATTAGGTAATTAAATTTGCAATAAGTGTCACTCCGTTATGCTAATGTTAAACATGCAACCCTTCCCGTGTCCTTCTGCATTAAGTCTTTTCTAAACCGATGTGTCAATAACTAATTTTTTCCAGCTGTTCTAGATCAACAGTTATTTTCTGACCTGTGATGTAAAAAAAAAAATAATAATAAATGCACTCACCTGACTTATACTCTATACAAATGAAAATAGCACCTCCAGAAATCACTTTTTTTTCAGGTGTCATAGCCTACCTTCTAAAATTATTTTTCTCCTTTAGTACCATATAACTTAAAGTTATAAAATCTATGTTTGCATTGCTTCTATTTTGGGCCTTTTGAATCTATCAAGGTGCAAGACCAACAAGCCCTTAACATTGAAAAGTGTCTTAGTGGTTCTTGTCCCCAGAAAATCTACTAATTGCAAGTGATAAAGTTTCAAAAATACAGAAATCTTTTATTTTAAGTGACAATTTTTTCTCTTCAAATAGTTTCCCAAGAAGGAAATTGTTCTTATTGGGGTTTGGGTGGATCAGAGCTCAATCCTTTCAAAGGGCTGTTTCTGAGCCCTTTGTTTTTCTCCTTAGATTTCCTGGCACAGGACCAAGGTTATTCTTTCTTTTACTAAATTCTTGTGTCTTATCTCCAAAATGTGAGACTTTAACAGTTGTCCAGGCAGAGAGCCAGATTATTCATGTGTCATCATTTTTAGTGGTGGACTTGGTATCGTTAGGTTAACAGTTGGACTTGGTGATCTTAAGAGTCTTTGCCAACCTAAATGACTCTGTGATTCACCAGGATTCTTGCAAGTTGCTCTGCCTACTTCTGCCATCCACTCTGAAGTTTAATAGTAGAAGTAACACAACATTATTTAAAAAATTTTTCCTTCAGCCTTTCTTGCTACATAATTTTACAGAATATATAAAATTACGAGTCATGGTAATTGGAACTGAAGAGAGAAACTTTCCTTGATGAGAAAGAGAGGGTGAAGGGGTAACTTCCAGGCACTATGGAGTCAGGCTGGACAGGCCCTGCCTAAACAATCTTCACAGAGTTTTCTGTATGTCATGCATTCTTCTCATCCCCAAAAAGGAAAGTAAAATAATAATTCTTCTCCCTCTTGACTATGACTATTTGTGAAAAGCGAACTTAATCTCTTTGTCCTTTTACCTCATAGTTCCTAAAGCAGCACCTACTAACACATGCTTGGTAAAACCTGGGATGATCTTATTAACACGTATTCAACAGTGACAGTAGTCCCTAAAGGTGTCTTTCTCCCCAATGGCAAGCTTATGGACTTAAGTAGCAACCATGATACAAATTTCTCTGCAGCCATCAGTGAGAACTCTCACAGGTGTAACAAAAAAGCTGTGAGCAGGTAACAAGACATTTGGCAGAATGAAAGCATAAAAGAGTTGTTTGCACTTGGTTTGCTATATTCTAGAATGATATAATAATGTACATTGTGGGTGTTCTAGAAGACTTTCTGTGCCTGGAATATGTAACATAGGATGCTACCTGCATTTACCTATAGAAAGTACATATTATGACTGAACAAGGAAGTGACCATATATTTCAAGACTGTGTTCTAATACATTGCATCAGGGAGCACAGCTAATGTGTGTGCAATCCTCAAGCCTTGTCACTGCCTGATTTTAAGTTCTTCCCAGCACAGCCTTAATGGCAAGCACTGCATGCCTGCCAGATTTCAACTTTCTCACCCAAATGGGCTCAGACTTCCTTCATGTGACCCTCTTGATGTAATCACAAGTAAGGTGATCCCTATGTTTAAAACAAAGCAACTTTGAAATAAATATTGCAGCAGAGCCAATTTCTTTCAACAAATCAACAACCTTGACTTGGGGAGTGAAGCGTCTGCTGTCAAATGACTAAGCTCCACTTATGGGAGTTTACAACACAAGTTCTGACCACACTTAAATTGGAACAGTGACAAGGTGATTACGTGCAGTCTTGATGTCTTCCTCAGTATGGGAAATAGAACATAATAGATTTTTGTGCGGAAGGGTGCTGAATGCCCTAGTTTTTCTGTGTTAATATAATTTAAAGATAGGTATGTGCAGAGAACTGTCCCAAAGGAAAAATTCTTTATGAAGATAGTTTGCTTTGTTGTACGTGCTTAGTATGCAGAGGAAGAAAGTCACTTTTCTCTTCACCAGCTAAAACACAGGAAGAAAAAAAATCTGGAGTGACTTTTTTTTTAATTCTGCTGCTATTAGATTTACCCAAGCTTACAAGATGAGCTTACAAAGAAAACATGGTTACCGATGCTGTAGAACTTTATTGATTATAAAAAAAAATAATAAATCCAAACCACCAAAATCCCCAAAATTTTACTATTTTTGTTGCTTTATCCATATTTGTGATTGACTTGCTTTGAAGTATAATGAAAATTCCCATGATGACATAAGCTCTCATTTCCAAATGAAGCCCTATGACATAACAGAATTAACATGAAGTTAGTTAGCCACAAGGCATTCAAGGTGTGGTTTAAAGGGCTTTCAAGTCCTCTGTATAGCCTAGACGGTTGTGTTTGGACCTGCAGGTATACATGCCCTTAAAGGGTCACAGTACAGCTGTTACGATACTGGGTGTAGCAATACCTGACATTTAGGGGCCTCATTTGCAACATGAAACCTCTACTTTAGCTTGTTTGCCTGATAGAGATTTACTGATAGCATAAACCATCAGATTTACTGATCTCTTTTATGCAAAGACACTTATAAGGCAATCATCTAAATTAGTCAATAAGAAATCATGATTGCAAGCGGTATTGAAGCCCTACATTAATTTTTCAGAGCCTGAACATCTACCTCTATGTGATATTTATAACCTTAAGTTATCTCTTGGCGTTTGATCCTTGAAGCTGTTCCTTTACAAAAAGCAAAACAGGATATTCTTTTCCTGAAAGAGATTTCTGCCCACTGGTAAGAGGCATTCAGCAGAAGGAGCATTGGTCAGACTGGCGGAGACTTGAACCTAGATCAGGTTCAAACCACTATCTCACTTTTCAGTGAGAGGCCTCACTATGTTACACTGTATCTGGTTTGCTTTTCCCCTCCTTTGCAGAAAAGACGCATTGGCCTAAAGGGAAAAAGCAGGACTTCTCGCTCGGGCCCTGTGCTAAGAATGGGAAATCTGTGCTCTGCTTCTTACACCAGTGACTGTTTGTATTTTACCCATTAACTATTTCATGCAGAGTGCATGAAATCTCAGTCACGAAAGCAGCTTCCCAGTGGGTTGTATGAGTACATGTTTGTTCAGTGCTCAAGAATAAACATATTTAAAGCAGAACAAGAAAGTAAGTCTCCATAGTCCAGTGAGTGTTGTGAAGAGATACCTGAACTGTAGACTAAAAAAATGAAACTGTATTAGCTGTGGCAACCCCGACTGTGCTAATTGTCACATCTCAAGGAAGTTGTAATGGTTAGACTACTTCTGGTATCTGAAATGCCCCAGGAACCTTATGGGCTATTGCTGGCTTAAGAGTAGGCTGTGTCACAATGTACATACTGTGTGCTGTTTCAGGCAGTCTTGGAGAATTCAACATACCTGCACGTGGCCAGAAGATGTACTATGGGAAACCTGCATGTTTCTGGAACGGCAGCTGGATCCCAGGAAAAATATTCTAGGATTCCTACAAAAATACTTGAAATGGGATGCAATTGAATCCCATTCCTGGGCATAGCTTTGGACATCTATGGCATTAGGCAAGCATCCAGAGGCTGATACTGTTGGATTTTGGAACATGAATCTGCCCAGTCCCACACTTGCCCAACAAGTATGTGTGCATGATTCTACTGAAGTTGAAGGGAAAGCATAGGCTGGAGTTACTGACAGATGGCTGAGCTGCCCCCTGGGGAGGTAAGAGGTACGGATTTGAACCTTGTCAGACAGCAGAGGAAACTGATACCTTACCACAAGTTAATAACAGACTTGAGCGTCCACTCAAAAGTGCCTATTGGGAGTGTCTGGGTTGCAGAACAGATGCTCTCCGTGATGCAACTTGCAGTCTTACTGGATTGACTGTGAACTTAAGGTTCTCTCTGAGGGGACGTCTCCAAGGGGACCATGCTGAAGACCTGGCTCCAACCTGCAGGCTGAACACAACCACACATGTCTGGGTGCCAGCAGGCACAGGGTTGCAGTATGCGTGCAGCTAAAATGCTTGAATTATGATACCTGTGGAGTCCTGCTGTGCTGCACCCTGGTATTTTCTATTCCGTGAATATGCTTACGTAGGTGGTTTATAGACAGATCAAACAAAAATATTTTTTTTTGACGTAGTCTATGCTCAACTTATGTTACAATGTCTTTGTGCACAGAGCATCCAAGTTCTCCTCCTTCTTCAATACTTTAGTGTAACAGAACCATAATGTAATTCAGTGTATGTTCAGTTCATAAAGCAACAAAGTTATTGTGTGTTTTGCTCCAAATTGCTCAGCTCTGAGCTCTTAGGAGTACAGTCAAATCTTTGCTACCTGTATAGAGAGGACTTCACATGATGATGACTCCTGTATCCCTGGTGCTCGGGTGCTATTTTGAAATATAACTACAGTATCATTACTTTCTAGTTTTTCAGTAAGAATGGGAAAGAATAATAAAGCTGCATTGTAAATTTATGGTAAAATTAACCTTAAAGATTTAACTCTAAGAAATGTAAACTTTTTATTACACTTTTGTACTGCCGTGACACATACAAATACATTTTTCTCAAGCTGAAATCATATAGTTTGCGTATATTCTTAGGATGATCCCTTTTCTTATTTTTTGTTAAACTAAAGCTGAAAATTATGATGAAGTAAGCTTCAAATGTCTTTTCTTTTTCTCCCTAGTGCTGTATGAACCACTCATTTAGGCAGTAGCTATAAATACATAGTGGCAGACAAACTCTACAAACGAACTCAGAGCTATATATATATTTGAGAAAGACAGACGTTTTTGCAATGGTTAAAGTACGAAAAGGAACATGTTCCTGTGATATCAAAATACAGCTTGATTGAAGATATGCACAGGCGTACAAGCACACACAATTACTGCTTCAGCTTATGAAAATGTAGCTCTTAATATCTGTTCTAACCTCCATTAGGAATATTATAGAGTTGCAGTCTGCATCTGTATTGGTTATTTAACAGTGATAGTACATATTGTAATTGATCTAGATGAAGATGTTAGCATAATGTATGGCAGATGTGCTTAAACCTTATGTCCCTATGTAGTCATATTGGCCAATGATGGCTTAATTTTTCTCAGAGATAAAATGTGCAGCTCCACGTTGTAGCTTGATGTATCTTTTAAAAGCAAAATTCCTGTGCATCTGTATTTAAAGCAACAGAGTTTTTTTTCAAAGAATACAGATAATTAAGTGCTGAAACTGAAAACCATCTCCAAGTGAAGAGTTCTGCTGATTTTGTGTACGTGATTGTTTACAGATTTCGTTCTCCATTTGCTCCCAAAGAATACACTTAAACACTCAATCAATGAATAACCTACAGCAGTTTGTTGTAGATTCAATAATGGGGAATGGTGCATTGTACCAGGATAGTCAGATATACCCATAGGGAGTGTCAGTGGTCAAAATGCTTCCATTGCCAGAAGGTAGTCTGAAAATGGTCTAGAAATTCAATACAGCATTGACCCTACATTGTATAGATGATCTGCAGTCAGTTTCTCAAGCTTACTTGAAGTTTAAAAAAAACAGTCATTTTGAGTCCAGGATTCAAAATATACATACAAACATATAGTCTGGATTAAAACTATTTTTCTTTCTCTGAAGTTACAAGTTGAGGAGATGTTTATTTTGCCCCCTTCCTCCCTCTCCTGCACTCCCCCCTCAATGTAGCTTCTTGACGTTTTGTTTTAGCACAAACATTTTATGACAGTGAGGTTTCTGAAGATAGTCTTAGAAAATTTACACACAGCTCCCCCCGTCCTTTGTCAGATATCTCTACCTGGTCTGTGTCTGACACCAAATGTTTTTGAAATGCATAGTGATACCAAATTACAGAGAATATGTATGTTAGACTTCCTGAAAAGCTTTAGCTCCTGTTGATATGAGGAGATGTCTTGAGTTATTAATTCCGCAATTCTGTCCTTTAATGTAAAATTTTATTTAAATAGAAACAAAAAATTGAATATAAATATTAATATTTTAATATAATATTTATTATATTAAAATATAAATTGGATATTATATTTCTCAATTGTTTACCACAGTACACAGGTTTTCAGTGTATAAAAGAAAACTAAACTGCTTTCCATCTATGCATGTTTTTATTTTCTGTTTTTGTTTTGAATTTTTTTTTAGAGTCTGGGTAATAAGTTTTTGAATAATCCTACCTGGTATCCTGCTTACTCCTAATGCCCAAATGGATCGTACACTGCAACTTCTTGGATGGAGCTCAGACTTCCTGCTAATTAACACATCTCACCCTTGCTCCAGTTTACCAACCATTGTAGGTAAGTCAG
This sequence comes from Limnodromus scolopaceus, assembly GCA_028565335.1. Taxonomy (NCBI): domain Eukaryota; kingdom Metazoa; phylum Chordata; class Aves; order Charadriiformes; family Scolopacidae; genus Limnodromus; species Limnodromus scolopaceus. The sequence goes on along the minus strand of JAOXNO010000078.1, from coordinate 20,282,971 downwards.
ACACCTTTATTCTGCATTGTTTCTTATTTTTTAAATTGCTGGTCTTTCTAAACTAAAGCAAGAGTATGTGTTGCATTGGCCTGTGTTGCATTGCCCTGTGATTCAGACCGATGCATAGGAAAGTGAATGTTACTACTAAATACTTAGAAAAACAGTCATTAGACTAAGTGCCTTGAGTTATGCATATCACCATAAAGTGAGATTACACCACTTTCAGTTTTTAATGTCAGGATTCATATGGTGTCACTGGCTGATTTTCAGGAAAGAGCGCACAACCCTCGTGTTTGCTTCCCAAATGGAAGTCTAATTGTTCTATTAAAATAGCAGCCATCAACTTTTTGGTTTAATTCAAATTTTTAAAAAGACCTTTATCCCTTGAGATTGTTTGCCATGATGAAATACTTCAACTGTATTTTATTTAACAGATGCAAATGTTTTGTAAAAGCAAGAGAGCAGAATAACCTTTCAGCTTTTTCTGAAGCCTAGAAGTGTTTTGTTTTGCCAGCTGTCTATGAAAGTTCAGTGCATAAAAGGTTAGGAGCCTGACTTTTTTCTGTCTTGTATATCTTTGAAAAATTGGTTGATGGCAAGTCATACATCATGTAGCTAAGACATATGGGAATAGTTAAAGATTAAGGTAAATAGACAAATTGAACTGCTTTAAATCATTTTTCCCTGTTTCACTTTTATGAAAGAGCTTATGAACAAAAGTTGACATTAAGCAATCACAATAGGCTATTCTATATATTTTAGACAGTGGTAAAGACTTTAGTGTCAGAAAGTGTTGCATCACTGATGCTTACATCAATTTGATTGGTGTCCAAGTTTTAAAAATGTTACTTTGTCAAGTCATAACCTTTTCTGAGTCTTTCATTTGTCATTGTTTTGATGATCATATCTTTAAAAAAAAAAAAAAAATGTTCTGTGCATCAGGAATCATAAGACTTTTCTTATCAATTGTTTGGATAAAATTAGCGCTTTTGTCATTCTTCTGTAATATGATTGCCTAGATGTTTTGGTGTAAATGTTTCATTTTAAACACAAAGATTAGCAATTTCACTTAAGAAAAGAAAAGAGATGCATTTTCATGAAATGGCAGAACATGGTTTGGCTTCCAGAGTCATAAATGAGAAGATTTTAGTCACACAGTCACCATACTCTGGCTGTTATTGACAATGGTTTTACCATGAGCTGGGACCTTCCAGACCAAAAGAAAATGTGTGAGCTGACAAAGCGAGGTAATTCAGAGTATGAACTTGATATAAGCAGACAAGTATTTTTGTTCCTGTCCTAAGCAGTCCAACAAAATATGTCTATTCTGTAGACATGGAATAACTAAGAGGGAATGGATCTGTTTTGCCTATTTGTGTTCTTTGAGTCTTTGGCAGGAACTTAAGAAATAAAATGCAGTAAGAGTTTGCACTAAAAACGCCATCCATGATTTAAAGTGTGGTTTCTTTCACTTTGTGATTTCAGAGCAATTATTTGTGTTTTCATTCAGAAGGGTTGGGAACTGGGTGGGTCTTCAAGGTGTTAAGATGAGTTGACTGTGCCTAAACATTTCTGTGGACTGTAGCAAGCTTTAGGGGGAAAACAACCAGGGTACCAGTAGGAATTTTATTCGGATCCTTGAGGGGCAGCTTAGCCAAGCGATCTTAAGTTAAAACACCAGTTTCTTCCAAAATGGAGGCTAAATATAATGATTGTTGTCATGTTTTTACAACTGTTGTGGGTAACGTGACTACATGGATACATGAAGTTTTACTCCTTTACAATATTTACTTATTATTTGATTGTAGGGAGATTATTGCTACACTTACTTTGTAGGTCTTATATGCTTATTTGTCTAATACTAGCCTTGTAGCTAATAGCTAATTGGCTTTATTTTTGCTGTGTGCAGTAATACCAAATGCACTAGAAGTTTCTCTGGTCACGTTAGAAATTGGTGATTTGTTTCAATCTGTCTGTTTATAAAACAAAAAATTCTGAATATCTATTATTTTGGAAAGGATAATTTTATTTCCAATACACAAGTTGCACAATTATAGAAATAAAATAAGATTTAATGCCAGCAATGATATTCTCTATAGTGAAGTAATAATACTGCTTTGTATCTATCTTTACTGGGTCACTTATTTTGAATTAGAGGGTGTATTTGGACTGTAAAAACCAGGCACTGATTATTTTCAGAACCATGGGTATCAGTGCAGTTTTTAGCCTCTGTGATAGGAAAGTGCTTGTTTCCCAAAATTTGTTGCTATCTTCCCTGTCTATTGCATCAGCTAAAAGTAAGACAACTCAACAAAACCCTACAATATTAAAATAATTCTTAGGTGAGTTATATTTCTTAAATTAATGGAGAGATGATTCCTTTTACTTTTCTAGAATAAATTTGGGTATTAACCTTGATTATTGAATTAAATTGCAATTTTTAAGTTAAAAAAGATACAGTATCAAGATTTTCTGGTAAAGCAACTTCTCTCTCCCTCTTTTTCTTAATGTTGGCTGTGGAAAGAGTGCCGGTGAGCTTAGCATGACATTCAAACGTAGCTCAGTTTAGGCAAGGGAGCTTTGACACTTCAATCACAAGAGGGAGCTGTTGGAGCTAAAACTACTAGAAATGCACACTTACACATGCCGTTTTAATCAATACTCCTCAGTTCTAAATATTTAATGAAATACATTAACAATTATTAGTTTCCACCATCACACCCTATGACTACTACTGACATGCATTTTCTAAGCGAAGTATGAAAACAATAATTAAAGTGAATAAACCTATACATTGGTAGTAATATATTTGGCGTGTGTGTGGGAACAACAGCCAATCTTTTCTCCTTATGTTGGTGACAAGCTTAAATCTGCTTCAAAGCAAACAGTCTTGTCAAGCAGTGAAACATTACTTTCGTTATAGAAACCTTTGTTAACTCCTTTATGCTGTTGTGTATCAAAAGTCTGTGGGTCCAACTTTTCTAGTGGCTCTGGTAGGAAATTGAGCACACACACAAATGTCATATGGTGAAGAATGTCAGTTTATATGAAAATTGAAGAATTATCTGTTTTCCCCCTGCAGTTATGCACAAAGGCATCATTGTCAGTTGCCTTTCTTAGACCTTCCCTGCAGGCATGATCAGACTCAAGCAGACAGCTATTTTCCTTTAATTTTCCACAGCAAGCCAGTAATGCTTATGATTATTGTGAAGTCAGGAAAAGTTTAGTTTCATCAAGTGACATGTAGTGTTGCAATTAGTTACTTAAGCACTTCTTATAAAATTTTCTGCTACAGTATCTAGCTTGTCAGACGCAGCTAAATATTAGCATCTCGTATTAAACAGGAGAGTGAAAACTCCTAGCAGAAAGCACAGCTGACAGCTCTCAACATGAGCTGAATGATCACTCACAATTGTAATCGATTCTGTAAGTACTGAACACAAACCCCCAGGCAATTGAGGAAAATAGGATGATGAAGGACTGCAAACTAATACGTTACACATCTTCATTGATTAGTCATTGATTAACCATTATTTTTCTGAATGACAAACAGCTAGTGGTAAAGTAACTGAAGCTGATGATTTATTTACATGTTAGACAGAAGATGACTTCTTTATTCAGCTGATTGTGAGCTAACGCGAAATCAGAAGACAGCAACAGTTTAAGAATAAAGGCAGGTTTATAATCTTTTTTGACAGCATTCTTTTGTTCAAAATGTTTTTACTGGAAAGAAATTTAACTTTCAAATGCAGATCATCTACACGGTACCTGTACTATAACTACATTTAAAGAGAAGATCATTTTATAGACTTGGTATTTACAAGAATATTGATCAATGTTTATTGAACTTTTAATTTAATTCTCTGTTTTGTTCAGTGCCTTATTGGCAATTAAACACAGCTGCAGAAATGGCAGAATAATGGTTTGTAATATACCTACTATCTTTATTATTCTGGAAATACCTCAAAACCCTAGCTTTGAACACCCCATGGAATTAGGAAACACATAATTAGAAAGCAGTCTATGCATTTGAAGATCTTTTTTTTCTTTAATACGTATCAAACATCTAATTATAATCAGCTCCTACCAATACAGTATGAAGTAAAACTGATTGCAGTGGAAGGTAGGGGGGTGGGGGACTGGAGTGAGGTTTCTGCCAGTTCAGTGGACTTATGTTGAGAGTCCAGTTGACCTTTGCCCCTTCTGGTTTGGTGTTGGTTTTTTTTTTTTTTTGTACCTTTTTTCTTTTTCTTTTCTTTTTTCCTTCCTCCCTGAAGAGGGAACAGATCTATTCCTAGTGAATGTAGTGCTTAAATCAGTTTAAGGAAAGAGGCCTATGATACCATCAGAGATTCCCTGGTACGGCTTCCTTTGGCTATGAAAGTATTGTGGACAATGCCTGTTATTTATTAGTGATGAATCAGTAGAATTCTTCGCTTTTCTTTTTCATAGTATTAATTGTGATGAGCTTTTTGTAAGTGCGTGGAAATGTTTCTTCATAGGAATTACGTTCTAAATTAACAGTAATTAATATAGAGGGCTAGTGATCTGTGATGTGTATTAACTAGCTATCAGAGAGTTTCAGTGAAAGATGTGTGCTTTCAGGAAATATGAATGTAGAATAACTGTTTAAGGGAGATTCATCACCATTGCTAGATTTAAAGGTTAATTATCATATCACATAAATTAAAAAAAAAAAGGATGGCAGTATACCATAGAACTGCAGTTGAAGTGCAAATGTACTTGATACTACCTCTAATTACTGTTCCATTATTAGACATACAATTGTGCAGTTCTGTTGTCTTCTGGTCTTAATAGTTTTCTAATTCTGTAAATTAATACAATAAAATATCACTACACCCCTGGCCAACTCCTTATACATCAAATTCCCTCCCCCTATTTTATTGTGAAAGCATTTCATATACCTTTTATTTTCTGTACGTGTTTTATGTAAGTCAGTCTTACAAGTGGATAGCAACTGATATCCAGGTGGTACCTTCTGAACACGTTTAGTATGAACTTCTGCTAAAATGTTAGCTTTACTGTTGAAACGATTGTCAACTGGCACTAAGCATGATCTTATTTCAGGGTTTGAGCAGTTTTTACATTTAAAAACACTGAAACCCTATGCTCTTTGCTTTCAGATTTGTAACTTGCTTGCAAAAGAGCTCTGGGGCAGTGGTGAATTTACATCATTAATATTTTTGCCTTTCTGCCAACTGCGTAAAGTTGAAGCAGTTTGCCTTTTGGGACATCTAGTTGTCTGCTAGTCTCAGGACTGTCTTGGACTGGGCAGTAGAAGCATTTTACCAAGTTGGTACTTGCTAAGCAGTTCTGTGTTATGAGCCTGAAACGATGGTACATATCGGTTCAACACGTCTTAATTGTAAATCTCTACCTCCTCACAGCTAATCAGCTGTGTGTGTTTCTGGGGAACCTGCAGCAATCCTGCACTCCAAAGTGCTGCCTCGTGCTGCACGCGGAGCATTTGCAACTGGACAGTGCTGATTGCACTGTCTGAAAAATAACAAAAGAAAACAAGTCTGAAAAATAACAAAAGAAAAATTGCCCTTGTAGTAAAACCACAAGGAAAAGCCTTTAGGACAAGAAAAGAAAATATATAGTTCCATTCCAGTTGCACCTGCACTTTCAATACCTATTTCTAGTTTCCTGTGTAAAAGCGAATAAGAAATCTGATGAGTCCTTACATGATTTTGTGTGTCATACTCTGTTTGTGTTACCCATTTAAATTGCCAATTAAGGGGACTATTCGCATGAACAAGAGTGTGATGTGGCCTATTATGCAATGCTGGTACATACTTTGTAATTGAAGAAAAGAAAGAAGTATTTTGGATTTTCCTTCTCACTCTTTTGAGTCCAGATGCGTTATCACAACTACACATGGGGTAGAATATGCCTCAGTGTCTTCAAGCATATTTAATATCTTTACATTTTTAAATGAAAATGTAGCTGTCAATTTTAAACTAATTTGGATGGACAGCAATAAAATGCAAACCTCACTTCAAATTAGAATTTTCAGTGAGGATTTCTAATGGAAAGTAATTGCTGACAATAGGAAATGACAAATTACTAATTACTTAGTTCAATTAGACTTTTGTGCCTTTGGTCCTAAGTGGCAAGCATACAGCAAATCTTGCACTTTTGTAACAATTAATGACACTAAAACTATTTAAACTGCCAACAGATGTGAGTATGAAGACATGAATTGAAACTTACTTAATTTACATACTATCCCAATTTTATATCAAGTAAATGGTGTTTAATTTTTATGTTACAATTAAATATCACTGGCATAGTGTAATTTCTGCAGAACTTTTCAGAATAAAATAGTTTTGCTGAAATGCTAGTGCTAATGCTTTTTTTCCTCTTATCACAGCACTATTTATCTTAAAGTGACTCTAAAACATATAGGGGCGATGAATGGAATATAATTTTTTAAAAGCTTGTGCGAACAGTTTCCCTAAAGTGAAATGTAGAATTGCATTAACTAGATTACTGCAATGTAAGATTTCAAATTCTGCTACTAATTTATGGGTGAATGCAAACTTCATCCAGCGTATAGCATTCAGAAGCAGTCAAACATCATATTTGCTTCTTAGTCTTTACTAAAGTCCTTCCAGAATTTGTATGTTAGATTTTGTTTCTTCATTAACTCTGTCAGTTTATGCCATTATATAGTAAAGGCTGGGTTCTTCATTCTTTCTCACATTTTGCAGTTTAGTTCTTTTGGATTGCTTTCAAGTATGTTTCTACTGAATATGAATTGTGGCAGACCATAAATAGACTGTAATGTTTTCTGTGCAGTCATTAATATATTTATGCACAGATATGTTTTCTCTGTAAAGTTTACCATAATTTCTGCACCTCAAAACTTCTGATATTGGATATCTAAAATCAGATGCCCAAATAAACCTTTCGTGCCTTAGGAACTGCTAGTCTCTTTTCAATGTGTATTCCATGTGATTGTTAAGATTTCTTTAGGTATTTAATAGTTCTGAGAACTGGCTACTTCTGTTTAGGTTTATGACTAACCAGCTTTGGAAATATTGGCCAGTAATATATTTTTAGTCAAGAAAAGAAGGAAAAGATACTAAATTTTGAAGCTATTAATCCAACAAAACTCTGTTTGACTTTACAGATTATTTTGCAAAAGCCTATTTCTGAGTTCTTCCCTTAGGCAAAACAAAAAGAAAGCTAAAGGCAACATTTAAAAGAATCCATTAATCTAATAGTAATTTATGATTACTTAATTTTCCAGAAAAATCTCCCTGTCCTTTTGTTTTGTAGGAAGATAAAAGGCAATAGAGGTTAGTGTAGCAATGGGTGTTCCTGCTGAAAGATGTATAGACAGAAGATAATATTCTCAATATGGGAGTAGAAATAGGAATGTCTTTATAAAATATAAATGAGAAGGCTACAAGAAAATTAAAATGTAGGAGACCCAAATCAGGAAAGATTTATAGAAGTGCCTACATTTGGTTTCAAGAGTAGTCTTGAAAAAGAGGGTATTTTGCAGGGATCATTGTGCAGGTGTGTAATTTTGGTTTACAAAAGAATGTAAGAACTGATAATGTTACAACAGCCTTAATGTAGCATACTTTCAGACAGGCTAAGTATGAGACTGAATATAATAGTATAGCTTTTCTTCCTCAATGTGCTTTTATCTAAGGTCTTTGCAAATGACTGCCAATTGATCATCACTTTCCTCAGTTTTCTTACCTTTATGTAGTACTGCAAACAAAATAATATTTCAAATCAAGGAGAATTTTATTATATTAGGTGGCAGAAAAGCTGAACTGCTGTAGAGTATGTATATCACACATAAGGGTTATAACCATGCAACTGTATACTTTAAGAACTAGCTCTTTACCTGGATTATGTTAGTGCTGTTTTGTTGCTAGTAGAGATGCTTCAATCTACATCACGTAAGTCTAGCAATTTCTGTTTGGCTTAACTGTGTCATAATCCTCTAAAAAGCAACCACACAACATAGGCAGTCTGTGAAACTCTTGGCAAAAGGATTTCTGTAAGTGCATTTCCCCCGTAGATTTGTCTTGGTGCGATTTTGGGGTTTTTTTGTGTGTGGTTTTGTTTTTTTTTTTGATGTGTGTGTGTGTTTTATTTAATTTCTAAATTTCCAGTAATTAGGGCAATTATACTATTACTTAAGAAGAAACAGAGCTGATAACTGAATTGAATTGTCACCAGTAGTTTTGGACAAACCTATGTTGTTTCACCACAGCTGTAGTTTTCTCTTCCCAAAAGCTCAGTGAACTTTAGAGCTAGAAATATAAGAGAGACCATACCTCATAATAGAGGAGAAAGGAAAAGCTTAGGCAGGGGGTAGGAAGCCTGGGCAGGGACAGAGGAAAGAAAGACTTTCACAAATCAGAAAGGGAAAAAAATGTGGCATTGGTATTGTGCTTAGAAAGAGATAATGTGGAAAAGAGGTGAGAGCAGGGACAGAAGTGTACCTGGAGCAAGAAGGACAGAAAAAAAAGAAGTGGCCTAATTAGAAGAAAAAAATAGAGAGACAGATGATGGGGGGAAGCAAAAGAAGGGTCAAAGATACCAGGCAAAAAAAAATAATGAAGCTAAGGAAAATTAGCGGGACAGATATAAAGCTAAGAACATGGTGTCTTCATTCACACCACAATGAATCATGAGAGTAGAATGTTTAGGCTGATTTAATCATCCACACAGTGTATCATTTCCTTTACAGCTCCATCATAATTATTGAGGCACTGGAAAGAGATGAAATGTGCAATTCTTGATTGTTTGGAGTACTGAGGAAAATGAGGATGAAAAGGAAAAAAGGCAAAAATACAAATGTATTTCTGTTTAGTTGTAATTTGAATGAAATGTGTGGATATAAATGTACGTACAACTTACATGAAGAGACTCCTGAACCTCTAGCGATACATTAACGTGGAAGCTAATTTTCTAATGACGGTGTTGTGTCAACTAAAAGAACTGAGAGAGTAATAATTTACTTCAGTGGTAACATAATGTTTTACTAATAAAACGTACTTGGTAAAATTAAGTTTCTGAAATGGACTAATAGTATTACTGTTCTAAGTATTTTCCTTCAGCAAAATAATTCTTTTCATGATAAAAAGTTATTTTTATAGGAACCGGGAAACGCCAACACCAACAGTCCTTTAGGATTTAATAAAAAAAATAAAGACTATTCAAAAGAACCATACTTTCTCAGCTTCTGTGTCCCAGAATATTTCAAGATTACATTTGTCATTATAGAAGCTCTTAGTTGTCTGACATGATTATTCTGATATACTTTTTTCCAAAGTGGAGAACAATATGAATGAATTTGTACTGTGACCCTATCACATAATTTTCTCTTATCATAGCAGTGAAGGCTAACAGTACAGGATAATGCTGTAAACATTCTCTAGCATAAAGAAGTAGCTGTGCTGCTAATCTAATAGTTAGCTGATTATTCTTCATCATGTGAATTACGGGTTTCTATTTTATTTTTAAGACTAATGACTTTTAACCAGAGTAAATCTACTGAAAAATTCTGATAAAGGTAGGTATTATTTTTTAAAAAAAAATTAAAAATTTTTTTAATCACTAACAGAGGTTCTACTGTTCCAGCGTTTCTGAACATGTAAACAAACTGCCTCCCCCTGCTTTTTTTTTTTTAAAGAGAGGAAATCTGAAGTGTGAAAAGAAAAATTGGTATCATTTAGAACTAAGACCCTGATTCAGCAAAAATCAGCTTGACTTGTGCATTGGGCAAGGCCGCTGAAGTCATGAACAATTGTTTTTCATAGCTATGTGTGCAATGGTAGATAGATGGCTATATTGCTAAAAGAGGTCCAGACATCTTAAATATACTTAAATAAAATGCTTGTTTAGAATTTTTCAGCTATGTAATAGCATTAAATAATGGTTCATTATTAGCAACATATTTTTTTTTGCAGACTGACAGTTGTCTTATGCCTGTATTATATGTGATATATCAGTCAATTGCATTTGTTAATGAATTAAAACTGTTAGATTTCATGCATTTGTTTCAAAAAAAATCCTATGAAGGATGATGCTTTTCAGAAAAAAGAGCAGCTACAAAATGAAAATGTGAAAATAGGGCAAAATGCGGTATATTCTTCAACCGTATTAAGGATAAAGCACTGCCATAAGTAAAAGACAAAAATCCATACAAAACTTAGAAGAAAGTAACCACTCCTTTTAAAGTATAATTGTATAGGAGAAGAATAGTGGAGCAAAGCAAACAACAATCTATTGGAATAAACGTAGTAAGGAGGAGATGCTTTTAGAATCAATAGATAGGTTTTTGGGGGGGAGGGGAATAAAAGCCTTTTTCCCTTCTGACTAAGGTAGAGGAAGAGAAGGAAACTGGTAAGCTCAGTTATTGCTAATGGCTGGAAGCTGGAGTACCAATACGATGAGAGAAAATGCACATTATAGGTATAGATTTTGTTGTTTCTTTGTAGAGGATCTGCTGCTGTTGTGGACAAAGTATATAAAGCCAACTGCTTTTTTAAGAAAACAGAGTATATTACTGCATGCAAAAGATTATGGATATTTTAATATCGTCACACATATGTCTTGACTGACTAGATGATAGGCAAGAGCTAAAACAGAGATACTTGATTTTTTGGCTTAATGCACAGCACTGACCTTTGGAAATGTAGTACCAATGTGACGTTTATATTGGCAGATGTTTAGAATGGATGTGGCTAAAAATATTACCTCTTTTCTATAGTACTGGCGAAATAAGCTAATGACTACTGTAAAGCAGACTAAGCATATGTGTTTTGAGGTCAGTCATCCACAATTTGCCTGTTTTGGTAAAATAAAGCAAACCAAAAACTCATCTATAGTCTTCCTGCTAAACTTTTTCCTTGTATGGGGAACATGTAGATATGAACAGAAAATTATCTGCCTCATGTTAGGTTCTTGATGTTTGTGAGGATAATTTTGTTGTAGTGTGCTTTTATTTAACTCCAGTTTGCTAAGTTTGTTACCCTGTCTTTTTCTTTTTTCATTTTGTGTAAACAAGAACGGAATGTAGAAGCAGACTTCTCAGGAAAAAAGCCAGTCTGTTTCAAGGGATTAATGCTAGGAGCACTGGACATGGCAATGTTGAAAGTCTTTGCCTCTTCATGTGACGCATGCAGCAACTCATCATGAGGAAGTAAGAGTAAGTAAAGCTTCTTAAGACTGGGCTGTGCTTTTCTAAAGAGCATTGCCTACGGTCATCCCAGAGAGCTGGAATCAGCTGTAAGGCTGCCTCAGAGCCTTATGGCCCTACCAGAAAAATGGATTTGTGTGGCATTAAGTTGCTCTTGCCCCCATTAGGTTACATCACTACTGCAGCCAAAATCTGCTTTTAAACTTCTCTTCTGTTTGATCCCCTGACTTACGTCCTCTCTCTGTTGTAAATTGCCTCTTTGGGGGAAAGGAAAGGGCTGGCCCTATCTGTATTGCAGCTCTTACTAACAGGTACGGTCCATTCCCTTCAGTGATGTGTGTGTTTGGGTTTTTTTTCTTGATAAAAAGTCTTGTTATAGTATCCTTTTTTCTATGTTTAGTTGCAGAGAAATACCCATTAGTAGCTTTAGAAATGTCTGATTTAAATTGCAGGGAATGAGCAAGCTTCTGTTTTTAACTTGAAAAAATCTAATCTAACATCGTCAGCAGATAGACATGTTGGGAATTAGTTCATCTGACTGACTTTGCTACAACTCGAGGCCAGGTTCTGCTCCTTGTTATGCTAGAGTAAGTTTCATGCAAGTCTTCTGACATCCATCATCCCACAGGATTTACCACAGGAACAACAAGGCAGAACTAAGGAAGAATTAAGCCCTTACCCTGCAATAGTCTGTGCATGGTCTCTGGCTCCATGTCCTGTTACTTGCCAAAGTTCTTGTCCTCCTCTTCTTTCTTTTTCCTCCTTCATCCCTGCTTCGAAAAATGTGCACCTCCTTTCATTACAAATACTCATAATCTAAAGACAATCTCATTGCTTTTCATCATGTATTATGTTCCCTGGATGTATCTAACTGTCTTGTTTTGCTGGGAAGGGTTGGCTCATTCGTCTTTTCCAATCTAAATAATTCTATGAAAAGACTGTAAAGTTGAGAAGCAACAAGGCCTTATATTAGGCTGCAAAGAGAAGAATCTGTTGTGTTCCCACAGTGAGAAGTGTAAGTTTGTCAAACGTTTTTTCCTCTCAAAGATGAGATAGCTTTAGGACCTACAGCCTGTCACTGAAATCTACCTTTTGTACTGGAGGAGTGTGAGTGCTGGTACACCCCGAGCCTGGAGGGAGAGCAGCTCTGTAACTTGGTGTGGTACAAATAGTCTTTTCAGTTTTTCGAGATTCCTGCTTAGTCATGAAAGGTAATTTAACTCTGACTTTAGTATGATCCACAGGGTTTTGGCAGTAGTCTATTGATTTTTGTGTTTTATTTTTTATTTACTTCTCTGAATTCCATATGGCTTTCGATTTAGTTGTACTGGAAAAGGACAAGAAAAATCCCACTCTGGTGTGTCAAAAACTACACTTTGACTCAACAGGGAATGATAAGGGGTGAAAGACATTTTTCTACGGGCTTACAGAATGCTGTAGCTGTTTCAATAATTCACAAAACCATCAGTGTTTATAAACTATTGTCTTGTACCAGGACACGGAGTGTATGCAACTGTGAGGAAAGGATTGATCCTGCCCCCAGGAACTCACTGTCTCTCCATTTACTTCCTATAATCACAAAGTTCCTTAATTTTCATTTATTGGTCAGTTCATTCATTCTAGCTTATACTAATGTTAAAATAGAAAAAGTTTGGGTTTGGTTTTTTTTTTTCCTTTCTGAACCGGCTCATTTTCTTTCAGAACTTGTTGTCCTTCCTCTGTTACTGAAACAGCTTTTGGTTTCCAGGCTAGCTAGCTGAAAGACTGTTTGTGGCTATAAAAGAACCAAACTGGGGCTCAGTACATGGATCTGAGGAGGATTACTAAGGATTCTAGGGCATTTTGCTTCTGTCCAAAATTACTTTAAGGCATAGGTGTCAGATAGCTTGGCTGTGTCTGATGGATCAAGGGGACGGAGTGAGAGTGAGAAAGAGAGGTGAAAGGGATAAGGAACGGATTGAGGACAAAAGGAAGATCAGAAAGCAGTCTGGGTAGTGAAGGGAAAGACAGGAACAATATCTTACTTGTGAACTTCTATTTCTAACTCTTTGAATACCAAAGGCAATCGAGAGCATTTCTTTAGACATATTGACACAAGCCTGGAGACATGTGACTGATTGTGAATCATCTACATAATTTTAAAATTACTTTATTTGACAGATTTTAAAAGTAGGAAGGTGTATATCCGTACTTTGAGTCATAAATAAAAATGAATCAAGTGTTTTTCACTGTGGGTCTATTTCCTCTCAATTTCATTCATTTTGACAATTCTGGCAGTAGCTGTTCAAGAAACATTCAAAACCACAAACATCCACAAACCACAAAAAATAATAACAAAGTGTTGGAGTTCAGGACTGTGGTGTGTTTGCAGAGCTATGTGTGAAGAGGAGCATCCTGACCGTGCTGTGCGTGGCCATGGGTGCTGAGCAGGCTGGCCACCATGAGCCCCAGTACCTTGCATGCTCTCTGCCTGGCACTGGGCGCTTGAGTTAAAGTCATCTGGGAAGTTGCTACCAGGGCATCTGCACTGTAATGCTGGTGTTTCTGGGTCTTCCTTCCTAGCTTTGATAACCAGAATCTAGTAGGTGGCCTTCAGGACATGGCGCGTAATTCTCAGGGTTTTCTGCAGAAGTAGGACTTGAGAAATTTTGCAAAAGCACAATCAGGAGCTACAGGATTGTGAAGTCTGTCCCCAGTCTCTCCTTCTTTGAATAAACCTAAGACATTATTGTTCTGGTATAACCAGTGCGTGCACTGGTTTATAAGCAAATGACAAAATGTGCCAAGTGTGACCGCTTTCATTATCTCGCTGCCCATCTATAGATACACAGCCAGAAGAGAAAGTGAATATTTGTCTGGGCACAAAAATGAACTCCTGTGCATCTATGTGTGCTACTGTATCTGGTTCACCTGCAAGACAGAATGGTGGTGATAGTCATGGGGATGGCAGTGGAGAAGCCATAGTTATATCTATTTTTAGTGCTTAGATACCAGGATGACTTAGAAATACCTAAAGGATGTAGATAGAGTAGGTCAACAAGAACCAGTCTCCTAGATATGAGTGTTTACAGCACACTGGGGAGGGGAATGTGAACTTTGGTACGCTGGGCCAAATTTTGTCCTTCTGTCTTTAAGGTTTGGTCTGTATATTTACTGTTCTCTGTATATTTTGCTAATAAAACTCGGACATGTATGTTTTTTCCCCCCTATCTCAGCCTATAATCTTATATCCCTTTCTTAATCTTTTTCTAAACTAAAAAGCAGGGCAAAGAAATTGGTATGGAAGGAGCTATACTGTATCCTGCAACTTCCAGTGTTTTGTCTGAAATGTATGAAGTTATTGTGCAATCCAGAATTTTTGCTTGTAGAAGAAGGTCATAAAGCATATCAGAATTTTTGAAGAACAGCTTTTATTTTTAGCAGCGAAAATAACACTGGGGGAAACAGCAACCCATACATAACAGCTGACTAAAATTATGTTATCTGCATTTATAAGAATGTATAGGTTAAAGTGATAAAGAAGTCTTGGTAGAAAAATAATGAAGATGCCAGTAAACCATACTTTCAGAGTTAAAGGATCTTTTCCAGTGAAGGCCTGTATGATTCAAATTTGGTCACGTTTGCCTCACAGCTACAGAAGATGCATATGAATTTATATCAGAATTAGATTTTTGGGGGAGGGAAAAAAATTCCACTTCAGTCTCTGGACCTGGTAAAACTCTACTGAGATAGTTATGTATATGTATAAATTACATATGCACATACAATTTTATCTTCTTGCATTTGGTTGACTTACTAGTGAAAAATTGGGACCAAAGTGATATAATGAAGAAAGCTATGCATAGTATTTTAAAATATTTTTTGTTCAATCTCTTATATTTGGTCAAACTGCAGTTTCATTGCTGGATAATATGGTA
Organism: Limnodromus scolopaceus; assembly: GCA_028565335.1. Taxonomy (NCBI): domain Eukaryota; kingdom Metazoa; phylum Chordata; class Aves; order Charadriiformes; family Scolopacidae; genus Limnodromus; species Limnodromus scolopaceus. Next base: position 20,267,866 of record JAOXNO010000078.1, on the reverse strand, counting down.
AAAAGATTCATTGTAAGGGTTACCGAACAACATTGGTGGTGTTGATGAATAGTTGCAATTAATACATTCCCTTAATTAGTCTGATACCCAGAAGATGCACCTGGCAGGTCATTTTAATACTACAATTGATTTATTGCTGCTAGAAATGATTTTACCAGCTATCTTCAGAGAGCACAATTAGAGAGGATTTCATTTTTTTATGCATTTTCACTGAGGAATAAACATAAAAGGTCTATGTAATTCAGAACAAAGCAGCTATAATGTACTAATGGTTTATGGATTTTATTAATATTCAGCTAGCATTAGAGGCAATTTTAGAGAATAGCAACCTATTTTCTATATGAAGTATTCCATTTTTAGTATCTGAGTGCTTTATTTAAAAAACAAAATCAAAGCATGATATTTTAACTGAGTTGCTATTATTGTGTATAGGAAATCTCATAAATGGTGTAAGAATACCTCGATAGATGTGTGTTTGTCTATGCTTTGTGCTGTGAGTGGTATATATGTCAGATGCACTGAGATTTGGGAAAATATATAAATTATGTACTATTTTTGAATCATGATGAAGTCCCTCTAAACAAAGAAATGTTTTTCTGAGGTTACAGTAACAATGTAACTAAATCAGTGTCAGCTTAGCCAGTCTTAAAAGTATCAACTTCCATTTTCATATTTTTAAATCTTTTTTTATGTTGATCTTGAAATTAGCTTGTTCTGCCATTTTTCTCCCTCACCTTACTGTGTTTTGCTCCATTTCTAGTGCTGCAGCAGACAGCATGGCTGCCTTTTGTTAGCTTCTCTGTGCACTAATATCACTGACACTATTGTGGAAGCATCCAGCAGGCTCCCTTTCTACATCTTAGAACAAAAGGTTGTTTCTTCATTAGCAACCTATTACTTTAGGCTCTTAAAAATTCCCTATTTTCATCAATTTTTCAAATGACAAAGTGTTTTCGCTTTAAGGGGGTGTGTGTGTGGAAACTTCAGGGTTTTAACTGCATATTGATTGCATGCTCAAAGTTCTAAATAAAATCATGGGGAATTTGTTCATGCAGCAAGTGCATGATTGCCTTTTATGATTTAGGCTAATCTTGATTCACCTAAGCTTTGCCTGTCCTCTGAATGCCTTTGTCTCTCCCTGGGAACTGAAGGGCCAAACCTGATTTGCGGAGGTGCATCTCCGTGATCCTTAACTCAGGGGTATGCTGTGCGGACACAAGCTGTTCTCTCAGCCTTGATATCTTGAATTGAGGGATCTGGATTTGGAACTGAAGTTCTGTTTTTTTTTTTTTTTTTTTTTTTCAAATTAGCGCACTAGTAGAATAACTTTTGACCTTGCAATAAATGTGTGAGAAAATAATTATAGTTCAGTATTTATGGGTGGTATTTAGCCTTATGTGTTATTTTACATCACTCCAGAGTGCATACAAGGCACCATGTAGAACAAATAAGAAAACATCCCTCTTCACCGTTGAATCTTTTGATCTATTTTCTATGTGAGCCAAAAAATGGCATAGAGCTCTAAAATAAAGTAGGAAATTGCTGCTAAACAAGGGCATGATTTATAGCACAGTTGAGACCTGGCTTAATTCTCCCTGAAATTGAGCTCCAGCACTGGGATCTCTGCTCTGAGAAGATGTAGTCCAGCATGCTGGAATTTTTCTGTTACGATGACTAAAATGTTCTGGGTGTGTAGATGCATTGTTTTTCACTTGAGTTACTAGAGAAGAGTGCTTGACTGATAATCTGTTAGCAGCTTTGCAGGCAACCTAAGGGGCAGGTGAATACAGTGGGTGAAATGGGGAGGCTTCTTGGTAGCAGTATGGGTTTGAACGACTCATGGGTGAAGTAAGAGGGCAGTTTGGGGATGACATTAAAAAATGTGATAGCAAGATTTTGCCTACATCGTGCCTTGTAGACAATGTCAAGATTTTTCAGGCACTATGTCTTGGGATGGGGGACTGGGTGGAAACATTCAAAGTTGCACCTGTGTCACAGCTGGATCACCAGTCTGTGTTTTTCTTGATGCTCAGGAGGAAGGAAGTGCTCTGCGTTCATCAGAGAGTCCAGAGTAGATGAAGATGCAGACATCATTGATTATGAGTGACTTCTAGGAGTTTCTGTTAAACAGAAATCACTTACTTTCTGTTTAGGTGACAAGGAAGCTGATGGATATTAGAAATACTCTGGAATAATAAGGTCAGGATATGGATGCTGCACATAGGAGGCATAGGTTAAAGTTGAAAGAGAATTAAAAAATAAGTTAGGTTATAAGCTAAAGTAGCAGGGAGATAATACCGCTGGATGATTTTTTGTTCCAGCAAACAATTCTACTGGGGTCTTTGTTTTTATTTTATTTTTCTTCTTTTTTTCCAGCTCAAATTCTCATTAGATTCGGTACCTAAGGTGTAACACAAAGCCCTTGGATGCCATATTAGTCTGGAGGCTGTTGAAAACTGTCTCAACAAATATTTCTGTTGTTAAAATACTGTCCAATCTTTTAACCTTTGTGGAGGACCCCGGGGTTTTCCTATAATTAGGATTTAAACCAATTGATTAGAAATACTGTATAACGGAGTGTAAATATAGTTTAGCTTTGGTTTTCAAGGCCTAAAATGACTTAATTAAAGAATGCAGTGAGTATGAAAGAGTATAAAACAATAACAACTGACTAAAAATAAAATAATTTAGAATATTTAACGTAGAACAAAAAGAACACAAACATTTCCAGTTGCAAAGTTAATGTCAACATACATGTGTTTTTGTGGGTTTTTTTGTTTTGTTTTTTTTTCCCAGGGATTTTACTGAAGATTTACAATTATCATAGGACTTGGTGCAGTTTGTTTGCTCCCCACAAAAGCAGAGATGATTTTTATTGACCAATCTTTGATCCAAGAGATTAAAGAAAGTACTGCAAGAGCAGTGAAAAGGATAACACCATGGGGGTCAATAGGCTTACTGCTACTTGGAAATGAAAGTGAAGCATTCCATTGGGAGAGGGGGTAATTTAGCATTCATACTGGGAACTTGAGAGTTTTCCCTTTCCTTTTTTTTTTTTTTTAAGGAAAAAAAATTATTCATCTTACTTGCAGGTTTCTCCGTGACTTAATACCATGGCCATAATATGAGGTCATTTAGAGGGCACTAGATTCACCAATATAATTCTGCACAGTGCTCTTTAGCCCAAATGGCCTGGCTGTCACATACTCGCACTCTTGATTGAAATGTTTCTGGGAGACTTTTGGAATGCAGTCTGAGGGCTTAGTGACTCAATATTTTCAACATGAATACATTTCCTATCTCATAGAAAGTTTCTATGAACTACTGCAGAGTTAATGTGTCTTTCTGTTGTTTCTTGAAGCGCTGTGAACTTTACACAAATCTGGTAAAATTGCATGAGTTGAAATGAAAGTCCTAGCTTGATACACTTTTATTTTTTATGGCACCGTCATCATCTTCATGGCCCTTCTTTATGAGGGTATCAAAATGCCTGCTGAAAAAAATGTTTTTCTTTCTTGAAATAGCCATTAATATCCCTTTCCCCTGATTTGTTGTTTTGCCTTTTGCAGTGTGGGGTTTGGGTTTGGTTATTTTTTTTGTTTCTTTCTTGTCCAGGTATTATGATTTTGTCTTCTCTTTCACTGCAGAGAATAAGTGCAGGAAGAACAACAGCTGGTATGACTTTGATTGGGGATGCGCTGAAGTACTTTTGTTTACAGAATATTCAGAGACACATGAGGCCTGGCAGAGCACTCGTGTCATGCTTCTTCCTGTCTTTGAAAAATTGCCAAAGACAACTGCAATTGGTCAGTTGTATTTATTTTGCTGTTTGCCAGAGACGGGTTTGGAGGCTTAGAGCATTTTAACATTTTATTTAGCTTCCTGCAGGTAAATAGTAAATGATAATCAACTAATTTTAAGAGGGAAGGGGGCTCCAAAAGTTCTCACAAAGCTTCTTGTGTTCTATGATTCTATGCAAGATATTACTTGAAGAGCACACTGAATCATTTCACCCAGGAGACTGATCTGCTTTGTCACAAGGAATATCCATGGTTGATTTACATGGTCACAGCTTGTGAAACTTGGCTTTTCTGCTGGTGTAAAGTAAACATTTCTTTACTCCAAAATCAGAAATGTCTGCCTCTGCTTCTAAGAGTCTCTCAAAACACTAATTCTACCAAGAACAACGGCAGAATGCCTATGGACTTAACAGGAATTGAGATGATTTTTTTTTTTTTTTTTTTTTTTTCCCCTTAAGAATTTCTTGAAGACTGCTGACTTTGGGTACTTTGGTTGTCATATGAGAATTAGACTTAAACTGATTATTATAGTTCATGAAATATCTATATGAAATGACTATTCTGTTTACAATCAGGCAATGTGGATTTTTTTACAGTTCATTTACTATTTGCAAGTGGTTGTTGACAACATTAGGTCTTTGAAACTCTGCGCTATGTTTTTATTTACCTGGATCACGCTGGACTTTCTAGAAAATCATCACCAGCCCTATTGTTATTCACTACTTCGTCATGGCTGGGTGTGGGTTTTCTGGGATTTTGTTTGCTTGTTTATGTGTGACTGGACTTGACTATTCAGTAAATTGTAGTTCTCAATTTTATTAATAAGAACTATTGTAGCAGAGTGTTTCCAATTTGAGCATGATGAGAAACTCAAGCTTTCTGAAAGTTTACAAGACTTATTTACTCCCTTCTCCTTTATTAATTTTTAGATTAAATGCTTTGAACTTACACTTCTCCTGATTATTTTCCTTTAGGGTAACTTGCATGTTTTCCACCTCTTAGCTGTGGAAATGGGCTGCTATACTGTTGTTCATAGATGTGGCTGACTTCCATCCTATCTTCGGTTTCACAGATCTCACAATATGTGTGTGTGGTTTTGGTTTTTCCTGGTTGTTTTTTTCTTTATTGTATTTGGGGAGGCAGGAGGAAGGTGGGGGATTTTTTTTGTTTTCCTTTCTGAAAGCCTCAGTTTCTATAAGAATGAGATTATATGTGAACAATCACCTTTCATTTTTTTAATGGTAGGAGAGTAAAACCTAAAAATGTAGACTTGACTGAACTCTAAAGCTTAAGAAACTGGAAGACAAATAGAAAGAATCCCAAACGTGCTATGGAAAAAACAAAGCCCTTTTGATGTGGAAGGACCTACCTTTTTAATGCTGCTCTCTTGGGGTGATGTTCAGTGAATCTAGTACCATTGCATGGTGGTATATTCAGGAGCAGGATATAAGGAAAGGCCCCTAGTGTAGCAACAAAGATTACAGGTTTTACTGGTAATGACTTAAAAATGAAATAACTTCTGTACTTGACGCTGCTTTTGGGTATAGTGGACAAGAAGTAGTATTAACTTTTGTATGCCCTGAAATCATAGTATTTTCTCCAAAAGCTAAGGGTTTTTTCAGAAAGGTGTTTTGTTTTGTTGGTTTGTTTGGTTCTATTTTTTCAAATTGGAGACAAACTATGTATGAAAACTTGTAAAACGTCTATGCAAAATTTCTGCTCACAATTAAGTTGTGTGTTTTTATGACTGTTTGTTTCTTGCGGTGGCTTTTGTCAACATCATCCATGTTCCTGAAATTCCAGTGTGATCAACAAACATTTAGAAGGGAAA
>JAOXNO010000078.1:20243488-20262135 GCA_028565335.1 Limnodromus scolopaceus | reverse complement strand
AGAAACTTAGGAAGAACAATGTCATATTCTCCTGTTTTTGACAGGTAGTACTAATGTTCCTGGATTTTAATTTTGCAGCTTGGTTTTGTCATAGAGCAACTTCATTGCTAATCTCAGACTTGTGAAAAAATAAACAAGCTATATTTTTGCTATATTTTGGAATTAAGACACATACCTCTTTCTTGCCAGCAGTGTGTAGGGCTTTGGCTACAGCAAACTGAAGGATACACCCACTGTTATAAAAAAACTTCCCTTCTTGTTTTCCAGTTCAAAAATGAATGACTGATTTTAGCAGTACAAAAGAGTGAGAAAAATGTTAAATTGAGCTAACTGAACATTGTCAGAAATTGTGAAAGACATAGAAAGTAGGTTAAGGACACCACTAAAAACAAATGAAAAAAAGATGGCAAATCTTGCACACTGGATTCCTTCTTCTGTGTTATTCCACTGAAACTTTTGGGTACCGATGGATTTCTAGTTATTAGTGTCAACAGCAGCTGACTTAAACTCTGTCCTGGGAATTTGTAGTCTAGTCAGTTTTGGTCCTCATCTTTAGTCTTGCATCTTTCCATTCAGGGATAAGAGTTTGCTCACCATAACTCATTTCTTTTTAGTTGTTTTATGTTTAAACATTAGATTGTCACCAAAAGCAAATCCTCAAGGGAATGTGAGCTACTATCAAAAGGTCAAACCAAAGTAATTAGGACTTACTTTAGAAATGTATACTGATTATTTCAGTTGACATGAAACTCCACAGGTTAAAGTGGGGTTTTGGTGTGTTTGGGTTGGTTTTGGTTTGTTTTGTGTGGTTGGTTTTTTCCCCCAGAAAAAGAGGAAAGAGCTTTGGATCTTATTTTCAGAGGTATTTTTCTTAGAAGGAAGCCTTACTGTTAAGCTCTCCTAAGCTATTTGGCAGGATGGATCCATGTGCGTTTGGCAATTTCGTATTCAATTCGGTATTCCAGGTGCTCTAGAAGGTGGTGAGGAATAGGAGAAATATCCTTGAATGACCTGTGGGGTTATGATCCATTAAATTCTGTCAAATTAAATATATACTATAGAAAATATTATTATAGCAAATATATCTTGGAGTTACCTCAGTGGAGTAGGCATGGGGGGGGCAGCAGGGGAGGAGTGTTGCTGCTCAGACACTGAGTCCCTTAGGATGTCAACTTCAACCAAATTAAAAAATGTGTGCCAGCCTCAAGTTGGCATGCTTGAGTTCACTTCGCTCCAGTCAATGAGGCACCTTAGCACAGTAAGCACAATAGAGACAAAGAGATGCCTTGCAACTGACAGAGAGAGAAAAGAGTCCTTTGAGATGAAATGTTAACATAAGAAGTGAAAATGGTTTGTGGTAGTCTCAAGCTGGCTCTTTTGGGTTCACTTTCCTATAGTTACTGAACTATAGTGCTGTACCTTAACAGAGGACTCTCAATAAAATTAGAAAGATATCCTAAAAAGGACAGAAGACGAGAGAGAGTAGAAGAGAAAGAGGGAGAGAGAGAGAGAGGGAGAGCTCTTTTGATAAGAAGCTTAACAAAAGTGGAAAAAATGGTTTATGTGAATGCCAGTTTTCATGGCAGTCTCAAGCTGACACTTGGGCTCCCTTTAATACAGCCAGTAAGCTACTTTAGCAAACAAAGGAGAAAGGAGAGAAGGATGGCTGGAAACAACAGAGAAAGGGAGAGGAAAAAAAGACCTCTTCAACAGTATCTAACACAACAGGAAATCTCTACCTCTGTGTTTCCATTTTTGAAACATTTTCTGTAAGGTAGAGAAACACAAGTGATTGAATCTTTGTGGAGACACTTCATAGATAATTAAACAAATTACATGCTCGGATTTTAAATTTGCTTTAGCAACATAGCAACTTAATTGTTCTCAATTGAAAGATGAGGCAAGGGTTGTGAATTGCCCTCTTACCTCTCTAAAAAAATTTTTTTTTTTCACCATGCTGTTTTCAAATATTAATAAATAGCATCCAAAACAGGAAATTCTACTGTAGTGTTGAATCCATTTTAAATCCTCTTCATGTATGAAAATATGTGGGGGGAAAAAAGTTACCAGAATAGAGAAGTGTGGGTTTTTTTCAATAGAGTACTCAGTAGTTCTGAAACCTGTAAGTATAAGCCTGCACCCTTTCATCATGTGACAGATGAGTGAGTCTGCCATTCTAAACAGGTGAAAGAAAACCCATCTTTTCTCTGCATTCAATCCAGTCCTTTAGGTTTTAGGTATTCAATTTAGTCTAGTATTTCAAGTTTTAGGTATTGAAATTCTGCCTCTGACTTCTAGTTCTCAGTCTCATTGGAAAGGAAATATATTTGATTAACCTCTACAAATTTAAGTTTTGCAAGGTGAACATGAAAGTAAAATAAAATAACTTCAAGGCTTTGGTACTTGTTAGGTAAATATATGAGGTAAACTAAACCATACCAATCAAAGCTCTAATTAAAAGACCTGTGAAAATTGGCAAATTTCGAACATCATCTATTCGCTGCAAAATGGACCATTAGATATCTGGCTGATAAATGTTTTCATTCTGAACCTAATGTGCACTGGTCATACGTCATCTGCAAATCCTGTAGAGGCACACTTTTGGAAAGGAAGGCAAGTCACAGTCACAAATTATTCTTGCCCTCCATTAGGCAAATTGTCAACTTCATAGAATCAATAGAAGATTCTTTATAATATACAAATTGGTACGCATCCATGAGCAACAGCAATCGGGCAGCCAAGGATGAAGCTTAATTAGAGCAGAACTTGCTCTTAATAATATCGGGTATAGTAAGGATGCATTTCTAAGCAAACAACCTTGAAGCCTCCAACTTCATAATTTTGTAATGTAAAATCCATGACACTCCAACTCTACTCGTCTTTTAGTAAAATTTCTGTATGGAAGGAAAAAATGCTTTATATAGTTAAATGTTAATCTATTAACAATGATGATTAAGTTTATAGAAGCATAATAGAAGTATTCTAAAAGCATGCAATAAATTAACAAAGAGTATTTGCAGATGGACTGGAGAGTAAGGAAAAAGTGACTTATGTGAACAAATTTCAGTCAGTGCTTTTTTGTGAATTGGTCATGGCAGCCTTATGCTCTATTCCATATTGCATGATTGGAACAGCCTGTAAGATTTTAGAAAATCTACTGATATTGCCAATTCTTGTTGGAAAAGTATTTACTATTTTCTTTAATGTTAAATGAAAATCTGTTTGGATTGGTCCCTCAGACCTACATTTCAGTTATTTTGTTCTGATGGCTCTTTGAAAGCCTTTGTTAAAGGCTGGAGACAGCTGAGGACTGAGCTCTACATGTTAGGCCATAGCCAAAGAATCATGAATCAATTACCTTATATTTGGATTCTGCAGAAGATGGTGTTTTCTGTATCTGCAGTATGGCCAACATTAGTCAGAAGAACATGGAGAGCATATGGACAAAAATAGGTGAAAAAGACAGCATTTCTTACATCAATGAAAATGTGTACTTGTGATTCAAATTAATAATGGCTTTTTGGGTTTTAAAGTTGATGGTGATGTTCATAAGGGGCTACCGCATATCCATGGGGCTAAGCAGCAGCACTCGTGACCAGTCTTCTCTTGTTTGCTTTGTTACTAATCCTTTAAATTGTGACAACACCCTGAACAGACTTTGTATCAGCTCATTTAGTACTGAAAAATGGAACCATTTACCTTGTGCTGCATGAAGAAACAGGAGTAGGAACTACAAAGTGAGAACCCATGACTATTACAAAAATAAGAGAATAGAACCAAAAGGGAGAAAATTGGAGAACAGTGAAACAAAAGAACTGGAGATAAAAAGAGGCTGGAGAAGGAAAGCAAAATAGCTGGCTATTGCAAGACAAAGATGATATTTTTTTTTTTTTTTTTTTTTTTTTTTTCCCCCCCCATCAAGCCTTAGAAGTACTGGTCCTGCATTTTGGAGTCCCTGAAATTCTTGCTCTGCATTTTATTGATACTTGTTTTGAATTGATGAACACCTCAGCTCCCAAGTTTAGATGATTTGAGAGAGTGGAACAAAAGCAACCAAATCATTAACTACCTGTGATATGCAAACAATTTTATGTGCTAATCATACAGGTGGCAAGAGTAAGCTTGCAGAACTAAATTAAAATATTCTTTTTTTCTGCCTTGTTAATGTGGGGGTGTGTGTGAGAGAGAGACAGACTGACATCCATCTGCTTGGACTACAGAGACTAATGTGAAAAAACATGCAGCATCCTAAATGCTCTCCACAACCCCTCAAGATCCAGCACTTCTATTTAGCATTATTGTATGCCATCCAGTTGTGTAAGCTACAGAAACTCTGACTTAGCCCCACACAGTTAATATAAATTATGTTAATGATTACTGTCCACTCTCTGCCAAGAACAGTACTGATGCTGCTACTTTTGCTTCATATAATCAGTTCTTTCCTTTGCTTCTAGTTTGTTTGTAATGAGCTTTAAGGTAGAACTGCATAAGAAAGCAGCATCTCCCTCCCCTTTCCTTTTTATTTTGAGTGATGATTGTTTCTGACATGAAGGCTCTAGATCTTTAAATTGGATATGCTGTCAATGTGTCCTTTTCCAAGAAAGCGATCGTGCTTGTCAAAGACATGTTTTTGGTGTCTAGGTGAAGAAAACTTCAGGGGTTTAAGGTACCACCTCTTGACTGTGCTTTCATTTACATTTTATGATCAAATGCATCTCTCAACAGCAAGTATGCTGTGTTATTGTTAAGGCATACATTACATTACATTATGTGCGATGCCTAGAAAACAGCTTTTCTTCTACTTGTAAGGAAGTAAAGATAAAGGATGATAGATAACATGCAGGAGCAATAGGATTAAAAAACACTATTTTGTTCCACCTAATACTAGTATGATGGTGAGGGAATGTCTGTCTGGTAACCCAGGTCTCCTGCATGATAGTTAATTTTTGGCTAGGACATAATCAAGCTGTCTTACGTGTGTGGTTGCTTGTCTGTGTCTGTATCATGCTACTGTGTAATGTCCAAGCTGAATTAATACAGCTGGAGCAGATGCTAAATGACTGTATCCAAGTCACTTGTGTCCTATTTTACACTTCACTTCATTATCTGTGTGAGGCTGTGTGAACATTTGATATCCATTTTGGAGTCTCACCATATGCCCTCACATTTAGAGGCTATAAATCCATAATCAACTACTCAGTTGATATTGGTTCTCTCAACTGCACACGTGAGAGAAAGCTTTTGGAATAACCTTTATGACTAAATGTGCTTATGTGAATGACTACTGAAGAATCTGAAATGTTGTTTCACATAACACTAACAATGGGGGTGGGGTGGGTGGAATAAAGTAGGGGGCTGACTGAAAAGATACTGTGAACTTCTGGGCGATTCCTCTATAACTATGATCTCTACTCACAGGATTTGAAACAAAATCTCCAAATGTGTGTACAAAACTTGTTTCATTACTGCATAATGTCCTGTAGGAAAAATAATGATTTAAAAACCCTTTCAGCATTGCCTGTCCTTTAAGAGAGTCCTTTTTTTTTTTTTTTCCTGTTGAAGATCAAAAAGTGAGAAACTATGTTAGTTTCTACTATGTGTTCCCTTCCTACAGGACACTCAAACACCCTACACTTTTCCATTCTTTGTCCTGCAGTTCTTACTTTCTTTAATCAGCTCTTCTTCCTTTACTGTTCTTCTGTTTCCAAAGCAAAACCTTTGTTAAAACACTGAGTGCAGTTCTCTGTCCCCCTCCCGCCCCATTAAATGTAGGAAGTGTCATTTCAGATGATTGGCAATTCTCCATAAGGAATTTTTTTCGTCATCATTAGCAATCTTGTGGTGAAATGGGACAGCTTACACCTCTCTGAGCAGACTTCTGTAAATAATACTTTTAGCAGCAGTCACAGTGCTTTGTACAGTGGTGATAGTGTAGGTCGGTCACTCAAAGTGAGTTTTGTATTGTAGGAGAATAGTAAGGCACAATATAAACATGAAGAAATTGCTTTGCCTTTTTATTCCTCAGTATGTTCCAGAAAATGGGTTTTAATAATGGCAACCTCTCTGAAATACTGTCAAGATTAATAGACTGCTGAAAAATGCTATTTATGTAAATAGGGTAGATCATGTTATGCATTAAAGGCCTCCTCTTGAAGGACTACATGATTAATCTTTACTTACATGAGTAGCTGTGCTGATTCCAGTAGGTTATAGCGTTGTTGCAGGGCAATATTTAGTTATATATAAACAGGTTACTCGTGACTTTGCTCTTCGCATGAACGCTTTCTTCCTCTCTGTCTCTTTAAGAAATTGAATCTTCATTGACTTACAGATGACTGTATTGGACTCATAAAATAGTCTTTCACTTCTCTCTGGGCATATGCTGTATCATGAATTGTCTCCTTAGAGACAGCAGGACACCTCATTATGGTTACAATAGACAAATTCCTAAGCATGTGGTCTGCTTTTATGGCCTTGACTTGTACATTTTTTTACCTCAGAGACTTGCCACTCATGTTGACACAGATTTGTTGTGTGTGATGAAGTGATAAAAATCAATGAAGAGGACACATGTGCTCCTCTAGTTTTCAGAAAGACTTTATTATTTATTGTTTGTTGTTGTAACTTAAATCCACTCAACACTTTTCTGCAGAAGTACATTTACTTTTTGGATTTGTTTTATTCTGCCTGCAGCTTAGAAGTTGCTCTTAGTGCACACTGTACGTGTTAGCTTTCCAAAAGTTGCACTGGAAAATAGAGTGAATATAAATCTATGTGTCTTGGCAAGAACTATACCCAAGAGGTGGGGGAGAAGCATTAAGTAAGCCATTTTAGAAAAACAAGCAACCTGAATGCCAAGCATTCTTGTGTTATTCCTATTATTGTTCTATCCCCCAATATACATTGCTATTTAAAGGGATAAGGAGTGCCAAAAAATGTTTTTCTATCCTTCTATTTGAAGGCATACCAGTAACCAGAGCTCTATAATAAAATTTTCATTGTTATTTTTGGCAGCTTAAAAAAAAAAAGAAAAGAAAATGAAAGCCACCTGTTTACAGTATAAAGCAAACAAATAATGTTACTATGGCAGGGGCTGAAGAATGAGAGTGTAATTTCTGAGGAAGCTGAAATTCTACAGCATCCATAGTTCCAGCACCTGAGAAGAGTACAGAGCAGTCAGTTTTGGGCATCTAAACTTTTGTTTATGTCAGTACCTTTTGGAGTAGTGACAAACTTTGCATTTAATTTGCAGACTTTGTTCAGCTTCTCTCTCTTCCTGCTTCCTCTTTTTTAGAAGAGGAAGAGAAGAGGCAGGTGAGAGCAGATGACTGGCATCTAGATAAGGAAAACAAGAATGAGCATTTTCAGTTAGGCATGAAATTGTCAATGCAAAAATTAAATCTATTGAAACAATCTAGAATAGGCTGGATGATAGAAATTATACCACAGGCATAAATAATAGAATTGTTTGAATTGGAAGGGACCTTAAAGATCATCTAGTTCCAACCCCCTGCCATGGGCAGGGACACCTCCCCTAGAGCAGGTTGCTCAAAGCCCCAGCCAGCCTGGCCTTGAACACCTCCAGGGATGGGGCATCCACGACTTCCCTGGGCAACCTGTTCCAGTGTCTCACCACCCTCACTGTAAAAAAAATTCTTTCTGGTGTCTAAAATGGTATGGCCATAGAGAATTTTGCCAACCACCGTTTAATAGAATGAAAGTTCAGTTTTACAAGAGAAAATATTTGAAAGGAGCTTTTGTAGAAAGTAGATTTTTATTGAATGTTACAGAAATATTTGTAGGATGAGAAATCTTGAATAAAGTATCTTAGTCCATAGGTTTTTGTGTTTAAGTGTTCCTTGAGTCATTTCCTCTGGTTGTAGACTCTGCCCTAAGGAACATGGGAGCAAGCTGTATTTTGGATACATTTATAATCAGCGTAGGTTGATGAGAGTGTCATTGTTTTGGTAAAATATGAGTAACTATTAGCATTTTGGTGTTATTTGCAAACATTTTTATGGAATAAGGTTATTTTCAATAGCTGTAGATTGCTGGACCATTTTCAAATGTAAAGAAGTGTTCTTTAGTTGGAAGAGTGACATCAGACAAATTACCCGTCTTTTTCTTGCTTCTCACATATGGCTCAACTTAGTTCATATGACCTGCAGTGTCCATTCAAACGTTATTTGATGGGAGCACTTAAGATAAACGTAAAAATCTGTTTAAAGTTATTTTTTTTTTTTTTTTTTTTTTTTTGAGACTGAACCGGACTGGCAGATCACAGTGTAGATTACTGGTTGGTGTATTTGGAATGTTTTATTTGATAAACATATAACTGATTACACTCAATATGTTAGTCTGTCAAAATGTAGATTGTCTGGAAGAAATAGGTAAAAGGATGAAAAACAAGTGGCTTAAGCTTTGCATCAGGGAGACAGAAGAAATGAAAAATTTGAGAGACAAGATGAAAAAAGTCAAACTTGTGGGAAGACTGACCTCTGCCTTGATTGAGGGCATCTGACCGCTGGTTTTTAAGATAGTGTGAAACAATGGTGTCCTGCTGAACTTCTCTATATCTCAGGACATACATTGCATCTTCTTTTTATTATCTTTGGTTAACAAGGATTTTTTTACCTGAGGACTTTTCTACTGAGATACCAATATAGACCATTGTAATGCATCATTTGGCTGAGGGCTTAATATGGTGGCATCTCAGAAGCAGCAGCTGATGCAGCATGAAGAAGTGTGATGTAGAACATGATTATTTGAGAGAACAACACAGGCTGGTGCTCATCGAACTGCATTTGTCATGTCCTTGGTTGTGTTTTTTTTTTTTTCAATATGTTTTAAATTAACCTTAATCAAAGGGCTCTTCTTTCCTGCTTACCCACCACATATAATTTCTCAGGAATTCTACAGTGAAAAGGTCAAGAATAACAGTCCCATTCAGAGGGCTGGATTAGAAATGAGAACAAGGATCTAAATGCTTAATCCAGAAAACAACACACCAACACCAAACCAGCCCACATTGTTCTTTGTCTCTGGTGAAGCACTGTGCCACCAGAAGATCTTCCTCCAGTGTCACAAATCCCCTTCCAATTTTTGTAAATTTTATGTAAAGCAATTGCTACATCAAAAGATTGACATGAAGTACATTGGTATGGAAAGACTATGCAGAGTTTTTCAACTAATTTCATTTAAAAATACTCATTGTTTAAGATTTTTGGCAGATTTAGCAGGTAAGTCTTGGTGAAGAAGTGTAGAAGTATGTCAGGGGTTAAATAAAGATTCTAATGAATGGATTCAACACTCTTCACCTTGTTTGTTTCTTTGTTTGCATCATCTTAGAGAGTATGTAGGTCTTTACAGCACCAAGCCTTAAAAACCTGTTTTTAACTTACTGTAGAGGGCCTTGCTGAATCCAGTGAGACTATCTGGTAGCATGTGAAGTTAGGCATGTGCATGCACCATTTGTGAAGTCATGACATATTTTTAAATTAGTGACTGGAATACAGAGGCTGTAGTTCTTGATAGTGACCCCCTGTGCTGTACTCCAGAAAGAGGAGAGAAGTTACTTTGTCTATGAATATCTAATAAGTTCTAAGAATAGAAATCCTGAAGTGCTCAAACCAAACCCACTATGAATTCCAGGGCTTGCAAAACATTTAAGCAAATTGTCCCCTATCCCACGCACCCCAACTGGCTGAAATACTTAAAAACGAGTATATGCATGCTGTTTAGTATGCTCTTGGCCCTCAAGAGGGATGTGATTATTCTCAATTGATGCACTTAAGTATCTACAGAATTATAAAATATTATAATACAAACATCTTGGTTTATGTTTGTCAAGCACAATGAGCATTTGAAAAAAAAAAAAACAAACCCTAAATCTGAGTACTAAAAATTGTACTAACCCTATTCTCAGCTCTGAGTGACTCGGCTCTTCAGTGTTTCACAGTATTATCCAGTGCTTTTAGAATGATTTACTTATCAATGTATTTTGAAACAGGGTTTTGGTTTTTTTTCCGATTGTCTCTAGCTACAGTTTTATTGAATACTCATGTTTACTCACTGAAGTGCATTTCCCTTGGAATGGAAATGCAAAACATTAGTGCAGGCTTTGTGAAATTTACCACTTCTCTGATATGTGAAAAGTACTTGAGATAAGGACTTCGTTTCAATAGTACTGGGAAAGGGGGTGGGGGAACCCATAAGCTCTTCAAATAAATATAGACTGTTTATTTGTCAGTGTTGTCTATATTTAACAGGCTCACTGATTCTGTATGCTTTTGCTTTTTTTCAGAATTTAATCCTACTGATTTCTTCAAAGATAATGCCTTTTTCTTAGCTGTACTAAAACGTCTTTTTTTTTTTCTGCTGCTGCTTTTGTTTGTTAGTAACAAGAATGAAAAACTAATATATCAAGGGAGCTGAGCTATGAAGGGCTGTGCAAAACTAAAACAGGTGCAAAATTTCAGGGTTTTACTTCATCAAAGCATTATTTGGCTAAATCACTTGGTGTTTCCTCAGTTGACAGTTTGGTACAGTCATTCAATTTCAATATTTTCATTGTATAAATTAGTGAGGCCCCAAATTTCTAAATTTTGCTTAAATAGTAAATGGAAGTGGCATTTACAATCTACAAAGCATTAAAACTGCTTATAGATTACTTACACCAGTGGCTTGTAACCTTTTTGATTTGTGGATCCCTAAGTACTTTTCAGTGGAGGGATGTATCTCTGTGCAGCAAAGGTTAACTTACTGCAGTAGGCTTCCTTTTCATAGCAAGGTTGTGTGAACCCGAAGAGTCTGCAGACCACATGTTGAAAATTATTGATCTACATTATTTATATATGACTTGTTCACTGCTGAAGTGTTCCTGCTTTTGAGATGACTCAGTAACATCATGAAATAGTTTTCAGGAAGGAATTGGAAAAAGAAAATGTAACCCCTAAAAGGGGAGTTTTAGATCAATAAAATGTTTCCACAATTCAGGAATTAGACCGCCTTCTTGTCAGTAATGATACAACCTCCAAAAATTAAGAATGGATGTCTGTTTTATACATGGTACACTACTGTAGTTTGTTGCTGTCATGGAATCAGAGCAGTTGGATGAAGCAATTCAGTTTGCCTGGTGGCTGCCAATCACGGCATTCCTTGTGTGCTAAACTGTTTAAAAGATACTTAGATTACATCATACTGTTGGCTTAAAAGGTCATCCCAGACATGGTTCACATGCACTTCTACTTTGGCCTTCACTGAATTCTAACACAATAAATCATGGGCCTGACCCTGAGATAAACATAGCAACTCTCTGCCCCTTAGATTGCAGGTATAGGGTTCTGGGTATA
Source organism: Limnodromus scolopaceus (assembly GCA_028565335.1). Classification (NCBI taxonomy): domain Eukaryota; kingdom Metazoa; phylum Chordata; class Aves; order Charadriiformes; family Scolopacidae; genus Limnodromus; species Limnodromus scolopaceus. Next base: position 20,250,784 of record JAOXNO010000078.1, on the reverse strand, counting down.
AGATCCATTCCATCATTGTCCTCAACACCAAGCAAGTTGAAATTCAACAGCAGCATAACACAGTTGTTGATTCTGTAGGCTGACTTTTTAAATGTTTCTTAGTTTCTCAGGATTTCTGCTAGGCAACAGGCTGACTTCATGTTTTAGAAGATATGATTTATGGTAAGATTGGTAATATTTAAAGTATGAGATGCTCCTCATAATGGTGAGGAATTAGATCTGAAGGTGTGTTAGGTAAAGGCAGTACAGAGCCCGGTGCAATCGTGTGCTGCGGGAGAGGTACTTGCACCTACCAGGGTGAGTTGGCTTCACTGCTGAGCAGTTACAGCAGGCTCGTGACCTGGGATCTTTGAGAATTTCATCATTACTTCAGTAGTCAAATAGATAAAATGTTTTTAAACATTTCAATGTGAACATACAATGGGAGGATGTAAAATGAATACTTCTTTTCCCCTCAGATGCTGAGCTTCACACAGTAGTGAAGCCGTTGTTTTTCCTGAGTGTACATTCGCAAGACTATATTGCTTCTTGAGCTATTCTTATGCTCTGTGCTTTCTGGGCTTCCTAGTGTGCCATGTATGTGACATGAAATTCTTTTACATGTTAAGAAAAATCTTTTTTTGGGGGGGTTTGGTTTGTTCTTTGATTGATTTTCATCAGCTGATTTTTCCTGGTTTCAAAAGATGATAAAAATGACAGGTTTTGAAGCTTAATGGTTCTTTATGGAGGAGATAGGAATAAGTAAAATGTTTATTTCTTACATATTCTAGAATATTATTTGTACTAACTAATGTTAATATATAACATGAAGTAATTTGTCCCGGACAAGACCAGATGATTTGTTTATAACTAGAGCATACTTCTGGAAAATTGCTTTTTAAGATGTTGAACTTCTAAATTTTGTTAATATGTGATATAAGCTTTTCTGGGGGTCTTGTTGGATAAGCTGCCTGTCTGTAGGCCACACTCTCTAACAGAAGTGTCTATATAAGCAGTCGTTCTGAAGTGCTGATTCTGTTATTTGATTTGGGATTAAGCAGTCTGTTGCAAGCCATCTGTTTCCCTATGCATGTGTCCTTGAGAGGTTAGATTTCCACAGATACTGCCCCATAACTTTAGCCAGTGTTTGAAAGATCAGAATTAGCTGAGACATATGCCACTGAAATTATCTGTTTTATCCTAGAGGACTGGCTAGTTTTTGACACCAGTGCCCATGTTGGAGAAAAGTTTACTCTCTCATTGCTGCTGATTAAGAACCCTGCTGCTTTTGGCCAAATGCCATGAGACTCAGGAGTGCATTCTTTTGAGGGCATTTGAACAGTTGATGCTTGGTATATGCATGAAAAGCTCTCTCAGCTTTCTAAGCCACAGCTCTCCTCAAGAACCAGTCCCTCAAACTGATGCTGTATGACTCGGGACAAACTCAAACTGCTGCTATTGCCCAAGGAGTTTATCAATGTGACAATTAGGGTCAGAAGAGGTAGGTCCAGGGTTCAGAGTGTCTTTGGAGAACTAAAGAAAAGTTACACGATTGCGCCTTGCTCTTACGTGCGATGTTTTGTGGTTTGTTTGTTTGTTTGTTTGTTTGTTTTCCTGGGTACCTGTTCATGCATCAGCATGTAAGTGCTGGATGTATGTGCGATGCATGTGTTACTACTAAAGGAAGAGAGAAGCGATAGTAATCTAGCCCTGTGGGTTTGGTTTAGGTGTAGAAAGGAGCTCAGGCTGGAGAATGGGTGCTTGCAGGCACTGTGGAAGCCTGTGTGTGATAAGCTGACGCAGTACTGCCTTTTCACAGGTGTAATTAGTGCAACTGCTTAAGCTTGGGATCCTCAGGATATAATTGTGTCACAAGCCATACAGGGCCTCACAGGTCTACACCAGTCCTCTAAAAGCTATCAAGAAAATCACTCAGCAAATACGTCTTCTGGATCATAAGTCCTCTTTGTAGCTCAAGGCTGAGAATAAACTCAGGTTTTCTTCTACTTTTGTATTCCACAGGCATAATGATTTCAGGGCTGGATTCATACCATAGCCTGTAACTTTGTTACACCCTGAACTCCAAACTGATTATCTATTAAACATAACAGAGTTCAGTGATGTTTTTCAGCCAACAGGATAGACAGTCTTGTGCAGCGTTATTTATTTTTACTTTTTTTTTTGTACTCTTGAATGTGGTCATTTCAAGTCTTCCTAAATATCCTAATTTCTATCAGTTCTGGGAGATATGGGTTCACAACAGGGTATCATTGAGCTGATAAATCTTATTGAACCTTACATCTTTTGTGGTAATTTTTTGTTCTTTAGTGTTAAAGACTGGGTTTGAAATGTTTTTGCTTTTACTCAACATTCTGACTACAGAAATAGTGATGTTTCTATGCTTCTGGGTGGAAATTTGCTAGCTCAGGCATTACACACACAGCAAATCTGCATTTGTACACACAGACCAGATGACTGGTCAAGTTAACGTTTGCAAATTGCCCTGTTTATTCACACAAATGCAGTTTTTATGTGCGCAAAACTGATGTGCTTGCAACTTTTGTGGGTTGTATTAAGGGAAGCTTGCTATAAATGTATCCTCTAAAATTTAGTTTTTGATTAAAAATACTTACTAGGCAATCCTCCTGATAGAGTTTCCCAATTTACATTTCCAGGTGAACAGGAGGCTTTAAAACCTTTAAAAGCAGCCATGGAAACAGAGGCTGCACAGAGCTAGGCGGTGACATAGGGCATCACATCTAAGAGGCACATTTAAAGGGGAGCTTGTCAAGAGCAGAAAATGATGCTTGCTCTCTCTTACTGTAGAAATAATACTGGATTGCTGATGTTTCCATTACTAGAAATATTAGGATACAAGAAAAATGAGGAATTTTCATGAGAAAAAAAAAAAATCTTCTACATTTTTTGCCTCCCCTCTTCCTCCTCTCAGAAAAGGGTTTTAGGAAGAATTGAACAACTCCTTCTGTAAGCAATAATTTAATCTCCAAACAGTCAATGAAAGAGAATTTGAAGAGTTAATTAAAATGATACTTCTCTTGCATTTCAGTAATGTGCAACACATCACACAAAAACTAGTCTACATTTTGAAAGATGTAGTCATAGACCATAATAATTCCTGCATATAGAATACCTGGATGTGCATATGCTTGTTTACAGGTATTTAAATACAATTCAGTCAAACCAACTGAAAGTTTTGAATAATTGGTTTTCACAAGATGTTCCATTTTGTTTATGTCTAGTAAGGCTCTGTTTAAAAAATCTAGAGCTTCTGTAAAAAATTGAATTTGGTATCCATATATATTGCTAATCCTTTACAGTGTACTATATTAACTGTGTTACGGGGAACAGAGGTGGGTATGAACTTTTTCCTTTTTTTTTTTTTTTGAGGGATGTACAATTTTACCAGTTTTGCAGAAGTCCAGTGCAAGTGTTACTTCTGAGCTGCATGTAGCTGTCTTTCTAGCTTATATTACAAGAAAGCATTCTATTAGTTGGCCATTTTTTCCCTGAGGCTTTTTAGGTTCTCCAATGCAGTGCAATACTACTTCCTTCATACATAACTACATCAGTGTTAAAATGTAAATAATTTGCAAGTTTTTAGTCAATAAATATCTCTAACAGTACTTTACATGAGCTAGCTTAATTGTATAGTATACATTCTTAAATAGTGAAATGTAATTTGGGGAAGGTGGTTCTTCAGTTTTTCCTAAAAATTCCAGATACCGGCAGAGGTTGGAAACAAAAGAGACTCTCTTTCTCCACCCTCAAAATTACCATAATACTGTGTAGCAAAAAAGGACATGTTCTAAATCAGTCTCCTGTTGCCTTCTGCCTGTAAGAGCAGGAGTGAACCTTATGTAACGGTGACAGCTTTATTTTGTTTTCCTGAAGGCACGTTTCCAGTTGAATGCCAAAATTTATATATTCTGCTTTCTTGAGGTATTGTACTCTAAGGATTTGGATGCTCATCTTATAAGTAAGGAAAACAGCTCGGCAATTCAAAGAAACACAAGAGGACTTGGTACAGACAGGAGATCTTGTGGCTTATCTTGTGTTGTTGCTGATGGGGAACATCAAAAGCCTTTTTTTTACCCAATATATTAGTGCATTGAAGACTTAATTTAGAGAAGCTTGATTAATCTAGAGGAAAGGATACATTTCCAAGCAAACCCAGGACTTTAAAGAAGAAACTTACAATGTTAAAAAATAAGTCCTTTAAAGAAATCATTTCATCTGTGCTGTGCTCCAACAGAAAAATGATTCTACTCATCTTGTCTATCCTCATGATTCTTTTCCTGTCATCCTGGATTTAGTGGAATAAACTGTTTCACCTCTCATGCCTTTGAGCTCATTCTAATTTAGTTGAACTTGATTTCTAAGATTTCAGCACGTTCAGGCTGGAATTTTCTCTTACTGATGTCATTTTTTTTGCCTTGTCCTAGCTTTTTCTAAAGCAATTTCTTCTAATTTGTGGAAGTAAGAAAAATGAAAAAAAGATGATGTTCAGCTAAATGCTAGGTAGACATAGATTCTATAGGGGAAATTTATATCTGTGCAGCAAGACCACATTAATTTTTTTCTGTACTTATGCCTTACTTGGTGGACCAAAAAGGGAGAGAAAGCTTTTACCAGCTCCTTCTGTAGGGGTTAATATCCTTCTTAAAAAATATGCAGGCTGATGGGCAATGTTGTCCTTTAAAATTTACATGTGTATTAAGCAATTTTAAAATCATGATGTACTAATATGGAACTGGTAATCAGCTTTAAGTAAGAGATTATAAACTCAGTTCAGAGTCATTCTTCTTTGAGTTTCTTTGGAAGACTCAATATAACAGGAATTAAAATAATTAAGTCTTATATAGATCTGTTGTTCTTTTTAGTATGCTGTTTTTCACTCTATCTTGTTCCAATACAGTTTATACAAAGCACTGATAAAAATATTCCTAGACAAGTTGCTGCTAGCATCCATTTACAATAATGTAGAGCACTTGCTTCCTCTCCATTTTCTGGAGATATTTTCATCAATAACTCTTTCGAGTTTAGTCTTAATATCTTTTGTGTGTTTTCATCTCTGCATTTGATTTATTGAGTGAATGGAAGGAAAAGTGACTCATCATTCTATCCTTTTGCACCTCGCTACTTTCAGTCAGTAGAGAGAGTAGAATGTTTCTAAATTCCCTTCTTTATTCTTAAAGACGTCATTGCATTGTTCCACTCATTAAATGATTGCAAAGAATATTAAGTGACTACGTTCAAAATTAAGAACATTAGAATATGTCAAACAAATTCTTCTTACAAGCACCAAAAAGATTTTCTCTGAAAAGATTCTCTTCCTTGAATTTAACTTGCAATTAATTCCAAGGAGAAAAAGAAGAAAAATCAATTCCAAGCAAGTAGCAAAAAGAGCAGCCTGGCACTTTTGAAATGTTTTAAGGGGGAGAATTAGTTGTTTAGTACCAACAAGCGATTGTTGCTACTGTTTCCACAGTTTCAGAAACCAGTCAGAAACATTTTTCTTGCTTTCCTTGTATGCTCTCTTCTAGTGATGCTTATGGCTTAGAACTATTTCTCCAACTCTTCTTTATTTTCTCTGAAGGTGGCTACATCAGATGAACACTTGTCATGATTTTTTGGGGGGGAATGCGTGTGTTTTAGTTTCATCAGTCTTCATGGCCCCGTGCCTCTTGGCATGTAGCGCAAGCACTACTGGATGACCCAATGTTTTAACTGTCAGTCACTGGGAACCGCTCTATGAAACAGGCTTACCAGCTCATAAACTGAAAGCAATCCTATTTACTGGCATTTCTAGATTCATAGATTGCTTGCAGCTTGTTACTGTTCTAGCAACACTTAAAGCCAGACACTACGGTACTATAGGTTTTTCTTGATCTTTCAGGGGTAGGGTTAGTCTTGTATGAATGCTTGTAGTGTTTCATCTGATATAATGGGATTAGACCTGAGGGTGGCTGTATCAGAGCTCCTGACGGGTATCTGCACTATATTGTACATGGACAGGTCCAATATATTTTGTTGACTTCTGGATTAGTAGATTTACAAGTGTTATTGTTGTTCCTGCTGTGGCAAATTCTGAAGGAAAATCCACTAGCTTTCTATCAAAATAAAATAATTATTAGGTTTTGTTAATTTTGTTCTTCCCATTGTCTGTTTTACTTATAGGTCTGTGCCTCTGTCAGCATTTTTATTCTGTTTGTGCTTTGCAGTTTGCTCAAGGTAGATGTATATTCTGAAAATAAACTTGAATCTATTAAAGTGGCTAACATACAGTGATGTCTCTGTTTTGTAAATTGAGTTCAGGCATAGGCTATCTATCTGTTTGGCAGCAGTGGAGGTACCTTTTTGCTTGAATTTTACTGTTTAAGCTTTTAGAGTTGCTTTCGAAGGTGGAAGAGGGGTCAGGGTAGCATCAGATTCACACATTACTGTCTTTACTGAATTTATATGAATGACCTCCTTTGAAGATTGAAGAATGTGGCATGAGTATGCATAAAGCCTCTCAGACTTTGAGGAGTGTGATCTTTTGTCTTTTGTGCATGATCTGCTAGTTGGCTATTGACATGTTTTGCTATTCAGGGATGATGAATTTAGATACATTTGATTAAAGAAAGAAATTAAAATTCAGTCTCCTCCACTTAGTGTCAGTGCACCTGTGCTGAAGACGCTCTAATGTTGATAAAATTACAGTGAGGTTAACTTGGTAGTTTTGTTTTATTGTGTTTTGGCCATGTCACCTAGCTCTGGAACTGGGCCAGCCTACACTGATTACTGCCTCTTTCTAATCTGTCTAGATTGCATCTCTCAGCAGGGAGTGTGGATGCTCATTCAGAAAAGCTTATCCAATAGGCACCAGCATAATTAATATATATTTTCTGCTTTTCTCTAAGAATTGTAATACATAAAGGACAATCACCTTACTCATGAAATTGCAGGCACCAAGGGGAACTTAATGCAAAAACAAGTGTATCCCATTATCTCTTTCTCATTTTGCATATCACAGTTAAAGCTATGAGAAACTAAATGCTGCACTTATGGCCTAATCCAAACACTAAAGTCAGTGGTAGGTCTTCTGATCCTTAGTACGTTCAGAGCAATGAAAACAAAACAACAAAAAAAAGACTGTATTTCTCAGTTTTCTTCTTACTCGAAATCAATGGGTGGTCATGTGAGTAGGAAACAAAGTTAGGGCACAAAAAGCAAGTGCATTCCACTCAAATATGAGAAAAAACTTCTTTACAGTGAGGGTGACAGAGCCCTGGAACAGGCTGCCCAGGGAGGTTG
>JAOXNO010000078.1:20169180-20243388 GCA_028565335.1 Limnodromus scolopaceus | reverse complement strand
AATCCTGCTTTGGCAGGGGAGTTGGACTAGATGATCTCTATGGTCCCTTCCAACTCTAAAAAAAATTCAGTGAAATTTTTTCTTTACCGAATTAACCCCTTGTCTTTATTTCTAAGGAATCTTTCCCCACCCCCTAATACAACTAAATCAAAACACCTATCATATAGCCTTTTGCAATTGGAGGAGTAGTAACATTCTTCCAGATTAGTAACTGGCGTATAGGAGTGATTTTATTTTTTTATTATAAATACTAATTAGCTCTGGGTTTTTTTTTTGAGAGATGGCTGACGAATTTATTGCTCTTTTAGTCTCAGAGTATTTCACCATACTACTATTATCTTCTACAAGTGCTTGGTGTTTTCTTTAAATTCTCTGTTTAATCTATCCAAATTTGAATAAGCAATTCACATATAAAACTATTACTAAAAGATGTAGACTGTAAATAAAAGCCCACTTTCATCCTGTGCCATGAAAATTTGTAATAATGGAACACCTGTGATATTTTATTTTTCTATCAAAAATGAAATATGTTACTCCCCAGGCAAGTCAAATTTTGAGAAGTGGAAGTGATTATTGAATTCTCTCTCTCAAATAGAAATCTGTATGGAAATGGAGAGCTCCTGTTGACTCAAATACGAAATGAACCCAAAGTTTCCATTTAGCTGGGTGGGAAAACCTCTGAATGTGTAAATCCTGTTAACAGTAACAAGAGTGGTGTCATTTTAAAGCAATGCAAATAGCTGCTTTTGTGCTTTCTTCCTGATACTGTTGTAACTGTGGGGAAAAAAAAAATATTTTTTTTTGTGCTGATCTTGGCAGCGGGGAAAAATATGAAAGAGATAATTGACAAAAGACTGTGGGGTGGGTAGTTATGTCTCTTCATTCCTCCTTTTGTGGCTCCCACTGTCCTTGGTTGGCTTCTCCATTCAGCTAGGGAGCTCTCAGATGGAATTACCTTCTCAACTGTAGTACCCTATCAGCCAGCAGCTGCCTGGCCTGAGTCAGTTTTGCTTATATCATCGGGGAAGGAATCTTTGCATCAGGCCTGTGAATCTGTGAGTCTAAAATTTATTTATTTATTTTCCTCGAATGAAAGCATGGGTAATTCCTTCCATTTTTCTTTTATTAAAAAAAAATAATTGCAAAAAGAAAATAGAATAAGTAGCAAAGATACCGGAAAATAAGGGGCATTTCTTTCATTACTTTGTAAATTTCAGGGTTCTTAAGAAGTACTTGTTCAATTTTTTTGCCTATAAGCAAACATGAACATTATGAGGCAGCTCTGATGCACAGCTGGCAGCTTGCAAAGCATATACAATATGGGCAGTAAGATAAGGTGAAGGCTCATTAACTTAAGAAACTAATATTAGATGCCTGAAATTTAAGTAGAAAAGCACAGCAATCACTTTATTTGAACCTATGAAATATACACAAACATATGCATATATGATATACAATTTATTTATGTATATTTATATGCATATGTGTGACTATGAAAATAATCAATATGAAAAACACTGCATTTTTTAAGCTCTTGCTATGCCTGTATTGAAAATCAGTATTTGATGTTTACCCTACTTGCATCTTTTTTTGCTTTTACTATAAAATTAATTCTTTTTGTCTTGAAGCATAAAGATAGGACTTCTTTCATTGGTGCAGTTCCAATAGAAGATAACTTGATGCTTATAACAGCTTGTCAGTCTAAGAACTGTTAAAATAAGGCTGAAAGAAAGAAAAGCTCCATTTACTGTGGAAACCCCTAGTGGGATGAAAACTATAGTTCATTTCTTTGGATAACAAAAGACACTTCCATGTCCTCCTCACTAGCAACTTTTTTTTTTTTTTTGTGACACAAAAGGAAGAATGAGGGGGAAAGCAATACCCTTAATTATAGCCTCCTTTTCCTGAGAATTTTATCCTACTTTCCTTGCTCTGGCTTAGTGGGACATCCTGCTCTATTTTACTTGAGTAATAAGAAATATGATTAGGGAGCATGAGCAAAGGGTTAATTTTTCCCTTTTGGATGCTGTGTGCAAAGTGCTTGAGGAAGGACAGCAATATGCAATGCAACTTTGACCTTCTCGTTGTTCTATAATGTCATTGGCTGGTTACTCCTGCAGGCTTTCACAGCCTCAGCAACTTGTACTGTGGCAAGGAGGGGTCACCTGTGACCAGCCAAAACATGGAATATCTTGAAGGATAAAAAAAATAATAAAAATTATGGGTTATTCTAGGCCTCAAAATTGAGCTAATGTTCTTGTACAAAAACAAAAAAAAGGATGTGGTATTCTCCTGTTTTCACAAGTTTCTGTTGGGAGGAGGAACAATGTTAACATGGAGTTTACTATTTTAGGAGCAAGTCTTGCTTTACAAAAATATAAGTACTTTATACATATACATGCGTGTGTGTATTGTTATCACTGTTGAAGATGTGTATTTTGTCATCACCTTCAGTGTTATAAAATGAAGTTAACATCTTGAGCCTGCTGAAATAATTGTCGTATTTCCTGGGGAAAAAAAAGTGTTCTGTTTTGTCTCTTAACAATCTTTATATCATTAAGTTCTTCAACGTTCTTGCTGCTACTGCTCCTTTTTTGTTCTCTTTTAATGTTGGTGTCATTGTCATGAAGGGGTAGGATAAAACATACCCTAAGATCAAGGTTAGGGGGTGGAGAATTTTGTTCTGACATGTCTCTTCTGAGGACTAAGGAATCATCAGGAAAGGTTTTTCTTAATCTTTCAAAAAAGGGCATTACGCGCCAGCGGATGGGTGAGTAGAAAGCCCAAAACGTGGCAGTGGAAACGGAAGCAACCCTACAACTTCACTTTAATAATCTGAGTTTGTACAAATATAGGTTTGCCATCAGGTACATATGTACAAGTTATGCATTATCTCTAATGGCAGAATCTGCAAAAATGTAATTGCTGTAAATTAATCTTTGTGGGGAGAGAGTTAGAAGAAAATGGCTGGTGGTTAAGGAAAACCTTAAATGAAGAGGGTAGGTTTCTCCTGGTCTGATACTGAAGGACTACGTTCTGTTTCCAAAATGTGAGTTTTAGTGTCATCTACCTGCTTTATGTAGAGTTTATTCCACAATGCCACTCACAGGGATGCTATCCTGAGCTGATTATCAGTAACTGAACAGGAATGTCAAGTGGTAAAGATATGAGATAAAACCCCAAGTTCTGCAGTTACTGGCTGTAACAAATGCAAATGACATGCACCACAAAGAAAGAAGTTGTCATAGCACATAGTGTACCAACATGGATCAGTTACCTGTTCTTCAATGAAGTAACACGTGCTACAGTCTTAGGAACAATAGCACCCTTTTCATTTACAGAGTTTACTTAGGTGGTTGATCACAGTATGAGGCTCATTGTAAATGCACTAGCATAGTATCAACTATACAGGGAAAAAAAAAATAATCAATTGGAAGACAACTTTCAGCTGGGAAGAAGGTAAGGAGAGTAATAATGCAGGTTGCATTGGTCATCTTGTCACAGTTTTCCGCTCTCAAAACCAAATTATTTTGTATTGGTATGAAGATATCACAGGGAAATACCAATGTATTTTGGGTACACAGACTTGGTTATACCTATCTGATACACTTCTGCACTTTATCTGTCCTTTGTTGTTTTGGAAGGTTTCAGGTAGGGTTTTGGCTGGATAGTGTGAAAAAATGATTGCATCTTTGAAGGAAGGTAATAGGTAGAAAGCAATTAACTTTTATATGCCTTATCTTTTGAAGGGTCTATGTTTCTAGTATTGTTGTCAGAAAGCGTTCCCTGTCCATGTCTAAAAAGGTATATTGATATTGGTACTAAGCTAGTTATTGCATCATATACAGAGTCCAAATATATGGGCATTTGAGCTAATTTTGAAGCATCGAGATGAAAAAAAAATACAAGAATGAGCTAATCCATTCCCTTTGTCAATGTAAATTACTGCAGTTTGCTTGATTCAGATTTAAATGTATGAAAAAAGGAATCTTCAGTCATTCTCCGAAAAATGTAGCCACAAATTATTATTTTTGGGAAACAACATGTTGATGATGTAGTTTCACACAAATCCTTCTTATAGCAAGTTGGTAATGACATAGTGTGATATGAGTTTTGTCTTTTGGTTTATTTGAAGCACTTAGTAGTATGACGCACTGATATAATACATGTGAAATTCTATCTAGTTAGGACTCCACCCTAACGTTGCCCTAGAAATCAGTGATTCCATAAGCATAATCTAAAAATTGCTTTACTGCTGACTTTTAACCCCCAAAAAGTAACAGCTGTGGAGAAAGACTCAGAGCATGGGTATTCTCTCCAGTAGTTCTTACTATCTCAATTTGTGAGTTTTATTATAATTTCATAAGAGTAAAGGTATTTCCTATCAAGTCAAAGGTGTTGTAGAATTATGGTTAATGCTGTTTATTTTTGTGCTAATAGTAATTTAAAATGAGCGTATTTCCTCTAAGCTCACTGGCAGTGAGCTTGGCACTTTACTTGCAAGAAAGTTTGAAGATATGATTCTCTTTGTATGAAGACCTTAAGCTAATACCCGTTAAGTGTACAATCAAAATTCAGTTCAGAATAAAAGGTGTGTATTTGTACTTAAAAAAGCAGTAGTGAATGTAGCAAGTGAACTAAAGTTATGAAAAGTGACTGTGGTTTCCTGTTTGATTGTGAAATTAGCCAACATGACATTAAAGAGTAGTAACAGAAATCTGACCATACATGAAATTTTCTGGTGAAGAAACTTATTTGAAAAGTTCTGTCATGCAGCCAACAAAGTTATTTAGTGGCAGTACCCAAAAAGAAAACTAGGACTGCCTGTAACTGCTGTAGAGTGACATCTATCTCGTAGAATTACAATATTCCACAATATCATCCAGCAAAACTGTGCAACGTTCTTAAAAAGTTTTGACAGTTTTGGAAGATAAATTCATTGAGGTACTCTGTCAAATGCAGTCTAGAAGGCAGCTTTCTCTCATGGGATAATCTGCCTTGCATGCAATTTATCTCAGCCACAATAACTCACTGAGTTAAAAATTAGACCGAAAGTATTATGAATTTGTACCTGGTGTACCACGTATCTGTACAGTGTCCACATTTGTTTTATTTGAGAGGGTTTGAATTATGTGTCCTCAGGAAAAAAAAGTCTTTGAAATATTTAACCTTGGATTTTATGCACTTATTACCCGTTTGATTTGTGGTGGTGTACTTTTGAATGTCAAAATTAATTAGTCACAAATTATACAAGTTCTCTTAATGTTTGTAGATGCCAGACTTTGAAATATGAGCTTCAAAGAACTTGCAATTATTTGGTTATTAACGTCAGCCAGTTGTTGTTAAGATACAGCCATGATGTACACTTGTGTGCTGAAATTTTAAAAGCAACTAAAATGAACACTTGTTCATGCATATCAGAAGTGCATCTACAAATGTGTTTGTGCAAGAAGACACCTGAAATTTGGGACTGTGGAATGTGAAAGACTTTTTTTTTTTTGGTGTCTGCCTTACCAATTAGCAGTAATGGTTCTTTTACCTAAAAATTTGGAGGAGCATTAAGATAAAATGGGGAAAAGGGCAGGAAAATTTAGTCTTGAATAATGCAATATATGTGAAAAATATGGTGAAAATTTTGCATTATAGGCAAAGTCTGTTAATCCCAGAAACATGTGGGCGTTGTCTCATCCATTCAATGGCAACTCTTGTTTGCTGGAGAAGCACATACCAGAAACCATTGCAAGTTCCCTAAAGTTGCTAGGAACAGCCTCCAAGCAAGCACAAAATCTAAGTGCTGCAGTATGTGTTCCAGATGATAAAGTACAGATTTTATTACAATGTAAATATCACTGTGCTTGGGGCATCATATATTCTTATATGATTTTCTATTTCTGTCATCTGATCATGGTTTCTGTTGGAATCCAATGTGTCAGAGTTGCAGACAGTGTTATTGTAATCATAGATACAAATACTTAGGAATGTCATTTTAATTTTTTTTTGTACATCTGTTGGTATGCAGGCTGTAACTATATTTTGGTTCTGCTCTATTACTTATAACTGCATAAAGTGTGAAAAGTTTTAGCCCGTAATTGCTAAAGTTCACAATCGCAATATTTTTATTCTTGGTGAGGAAGAGGGGGGAAAAAACGAAGGATTTTTCATATCTCTCAGATCTATTGGCCTATTCTCTAAATGGCAGGTTCCTGACTGATCAACTATACCACCTGCTACTAAAGCTCAGTAATATTAGTCTGTGCAATGGTTTCATTCTCATCTCACACCTCAGAGATCTTGAGCTCAACCCCAGGCATCCCCTGTGTGTTTAAATCAGCTTAACGGCTCATACAGTGTGCTGATTTCCTTGTAGGCCTCTGTTTTCTCAAAAAGTGATCACCTTTTGCCAATGCCCTCAGGATTAAACAGGGCAGTCCGGTTTTCCTTTTCTGCATTGGCTATACCTTTGTAGTCAATAAAAGACTAACTAGAAAAGAATCAGCTGATGAGAGAATCAATCTTCTGGAAGCCTCCCCACAGTTTTCTCATCATTTTTGTGCCGTCTGTCATCTCAGATTGTAAAATGGAAACCAAAACTCAGTATGTGGGAAGACTTTTAGTGCTCCTTGTTAACAAAAACAGTAAGACCAGGGTTTTTGATCTTATGAGTGTATAGGTAAACAGTAAGCTGTAAGTGTGCACTCTTGAAGTAGCTTTTCCATGTTTCTAATGGAGGTCTGCAAAAAATTATCAAAGAAGTATCACAAAGGTCTCATAACATACTGTAGTGTAGATATCCATTCTGAGTAGGTCAGGTTAAATCTGAAGTTCTTCTATATAACAATACAGGGGTATCTTACAGAACAGCTGTACCATTTACCATGGTATAAAAGCCATATAAATAGAAAAGGACTGTGAAATATAAGTGAAGGTTTTTTTTTTTTCCTTTAGCTACTTGCTAGGTTAAAACAGTGGTCTGTCTAGATAACTAGTATTACACAACAGATTTTAAGTTTTTTGAATAATAGCCTACTTCAAGATGGTTTATAATGACAGATGGACCAACTTAAAAAAGAATTGAAGGTTCATCATAATCATCATTCTTTACAGTTCTACTTTTTTCATTCAAATGTATTGCAGTAATTTACAAATATTAATTCAGTGTTATAATCACCCACCCACGAAGCAGGTCAGCATCCTAGTTTTACAGAAGTTCAAAGCAGCATACCAAAAGGTTAAAAGCTGTGAGGAATTAAGGGGTCTGTTGGTATGCACCATAAGGCTCATGCTGGGGACTTTATTTTTTCCACATCATACTTTAAACTTCATTTGAAATCTGGTTTCCTTTCCTGGACTCAAAATCCAGGGACAAGTAACACAGAATGTGCGGTGGGGTTATGTTAGTAACTGGTTGACAGTCATACAGAAGCACCGAGAGACAAAAGTGTTAAACTGGCATCACATAAAGTCGTAAAGTAGCACAGGTGACTACATCATCATCTTCAGTAAGAAATGTCCTCTTTCTCTGTCTGCAGGTGCTCTGGGCATTGACATAATGTTCCCTATAGAAGGGAAGCTTTCAATCTTCTCACATTCTGCAAAAAAAAAAAAAAAGGCAGGCATCACTGTCTTACGGTGAAGGCTTATGACAGACCTTGGCTGCTTTCTTTCATTTGCCTGGCAATTGGACGGTGCATCTGATGTTGATGAAAAGGTTTAAATATATTTCTTGTGGTTCCCTTTTACACTGACAGTGCAAAAAATAAAATACAGACCTCTGTCCAATAAAGATGGCAAATTGCAAGAATAGAGACACTCCTTTCTTGCAGCTTTTAGTTATCTAAATCATAGCTAGTAGTTAAGAAACTACTAGGAACGGGAGTATCAAATACTGTTTGTCATCAGCTGTACATGTTGCTATGCTTCTATATGAAAACCACACAGGTGAAGAAATGGGACTTTGTCTTGTAATAGTATGTGGCTTCTAGGGGATTCTATTTCACAGCCTTGATCCAACACCAGAGAAATGCAGAAACATGGTAACAAGGAACCTCTGTTTCTCCTTTAACAGAGATTTGGACTATGAAATATTTAGCAGGTATTGGCTAAGTTAAAAGCCCGGGAGACATCATTCCAGAGCAGATGAGCCTCCCCATTAAGAGTGTCTGAAAGCTTTCAAGCAAACTTTCATTTATGTCAAAGCTACAGAAATATTGATGGGTTGGGTATCAGTGATGTATTCTACAAATATATAGGCATCCCTTTGCTTGGGTCATGGTGCCACCAAGATGAGCATGCCACCATGATGGCTTTTCATAGTGGTCATGGATTGCTTCATTCCTTGGCAACTCCAGATGGTCTCTGATCATACAGAGTTGCTTTTATTTCTCTTTCAGAGAACTTTGCTAAAAGATTTGTTCTAGAGGACATATCTGTTGAAAGACACCTGTTTTTAGGCCATCTTTTCAGGACTCTTTTAGGAGGGAAAAAATGTATTTTTAACCACCAGTTTTCTTACTGTCAGGATTACTTTTAAAGACAGGAGAAACAAGAATTGTAACAATTGCATAGGTTTCACAGGCAAGCCAACAGCACGGTTTCGGCTGCTGCGAATGTCGATGTCAGCTTCTAATCCAGCTGCTGGATTGATGACACCTACTCTAATAACGCCCACTATGAAACCCCAGGACACCTGGCAGATATGTACAATACAGATTTTGATTGTAAAGATCCTTTATCTTTTAAATCTGAAAGTATGCTGTCATTTGGCATTAGCAGAAATTTGCTTTGCAGTCATCTCAACTTGCCATCTGCCAGGTGGCTGCTCTCTTTTCTTACCCCGCTGAATCAAACTTTCTCAAAGGATTGTTACAGATTTAACTGCTGGTCAAAGAATCTCTCTCTTCAGGGCCACTTCAGGTTCATGCACTACAGTTACATTCTGGAATGCTGCCTAGATCATCTCATTTTGAAGACAATCTGTTTATATTAGATTTACATGTTTTTTGCACAGACTATGCTGGGAGGTTTTTGCTGAATTAGTCTCAAAATTTTCTCTATATCCTGAGTCTACAACTTAGCATATCCATGCTCTGAGAGAAAATACATGCTAAATATATATCCTGCAAAGTTGTTCAGCTTGTTCTATTAACTGCTTCTAGACAGCCAAATATTCTGTTTTGAAGAGGCACTTCAAAACATATCAAAAGAGGTAACACAGTTTATCTCATTTTGTATCTTAGTAACTGGTATACTACCCTAAACATCAAACCTTACTTTAGCGGTGTGCAAGTAGCATGTTCTTGGATCAAGCAGCAAAATCAGAATCTGTAAAGGAGTGTCACAGAATAACTCACCAACATTTTTACTGGAAACATTTTCATTCAGAAATATGGACTGATGTTTTTCTTATGGTTTAGTGAGCATATCTTTAAGATTGCAGTGTTCAGATCACTAGTGCGTGGATGATCTCCTAATATTGCAAATACTATTTGGCAATCTGCCATTGATTTCCTTTTGCAATATCTCTTAACCTTATAGATATTGTATGTTTAAATGAAGTCTGACAGAAGTTGGAATAGCCTCTATTTCCTTTTGAACAGATGAGGACCCAAGGTGCAATGTGTTTGTCTTTTGGCCATTATAGAATAATGTTCTGTAGGATAGGTAATTGTCATAAAGTATATTGAAAACATAAAATATTTGATTCATTAAAATGATTGAAAATTTGGGCTCTCTACATGGTAGATAAAAAGCATAGGTTTTCTGCAAAGCTGCAGTTACAGTGATTGGCCCAGAGTACCACAAGAAATGTTGCCTTCATAGTTTTGTTTCCAGTCTGTTGAATTTGCTACTTTCTTCCTTACAAAGGAACCCAAGCTCCAAAGAGTAACAGTGGGAGGTGCAAATTCCCAGATCCATGACCTGTTGTCAGTCCAGCTCACCCTTTTCAGAGGAGTACCAAAATTTAGAAATAGAGTGGAATGGGATCGTCATCTACTCACCACTTTTTTGGCTGTTTGTTTGATGATGGTTATAATGCATGTCTGACTTCTGCATAAAGGTCTTGACAACATTTAATGTAAGAATTTCTTGTCACAGCTTTTACCTTCTTAAATTGGTTAGTCTTATACAACTTGTTAAACTTAGCTTTCTCTCTATTGTGCTGCACGAAACTGACATGTTCAGGGTAGAACTTAAGATGAAAAATATTCTCAAATCAAAACCCCTTCTAGAGTTGCTTTTGGTTGTCCCGAGGTAATTTTCCTACTGCAAATGCATTTCTTGGGTAGCTTACTCAGAATATGCTCTCTTCTTATTGCTAATCCAACCTTATGTGCCATGGCATCAAAATCCCCCACAATTCACCCCTTGGAATGCTCAGAAGCTAACGTCCAATTAAAGCCAGAAAAAGTCTTCCATCTCCTGAGTGCAGATATCGTAGAGGACCTAATTTAAAACAGGCTAGAGTATAGGTTTATATTGTGAGGCATCTTTTCTGCATGCAAAGCAGTCTTGATAAAATGAGATACCTACATAAGCACACAAAATCTCTAGGTATAGCTCAATTAATTGAAGCTAGAATTGTTCTTTGGCTCCCCATGAGTAACATATCATGGCTTTCACTAGCAGGAATTTGCTATGATGGCTATCATTTCCATAGTCTCATCAGAGAATAGTTGTCCAGGTGTGTTCATTGCGGTCTGGTGTCCATTGGCACAAAGGCACAGGATTAGTAGTGCAAAAAACAAGTCATTCCTACACTGGAGAGAAAAAAAAATGAATAATGTGAAGAAACAACTGAATGGAAAAGGATTAGCATTTACTCTGTGTAACAGTCAGTCCAGATTGCAGAAATAATGGTGTACCTGTCAATCACTGGCTTAGCTAAAACGTTGCATGCATCAACATCTGCCAGCATTGTCATGTGGAACCTTTCAGAACATTATGTAAAGAATAGAAATCACTGCTAAAAGTGTCTTTATTTTTCCCTTGTTTGAATATTTCTCACATATAGTAAATATAAAAACATAAACTAAACGAATGGAATGCAGAAAGGATGGGGGAAAAAATATAAAAGACAGGCTAGAGAATACAGACTCTCCACAGCAGAAAATGAATCATGGATTATGAATTTGTTTCAGCTATGTTATGTAGAGTTGAAATATACTGAACTGCTTCTGTGTATAAGGTAGATATAGTTTAAGTTAATGTCAGGATTGCATCACTGCAGCCTTTGGGAACAGAAGGATGTGGGTGTTTTGCAGGAATCTAAGTGCAGGAGATAATCTGCAAACACTCTCCCTTAGCAGATAGGTAAACTGACTCGTTAGCAGGAGGAGCTCTTGTGTGCTGAAGTGTGTGACGTTCCTCAGAGCGCCTTCGTCTGCTCTCTACTAAATAACTAGATGTTGGATGTTTTCACACGAGGTGAAGTAGCAATCAAGAAAGACTATTCTTGGTCAAAAATCACGTTTAAAATTTGTCAGGAAATGGCATTTTGCTGAACTCAAACAGCTTTGTGACAAAGGATCAGTTTTAATGTCTCCTTCTTGGTTTTGTGGGGAGAAAATATTTTATCAAGAAAAATTTCAGTTTGGATTAAAAATTATATATTGTTTAAAAAGAAAAGGTATTTATAGCAAAAAACCAAAACCAAGCTAGACGTTTCAGGTTGTTAAACCAAGGAACGTTTCATGGTAAAGCTGATTTGTTTTGTTGCTTTTTATGAAAAAAGTGGTTTTTATATTTCTGATTTGGGAATCAGAAACAGTCTGATATGGAAAAAAAATCTTTTTATTTAATATTCAATTTTAGGATAAAAAAAGTTATATCAGGGTAAGAAAACAGCTTTCTATCAAGTTCTTGTTATAACATACCATTTTGGGGGCGGGTTGCTTTCTAGTTTTGCGTCACCATTTCCACTGATAAGTGGAGAGGCAGACTGTTGCTTCCCCTTTCCTTTCAGGTTTAATACCAAGTATTAATTAAAATATGGTTAACTTTTAAAACAAACTCTTGTGTCAAGTTTCAGAGGTAGGAAAAGCTGCATATTGCAAAAACAAATTTTGTTTTCCAGTTGTTTCTGAAAAGTATTTCTGTCAACAAAAGATGTGATAATTTGACAAATGCGGCAGCGATGCATAAGGAACTACAAAAAACCAAACATTAACAATGGCAGCTATTTTTCGAAATTAAGATGTCTTTATCACCACATTCAGAGTCTAGTCTTTCCAAACCATCTGTGCACTAGAATAAGAGTAGTTTTTCTGGTTTCTTTTCCTTTCCTTTCAATTTCTCTACATTTTCCTCTGACACGAATGTAAGTAAGGGGATGCTTGTGAGCTATCCCTATTGTTTTTATCTCTCTTTCCTTGGTCTTTTCTCTAAATCCCTTTGGCTTGGCCTAAATTCCTTTTCTTGCCAGCTTTACCTTCTCTTGTTTCCCTCTAGTTTCCACATACCAGTTTTGCTCCTTGAAGCTGTCCTTGTATCTGCACACTTTTTTTTATTTTCTTGTCTCCTTCCCCCTTGTTGCTGTGAGTGCCTCTTTGCATAAGAGGTAAAGAGGCAGCCTCACAAAACAACTGTTCATCAGTGATGCAGCAGTTTCAGCTCACTTTGAAAAGGACTCTTAAAGAGAAGAGAAGAGTAAGGAAAAAGGTTATGGATTAAGTGTCCTAAAATGACTGACAGGAAAGAAAAGGATGGCCAATCAAGGTCAGGAGAATGAAGAAAAAGAAAATATTTGGGAGGAGACCAGGGGAAATCCGGAGTGACTACAGAAAGAGAAAAGAGGTGATGATGAGAAGAGGAGGAGAAGAGGAAAAGGGTGACAGTCTAAATAAATCCAATTTGATTAAACCTTCCAGTAAAAAGTAAGGTAGAAAATATAGGGCTGTAGATCCCATGACATGATTTTGTTCCTCCCTTCTTCCACTTCTGCTGGTTAGCGGTAACTTGGAGCCAAGGAAATGAAGCATATGCAGGAGATTCACTCAGATTTGGTATGCTTCTTTTGGCTGGCATTTTTTTCCTTCTCTTTTATTAATTTAGTTTTCTTTTTTTCCCTGTCATTGCACTTGCTCTGTGGTAGTGGAGATCCATTCTGCAAGGTCATTTGACTGTGTTCGCAGAACTGCTGAATGGTGCATTGATCTCATAATTATTCAGTGACTGTAGTTACTTCTGAGGTTTTGTTGCTTTGTATCAATTTATTTAGAATGTTATGAAGTACATGATGAAAATATTGGAGACTGTGGTGAAGCACCAAAATAACAGAAAAGGCAGAAGTACTGTAGAGGTGTTTTTACTGTTGTTTTCTTTAGCTGTGGTTTCTCTTTTTCTTCAAAACTAGATACAGAACATTTTTAGAGACACAAGATGTGCACACTTGTCTTCCACTGAAAGTCAAAGGGAGCCTTTGAAGTTGTTCCTTAACATACTCTGTATTTGTTTTGTGATAGAAATTAAGATTTATTTATGCAGTGGAGTAAATCTTATTTGTCGCATTAAGATCTAAAACTTACTTGATCACAAAACATTTCAGGGCTCTTAGGCAATAATAAAAAATATAATAGGAAGTGTAACTTTTTTTTGGCTTACTTCACGTTATTATTTTGTGTTATTTATATTATAGTTTTACTACAGATTCTCTGAGAAGACACTGAAATCTGTCACGGAGAATTTATTACCCAAATAGGTGAGGTAAACAAGAGAAGGAAATTAGCACACATAATAATGGACTGTTTTTTTTTTTTTCTAAAATCTGTCAGCAAGTCAATGGTAGAGGAAAAGACACGTGATCTGTGTCTCCTTAAATCTGTCTGGTGTACAGCCCCTGGACCACATCTATTCTTCCCATGCAGTAACCTAGTGTATTTTTCCAACTGCCAGTTGTTTTTCCATCTCTGAAGCCTCATGATTTTTACACTTGACCCATAACATTCTCCTCTTTGTGTCTGAAAAATTGGTCATTGTATTCCTAGTTTCTTCAAGCTTTTTTAGAGCCCCCTACTCACATTATGCACTTCTCCTGCTGATGCTTCTTGTAGCCTTTCTGCCACCTTATGTGTAGACAGGGCTTGTGGCATTGCTGTTCGTGTGGCTTCTGCCTCCTGCAGCACCATCGGTTTCAGAGTTGTGGTGGCAGAAGCAGCAAAACCTTCTTATCCTAAAATTGAATATTAAATCTGTGAACTGAGAATCACTTACTCCAGTGGCAGTGAGAAATTATAGAAGAAAAGAAACATTTTATCTTAATAATGTAAAAGTTTGTTTCAATAATCTGTGGGGTTTCGTTTGGGTTTTTTGTGATTAATAGCAATAAAAGAACTGGGGTAGTCTTATAAGAGAAGCAAAAAGCATATATCAGAAATTGGGGAAATGAAGAGTCTTTTTTTTTTTAAACTAGCAAAAATAGCCAACCAAAACAGAAAATAAATATTCCCTGCCCTGAAAAAAAGAAACATACAGTTGTGCAGCACACTTTGTGTGATAAGATTTTAAAAATTTCAAGAACTGGTTCTTGCCGTTTCTTAGGAATGTATTTATATGGCACAACTGGAAATAAAAAAAAAATAAAATTGCTCAGTACACACGCATTCCAGTATTAAGACTTGGCAAATGTCTGCATGCTGCATATGCTCAAAGTGTTTGAGCACATAATGTGATATTTTGTGTGTTTGCTACTGCCCAGTGGTCCCTGGTGGACAGGTTGTCAGATCTATTTATGTATTTCATTAGGTATTGCCCAGTTAGCCTAGTGCTAGCTTGGAAAGAAGATATACCCCTATGCTGTTGTTACAGAAGGAATGTTTCTACCATGTGTGCAAAAAGATGCCCTGTGCTTTTGGAAATGAAGGTTGTGAGCCCTGTTCTCCAAGTCACAAGCATATAACTAGCTACTGACCATATATGTATGTATTCAGTCACCAGCTTGTATGCACTGGGAAGCTTTTTCTCCAAAAGAATTTCTTTGTTCTGTTTTTATGTCTATAAAATTACTAATGTTCCCAGAAACTCATAAGCATACACAAACCTGAACCACTTCACCTACTCTCAGAGATATGACAAGCTTATTTTCAAGTGTACAGTTCTCCTACAGCTGCTGTACAAAAGATCATATTTATAAAGCCGATCTCTTATCTGAAGGAGTAGCTTCATTATTCTCCT
Organism: Limnodromus scolopaceus; assembly: GCA_028565335.1. Lineage (NCBI taxonomy): Eukaryota > Metazoa > Chordata > Aves > Charadriiformes > Scolopacidae > Limnodromus > Limnodromus scolopaceus. Next base: position 20,228,220 of record JAOXNO010000078.1, on the reverse strand, counting down.
TCATTGCCTGATAGCCCCGACTCCGAGAGCTGTGTGAATGGTAACCACAAAGCTGTTCCATTATTTAGCTCTAAGCTGCTCTCCATGACTCTCTCTGGGTGGATTTCATCATTTTCTTCCATGTAGGATTTTTTAGTTTGTTCATATTTGAAGAGAAAAATAAAGAGGTATAAAGAATAAAAAAACTTGGTAAGGCCAATTTTACCAGTCTTGGAGCCCCTGCAAAGCCATTCATTTGGTGCCCTTGATTATGGTAAAGGTGAAAGTTACCACTTTTATTCTTTTTTCCTTAAAGGTGCTTTGTTTTGAGTGAGAGCAATGATAAAAGTCAACACTGGCTTTCAGGTTTGAGCTGTATGGGCTGAAATTTTGACCATTTAGTTTTACGTGAAAATATTTGAAGTTCATGCTTTTCATGTTTGGTCATACTGAAATATTTACAGGATATTTACAAGCAATGATTATTACATTTTCAAACACATTAATAGTATGTATTTCTGTGTGGCTTGTATGGAAAAGGCAGTTTAAATCTGGATATTTCTTCCTGAGTTAAAAATAAGAATTGAATCTAAGGTAACAGTTAACTCTCATGATGTGAAACTGATCATGAACAGATACATATTTTATTACATTAAGTGCCTTCTTGTTTTTATCTGATCTATACAATTGCTGCTATGTTACAGTTTTTACAAATTTGGCATTTACAAATTAAAGCCTTATAAATATTGTCTGCTATCATTCTGACATTTGTGAAAGGAAGCTTTGCATATACGTACTTTGTTTGGGGTTTTTTTCCTGGAAAAAATCAGAAATTATGGTATTCTGCTTCAAGCTGTTGAATAACCTTCATGAAATTCCTTGCATAATCTGATTTATGATACATATTAGTTATGGATTCAAATCTCTATTTATTGGGGAAAGAAAGGGTTGATAACCTTCCATATTAGCAATTCATGATAGGCAGTGGTATGCCTTTCTCACCACCACTGCCTGAGGCAGGGTGGGGACTCTATCATCTACTGTGGTACTGGTTGCAAGGCTCCCTCTTTGCTGGTTTACACCGTAACTGCTTCCATGTTTAGAGGTGCAGTCCTTTCCATGTGCCTCTAAGCCGGTGACTAGGCTCAGAACCTTAGCAAATGTTAAAATCCCCTTTCTGGAGAGATGGCAAATCTTCATTAGTAGGTTATTGTCCAATAATTGCTAAACAGTTATTACTTGAGTTGCAATTCAGAACTATTTTTCCTACAGTCCTAATGCAGGGGGCTAAAGACATCACTCTAACTCTTCAGCCCATGGCACGCTTCCTAGACATGGCAACCAAGTTTGTGGAGGGCAGTAGTAGTCTAATTTTTATCTATAACAACAAAAAAAATAATTGTCCAACTGGCAGAAGTTCAACAGCCTTCCTGATGCTGTAGCCCAGTGGGCAGGCACTGTCACAAGGCAAAACTCCTTCATCTGCTGGCTCAAATCTCACAGGAGCTACTGGGATGATGAAAAAGAAAAAGGTGGCTCTCGCCCATGATGAGACTGACCACTGTGGATGAAAATCACAGAGATTTTTACTGTGTTACAGGCATCCATTTAACCAGAAGATGGCAGGTAGAGGAATAAGAAGCTGGGTGGCACAACCGCCATGGAGATTTTCCAGGCCAGGGTATCATAGCACGGACCCAGGCAATTGTAAACAGAGACTTGTCATGATAATTCCCTTACATTTGTCAGCCTCTAGGCATTATTGAAATGGTAATATGAAAGAATAATATTGATTGAGGACTGTTTTTTCCATATAGTTCCTGCTGAAAACATCTGCCTTTGGTTCTCCTCTTCATCTCTGAGGTTTAAATTACAGTCTTGTCAGTGAATAATTATTTTTCTGTGTTGTGAATCTCTTGGGATATAAACAGATTTCCTTTGCATGAGTGCTAAGTGAACTGAGTTGAGGAGAAAACTGCCTCTCTAAAAGTTGTTTTACAGTGTTTGGAAAATGCTACTGAGACTTCAAAAGACTTTGTTTTTAAGGTAGCAAAGATTCATACATGATCTTTAAGCAAGTTATAGTAATTTTTTCCCCCCCCATGGAACATGCTTAAAATTAAGTACTTACGTCTTCACAGGAGTAGTAGGAGTGACATGACAGGAGGGATATTTTAATCTATTTCAACTGACTACCCAACCATCTGAGAAATTATGCTTTCAGAGAAGCCAGTTTAAAAAATATCTTCTGTATTTGAAAATAATTTAACTTATATCTCAAAATATTTTCTTGAATGCCTAGACATACATAAAAGAGTCTCTTAACCTCTCTAGCCTTCATCGTCTGTAACTCAGTTTTAAGGTGGTTGGGTCGTTTTTTTTAAAGGCTGACATTGGTTTAAATGCCAATATGTCCACAACTTGCTATAGCCGGAGAAGGGAATTGAATGGACTGGAATCTCTTGTATTATTAGAACCATAAAATCAAAACTATTTTATCTATCTTGTATCCAAGCTTCAGTATCATGAGGAATGGCTGAGAACCCATGTCCTTCCCCACTGGCTGAGTGTGTAAAGGCCGGTACAATGTTATTTTTAAGCTTCAAATTGGCTTTAAGGCTGTTGTAGTTTAACCCCAGTTGGCAACTAAGCACCACACAACTGCTTGATCAGTCCCCCCTGGTGGGACAGGGGAGACAATCAGAAGAATAAAAGTAAGACAACTCGTGGGTTGAGATAAAGACAGTTTAAGAAGTACAGCAAAAGCAGCACGCACAAAGTAAAACAAAGGATTCATTCACTGCTTCTCATGGGCACGCAGGTGTTCAGGTGTCCCCAGGAAAGCAGGGCTCCATCACACGTAACAGTTACTTGGGGGAGACAAACACCATCACTTCAAACATTCCCCCCATCCTTCTTCCCCCAGCTTCATATACTGAGCATAGCATCATATGGTATGAAATACCCCTTCGGTCAGTTGGGGTCAGCTGTCCTGGCTGTGTCCCCTCCCAGCTTCTTGTGCACCACCAACTTGCTCGCTGGTGGGGTGGTGCGAGGAGCAGAAAAGGCCTTGACTCTGTGTAAGCACTGCTCAGCAATACCTAAAACATCCCAGGGTTATCAACAGTTTCCAGCACAAATACAAAACATAGCCCCATACTAGCTACTCTAAAGAAAATTAACTCTACCCCAGCCAAAACCAGCACAAGGGCATAGATGACCTCATAATCTCATAATTTGAGATTTTTTTGAAGGAATTCATTTCTCTGAGTTAGTGGAATACTTTTAAACTAGCATAGCTATTTATGCTGAAAGGTGCTCAATGGCTGCCAAAAGCAGTCACAGACCTTGTTAAAACCAGTGAGCGTGCCAAGCGCTCTTTTAGACTCATCAGAAGAGTTTAGTGCTCCTGGGAGACTCTCCAGGAAGCAGGGCTTAGTGACAAGCTGTGTTTGGGCTTTTGGAATATAGCAAAAGTTTAATACAAACTTTTAATGCTCACTTTAAAACACTCCTGGTCTGGGAATGTAACATTTGGCAAGTGTGTTATAATTGTCACAAAGGACATGATCCAGCACATGGTTAAGTCAAGGGGGCAATTTTATTGACTTCAATAGGTGTTGGATGAAGCCCAGATTTATGAGTTAACATTGATCTGTGTTTCAGTGAGTAAAAGTTAAAACTTTGTAGCTGCTTAAAAAAAAATATCTTAGAAGGGCTTGTTTATTTTTGGAATAATCTTTTAATTAGCTTTGAGTTGTTTCTATTATGTTTCTGATGATAAAGTGGCCTCAGACTGTCTGTACAACGTGATATTTGATGCTAGCTTGGAAAATTAATTTTACTGTAAACTAAGCAGAGCTATATTATGAAAGAATTGTTTAAAAGGTCAGAGGAAGTTGAAATGTCAGGATGCATGTTAAAATTTCACCAGAAAAATGCTGGCCTCATTAATATTATTTATATGAAAATTAATAAAGTCTATGAATTTAAACAGTAACTCTATAGAATAAAACTGGTAAATTTTTTTTCAGTGACTATACCAATATTATATTATTATCTGATGTTGCGTTTAAAAAAAAAAAAAAATTGTATGCCGTTGCTTTCTTTACTGCTGTTAGACTTCTTTATTCCTATACCTAAGATAGCTCTGATCATCACTTACTACTCTGGAATTGGAACTCTTCACAAAGTAACTCAACAGTGTGTCATCACGCTGAATCTCTTTTTCTGTCCTGAGAGATTTGAAGGACTAAATGCAAAATCTCAAATAGCTAGACACTTCTCATGTGCATCTTCTGAACTTTCTAATATGAAAAGAAAAACTATCCTCTACTGACTACTTCTAGAAAGCACTGTGAGTGTCCTGTTAGACTGCTTTCTTCAGTTAGAGAACATAATAACAGCTGGAAAATGGATTTCTTTCCAAATATGCATCCTTATCTCTTTCCTGTGATATGTTTCTGTAAACACAGTGTTTTACTGTACATTCTGCAGTATTTGCATTTGTTTTGTAACGAGGAGGGCTGTGATGAGTGACTCTGCTGTAACCAATTTCAATTTCCAAATATAATTTCTCTTCTAGAACTGGGGAATCATAAGAAAACCCCCAATCAAAATAACATTATACTACTTCATTAGAGTTTGTCACTTGAAGAGAGGCACTTTCATTTTCTGATTACTTGTTATACGTTCTAGTGAGTGATCTGAATTGTACTTTAAAATTAAATTTTTATTGGGTGGTAATGAATTATTTATTTATTTTAAAATGTAGTCATCTGCAATCAAATTTTTTTCCTTCAGTTTCTATATTTGGAATTTGCTGATAGTTACTGGAAGCTGTTTGGGGATTGGAATACTCAGCACTATTGTATTGTGATCAATAATTAAATTTAGTGCTGACATGCATCTAGTTTATGCAGCAGCCTCTGATGATCCATCTTGCAAAATTAATCCTTTCCAATTTATTTAATAGGAGACTTGAACAATAAAATAATTCAGATGAGTACCAATGCAGGATTATTTCTGGTCAATATTACTTTATTATAAATTGGGCCCACATACTCATTAGTAAATTAACTGTCAAACCTGAAAACAGCTTTTTTTTTTGTTTAAAGGTAATTATTGGTACTGAAGACAAGAAGGCACTTAACCTTGCTGTGCAGTTGTCCTTACCACAGTGTTTTTATTCCAGGCTATAACTACCCATCAAAGCTGCAGAGGGAAAATAATTAGAGATATTAAATGGATGGAATATTAACTGTTAAAAGGCTGTGTTAATTTGGAGCTGTTAGGGTCTTTTGGATTCTTTGCCAATAAAGTGTGTTTCTTTGGGATTTGTTTGTTTGTTTTTTTCCCAAATATTAAAAACCAGGGCTAAATCTATGAAAAAAAAAACCCACAAACCTAACCTGAACATTCTAGGGGAAAAAAAAAAAGAAATCAAAATGACTAGTTTAAGTGAAAAGAAATGTTGTGTGTATTTTAAAGGAAATAAGACATAAATGAAAGCTTAAAGAAATAAAAGATGGTAAAATACTTGCTTTTTTTAAAAATGAAAATATATGCTTCACTGAATTTTATTTAAAACAATTACCTGCTGTGAAACTGGAAATTCTCCCATTTCACTGCTTACCTCTCTTCAGTAGCTTACTTTGTTTATTCCTGCTTAAGATGTTTGATTATGCCCAGTAGAGCATTTGTAAAAGCTCCTCCATTCTAAGGATTTGTGTTAAACGAGGTTCAGGATTTGAGAGTTCTGATTTCAGTGCTGATGAATGACAGCCATTTGAATTTTAATAATTATTCCCAAAATCCATTTTGAATCTGCAGGAATCTCCAGAGCCAAGTAGAACAGAACAGGTAGAGCAGCAATTCTGTTTTATTTAATTATTTAAGCGAAGGGCATCTGTGCTTACTGTGTGGTTGTGCGAGCACTGAAACTTGTGGGTCGTGGTCTGTATTTCAGGGCTTGCCATGAGCTCCTGCTGCCGTGCAGCTGGGAGTGGCAGTCCTCTCTCATGGAGCCCTGGGAGCTGACTGGCACTTAGGCTCCTTGTGCGGCTGTGCTCCCAGGGGATGTTTCTTCTCTGCCTGGTCACTTTTTCTCACCATGCAAATGGGAGACCAAACTCTTTCTGAAATTGCTATCTGTAAATTAAATTTGATGATTTAACGGTCCACAAGTTCTGAAGTTACTGGTGGGACAGGCAGACTCACTAGTATTTGTTTAAGATACCATTCCAAGTAATAAAACCTTTAATTTCCTGTGTGTTTTAGAAAGTAGCCATGCTGCATGGTATACAGTAAGCAGCAATAAAGATACACTTGTTCAAATTAGAATATGTGATTTTGACTGGGTAAGAATAAAATTTACTATATTTCTCCTTAGACTGGAAGATATGTGTCAAAGTTTAGAGAGAGGGGGGACATAAGGGGGAAAAAAAACGCAGGCATAAAATGTTCAGGCAATATTTTGCAAGAGCCTAGGAAATTAAAAAATGTGTTTATATGCTGTGTTAAAAATGTGGTAAAACATCAAAGTAATTTTTTATCGGATATATTTTATAATATATTATACTATCCAACAACTTCTTAGTAGATATAAAGGAAATTAGGCTAAATTATCTACAGATTATTGGTTAAAAAACCCCACCTAAACACTTGAGATTAAAATAGCACTTTGATTATCCATGGTATCACACTGGAAAATACTGTATGGGATATATCTTTTATTCTTAAATACAATTTCCGATTGAAGGCACCATTTGCTTGTTCTTAACTTGCCAATTTTATAATTTTCTGAAAAAACCCAAACCTGCTTTTAACTTCAACAGTGCTTTGAAAAGAAACTGTGATCTTTTTTTCATCTGTATTAATTCCAGCCTGAACAGATTGATGGAGGGTTAGCCAGTAAAGGAACGAGGGTGGGTAGACTTAGCTACTGTGCTGGGCCAGATGCCCACAGTACACAGTAATGTGTGTACAAAGGAGAGCACAAGACGAATGTATGCAAGGATGGAGGGACCTTCTGTTAGTGTAGGAAAAAAATTTACAGTATATGATATCGAAGCTAAAGAAGGATGTACGAAAGTGGGTCACTGCACTACTATTCTTACTCCTTCTGTTCTTGTACGTGCAAAAAGAAGCAAGATGGTATATATGCAGATGACTATGGAGGGCAAGTGTAAAGGTTAATGTATATAATTCTGCCCTGGATTTCACAACAGGCCTCGCAATCACACAGCTTTAGAGGTAAAAATGAGTTTTTCTGCCAACGAAGACTAAAGCCAAATAGGAACCCTTGTATTCTTTGTGGCCTGTGTAGTTATGATCCATAAAGTATACAATGATTTGAGGTAAACTTAACAATCACTTTCATATTTTGAGGAGAAGTGAGAAGCCCCTCTATTTGGGTTTTCTTTAGGAGTACTGAGTGGCTCTTTCAATTGGTAAATTACTGTCCATTGTGTAAGACTGTCTAATATTCAGGTAACATAATCTGCCATTTTAGTGTAAATATATTGCCTCGTACTAAATACAGTTTTGTTTTTTTGTTTGTTTGGCTTTTTGGTGTTTTTTTTTTTTTAATGTTGATTTGTGCAGGATAGTTAGCTTTTTAAAAACATCTGGGAGTGCATAATCATGACATGCCTCTGCTTTGCCATCTCGTGCGTGATCTTTATCAACTTTGTCAATACTGTGTGTAGACAGAGAGATGTATGCTATAACCATTTCTGTACTCTGTGCCCCACTAGGGCCTGAAAACAAACTGTGTCAGAATGCAGCTTTCTAGTAACAAGTCATAAAAATAAAATAAAATCTGCTATTAAAGCCACAAAGATGCCACTCTGTGACTATAAGATGTCCTTTAGAATGTCATTTCAAAGTGGCAAAATGCTCGTGAGTTCTGGGAAATTATTTTTGCTTCCAGTGAAATCAATCAGTGCAGGAGAGGACCCTTAGTGATGGATAGACACTTCCTTTTATTGAGCTAAATAATTTCCTAATAAAGGTTGAACAAATGCTGTTGTTAACCACAAGAAATGTGTTGATTAAGCACAAGAGTAAGAGCGCAGTGATCTGTAACGTTTGGAACTAGGCTGTTGCAAATACTTAATAACAAATACTGCAAATTGTGTCTAACTGAATTTCTTTTAAAATAATTATATAAAAAAGTACTTGTATATCTGAAACGGCTTATGTCAATTAATATGGACTTACTGAATATCTGTTCAGTACTTTCTCTTACCTACCTTTTCCATTGCAATCAATAAAATGAAAGTATATCTAGACTCATTAGGTACTTGGCTGTTTACTATTTTCAGAGAGTTACAATGCAGACTACTCTGAATTACAGGGCTATATATTATTTACAAGTTTATATGGCAGACTACACTGAAAGGTTATAAAAGTATTTTCTGAAAGTTAAGGGTGTCCACGAGAAATGTATCTTAATTGGAATCAGCTGTTTTATTTTGCATGTATATTTTTAAAACTGCCATTCATAAGTTTTTTAAATAAAGAGTTTTTTGGTTTTGAACCAAAGTATTTGAGACTAAATTTTTCCTCACCTTAGCTGCGAAGCTAATTTAAAAATATTATTAGTGGTGAATGTGATTTTAGTCAGGAAATCAAGATGTGAATTTTTGAACATGTTTCTCCAAAGGTGCACTTCTCAAATTATTACTGTGAAAGTAATTTATTTCAGCCAAACACCCTTCCCACATATTGTTAACAGGAGTCTTCACTCCAAGTCATTTAACAGCTTTTTAATTCAGTAGTTATTCCATTTTAATAGAGCCATTTCTTCATCATTCTGCATTTAGTGATAAATGGTGCCAGAACATATGATAAATTAAACCACAAAGAACTGTGTTAAAGTAATCTAAAGGGTTTAACTTGAAAGTAAGAAGCACCTAGTTTGCTCAGCATAGCCGTCTGAGAGTTCATGTAGAGAAAAACACTTCCTCTCAAAGCTAAATGGTGAAATAAATTTGAAAGTAAAGTTTTAAACTATAGCTACTTTCAGAAATTCATCCTGGCAGCAGCAACCAAGCTTGCCAATTGCGTAATGGTCCCATAACTCTGAAAAAACATCTAAAAAAAGATACAAGCTGCTTTCTTTGCTACATCATTTTTAAATTTAATAGTTTAGATGATACCTACTGATATTAATGAAATCTCAGAAACCAAAGACCCAGTTTGTTGGAAGGTGTGCCCCGAGTGAACAACAAAACCTACCCCAAAAGTTATGTAAACTGCAAAGATAAGTAACTTTTTTAATACCTGAAATTCAAGTACATTTGGTTTTGGGGTTTTTTGTTGTTGGTGGTTTTTGTTTTGGTTTTTTACACAGATACATAGACTTTAACTGTCACTTATACAAATACAAGTGTTAGAGAACTCTTGTACTGTAATTCAGCAATATTTAAGATCACCCTTCTTCCATTTGCCTCAGTACATCGCACACAGCTCTCCTTTGCTCTCTCTATCTTACAGAAACATGCACCAGCCATCCATCTACAACTTCTTTGCAAACGACCCATGCCTTTGGCTTCCTCCTTGCTTAATTAAGGACTCAAAGTCTTCTGTGGAAAATAACCAGCAAAATGGTGTAGGAACTAACATATAGGCATATTTTAAAGTAGGTCATTCATTACAATATGCATAGCATGTGTCAGCTTTCTGCTCTTGGCATTTTTGTAACTAAACCTTCTTAATTCTGAGCTCTAGTTGATATGGTGAAGGTAAATTCGATGGTAATGGAATGCTTAGACAAATGATAATGAGGTATGAAACCCTTTTGAATAGATTTGAATCTGTCTATAGAGAACTAAAATAACCATTAAGTAGATCCATGCTGTGGTCTGTGTGAAATGAATCTGAGATTCTGAGATCTTAGTCCAGCTTCTAATGAATGTCTCTCTCTTTTTTTTTTTTTTTTTTTTTTAGTTTTATTTTTTTGAAGACCTTCTTAAGCAAGTTCTTGTTGGTAGCATGAAATTGAGTGTGCAAAGAATCATCAAGCAGGTGATATCTTTTCAAGGGGAGGGAATTAAAAGCTGAAAGTTATTGAAAGACTAGTCCAGTTTGTTAATCACATTTAAAATTGAACATCTTTATGAGAAATCCCTTAGAACTGTTCTAAATATTTAAAAAATTATTTTAAAACAGGCAATAAAACAGACACAGTTAAGTTTAACTGTGTGTTGTGTGCTTTTTTATTACCTAATAGATGCTGTCTGGATAGTGTATTTTTAAGCACTTATTTTCAAACAAGATCTCTCTCCAAATGACTTGTTAGCAAAGTGAGTTTTTAACCAAATTGACTTCGGAAATTAAGTAGTTGCGATCATGTAGGCAAACTGCTGGAAGATTGAAGAAGGCTGTTCAGTGGCTTCATGACAGCCTTGCTGTTCAAAAAGGCTCTCAAAAAGGCTGTTCAAAAAATCAATGAGATAATGGACAAAGACAAGTTTCTTTGCTTTGAAATGTTTAGGGAGTGCATTTTTTTCATCAAAACTTGGTGTGGTTTTTTTGTTTGTTTTTTAGTTGCTAGTTAAGAAAAATATAGTCACTTGTGCTCTTCAGCATTGCTCTTTGTCAAACCTGCCAGTTTCTCATTCGTTAGGAGAAAATAATTAATGCACTACTACAATAACAATGAGGTAGGTCCAACTGTAAAAACTCAAACTTTTGATGTTAAGTTGGAGCATATGAATTGTAAATCTCAGTCTTAATGGTCTCTAAACATGTGATTTTGCAGGTCGTCCTGAGAGGTGTCATTTAGGAGCAGTTAATTTCACCTGTAACAAACAACAGTTTTACCAAAATCAGTAACAAAGATTTAATTTGTATTTGAATGCCTATGTGTCTTAATATGGGTACAGAGGTAATTTATGGTCATTTTCCTTTTAAAAGGATTATAAAAAGTATGTATTGTAGATGTGTTTCAGGCAGTGGTCTTCTGGGATAAAATAGTCCTATTTTAAAGAGAGGCTGTAAAGGACGGGTGCCTTCTTGTTAACCTGGCTTTTGCTCTAAAATGAAAATATGTTTCTGAATTGTCAGTCCTGTTTGCAAAATGCTCTGTGTGAACAGATCAGGGTCTCCGATTGTCAAATCTACCCACGTTAAGTTCAATCCCTGTATAATGCTGTCAGAAGCTGATGAAGTTAAAAATGTGTTAGTGTAAGAATTGTTTGATTTCTGAAATATTGTAGAAAAACAAAAGGAATTCCCTGGCATATGTGAGAACTTAAGAGCAGCTGTACTGTGTGAGCCTGAAGATCTGCCTACCTCACTATCTTCCAGCAGGTTCGTGTGAGGAACTGGCTCTGTGAGCATATTTAGACAATCCCAAACATTAGTAGGAGAGAAGTGTGAAGTCCACATTAATGCCCAGCTGCCAATGTAGGAAGATATTCTGACTGTTTGCATCTCAGGGGAAGAGAACAAAATGTCCAGTGTAACCAAAGAGGCCAAAGAGAAAAGCAAGTTAACAGTGCTGCTAAGCAGAGCAGGTGTGTACAAGAGAAAGTAATGAGAAAAACCAGCAGTTTGTAAGATAGCTCAAGTTTATTTAGGATTGATATTTTGTGGCCTATCATTTAGTTTCAGTTCAAATGCAATATTTTATCTTAGTGTGCTTGGAAGGAGGAGGAGGGGCATGGCCATAAGAGTCTTTGGAGAAGAGGGCTGTGAGAACACAAAAATACAGAGTATTTCAGAAGTAGCTTTACCTAAAACTGAGATGTTAAAAGGACTCATCTTTGGGAAGGAAGAAAATTGGAGAAGGATCTAATATTTGGTTTTAGAGCATTTTCCTATCTCCCCTAGGTTTAAATTAGTTATGTGTTAGTAGTAATCAAAAGGTGTTATCCTCTATTGGATTGGTTTTTTATTGGTATTTTGTGAAGCGATTCTCTCTGTCTTAAATTTAATAGCAATGACATGACCTTGAGACTGTCCTGGAAGTTTTGGGAGGGATACCTAGGAAAGTGCAGGTAGGGAAACTGAGGCTGTATTCTTAACCTCAAAGCTACTCTCCCCAGGGAATACGAATGTAAGAGATTTCTATTTTTTCTTTTTTAACTGTCAGTTCCTGAGCTGTACCTGTTCTAAGAATAAGGATTTCCCAGTCTCTAGTACTTACCATCCTGATACCTACCATCAGCAGTTAAACTAATATAAAATGTAATTTACTCTGTGGTGTATGGCAGTATTGGTATTGTATGCTTGTATTTTTCAGTCTTGTGCTAGGAATTCAAGCATTTGAGCCCATCTAATTATTTTTTTACCTAAAGGGAACTAAGTGCCTTAAAACTTTTGGAAAGTTGGGAAAGTTTCTCACAGATTGAGGGCAAAAAGCCCTCATGGAGCTGCCATGGCACTTTAAATGGACAGTCATACCACAATATACTTTATTTCCTACTTGTCCAATATTTTCTTTTGTATACTGCTTATTACAATGTCTGGCTTGGTAGGTTTTTCCACTAAGGGCAGCAGTGCAAGAAAACTCTACCTAAATTCTTTTAGTGTCCAATTCTCCTCCTAGCTTAAGTTCATAACCCCTTGTTCTTCTATTTAACACCAGCTCAGATAGCCTGCAGCATCTCTCCTTTCTGTTCCCTTCAGGATTGTGTGTGTACCTTAATAGAGTTTCCTCTTAATCGCCTTCACTTTCAAAAAAAAGCCACAAAATTTCACTTAGCTTTATAAATAATCAAGCTTTCCAGATCCCAGTCTTACCATGTAAAGTTGCTCTTCTTTGTTGCATGCTCAACTCTAAACTATTCTTTCTTCACTGAGGTGATGACTTACTGGTGTTATCCCACACTGACTGCATTGCTTGCTTGCTATGGAGTGCTTTCCTTGATTCACGTCTGCTGCTTATTTAATCCAAAATTTTCTTTTTCACCATGGTGAACCACTACAATAATGCATATAATGCTATAAAACTGGTACATTGTATTTCGTCATATTCCTATTGTTTTCTGTGCAAAGCAGATTAATTTTGATCTCATGTTTCTCATCTCTTTCTTTGTTATTTTATGATTTTTATGATGACTTTCAGAACTCACTTTTATCCATTCAGACTCCTAGTTTATCCTCAAACTTTCTGACCTCTATCACTCTTCACTTTTGTATTGACTGACTCCCCCCACCTCATTTTTATGTCAGCAAAAACTGTCTCACCTTTCTTCACATTTCTTCTGCCAGGTCATCAATGCAGAAAGGAGAAGAAAAAAAAAAAAACAAACCCAACAAAAAACCTCCAACAGTGTAAATTCTAGTGCTCACGGCATCATCCCACTTACCAACTCCCTACCTCCCCACAAGTAACCTTTGTATCAGGTATCCAAGCCAGTTCTCTAGCCACCTCTAGTGCTGTATTTTCATGACCTTTATAGGGCAGGCTTTTCTGCAATTCTATGTCGGAAGCATTCCTTAATTCCAATGTGTTTTGCCTGAAAGTTCTCCAGTCAACACTTATGTTACTATAACAAAAGAACGAACTGTGTAATTTCCCATTCTTAGTGTTTGTTTCTGGAATCAGTTTAGATCTTCTTCCTTGCTCTTTTCTCTGTGTCTGCATCTTACTATGAACTTGCTCTAGTAGTCAGATATGACAACAAATTTCATCTGGTTTTGTCCTGTAGCTGCAAGATTTGCTACTAACCTTTGCTGTTCTATGTCACAGTATCAAGACAAAGCTCTTCTACCTATGCTAATATGCCTTAAAGGCACACTTTGGAGGTTGAAAGCACTTGTAATTTTAGTGCCTAACAACACATCTAAATGGGTCGTTACTATACATTCATTCCACCATGTGTCTTAACTTTTTAACTATAGTTATAATCTAACCTTACCTTTTAAGTCTATTTGCTGCTTTTTGTCCTCACTTTCAATATAAAGTTATTCACAGTGCTGTTTTGGGAAAGTATAGTGTCTGGAGAATAGTGCTACGTTTTGAGAGAAACGTGCTGATTATGTTCTGCAGGATTTTAATAGACAGGTATGCCAGGTACCACATGTCTGTGAATTACTGCAAGATTGTCAGATACTGTAACGTCTCTGGCTGGAAACAGATGGACCTGTCTAGAATTTTTAATTATGCCATTCCAATAAAAAATAATGTATTATCATTGAGTTATCTGCATTTGCATGGTAAGTCTAGGAGGCATAGAACGAAAGGTGTCGGCTACCAAAAGTGTTTGTTTCAGTGTGAACCTTCTGTATGTTTATGTTGTATAGTACTTCTAGTCTGTTTTGTGAGAATTTCTTGACAAAAGTGAATAAATGATACCTTCTAGTGTATAAACAAAACACATTGTGCACTGTCCCTGTGGAATGATTGCTCAGATATTTCTCCTTTCTTTTAATAAATAATTAAGGATCTGACTTGCTGTTCTGTCTGGATTTAGTTTCATGAAATCTTTTGTGACTTTTTTCCAAATTGCTTATAGACATTTCAAATAGACATTTTACTCTATGCCTGTGACATGTGCAAAAGATTTTTATTGAATTTTGTATAGTTTTGATGCCCTCTTCTGCTGCTCAGAGGTCATTTAAATAACCTTGCTAATTGATGCAAGGTTATTTATGCAACAGATCACTGACACAGCAGAAAAAAAAAAGTTGTGTTGGACAAGTTTAAAAAAAAAAAAAAAGAAAAGAATAGACCTGTTCTCTGCTTCTTGAATTATTGTTGAATACAGTGGCACATTGCAAAAATGACATGCGGTGGATGTCATCTTTTAACAGCTTTCTTTGCTCATCAATTTTTTATAGGTAGGGTCCAGAGCATTAAAATTTGGACATGAGAAACTTCACTAAAAAGGATTGCATTGAGATTCTCTTGGAGGAGGCTTTCCTCTAAAATAATACATTGATATTCAAACTATTCTTTGTTCATTTGACTAATGAGGCTTTTGTTAGTTTCATGTGCTAAAGACAGTGGCTCTTCAACTGCTTATTAAAAAGGTCTGACTGACTGACTTACACATTAATGATAGAGAGGAAAGTCTCCTTTAAAGAGGTATGCCTGTGAAGCAGAGACTAGACATCAAATCCTGGTGTTAAAGCATTTTCTGAAAAAAAAATAAAAAACTATGTGAGGTTCTCTGGTGTGGTGATGGCTACAGGCCTTTGAAAATAAAATAGTCTAAGATCTCCAAGACTGGTTTTTCTTTTTTTTTCCCCCTTTTTTTCCCCCCTCTTTTGCTGTCACAGCTTTTCTAAAGATTTTCCAAAAGAGGACACAGAAGAGAGTTTGGTGGAAATGCATCAATAAGCTTATTATAAAGCATACTATCAAGAACACTCTAATGTATTAAATTTAATAAATGAGGAAGTACAGGGGAAACTCAATACTCCCTAAATAGTGTGAAGTGGAACAATAATGTAAAAAATATGGCCAAACATTCTTTTTTCCCCTATTTTGGTTTCTTAAAGCAGCTTTATTCAGATGATTAATTTCCTAATGTTTCTCAAAAACCCTTTAAGCCATTTGGAGACAAAATAGATTCCTTACTTAAAGATATTTCCAGCTACTGAAGTGTCTATCACTGTTTAGAAAACACTTGTCTTTGGAAGCTTTATTGGGTTTTCTGAGAAGATGAGTGATTTGAGAGTTTATTTCCTTAATGAAAATTTAATGTAATTCAGACATAAAAATTAAGACCAGTATATTTTATTTTGGAGCTCTTGTAGAACTGGATATAACTGGTTTATATTTTCATATTTATATATATTTTCATATTTATTTCTTACTGTTAATTTCATGTTGTATGAAGAGAGTAATTCTAAGAGCAATCTTTCAGTCTCATATACGGAACTGGGGAATGTTCTGTATTCTACAGTATAAAATACTGGTTAAGTAGTAGTTATATAACATATGTATCTTTTTAGCTGCTGTTGAAGGGTGTTAAAAATTTTCAGCTACCTGAGAACTGGAACCTTCATTTCTGGAATGAGTCAACTTGCCACTTTCTTTGAGGCAGTTTTGACAAAAGCTGGCTTTTATTTGCAACGAGCAGTGAAAAGTGGCTGAGTTTACTAATGCTGGCATAGGTGCTCTTGCAAAATTGATTAGTGCCTGCCTCTATAGCATGGATGTTGTAGCGTCTTTATGCCTTTCTCCGTTGTTTTTGGGTAGCACAAAGTGCTAGCTAAGTCTTCCCAGGACCTAACAAGCTTGTCAGATTTTTTTACCTTAAGCTGTTTCATGTAACTCATTTGGTTGTTCTGGATGCACTTTTTGCCTTTATTTCCCTCAAAGAAGCTTTTGGTCTCTGTAGCAAAGCATTCCTTACTGTCCGTCAGTGCACTCCAGGGAACCTGCAGTTTGTGGCTGTCTATTAGTGTCTGTCTGTGAAACCCAGCAACTTAGTAAAATCTTAGGTAAATTAGTGTTGCACAGAGGAGCACTTGAGGATTTTGCTTTTTTATTAACAGGTAGGCCTCTTCCAGTGTTGTGCTCTAAGCAGTGTCAATACTCCCCCTCCAAAGGATTCTGATAATCTGCTTTCATTTAAGTCTCACTAAGTGCTCACTTCACATGGAGTCAGAGACCTGATGGATTGCATAACTTATATTTTTCATTTTAAGGCTGTATTTTTTGCACATGCTTTTGACTGCAGGTGCCAATATAAACTGCTAAATATAACTCTGAAAACGTTAAGACATCAACAGCTAAAACTAGTTTCTTATGATCTGGTGACATAAAAGATACTGCCTCAGTCCTTTGTCTTCAGAATTGTTCACTGAGTCCAAACTAATTACCTTGTATACCTGCATGTCATCTCTTTCAGTTAGTAGAGAGACTACATCACGTGGTTTACGGATGACTGATGGCATTGTAAGTTTCATCTTCAGTATAGATCTTTTACAATGCAAATGTAAACCAAATATAAATTAAAAAGAACAGAGTTAAATCTTTAACTACAAGTACTTCTTCACCTGTGGAAGTCACTTGCAAAAGGATTTATATATTTAAAATGATGCTGAAGCATCCAAGTTGGTGTAATCAGCATATAGAAAATGGGGGAAAGACGGACAAGGTGAGCATGAGCATAAAGGAAGATGATGCACAGAATAAATTGTACTTCAAATGAGGTGCCAAGGGTAACCAGATGTATAATTTGATGGGAATCTGTCACACATCTGCATGGTTTAACAAAAATAAAAATTTAATTCATAATAAATAAGCATTGTCTTCTAGAATAAACTTTGGAAACCCCTGCAAGCAATATAAAACTACATGAAGTGTTGTAGCTTTCCAAAAACCAAAGACAGAAAGTTGGACTAGCCCTGCAGGAAGCTTTCTTTTATAATTCCGAATGCTCTGAGACACGAGGCATCTTGCAATACCACCTGTAGTAAACAAGACTGATATTGTCAGCTGTTGTACCATTTCGAAAGGTACTCATAAAGCATGCACAGTACAAGATGTCGTTAATATGAGGCTTGATCTTGTGAGACACAGAGTATCTTTGGAGATTCCACAAGTTTAGTGAGAGCTATGGATGCCCAACAGATAGTTGGCAGCAATTGCAGTCCCACTGAGTATTTTTGTATGCAAGTTCTTTACAGTCCTATTTATTGCCTCCATGTATTTCTTTATATATAATCTATTGCAGCAATGCAGACTTTCATTGTTCCCTTAATTTCTTGGTTTTGATAGTGCTGTGAAGAGCTCTGTGCCAGAGATTTGAACTATGCTGAACAAGTCCTCCAAATGTGTGTACTGTGGGTTTAAGATTGGAACGCCATTTACCTGTTAGGCAGTGATAAAGGCTGAATCAAAGATTGAACTGCTAACTGCTCCAAGGACGGGGGCTAGCAAAGGTGCTAGCACTTCAAAGTAATTGTCATGCTCTCATTCAGTAGAGTGTTTTTTGAGGTGGATATTTTGTGCGTGTTTATATGTAATTCAAGGCTTGAGCGTGGTAGAGAGAGTGAGAGAAGGTGGCCTCAAAAGAGTTCTTTTAAGAACCCAAAAGAGCAAGGATTGTTATATCCATTTTATCTTTAAACATCAGAAAGACTTTAATTAAGATATCCCTGGGTTAGTGTGAGTTTGCTAGAGCTCACTCACCAGGAGGGTTTTCTAAGCTCTTGAAACTCATTTTTAATGATACTGCTTCCAGAGAAATGTCTGAAGAGAATAACTGAAAAATGCAATATATTGTATTATCATATCATATATCATATTGTGTACTGTTACTGTTATAACCCATCATAACTGATTTACATGAAAAATAAATATAAAAGTCTACTAGGCTGTCCAGAGAAATAGAAGACAAGAACATCTCAGTTTTAATTAAGAGTTTGATTCCTCTGTTACCTTGTTAAATTTGCTTAAATCTCTTTTTGTTAGGTTTCTTAATCTTCTTGCCAAGGATGACTAGAATAACTTTGTTTTAAAAGCAATCCTTTTAATGCTGCCATCGTTACAGACCATGAGCACAGGAATGAGAACCTTTGTGCTTCAGTCTCCCATCTCTAAAACGGGGGCGTCAGTATTTCCTGCTTCACAGGCTGTTCAGAAGTGGAATTCTTGAATGTTTGAAAGGTGTTAGATATACTCTGGTAATGAGGGCAATAAGAAAACTCATTAACTTGTTAATAATTAATTACCTAATAATTGTGAAGTTAATGATAGAAAATGGAAAGCAGTGTACAATACAATGCTCAGTATTAATATTGCCAAGAACGTGTCTTATTTTTGATGATTGTCAGGCTGATTAAAAAAAGGCAGAAGAAGATCTTTTCTCAGGCAAGAAAATAATGCAGAATACAAGTATAGCTTAAGAAGACATAGCAGAAAACATGTTAGATTGGACACTGTATTCTCCTCATAAAGGAACACATTCTCGTTTCAATTAGATTCGTATAGACTATTTATCCTGGTATGAAGTAGGTAGGTAACAGCAATTTTAGATTAAAATATTCCTAGCTACTTTGAAGAAGTTGCATGACTTGTGAAATTATATTTAAATCAGGTTCTTTGAAATGACACCCATATAGGTAAATAGATACATTTATCTATTTATTTTTTAATAAACCCCTCTTAAGGTTTCTTGAAATACTAGATTACTGTGTCAATGATTTACTTACATGGGTATTGTTAATGTTTTCTTCTTAACACAATCATATTAAATTTTAATGACATGGATTGTAATATCTAACTGGTATCTGGAAGCTTGTGGATAGCCCAAAGGTTTTATACAAATTTATATGTATAAAGCTCTCACTGATATACTTTGCCGGTAGATATTGTACCTTGAGTAGTCAGCTCTGCAAATCCCTTCTCACAAAAGATTAAAAACATCCTCCTATTACATCTAGAGACTTCTTTTTGTTATTCAAAGACATGAATATATTTAGAAAAATGTATATGATTTTTAATGCCTTAAACCAGAAAGCTACCTTGATTCCCATTAAAAATTGGAATATTTAATGTTTTTGCTTCTTCTGTGGCACTTTTTTGATATTGTGAAGAAGAACAAAAAAGATTTCTGAGAACATATAAAACAAAAAAACGTGTTTGAAGTATTATAATAAAACAATCTTCTTCTTTTAATGCTAAGTCCCTTTTTAATGAAGATCCTCTGGCAGCTCTTGAATGTATAACTAGTTTATATCATGGGATGAAGCTGTCTGTTCTGATGATTGACATGAGCCCACATTACAATGTGATTCTGAAAATTAGTCCATAGAGGTCCTTTTCAGGTACTACTCAGACTGAGAGCTGCCCTCCAACTACAGTAGAGCCTTTTTAACCCCACTCATTGGTATTCTAATCTGGAAGTGCTGTCCTGCTTTTTAAATAACTCAGGCATTCAGGCTAGTACCCCCCTTGACACATTACTTAGCCAAAGGATTCAAATGAGATTCAAGAAACATGCAGTACAGCACAAAGGGATTGGAATATGCACAATTAATAATCACACAGTTAATTCATTTTTAATGCAAGGAGGTTTTCTGAAATTTCACATTCAAATTTGTAACACAAAGTAGTTGCTGTCTATTCCCATTATACTGCCAAAATGCTATAATACTATAATGATAAAATTTTCCTTATTTTTCTCTGTCTGTGTGTGTATCTATGGTCGGGTGGGTGGGTGCATGTTCATGCTAAAAAAATAAACCTGAGTAACACTGAGGTTATGATGCAAACTGATAAAAGCTAGAGGGTTCAAAGTTAAAGATGACAAGTCAACTGTGAGCAAAAAAAGCTAAGACCCACGGTGTAAGTCAAAGGAGGCATGTCGTTTAGCTTATGGTAGCAAGTAGCCTAACTATTGAAGATATATGTTTAAACCAGAATACAGTTTGATCAGTTTGTGTTTTCTTAGCTCATTTTGTTGTTCGTTTTCTGTTGGTTCTTGCAGATATTTTTAGGGCAGATGATTGCAACATCTTTTCTGAGTGATTATATGATTTTGTCTCAAGAGAAAATTCCCCACTGATAATGGAGGAAATACGATTTTAGGCACTGCCAGCCACACAACTGAAAAATGTAAAATTTATATTTTGTTAAGAACTTACGTTGGCTCTTATATTTTTACTGCATATCATTTTATGCACTCATAATGTTCCTTCTTTACTGTATTGTTCGGGGCAAATGAGCACTGAATACAGAAACTTTTTAGAGAATAAAAGTAGTGCTTTGCGAAGGCTGCTACTCAAACCCTTCTAAAAAGCTATCCATAGATTACCAGCCATTGTCACAGGGATCTGCCAGATAAATACAGCGAGTGCACTTTATTGTCAGTAGGAAGCTGACCTTTACCAACAGTTACCATGTTGAAGCATGATTCCCTCCTCCTTCCTTTTGTGTGGCCCCTACTGCCCTCTGCTCAAGTTATTCAAGCCTTCTGTTGGTAAATTTTACCCCATGAAGAGTGCCTGAAAAAAATATGCTTAACTCCTACTTAAACCCTATTTTAAAGACTTAAGTGGTGCATAAGCTTTATGTTCTCACTGCACACAGGGATCAGCTTCATTCTGTGACTATGTTTCACCAGGGTCTGCTTGAAGAGACGCGTGTAAATGCTGCTTTCACATGTGCCTATTTTTAAAAAGAAGGGCTTGAACTATTTCCTTCCAGCAACTAAATCTCCCTAATCATGCATGAGGTACAAACCATTTTCTTAAACACAAAAAATGTCTATAATATTCAAGAAAATTAATATTAAGAATAGCATAGCATGCTTGAAGAAAATGTCACAGAAACAAAGCCGGATATTCTTAAATAATTAGAATGTGAAACAGAAACTTACTTTTCTAAGTCAGTATTTTAAATCTAAAATAGTGCATCTGTACACAGGAAAAAGAATTGCTATTTTTGTATTCAAGAAATCTCAAACATGCCCAGACAAAGTTTTCCATGTCTGATGTAGTGGTTAGTAGAACAAATGGAGTTAGTTGAAAACAGATGAACAGGAATTGGAGACATTCTGTTTTCAACTATATGCTGGGCAGCTATTACCCCAAGCAGTAACGACTCTGTCCAGAATAATTTTTGGGAGCTGGGAGTCTGTAGCCGTAATTTCTGGATTCGATGGAATATGTATATATATATATATGTATTTTCCTGAGCTGAAGCCCGGGTGATGCCTGCCCTGCCCCTATGCTCAGGATTGCAAGTATCAGTTCTAGCTGAATGGGAAGTCCTAGACCCCGTACCAATTTCATGATATACAATACGTGGTTACGTTGCCTCTGTCTATAGGTTTTCTTCTAGCAGCCCTTTTGTAGAGGAGGTGGAAACAGTACTGATTGAAATGCAAAGATGAATTCACAAGACAGTCTCTAACTGTGGCTGAACAATTCACTGATTCTTTTATTTGTCTTTAAAAGAACTGCTCTGGATTAAACCAGTAGAGCTACCTTGATATAAATTTTTAAGTGCAATTTGTCTCAAATCACTCTGGTGGCTTGTGAAATATAACCAGGAATGCATATTTGCAGCATTTTTGTTACCTGTTAGGTTGTATAAATCAGTATCACTTGCATTTTTTTCTGAAATGACACCAGTAATGTTCATAATGGTATATATTTGAGTGGCTTTGGACAGGGTAACGCATCTTACTAGAGAAAGTTAACACATTGTTAGAAGTATCACTATCGTTAGTGTCAAAGCATCACTATGATTACTGTCATGGTTAGCAATAGTATCTAAGGATCACACAAGAATGGGATCTTTTTGGACTGAACACTCAAACATAAAATAGATTCTGCCTTAAAGTACCCACTGTTCATGTTACTCACTAGAATTTCGTTGTTAATGCACTTTGAGGGGTGGAGGGGAGAAGAACTTACTTAATTAGGAAGGTACCTGCTAAATAGAAGAGTAGGAGAGTAGGTGATCTTAAAATAATGAGGTAAAGAATACAAAGAATATACTCTTGGGGAAGGGGGGCAGCAAAGGAAGTGGAAGAAAGTAAAATTTTAGCAGTAAGAAGTCAATTTCATCATGGAGTAGAGAAGTCAAGAATCTTTAAAATAAATAAATAAACTTTAATCTTACAAAGGTTTTCTCACTATCAATGATGATCAAAAGGTTCCTTGTTATTAAGGAATTTTTTTACAGCCCTGTTACCCTCAGAAAAAACTAATATTTCTGCTTTGGAAGCCCCCTTAGGCAGATAGGTTGTCTTGCTGATTCCTCATTAGAGTTTTTCTGTGCTTTACTGATGCATTAGTAGTAATTTAAATTTGGTATACATTCAGTATACCACTTTGGCTTATAAAAACTCTGTAAAGGCTTGTATATTGGAGCTACCTGTAAGTAGTAGGTAATATTTCATTAAAAGTGGGATTTAAGTTTTTAATGCTGCCACACGTGAGTCTGGATATTTGCTGTGACACTGAAGCAGTAGTTGCACTTTGTTGTTACGATAAAATCAACCTTATGGACTGCAAATCCTGTTACGATGGCAAAGGGATGCTTTGTTAAACCCTTATTTTATTGTGCCTCTTTCCAGTTAAGATCGTATTCTTGTGTTCTTGGTGTGAGGAAGAGCTTCATCACTGCCAGGGCAAATCGTTCTGCTCAAAGTAGAAGAGCAGTAACACACCCACACAAACTATCCTTTACAAGTACTAAGCAACGTTAACCTTGGGAAGCGGTACCCTGAAGGGAAAAAGACCAGTCAGGAGTGGCTGTGAAGTTCTGTGAACCTCACAAAGATGCTGGTTTGCCTCACAGGCTGCCGCAATCCAGAGCATGGTATGAAAGGGGTTGAGAACATCTGTGTGGATGGGGGGATCAGCATGCTCAGGAGCAACCAGCCAGGGCTGGACTTGGAGGCCTGGATTCACCTGATGAGATGAACCTTCTCATGTGGCCTCAGGACCGTTCTCTGGTCTGGCATCATTGCCACCGCTGAGTCTGGTCTCCATATGCAACACTGAAAGCAAGTAATGATTTGACTTGCACTATGGTAGGCATTAAACTGCTGTTTAATGGGGTCACTTCAGGGAGGATTGAAGAACACTGTAACTTAGCTTAACTGGAAGAGGACTTTTCTGACTTTTACCCTAAAACACCCTTTAGCTGGTCTTACATGGAATACTTTACTGTATTGGTGGAAGCTTGGGTGTGTATAAATGCAAGGAGGGAGGAGGGTTCTAAGGAAAGTGGTGGGTGTTTTTTGTTTGTTTGTTTTGTTTCTTTTCTGTCGTTGAGTAACCTGAGAAAACCCATAAACCTTGGTATAGCAGGATAACACACCGGCAGGCTTGTCTGATTATGCTGTAGACTATTTTTGTGGATTTAAGTTATAATTGTATTATAAATGTAACAGCTTTTGTGGTGTAAAAATCAAGAAGGCAGATCAGGAGGCCATATGGTGTATAATAGAAATGAAATAGTTTTTATTTTGCTGATGTGGAGGGTAGAAGTAAAGGAATTGTTTTGGTTAAAATAGACAGTGTAACAGAAGGATGGAGCGGAAAGGCCAAGGACATCTACCTGTTTACTACAGTGTTAATTCCTTCTGTTGCTGTTGAGTACCACTATCTGTGTGAAGCAGTTATTCCCTCAATATGCAGGAGCTGAGGTAGTAGGATATTTCAGACCTTGGCATGGCACTAGCTCCAATTTTTCCTTTAAGTTGCTGAAGAATGCTACAGCTATTTCTAAACTGTTGCCCCTCTGTGAGACCCATAAGTTTAGCCTGAAGGAAATACAGCCCAGCCCCCGTGTTAGCACCCGAGTGCCAGTTTTTTCCTGGCCCTTTACCAGGGTTTGGCTATCAAACCTGTCAGCCTGGTGCGTCTGTTCAGAGTTGTCCTCCTGATGTCATTTTCCACTGGCTACAAGGGACTTACTTGCTGTTGCTTATTTGGCAATGAGGTCTTGAGCACATTTTGCCTGACAAGCATATGTATGATCAAAAAGGTCCCCCTCCTCCATGCTCATTTATGTTCACACTATAAATCTGCTTTCTGGCCTTAGAGCTGATCTCATCAGGAGTAAATCCAGACCATCACTTTCAGACAGTTATATTGAGA
The DNA here is from genome assembly GCA_028565335.1 of Limnodromus scolopaceus. NCBI lineage: Eukaryota > Metazoa > Chordata > Aves > Charadriiformes > Scolopacidae > Limnodromus > Limnodromus scolopaceus. The sequence goes on along the minus strand of JAOXNO010000078.1, from coordinate 20,203,710 downwards.
GTGTAACCCCATGTGTGTATTAGCCTCTTTCTTTTGTGAAGCAAGGTTTAAACGCTACATCAACAGATTTAAATGGACAGTTATTGAAATCAGCAAGATAGTCTTATGTGAGACATCCATAAATTTTCTGGAGAATATTTTTCAAGTGTGAGGCAGTTTTCTGAGACCTAGGTTGCTGTAACAGGAAAAAATTTGGTAGATGAACTACTATAACTACTATTTGGTCTTGACTGCTGCCGCTGCTCTCTTTTTTTTTTTTTTTGTTCTTTTCTTCTGGTGACATGGCTACATCTCCAGAGTAGGCTGAGTGCTTTTCTGTAGGGGCAAAAAATTAAGAAGATATTCTCATTTTATACTTCCAATTAAATTATTGTGTGTCTTAGCAAACAGGATTTGACTGGTCAATAATCTGGTGCCCATTTAAACATTTTTTTAATATTTATCAGTACAGTTTAGCATCATAGAGTTTCTCCTTTCACTGAAGCAGACTTAGAGCACTTTCAAATACATCTCTCTCTTTCACGTGATTGGGAAGTTGAGTTTGGGGGGGCTTTAATCCCTGAGTATTCATATCCCTCTTGCACTTCTGTGCCTTTGGTTAAGTAGAGACAGTAACTATGAATCCCTCAGTGACTAAAATGCCAAACCACACACGACACCCTCTTTGCACTCCCTATTAAAATTTTACAGGTCAAAAATCCAAAACCCACTTAATAAAAATTGTTCTTCATCGTAAGTGACAAGAGAGAACAGGTCAATCTATGGAATAATGGTGCAGTAATTAGAACCTTTGTAGTTGATAAAGTGTGACTGTTAATCAATGTTTGGCTAATTAATCAATATTTTAATCATTAGACCTTTTAAATTTGTTTTAATGAGCATTTCCTCTAATTCCCTTGATCCTGTTGCTTCCAACACTTCTATTATCTCTATTAAACAGCAAAGTAAGTGTTCATATACCCAGAATATGCTGTGGGTTTGTAAGTTTTGTAGTTTACTGCTAAGATACACGAGCATTTCTGAATTTGAGCAAATTCAGATTCTTAAATAAAAAATTGGTCTTACGCCATATACCCTGTCCACATTTGCATAAGACCACTGGAGGTGTTTGAGAGAATGGACCTTCGCAATCTAATGTGCACTCCCATGATAAATATTGATATCTCACTATTTTTTTTCTTTTCTGCTGTTGTTCATTGACTGTAATTCCCTCATTTTTTTCATACGCAGTTCATGTGATATACAGTAGTTATTGCAATAGCCATCTGAATTTGGTATCTGTCATTTTTACTTTGAATCTTCCAATTGTGGAGTATTTGAATCCCCCTCATGCAGAATATTCAAAGAGTTTTTATGTCTTCTTTGTCCTTTCAGAAATTAAAATGTGAAACAGTTTACCATGGCAGGTATAGTGAAACTGCTTCTGGTAGTAATGAGTATCAGGAGTTTGCTACCGAGTCCTGCATACACATCATCTGGCAGTGAAAGAAATTTTGCCAAGGTCTTCATGGATTGGCCTGTTACACCGATTTAGATTTCTTACTGGTCTCCTAAACACTTGCTTTTATTCCCCTTTCTGCCGTTTGTTGATCTTTCCCTCATCCTTGACTAGGTGTCAGTGAGGGACTGGGAAATAACTTGTTCCAGACATTCAGAAACCTGTGGTTACAGAGCTCAGGCTGATCCTCTGCTTTAGCTTAATCCAGAGGGTCTCTAAATCTTTCCTTGCACAAAACAAATGATTCATTTGCTCTACAAAAAATTAAGTCTCCAACTAATTCTAAATGCTCCGGTGCTTTAGTGGCTTTCTCTTCTACAGACCCACAAAGACTTTGGCATTTCTCCATAGCATTAGACTATATTTTTTTCTTTAACCAAAAAATTTCCAACTAATAATAACCAACTAATTTCAAATTTTTAATTAATAACATTAGTAACCTTTACTAAATATACATTACTAGTTAGCAATGATTACTAAGTGTCAAAGTCAGTCATAATATCCTCTCCCATTGGGAGTTTGGATTATCATCTGTGATTTCTCGTTTTGCAACTGAATTCTGGAAATGAATACTTAGGCTTTGGAGCCAGATTCTACAGACTTTACTGAAGCAAACTTCCAGCTACATTCACAGTGTAATTATGTACTTCTGGAATACTTAAGTAGAGTCTTGACATGTAGATAAACTAAAAGCTGTTTCTTGTAACAGTAACGTGATTTATAAAGAAACACCAGAAAGGCAATTTGCATACTGCTTTCCAATGGAATCAGAACATTCAAGCACTGTTTCTAGCTCCTGAGACTGAATTGAATGGGAAAACCTCTAGGGTTTAACCTCAATGTTATATTTTTATGGGTTGATAATCTGACCTAATCCTGCCAGCACAGGGCGTGGAGGGCATGATTCATAGCAAAACATCTTAGCTTTGCTGAAGTTGGTGTAAAGCTCCAGTTTACTATATCTGGGCATGGGTCTTTCTCCTTGTAGGTTGATGTGGCCACTGTGCTGTTCATCAAACAGATATATCCAGGCACCTTGTTCTGATGCAGGATTTAAAGAAAACACTTGAATACGTAATCTTGCCTAAAACTGGTATCATAGCACCTGAAGATGCTGCAAATTTTCTATCACAGCAAAGAGCTAATGGGTCTAGTTAATGAGGGAGACTTTTTAAAAAGAACTATACATTGGCTTCTTGCAGTTGCTGTTTGCATTTGGTGGAGAAAATAATAAAGTTGGTTTTCTCCTGGTAAAACCTGAAAAGGTAATAGGAGTGGACAGGCAACCTACTGTTCAAAGTCTGTTTGTACAGGTACACATAGCGAAGAAATTTGCTTTGGGGTGTTTTATATGGATGTTTCACTGTTTTCTCTATTTTCTGACCTGAGTCTCAGAATTAATCTCATTAGTTAATTTTTTATGTCAATAAACTCCCCCTCCTGTCTCATTTACTAAATCAGTGAAATCTGCGTTACGGAGAAGAGACAGTCTCAGAGGGAAAACATATGTTGGACAAAATTATTATGAGGACTGGAATAAAATTAAAATAATTTCTTACCAAAAGGTTATTTTTATTAAAAATACAATTCTTTTGTATTGCATTCTCATAAGTTGTTAAGAAGCCATTAGTAAATTGTTATTTTTATGACTATTTCACTCAGGAATTTTTTTAATTCATTATATTTTATTAGATCAGCAGTAATGAACCAAAACCAATATCATTTATTTTTATTACTACTGTAGGTTGAATCATGATGATTTATACAGCCAGATTGAAGCAGTGACTGTAATTACTCTGTTATTGTCAACTATATATTTTTCTTAAATCAGACATTTTAACCACATATGAACTCCATAAATATGGATGCTTCTAATTTTAAGAACCTAGTTAACAGTATTGCCATTTCTTGCTGCAGAGGTTTCATGTTGGTGCATGTGAGATACCATTCACCTGGCTCTGTATCTTCCTGATTTACTGACTGAATAGTGTTTTTTGACTGCCTGGAATGACTTCACTTTCCATATTTCTTATCCACTATCATCTATACCCTAAAGAAATAAAGAGAACCAGTATAAGGGTGGGTTTTTCCTTTTGTTTCCTTTAAATTTTTATTATCCTTTCTCACAGTGAAATCAGAATATATATAAAAAAAATAAACAATGGAGATGTGTGAAAAATAACTTACAGCAAAGTAGTGGATTTTAGGAAGCAATTACTTACCAAAGATAAGTCTGAAAGAAGCTAAGGAAGACTGTAGAAAGTCGGTGAACTTAAAGCAAATGTTAAATGGAATGAAGTCACAAGTTATTTTTAAAAATCCAACTTCTAGTAGCAATTTCCTGAAAGTAATAATCTTGAATTATGACCATTTTTTATTTTACTGCCTGTTGCAAGCTTCATTTACTCCACTTCTCATACATCCTTGATCCACCAGACCTTAAACAAAGCATAATAATGTATAGGGCCCAAATTAGAGCATTGTTGAGCCAAGATTATCCTAAAAAGAACTTTCCTTATTGGTGAACGCCCTCATGGCCTAAAACTCAGCTTAAGCGTGGCAAGAAATTTTTATCCATTTTCTTGGGCTGCCCTAAGATATAGAAATAACTTCTTGACAATGTGAATAGTGGAACAAAACAAACAAACAAAAAACCCCCCCAAACTCAACCATGCTGCTTATAGACAGACACATTTTGCCCATCTTCACTGATCATCCAGGTGATAGACATTCACTGTGTTCTAGACTCTGCTCTTAGCATGGTCCTTATCTTCTACTTTTCCAAGATCTCTACTATTCTTCCCAAAGATATTTTTAAAGAGAAAACTCAGAAGACTATCTACAGTTCCTTCTGTACAATTGAAAGTCTGTCATACATATGATTCATTTGTTTCACAGTAGCCTAATTCTCCATGGAAATGGAGGAGAAAATAAAGCCCCTCAATTATGTTGGCTTACTGAACCTTAGAAATGAGCAATTTTCTCTTTAAGTAAAACTCAAAGAAATGATTTTCACAGCATGCAAAGTATTTGGAGATTCCTTCTCAAGACCAAAAATAAAGTTCTTCTTCCTTCCGCATAACTGCTCCAGTTAGGTGTTTTTGGAAGTCCTTTTGCTTCCATCACTGCCTCAGGAAATACGTGGTCAAAGGCTACCAGACTAACCTCTAAAATAACATGTCCTTTTAGAAAAGTTTTGACTCTCTTAATCTTATGTGTAAGTTGATGCCAGCTTCCTTTCCTACTTCCTTCCATTCTTCCTTCTTATCCACGTCCCACTTTCCATGCTCTCATTCTTCAGGATAGGAATAGCATTAAAAGACCACACAGAATTGTTTGAATGTCCTGAAGTTTTTTTCAGAAATCAAAAGGAAAGAGGACATTATGATAAGGCAGTTGGATGTTCAGTCTGTCCACAACGTCCAGCAATGAAAAAATACCTCCAGTGACACGTGGGCACTTTTTTCTCCATGCTGGTTTGCAGCATCAATAGCAGGGAAAAGAAAAAGACCTGCTCTTTGTACTTTGCTGAGTGCATCAGTATTCTGCTGAGCGCAGACACAGTGGACTCGATAACTATATCTGCTCACCTGATCCATGAGAGACGAACAAGCAACTGAAGAAAAAATGTAGAATTATGTTTATTTCTGTGCTGGGATTCTTGTTCATAGCAATACTGGCACCTGAAATCCAAGGCCCAATTTTGCAACGTGATGAGTGCAGTCAGCTGAGAGTGCTCTGTGCTGCTCAAGAGACACTGAATATCTTGCAGGATGGGATCCTTGGAAAGATTTGAGTGTGCTTTTGTTTGAGCATTTGCCTTTCCTCTACAGAGCCCTTAAGAGCAATTCTAAAGACAGATAACAGAATTCTTACAAAGTTCAAATGTAAATCTCTTCAGAATTATTATGTTCTCCAGAGGAGAGTAAACAAATAAACATAGTAAGAACTACAGTAATAATATTGCACTTATAGAGCTTGTCTTGCGGTTTACAGAGCTTTTCATCTCAGGATCTCAAAGGGCTTTATAGATGGTACTTATCTAACCCTCCTAACACTTTTGTAAAGGTAGCACTTAGGTATCGTCCTCATTTTCAGATAAGAAACTAGAAATGGAGGCACAAGAGATGTTAGGCATTTTCTTGTGTTTTTCCACAAGTAGTCTGTGGAAAATAGGACTTGGGTCTCCTAATTTTGTGTACTAATGTAAGAGAGATTAATGTAAATAAATGATACTTGAAAGGTCTTGTAAATGCCACATAATCTGAAGTTAATGGCAGTCTTGTCATTTTATATTTTTGTTTTCTTTGCCACCCTGTTTTTCTATTTCATATTTCTCACAATCACTGTTGGAGGTTTTAAAAAAATTTTTCCCCTGGAAATCAGTTGATTTACAACAGGCAGTCTTAAAGATTGTTGTCATTCTAGTTCACCTTTAATCATATCATAATCTAATGAATTATTAATTAATTGTGTCGTATTCATTGTTCTGTCTGGAGAATGGCCATCTAATATCTGGTCTTATTCCTCAAAATTTTGAAGAGGAGGTAAATACCAGTGGTAGAAAAGAAGGGAGAAAATAGTTTACTATCATTTTATGTAGTGGAAAAAAACCATGTTATTAATACTTCTGTTTTATAAAACAAAATGCAAATAGTTTTGCATTTTCCATTACTCTAACATGTGAAATTTACATGCATTATTTATTTCAAGGCCTTTTCGTCTTAGAGTAACTTGTCCATATCACATTTCACTGAAGCCTGTTGAAGAAACGCACAATTCAGATCTGATCAGGTATGTCAGCGTCTTTCACATACTCATTTTTAACCTCCCATGCCAGTTGTAGCTGCCATTTTCTGAAACACAAGGGGTCCTATTCTATAACCTACAAATCTAGTCCCAAGAAAACCTTTTCTTTGAATTCAGAATCTTTTCTTTGAATTCTCATTTATGTTATTTTGTACTTTGGACTGCACTTCAGGAAGTGAAGGGGATGTCCTTTTGTTCTAATATATGATTTTGTAGAATAAATGTTCCTTGATAGTGTAAGTGAGCAAACACGCGTTGTCAGTCTGATAAAAGCTATATTAAGCACAGCCATTTTAGTGGATGCAATATTCAATCATTTCAATTACTGCTAATTTGATTCTAAATTACTTACAGAATATGTGATATGTTTAAGGAAGAAATGCTGTTATTACTTTTGTGTTGTTGGAAATACGATTAAGACTTCTTGAAGGAGAGGTGTAAAAGTGAGTTTATCTGAAAGTTTTTCTCACTAAATCATTGGCAGTCTTGTAACATTTTAAGTTGTAATGTCTGAATTGTTTACTGGAGATTTTTATCTCCTTTACTCTGGATCTTTGCCACCTTTGAAAGACTTGCATCCCAAATGGCTGGGATGCATACTGTATTGTAGAGTATGTATATACTCATAGCGTATTGTAGAATATTATGCTTTTTGACAAAACTAGGTAGGAAATAAAACACACTCAGGAGCATTTCTTGAAAGGGGGTGTTTTCTCACATAAATCCTGGAAGTTGTGACATGGAAGAATAATTAAAAAAAGAAATTTTCAAGTGCAACTTATGTAGAGGTCTTCAGATACAGAGGTTTAAAGATGTAGGTATTAATCTGAAAACACTGAAACTCATTTGAGGTTTTGAAAGCAGGCTTTCTTTGAAAAGGATAGTCATTAAACAGAACTGAAAAAAAGAAAAAGAACTCAATTTGGGTACAAAAAAGAAAAGTCTTGAATATTTAGAAATACTAGTTTTACTTGTTTGTAAAGTGTTTATATCTGTACACAGGCAATAACTCAAATTCATGGGCTATTTCAGTACATTAACAATTATTTACACTTATGGGTCACAAAAGGTAGGCTGATGTTAGCATCAAAGAAGCAGCTCAGATATATTCACCCAGCCTGGGCTCAGTTTCAAGGACCTGCTGTTAGGTGTGGCAGCATAGAACTTCCCATGTGACACAAAGCCTCAGCCTTCATCTAGTTTCTCAGGTAGGTTTTATGGTACCTACACCAAACAAGCAAGTTGTAATCTAGCTCAAGTATTTCTTTAGGAACAGTGTAGACATATTTTGAATCATAGGAAGTTTTAAGCTGTGGTAATACAAGCCATATGGGATTCTTTGATGAAATCTGATGGATTGTTTCACACATGGTCATGCTGAGTTTAATGCAAAAAGAAAAGGCTCAAACAATCACTTTAATGTAATTATTTTTGAATAACAGTTTGTAAAAAGCATGCACAGACTGGTTAACCATACTTTCTCTGACATTAGATTTTGAAATATTAACATTTTTCCTTTTGGTGATTTTTGTATTTTCTTTTAATTGCATGACAGTTTGTAGTGAGGGAATAGCCGCTGCTGAGTGTGTCCAACATGTTGAAGCAAATAGTGATACATCAACAGGGAATCTGCGGGCTCTTTTCTCAAAGTCACTGCCAGGCACTGATGTAGGCCTAAACAAAATGTAAGGTTGTAGTCTGCATCTTTCAATTATCTAGCATTTGAAAATTCAAATCTCAGGCTAGGGGATTTCACAGACATGAAATTTGGCCTTACAAAAATGTTAAGTAAATTTTCAAGACCTGTTCATTAAAGCTAGTTTGTTGAAGAAGAAACTAAGATATGTGCAGAAAGACAAAGCATTGTTATGAATCAACAATTAGCTAAAAGGTTTTCATTCATAGGAAAATGTGGTACCTCAAATTTCTCTATTAAATTTAACAATGTTTTTTAATGATCTGGAAAGATAAGCAGGTGGAATAAGTAAAACAAAGCCACATACAGTAATTAATAGTCAAATTTTGTTGCCTGATACAAAATTCTGTTGGTCAGTTACTTCCAGAAACAGGGTTGTGGAGAATTTAAATAGAGAGAAAAATAAAAATCAGAACAATAGACATAGATGTACCAGATGGACTATATTACTCATAAACAAAATAAACATTCTCTCTAAAGAAGACAGAGAAAAGAACTGTTCATACACATTCTACTTAATGGTACCAATGTAGGAATTAGCATATGATCAGAGGGAACTAGACTACTCAGTCTCCTCCTCCTTGTTAGGAAGCATGTGGAATGGAATGTGGAGTAACACCAGAAAGGTTAGAAATCCATGCTAAAAATGTAATATCTGTCTCATTTGGATGACTTTGTTCAGATCTAGTCATTCGGGTCTCGGTATCAATAATAAAAAGAATAGAGGTTCTATAGAAGTACACAATTTAAAGTTGAGGTGAAACATACTTACATAGAGAAAGAGAGTAAAACATTAGTTGTTGACTGAGCACAGAAGAGAAATAAGTAAAGATATGGGAAAAAGTATGTACAATAAAGCTACTCTTTTAAGTACATGTCTCTTAAGATTGTATATATACATATACATATGTATATATATATAGTCTCTGCATTGTATACTTCTATTAGGAGCATCTTCTGTCTTAATAGGAAGGGAATATTCAATTAAAATGAACAATGAAAAATTTAAAATAGGAGGAAATGTTTATTACAAATAAATAAAAATATGAAAAAGTGGAAGAGTTTATAATAGAAAGGAATACAGTGGGAGCAAAAATGTAGAATTTACAGGTTGCTTTTTTGGAGGAAGTCAGAAGTCAGATTTGTGCATTTAGTATCTCCTTCAGCATATATTGAAGGTGGCATAGTGGATGAAAATGTACTATGGGTGTTCTTTGGTAGGAAGTTCTTGTGCATCTATGTGGACAGTTAGTTTTCTTTATTATGGAGTGTGGATTTTTTTGTACCTTTTTTTCCATACTGGCCATTCTGCCGATACTGTGGACTTAAGATGAACTAATGGACAGTACTCCTCATTTTCCTCAATTCATTGGCTATAAAAGTGCTGCAGAATTGCTTTGTTGTTGTGAAATCTATCACAGGCTTGCGAAGAAAACTGAAAAGATAAAATATTACCCTGCCAACTGAGTCCGAAAATTTCATTTTAAAGCAGAAACAGTGGTTGAGGTGCATTTATGCCAGTGCTTGATGTCATGAGTATAAGTGCTTTCCTTCTGGATAACTGCATCTCAGGTTTACAACTAAATCACTATTTTGCTCATAGGACAGAAAAGAAAAGATTAACAACCTGCATGGTGCAGTGTGTCAAACTGCCTTTGGTATAGAAACAGTGTGTTACCCTCTAGTTTATTCATTGCTTGGGTGGGGCTTCAAGTCTTCTAAAGACTTACCGTCTAGTTTATTCATTGCTTGGGTGGGGCTTCAAGTCTTCTAAATCATGTATTTAGACTGCAGTGCAGTTCAGAATGTGATGTACAGAGTGGAAGAAAGGAAAAAGTGGGAAAATGGGGCAATAAAAATGAAAAGGAAAAGGTGTATGTTAGGCTGTGGTATTCCCAACCTTCCTGATCATCATAGCTCATCATACTAGTGAATTGTGAAAAGTCATACATGCATATATTAGTATCTTAGCCTGATATTTCCAGCTCTCTATAGACTAGTTACAACAGTTTGGCATCACCCCTTCCTGTAAGATAAAAACCTTCTGTGAGAGAGAAATTCTTCTAGAATCGTGTCATAACTCTCTAGTAGGGCAAAGCCAAGGAGTCAAGGGAGCGCTCCCACAGGCCATGGAACCTGTCCTGGGAGAGGGAAAACTGTTTCAGGCATTGGATTGCTTTCAGACTTCTGCATCTGAATAATCTACAAACACACAATACGTATCAGCAACGATGTAGGATAATGCAAGAAGTTTACCCCAAATCCCCTTTTTCCAATAAGTCCTCTACCTGATTTTGTGTATGTTGCTGATGAAGATTATTGCAGGATTTATTTTAAAGTGGTTTTTCCTTTTTGAGAGTGCAGGTTATCTGAGGTCAGTTTGCATGTGAAATTAGGGCAATCGACAAATTCATTTCTTTGACTCTTTTTCTCAATAATTTCCTCTAAGACCATCTACCTGTTCCTTTAGATCCTCAAAAAAAAAAAAAAAAGAGACAAAGAAATCCTGTATTTTCTCATCTGATCAGCTTCTGTCCTGTAAGATACAGGAAAAGTAAGATGTTACTATTTTTATTTTGATTTTAAAGGTATCTAGAGTTGTTTGGTTAGTGTGAAGTTGAGAAATATCCTCTCAGGTATGTCTGTCCTAGTTGGATATACATATTCAAGAAATGGATACTGGGCCAGATCCTCAGCATGAAGTGAAAATAGCTCTGTTAATGTATACTAGGTAAGGATTTGGCACAGACAAATATATGAGTATACAAGTGCCACAGCTCACCGGGTGTTATTACAAAAAGTCTGTCTCTTGCTGGCATTGACTTTCAGAAACAAGCTGTGCTTAGCACCTCTGAGTTTATAAAGATCACACAGCAACCTACGTGCTATCAAAGCTTCAGGAACAAATAAATAAGCAGCTTATCTCTCAAGGTCTTTCCCCCTGATTTTATTATAAGTGACAATAGAACCAAAGTTGTAAAGCAGTATAAGATCTTCATCCCAAGTATGTGCTCTGTATTTTTTCACATTGTCTGAATCTGCTGTTGGATGATTTTCCTCAACAAATTGTAATATTAGGTTTTTTTAGATCTGTCAGAGCTTTGAAATTAATTCTCACTTTTGTTCTACAAAAGGCACGCAATATTTTTCACACATCTGCTTCAGGAGAAATGAAACTCCATTGGCACACACACATTTTAAAAAAGAAATGTCAGTTTTATGGACCTCTCTATCTTCATGCTGTAGTCTTTGCAGAGCTATCTGTGTCTACACAGAGAAAACTCAGGGAAGCTCCATTGTATTTTAACCTTTGAAGCAGATACCCCGAATGAGTGAAAACCAAGTAATTTCACTCGTCCCTTGAGAAACAGTAAAAACCTTAAGGCAAGGATTTGCCCACTGTCTGAGGTGGGTGTGTAAAATTTCACACGGCAAAGATGACAACAAAATAAGATTTCTTAACTACTTTTCTACTGTCGTTCTTCATCAGATGTGAAACAATAATAATCATGTTCTTGCTCTAATTCTCCTACTCTGGTAAAATCCATCTGTAAAATTGATGGGGGCGACTGAGCAGAAACAACAGGCAGCCAGGCCTTTTCAGCGGGAGGGAATCATTATAAATATGGATCACAAGAAGTATTATAAGTAAAAAGGCTGCCTTGTCCTCGGTTTTAATTCAGCCTCCACTACCTAGTACCAGAGTCCTCTCTTTCAGCAGCCAGCCTTTCAAGAAATCATTCTCTTTGTGAACAGTGGAGTAGGTTGTGCCTTTGCCTCCTGCTATACGATGCCAGAAACTCCCAATGTAAAGTCGGCAAAGGCACACGCCTGGAATGGATTGTGTTGGAAGAATTGACTAGAAAAATAATTTTTTTTCCTGTTTAATTAATTTGTGTTCTGTGTCCAAATGTGAGAGAGGAAATTGATGGGTTGTATTTATGCTATTAGTGATGTTGTTTGGCCATAATTAAGCGAGAGATGATATGCCTTTTTATTTTTCTTTTGATTTCCTGCTGACCTATGTCATCTTTTACCCTTCTGTAGCACAAGAGCATTTGGTAGCTTTACCAGGTGGCAGGGGCTGCTCCCACTCCAGCAGCATCTATTGCACATCTCCAGTGGGAGGTCTTACAGAAACCCCTGCAATCCGGCTGTTCCCTACTTCTTAGCTCAGCACATAATCAAATGGTGCGTAGCCACACACTGACTGTGTGACACATATTTTCTCCTGCCATGTCATTACTCATTAGTGTCTGGAATTGCTGCTGCTGGCTTCTGCAAATGAATGCAAGAGCCTTAGGTGAGTTAAAATAAATAAAGCCTCTTGCTGGCCCCCTAATGGACTATTGCCTGCCACCTAAGGAGGGAAGGAATCGGTCATTACCTTGGGCAGATAAGAGGGGCTACAGTTACTCACCTGAAGTAGGCCACTTATCGTCCTATCCCTGGGCTGAGTCAAATCTTACATATGTTCACCAGATGGTGGATTCCCATATTTATTATTCTACAGGCTACAAGAACATGAGGGGAATTAAGAACTTCTCAGCCTGTGTATGCTCCCTGCCATCAGATCTACTCACATGTGAACTGAAATATGTTAGCACAGAGTGGTACCTAAAAATCTGAAATATGGTAGCCCAGTAATAACAATGTATTATCAGTCTTATTGCCAAGCTTTGTATTTGTTGTATCTGAGCCTCTCAGAGAGGACATTATCATTCATAAATTAAAACCGCTGCATCTCTGATAGCTAAGGCTGCCTGACCAAAATACAGTTAACAAGCAACTTCTCCCTTCCCCTATTACTCCACACCTGATCAATCTATAAATTCTTGACACTTTTTTTAATGTTAAAATGTCTTTTATGATACCACAGAGTCTTCAGCTTATCTGAAGTTACAAATTTAAGAAAAAGTAACAATATATCAAACTTTAAGATGAAACCTCTGTATGACCTTGAGGGTTGACAATGAGGCCGATAGAGTTCAGTGGCTTCATTAGCAACCTGGATGATGAGGTAAAACTCAGCCCCAGCAGAGGACACTAAATGAGAGATAGGGGTTGATATCCCATCCAGTAGAGCTTCAGTTGAGTTAGACTGAAAGACTGGGAGACTGGGCTGACAGAAACCTCAAAACCATTAATGGTTTTGCACTTGAGGAGAAGTAACTCCATGTGTCAATACAGACTGGAAACCAACTGAATGCATAGCAGCCCTTGGAATCTGATGGATACCAACAGTGCATACTCATTGTAAATAATGTAAGCTGCACCCTTGACTACCTTAGGAGAAGCATAGCTAGCCAGATGGAGATTATTATCCCCTACTACCTGGCACAGGTTGCTCATCACCTGGAATACTGTATCCAGTTTTGGGCTACCCTTGTGCAAGAGAGATATTGACGAAAGTAGAGATGATCCAGCAGACAACTCGCAAGAAGCAAAGGGCCCGTTGTGCTTAACCTAAGATGAAAGGTTGAGGGGCCTCAGCTTGTTTAGCCTGGCAAAGATGGAACTGAGAAGGGAAGTAGCACCATCTTACAGCTAGGGAGAGACAAGAGAGCAGAGCCAAACTCTTCTCTGTAATGCAAGATGGTTGAAGAAGGGATGATTCATTGAAATGTTTTCACTAGGAGGGTATCAAAGTGCTAGTGCTGGTTATCCAGAGGTGGAATTTCCATTCATGCAGGTTTTAGAAACTTGGCTTGTTCTGGCGTTGCTGGTATGTCTGCTTTAGACAGGATATTGGACTAGATGATTAGCTGGAGGGCCTTCCCTGGGCTCTGGTTGTACTTTAACTCGCAGCCATTTAATCTGTCTGAGAGTATTTCTCATACACATCTTGGGAATGTTGTCTTGAGTGAAGCTGTGGGTTCTACCTCATACATTCAAAAGTCCTCACATGTACGAGCAAACCTAAGCACTTCTGTCATAACAAAGATAAGGGAGAAACTTATCTGTAAACTTATAGCGTTCTCTAAAAAAATCCAGTCTATGGAGAAAACATACAAAGTTGACTTGTGGATGCTAGGTATTTTGTTTCTGTCCCTTGAATGCTGTAGGCCACATTGGTGTCGGCATCATCATCCTTGTTTGTTTCCTTAGGGAAGCCTGCTGCCCTACTTCGTCATTCTTAATGACAAAAAGATTCCTCCATGTTAACACTTTATTATTTGAATGTGTAGCTAAAATGTTGAAAGATTTCACACTCTTGTGAGTAATGCCAGAAAGTTGTTTAAAATCATACGGATTTTCTCAATGAAGCTAATTAAAACTTCTCATTGAAAGATTAAAAAAACAGACTCAAAAAATTGTTCAGTTTTTTTCTGCAGCTATATCTCAAACACTGGAACTTCTGGCATTTCCAGCTGCAGATCTTTTGCTTTTGGAAGCTCTTTGAGTACAATTTTAAAGCTGTCTGATGTTTTCTTTTGCTGTGCCAACTGTTGAAAAGCAGTCTGGTCTCGTAAACATGCCAGTACAAGTGAAAGAGTGCTACAGTGTTAGTCTCATGGGATCTCACAGTAAAAGGGATGGAAAACTCATCCTCAAGATTCAGCAACAGAAAATCTGTAACCACATGGAATTTTATAGCTCTGACTACTTGCATACTTTACTGTATCCTTAACTTTTGATGCAGAGATATTAAAACCACCTTGTACAGGTGTGGCAATACCTCACTTTCCTGGAAGGTAATAAATATCATGTTAATCAGTGGTCAGTCTCTCTTTGTGATATGGCAGAGCCACACTGTTATGACAAATGGCTTTAAACAAGTTCAGCACTATAATTATGGAAAAGGTTACATTGTTCTACAATTATCCTTTTAATCAATCTTGCAGGATAATCATCCTGCCGAAAAATCTGTTTCTCAATACCAATTTCATTATCTAGGTGATTCTCATCACTAATCATTAGAGTGTGATTCACTATATTCTTAACAACTCCTGTTTTAACTTTAAATGGGTGATTAGACTCAATATACAGGATATTACCTGCACTATCGTCTTTATAATACATTCTCCTTCTCAACTGTCAGGCCATCTCTCCACTAATAAATGTAAAAAAGCATTTCTTATTAACATCCTTTTCCATAGTAAATCATATTCAAATGAACATTACTAATGAAATAGAAGGAGGGAGAATATTTCTTTCCCTGATGCTCCATCTTTCCAAACATTGCATAGGAAGGCACAGGGCAAAACCAGGAACCTCCAGGCTGTCCTGGAAGGTCAACGTATCTGAAGTAAGAGGTAATAAGGCAGTAGTTACTGTTGACTTTTGAACTTCCACAGGTTTCTTAAACATTCCAGCATGGAAACAAGAAAGATTTTGCATAGAAATAGGACTCTGATTTCTTCTGTTATGAGAGTTGGCAAAACGGTAAGAGTTGTCATAAGTTCCTGTTTGGTACTTGAGGCTTCTGGGATCTCTTCTTGCATGTGTTACTTGTATCAATCACTCAGTCTCTGGCTTAATTTAGGACATCTGTAAAATGTCTACAGTATTTGGCAGCCTCTTGACTTATGAGAGCTTCAATATCTATATAAAATGAGAGTAAGGAAGTTATATTACTAATTTATTTTTTTTTAAAGATCACCTTTTACATTTTTTTATTTAATGGTGAAGTCTCTCTCTATCATCACAGCATGCCAAAGTATTTCCCAGGCTAAGCTTTTGCATCAATTTCCAGTGATCCCCACCTAGTGATGTAGAAAGGGATTGCAACTTTCCATTTAATTGAAATTGAGTCAGTCACTTGGGAAGGTAGGGATTTTTCCAGTTTAAAAGACAGCATATTTAAAGTAACATGTAAACACCAGTAAAAAGTTTCTGTGGAATTCTTTTTGGTATGTTACTTTTCAAAAGCTTCAAGTGCTTCCCTGTGAAAAGTGACTAGAATCAGAGTGTTTAATTGTATTGCTTAATTGTGAAATTCCAATTTCCTGGTAAACTCCCCAGTTCTGTCTGTTTTATGCAGTCAGAAGTTCAGTCCTATCCAGAGCCTGTTTAACTCTGACCGTGACAAGGTCCCTGTTGTGAGGGTAAACTGACTTTGGAGATGATTGCTTCTTGACACTTTGCCTGCCACTTTTGCTTGTAGATTTATGTACTATACATTTTCATTGAGCATTTAACCCTGAATCTTTATATGAGCCTGCCATAAAGCACATGCCTATCATCCAGGAAATGCTTGGCAACACTTTTCCTAGACAGGAGTCATTTTAACATGAAGAAGAATTAATTGTACTGAATTTCTAATATCCTGGGAAATAATTTCTGCCATCTATAAAAAACGGGTTTAATTAATCTATAGTTATTAAGTATTAATTTTCATATTCACTTGAAATAATTCATTAGTATGTTTGGATAAATTTTCTCCTATTTTTTTGCTGCCATCATGGTGAGTTACAGAATGGAAATGTGAAACATAATTATATCAGAAATGGTGTATAATCAAGTAAGTCTTATAGATGTTGATTGGCAGAAGTTCTGCTAATATGCTTACTACCTGTGAGAATAAACAATGAGTGTATGTTTTAATTTAAAGCTGGACTTTGCTCAGTTGCTCCTAATACAGACAAAGGTTTGTGGAGAGAGAACAAACCGCTCTGTCACAATGACTTATACAAGCTTAAGCAGCAGACTTCCTAAACCAAGACTTATCACTTCGGGGTTATTTCCATGTGACCTGTGGAGGATGCCCATGAATAGCAGGAGAAGACATGCAGTTTTCTCTGCTGTAGGGCTGAGCCTCTCAGTGCAAGACTAGAAGGCAGTCCTGGGTGTTGTGAAGTAATCATTAAGTTACACGCTTGTCATTTCTTGTACATTCACTCAGAACTAATGCACATCACTTTTTCCAATTATAATCATTCCACCATTTAACAAGCACAAAAGGCCTTAGATTCCAATTTGCCACTGATGCTTCACTCTCACTTGCTTATTTCTTGGCATTTAGGTCAGGCTAGGTTGTGCACAGCTCCAATAATGGGGTATATTCACTCTTCATACAGCAAACGTACAAATGATGAAGGCTAGAACAGCTGGTCTCACAATGTGAGAGCAGATCATTTCCACTGGTATGGTAATTTCTCTATTCATAGTTTTCCTTTCAGTTATTGTAAATACATTTTATTTTTTTGGTTTGCTTATTGCCAAAGCCAAACAGAAAGCACATGATGATATAGCAGATACAGTCCTCGCCACACTTCCTTGCTGGCTAAATCAAAGTTTCTCTAGTAAGCATGTCACATTTCATTTAGCTTCTCAAACATTTCTACAGCTGAAAACAAACAAAAAAACCCCCAAACAAAACAAGAATCTGAAAAAAAAAACCCACAAAAACAAAACACCAAACCACAGCTGCTGAAATCCCTAGTCCTTAATCTTAGTTAGCCTCTCACTAATGACAAGTAACTGGAATGTGGAATCAACCAGACGACGTGTTAATAAACAAGCTTTGGCTATACAGTAGCCAAGAATTAGGATAGTCTAGCACAGCATGTAAAATGCTTTTTCTCTTCTTTCTGCTGAAAATTGTCTACTCCTGCTGGAGTACTTTACAAATTTGGAGCTAAGATCTGCTTATTTCTATGAGTATTCAGTAGGAAATGGAAGCAGGGATGTCCGCTCTCCTTTTCCCCCAATATAGTCCTGCGCTTGCATTCCCTGTATGCAGGCATCAGAGGGGTCCATTGCAGGCGGAGTTCCAGTTGGTGGAACAGGCAGTCTTGACCCAGTGTTGAACCAGCTACTGTGTTTGAGGAGTGACGCTGTCTGCCTGCTCATTCACAAATTTTAGGGAGAGAGGAGCAGTGCAAATTCCTTCAAGACTCTTGAAGGTACGTTGCTGCTGACAGACCACCCTGTCCAATGCCAGGCAGAGACTTGTGGCCCCATTTTTTTTCCTCTATTAGAAAGAGTAATTTCATTTATCACTTATTCACAAATCAGTAATAAATGGAAGTACAGAATACAAAGTGAGTAACACAGCGCCAAAATGAAACGGAGGGATACTTGCAGCAGCAAAGTAAAGCTATCAGAATCTCTGCTCTGGTGTACGTCAAAGTACGGACCTGTTTCATGACATTTCCGCAGTTTTCATAAAGTCAGAATAAGCTGGTTCAGCCTTTGCCTGTGGTGTCAGTGGTGGCATCAGAATGGCTGCAGTTGTTCAGTGCAACTGAGATCCCCCTCCAGTGGATGCCCCTGGTTACAATCTTCTCTGAAATCTGGCTCTACTGGCAGCAGGGTATAAAGCAATTATGCAGAATGCTAAGTTCTTGGAAATGTGGGTTTTGATCACCTTTCAATGATGGAACAGCACTTCTAGCCCACCTAGAAGCTGTGTCTTGTTCCAGTGTAATAGTTCCAGTGTTTCCAGGGAGGGAATTAGCTGCTATTTTGGGGTATTTTTACAACAGAAAGTAAATATGTTTTCCTTCCTTTATTTTTTTTTAAAATAAAACCTAACATTATCCCTTTAAATACTAAGAGAAGAAAGTATGCACTTGAAATATAAATTTTCATATAGCTCCAGTTAAGTGACTGCACTGGTTTTTCCCAATAAAATCATAATTTTTCTGTGACTGCTATTCTGGAACAAGTAATTAAAGAAAGGAGGATGTGCTGCTTGAAAACTGCATGACTCAGATGCACAAGACATCTCTTCTCCTAATGTCTTAGTGAAATCTCTTAAATGAAGTTGTTTCTCTAAGGAAGACATCTAGTGACTAAACATACTTTAAATTATATTAATTTACATTCTGTTTCACAATATCCTTTCACAGCTTGCTTTCTCAGAGCTAGGAGGCTCTGAAAAAATACTTGGATGAGCTATACAGGGCACAAACTTTTCTCTCGAACTTAATTTTAAGACATAATTGAGTTGTTATCCGCACAGTATTTTCCTCCCCGATTGCAAGAAATGCCAGTCTGTCTCTGTAGATAATAAATGATGGAGATGCAAACTCTGTAATGGAATTTCACATGTACCTCACAGCCTGAAAGACGAGAATCCTCTAGATAATATGTGATTGCTTCACATGCAGTGCTGTATGCTCCCCTAAGCTTTGCCCACTACCAAGTACAGGGCCACACGAGTCTGATTTTTTTCTCCCCTCTGTCTGAATTGCCAATAAAATTGGTTTGACTCCAACTTGCAATTCATGCTAAGGTAATTTAAGGAAATACTGCAAAAAAGAGCAAGGCTTTTCCCCTCACCCCCTTTTTTCCCCCCTCTCTCTCCTGCTATAAGAACATTGGCTGATAGAATCACTGTATTTACTGCTACAGTTGAAAGATATTCTGGTACCTAACTTCCAATAAATTCAATATATTAAATATTATTCAATGTTACTTTTTATTAACATGCTAACTAATAATTATAGACCTGGTAATGTTTCTTCCTGCTCCCTGTAACAAAAGTTGTATTCTGTTATAGTATTTGGGATTTGTAATGAGGTTTTTCTCTTTTAAGAGAATTCCTGTTTTATAGATCTTCTTTCACATAATAATAATCTTTGTGTATTTTTTTGATAAACAAATAGAAATATCATATTTTTCTTTTAATACGTCTAGCTGTACTTTTAATTCTTTTTATTAACACTTAATATGAAGTAGATAATTTTGCTGGTGTAGTCCTGTTCTGTAACATTTTTTAAAGTAGTTTGTTTAGTTGTATGTGAAAGGATCACTTTTTTTTTCTTTTTAAATGAAAATTTATGAAGCTTTAGTAGTATATTTATTGCAAAAAGAGTTCACTGTTTTCTTGTTAACATTTATGTTTTCATACTTTGAATCGTCATTCACATTTAAAAAGACTTCCTAAATTTTGATTGTGAGAAGAAAATAAGAAGTAGAGAAAATCACAATTATTTTAATTAATTCTATAGTATGGATGAAATAGCTATGTAATAATTAACTCCCTACTTGCTTTACTATTGCTGTTTATAGTGTTCCTGCTAAGAGGAAGCCTAGGGGCCAGGATATATACTAAGCTTTCTCAATCACACTGAGAAATTTAATGTTTTCCAGTGAAAATTAGATTTAGTTCAAGAACAAGAATTTTGGCTGTGTGTAAATTCCATATATTTAGGGTATACAGTGGTATACTACAGTTTACATTTGATTAAGTAAAAAGTTCTAAGTATGTAATCTGGTCATGACATCATGGATAACGTCTTATTATTAAGAAAAGATCTATAGGATATTTTATTCTGATGAAGAGTCGGAACCTTGGTTTTAGGTGTTGAGACAATGCATTCAAGCAACACTGTTCTGCCAGATACCGATTCACTACTGACCCGGAAGACAAAAATTTTATGTACTTTCTTACCAACACCACTTTTCACAGAGGCCTTTCTTTGTAGCTTTCCCATTGTATGTTGACTTGGTCTGATGCAACTCTTTTAGAGAGTGAACAAACTGTGAACAGCACAGTATACTTTTATGTAAGATCACAGGCATATTTTGTCTCCAATATCGTAGCAGTTAGTAATGAACAAACTGATTCAGATAAAAATCTCAGTAATACTTCGAGAGGCTTAAACAAGAACATGAATTTTGAAAAATCTGACAAGTCTTTAAAATGTTCATACATTTCCAGCTGGAGCCAAGAGTCAAAATTCTTAAATGTAATAATTAAAATAAAGTAATACCACATCTTCACCAAAACCACTTATGCAGAGGGAATTGTTTCCGTGTGAAATGGCTCGATCAGAGTTCTAATCCTTCAGATGCGCAGAGAAGAGATTTTTCATGTGCTTTAAAGCCACTGGATCCAGTTGGACCACTCATTTGCTGTTTCTGAAGACAGAATCTGGAAGTTTGGAGGTTTTCTGGTTACTCTAATACATTATCAAAAATAGTATACAGTTTTGATATAGTTGCTGTCTTTTTTGCTTCAAGTTAGACTTCGTAGTCAAATTCACCATTCAGCAACAGAATTATTAGTCTGAAGAAAAACCCACAAGTTTTATTGATTTGTCATATCCTTTATCTTTCTTGTGCATATGTACATACCAACTTACACTTTCACTCACATATTCTTAAGTAGCTTCTTTAAACTTGACTGGAGAAAAAGAAAAGCAAGGTAATGTCATACTGTTCATGGTCTTCACTGAAATCCTGGATAGTTCCAATGTGGTGTTGGTGGGCTCCTTTATTGGTTGATATTAACAATTGACAAAACTTTGCCTAAATTTTAGATCACATAGAATGCTATTTTAGACTGTACAATATTCATTCTTCCTTCAAATTCTTCCTCTTCTTATTGTTCCTGGCAGTTAGCAGTCATTTATTCCAGTAGTGTTGGGTAGCATTGTTCAGCTCATTTTTGTGTTCTGGCATCCTAGGTGAGGAAAATTCAGAAAATCATGTAGCACTGGCGAGTATGCTGTTGAGCTTTACTGTGTTTCTTCCTGTCATTGTTTTGGGTGAGGTGGAGGCAGAATGTAATCCTTTCTCAGAGAGCATTAGGGAGACAGGGAGGCATGAAAACTCCTGGAAACACTTCTGGAGTTGCTGTTGCCATCAGAAGTGAGAGAGAAGGTTTCCCAAAGTAAGGACAGGAAGGCAGGTCCCATGAGAGGTTCATTTACTTCTGACACTCTCTGGTACTGAGTCTTTAAGCAAGCAGTCAACTGGATTCTCCACTAAACGTTCTAATCTGGAAAGCTCTTCTTATCATTTGTTGAGATGCCACTTTCTTGGATGAATGCCCATAGCCATATGGCATTGAATTAGCACAGATTTTCACTGAATTAACACAGATTTTCAAATTTCATATGTTCTGATACCAGCACTGTTAGCAAAGTGGAAAGTGCAAGTGTTTAACATACAAACATCTTAAAGGATTTATAAATTTCAGCAATGAATGCTGATTCTTAAACAAAACAAACAGCTATTATTGGGTTTTATCACTTCAGTTTCCCTGAGATGTCTGCTGTCACATAATTATCTCTGTGTTGCTGTGCTTCTTATTTGGATCAGGCTGGGGGAGACCTCAGGATGTCATCTAGTCCAACCTCTGCTCAAAGCATGATCAACACTGGTTGTGGGGCTTTGACCAGTTGGGCCATGAAACTCCCCAAGGACAAAGATTCCACAGCTTCTCAGGGAAAAATATTCCAGTCCCTAATTATTCTTTTAATGATTTTTCTTTTCATTATTTCAAGTCTCTTGATTTAATTTGTGATCCTCAATTCTCATTCTCCTGCCTCACCCTCAATGAGGAGCCTGGCTCTGGAACCAGGTAACCTCCCCACTGGTACAAGGGGCTGCTGTGAGCTCACCCTCCCAAAGCCACCTCCTCTCCTGGCTGAACAAGCCCCGGCTTCTGCCCCTCTCCTCACAGGCCATGCACTCTGAGTCCCTGTCTGTCTTGGTGACTGCTGCTGGTCTCCCTCAAATTCACCAGCATCTTTTGTTACTGGATAGCGGAAACTGGATGGACTGTTCAGATGTGCCATAATGAGTGCCTAGGAAAGAAGAGGAATTGCTGTCCTTAACTTACTAGCGAGATACTGGTGGTAACGGCCCAGTGTGCTACTTGCTTAGAAAAAGCAAGGACATAACCTCAGCTCCTTGAAATGGCTAAGCTACTTATTTAAGACTAGTCTTTCAGAGCCCTGATTTAGCCATGTGATTTATTTGAGTGAAATAGCTGGACGTTTGAAAGAATCTGTTGATGCAAGTGGAAAATTATTCTGTGACCTTCAGTGTTTTTAAACGTCATCCTTAATCTGGTTTTGGTAGGAATTTTTGTTTATCTTAATTGACCCCTTATTTATGTGGATGAACAGACACATCTCATTGCTTAAAAACCAGCTGTACTTCTCTTAAATGTATAACGTTATATCAGGCTACTCTAGCCTGATATCACATGATCAAATATGGTTGTTATATCTTTTGGCAAGATGTATGTTTGTTCTGTATTGTGATATCAGTTTAAAGGTGTCACTTCCCTTGAGGAGTGAGCAATTATCTGTAGGTAACTCACATTTTCTCGCTACCTCTGTGACAAGAATCCGGCAGCAAATCTCTGGTCACTGGCACATGATCTTGTGTTTCCTAACAAATCGCACCTCTGTGCTGCACTGTGCCTTTGCAGTTTTAAATAAGATCCTGACATCTTTGTCATTGTGCTGTGTCGTATCTTCATGGGAAATTCTTTTTTCTTAATTTAAAGGCACTATTTTTCATCAAATGACAAGCATACATTATGGCTCTCCATTTTAACCAAGGTAGTAAAGGCTATTTCAATTTGACTACAGCAGTTTTCTGCCAAATGGTTACTCTAAGTTATATTGTGCACATTACCCACCAGAAAGCACAGACTTGATGAGAATGCACTGTCAACTACACCACACATCGATATGGAGGTTATTTGATTTGAAATTGGATTCTAGCCTTCCTTGATCTGTTGTATAAATGGAGACGCATGTGTTGAGGAAATTCTTGTGAAGTTTATGAAGAATGTGGTGTATTTTTTATTTGTATTTTTATTTTTTTTCCTTGGAACTTGGCTTTTACTTTGTTAAGACTTCAGTTCCAGGTCTGATAAATATTCAGAGATAAAGTATAAGATTTTTTTTAAATGGAAAGAAAACTTGCAAAAATTATTCATTGCATGGATTTCTGCTCTGATATTAGTCGGGTGTAGGTTGCACACTTTTGTAGCAGGGTGCCTTTTTGACCCTTCTTTAAACATTTAAGACTTAGTTCAGTAGTTCATCCAATTGATGAGACATGTTTCTTAAGTACAGCGCCTTCAAAAGTACTCTAAATATATAATATTCTCTGAGAGACACGTCAGTCATTGTCAAGATGAAAATAGCTTAAACACTAAGTTCCTTGTAAACTGTGTCCTTGTCTTAGGGGCCTATTTATAAAGCAGTGGTTTACTGTATGTGTGACACTTAAAAATGCTTGAAAAATAAATGGAGGTGCATGATTTCATTACAGGGCAGATGGAACTGTAGATATTATGATTCAGGGGTGGGGGGAAGAACTTGCTGTGCAACTTGCATGCATATCGCCAGCATGTGCGTGGCCCTAAGGGCAACACACAGAACTTCACAGAAAACATATTAAATGGGCATGGGGGAAGCATCCTTTGACCTACATAAAAGAGCCTTTGTGTAGATCTCATGAGCAAAAGTGCGTATTTTCAAACAGATAAAGATGTGCAGCTTCTTTGGAATCAAAGGTAGATTGGCAACACTTTTCAGGAAATGGCAAAATCATTATAAGTGTGTTTGGTATTCATTGTAAAACATTCATCATTGTGAAAGGTTTTGGCATCAAGGAGGTTGTAATATGTGATCCCACGTGAATCCTGTCGTAATTTACTATTAATTGATGTTCGTCTGTTGTAAAGTGCTGCTACTAAGTTAAAAGGAAGCAGAATGAAGAAGGAAAACACAGTGCCCTGACAAGTCCTTTGCATCCTGGCCATGTGATGGATTCAAAGATAACTGTAAAGTGATTAACTCAAGACTCTATGAATTTGCCAAGGGTAGGGAGCACTGTGCAGGATGGGGGGGGATGTCTTGCAAAACTTGACATGTGGGGTCAAATTAGCTGTGTCATTCAGAGCATTTATGAAGTTCTTGTGTGATTTACTGTACCACATCCATCTTTTGACAATCAGCTGAAATTTGGCCTTTGGAAAGCATTTTATACAGAAACGGTATTGTGAAATGTGCCATGTAGTATGATCTGAATCTGATATAGCCTGTATTTATTTTGAGAATTAAAAGAAAGTTCTCACCAATAGAAAGCACCTGTCAGGCTTGTTAAGAAGAACAGAAATATTTAAACATCGTGAAACAGAGTATTTTACTGTGTAGTGCCAAATGTATTGCAAAATTTTTGTTTTGCAAGAAAATGGAGGCAGTAGGACATGAATAAAATTTTTTACACCCAAACATCTTCTGTGTGTCTACAATTCAAGAAATTTCAGTCTCTACTGTGAATTCATTAGATGCATTCATTAAGTATGTTAGAAATAGCAGAAATTGCATTTCAGTTTTATCTAAAATGTTTTCCTTCTCTGCATTATTTTGCTGTGTTAGCTGTATTTTTTATATATCCTACATAAAAGCGAAACTTTCAATTTAGCTTACAGGTTAACGAGATGAAAATAATTCTTGAGTGGGGAAGCTTGTTAAAAGATTTCTTACTATGATATAAAATAATACAATAAGCAATTGCTCACTCATGTATTTCACTTGCTCTGCTATCAAGGATTTTTCACTGTTGGGTTTTTTTTTTTCCCTGATTTGCACATACCTGTTTGAAAAATTCATGCACTTCCCTCTAAGTAACCTGTCTCCTATTATTATAATTTTATAACAGTAGCACGTATAGGCCACGGACTCTTTCAGTTAAGCACTTTACAAACGTATAACAAAGACAGTCACTGCACTGGAAAACCTACGGTGTAAGTCTAAGGTTTACACTTGTACACAAAGGATGGATAAGACAGGGATAATGTAAGGGAACAATAAGAGTACTCGCCATTATGAAAAACAGTGGTCAAGGCAACACAACTGCTTAGCATCAGGCATTATGGCAGGAGAGAGCAGTAGGATAGGGAACTAGAGAAGGACTTATGGCTTTGGGAAAATCCCAAGGAGCCCTCCACCTTAACCCCTTTTCTTGCTGTAGGTTGTTTTTGTATGCAGCTGAGAACAGAATGTGATGGGGGTTTTTTGCATAAAAATTTTTAATATCCATCTGTAGTGCATGTTAAACAAAGATCTGAGTCCTGGCTAAATAGCCATCCCCTAGCATAGTTATAATTTGACCCAAAGCATAGTGGAGCCTGGGTTTTTACCCTGGCTGCAGGGCAGGGCTTGAAAACAGACCCTGAGAAGAAGTGGGAACCTCACACTTCAAGGTGTTAATTGTCTCTCAGACAGTTCCTGGGTGATCAGTCCTAACCATTCCCGCCATCTCATTTTGATCTCTACATCTCTTGATACCGCAGAAATGATTTTTATCGGAAGAAAAGGTGGACAAGGGATGAGAATGGGGAAATGCGTTTTGTTGTTTACAGTTGTACAGTGGCTTCTTGGATAACTAAGCAGCAAGCAGCGTTGACACCAGAAGTTTTATGTGCAACTGCTGCTGGGTTGTCCAATGATTTAGTAAAGCAAGGCACATTCGCAAATAGAGCTGCAGACGAGTGGTGGTGGCAGCAAAACTCTCCCCTGCTTGAGCTCCGGATGCAGTTCCAGAACATGCACGATCTGGGAGACAGCCAGCTCTGTAATGGAAGCTATGACCAATATCTCCCTTGTTGCGATCTTGCCTTTTTCATTACAGTGTCATGTATTATATGGCAGTGGGCTATTCAGCGCAGGAGATGAGACTTCAGTGAGCTATAATGCACACAAAAAAGTGTGACAAATTGCAATGACAAGGTTGCATTTGTACTACGAGGTACAGTCGGTTGTGATATGATGTAGTGGAATGAAATAAGCCCTTCTTGGACAATGCCGGCTGGGGTATGTTGTGTTGCTGCCAAGAGTTAGTGCTACAAATACAGCTCGCCATCAGAAAATTACTTCACAGAGAATCAGAACAACCCCTCTCTAATGAATGCATATGTCTTAATAAGATAATAGTTAATAATGCTGCTGATGCATCAGGAGTCTGTATATTCAGCTTCATTGCATTTTGGATCTGAAAAGATTTGAAATCTATTCCCGTGTTCAATTTGTGCTGCCAAAAAACCTCAGTGCTGTGAAACAGACATGTTGACTGGTTTGTACTATGTGAATATGCATTACTATCTGGCTTGTGCTGCTTAGGCTGTAACCTGCTCAAATAATTTATTTTTGTAGTGTCCCAGAGCTTGTTATAAAGATGTTAGCTCCTGCATTGCTTTGCATTTGGATATTTGCAAAACTAAAAGAAGTTCATGTCAGAATTGAACTCTGCTATGTGAATAGGGTCTATCTAAACATGGCAAGTACTTCTGAAGATGAAGTGATTTTTAGTTTACATGCTTTTGTCTTGCTAGCAAGATTTTAAGAAGCTTCACAGTTCCTTAAGTGTGTAGCATAGTGTTGGAAAATCTTCCATCAGTCTCTCTTTTTTTTCTTCCCCTTTTCCTCATTCTTTCCTTTTCCCTTCCCTTTTCCTCTTTATGGGAAAGGTCTTTTTCTGATGAATTAAAAATCTCGCACTTACATTTAAAAAAAAAAAAAAGCTGATAGAAAGAATAATTCTTCTACTATTAAAAATGTCTAGTTTAGCCTTGACTGCTATTTAAAAGTATGTACATGCCTGAAAACAAAATAAAAAAAACCCTTATAAAGAAAGCAATCTTTCTTTCTCTTTTACTGAGCTGTGTTCAAAACTTGTCTTAAATTCAGTGGAGAAATATGCAAAAGGTACTTATATGCATTGCGTTATTTCTTTGAAGTTTTTACTCCCTTAACCAGCATCCTTTGTTGATGAAACAATGAAGTCTTTAGATACAAATATGGTGATTATGCTTTTTATTCCCTAAGAAGCTGCTGGGAACTCAAATGACACATTGTTGGTAGTTTTCTAGACTGAGTAGCTCAGATTCACCAAACTTATCTTCATGCAACTCATGGTTCACTAGAAAGATGTATGCAGCTGATAACTGAATTTGATGGGGTTTTTTATTGATTAAAAAGTCGTCCTATTTCATTTTATAATATCCAAATTTTATATTATCTAACTTACTTAAATCCACAATGTATCTAAATATACACATTCTTTTATATTGGCATGTGATAATGGAGGAAAGGCCCAGAAGTGCCCCAGATTGAAGTTTAAAGTAGGGAAACTCAACAGAAAGGAAATGTTGTCAATAAAACATTTATATAAATCATTCCTCTGAAGATGAAAATATCACCATAATATTTACAAGGAAAAGTTGAGGCTTTAAAGCTAATATGATCGCAGTTGTCTTGTCTGCCTTCTCTCCTCCCTTCCCCCACACTTTGCTCCATTCCCCTTTCACCATAAAGTGTCTGTAGGTTTATTTCTAGATTTTTCTTTTTTTCTTTTTTTAAACACTGTTGTAATCTTTTTGAAACTGGTTTTAAAGAAGACATTTCCTTGGTGCAATTGCAATTTTTAACAACTGCTAAACTCTTTGTAGCAGATCTCCACTGGCGTAGAACTAAAATCTGGAAGTAATCAGCAACCACTGAACATCAGAAATTCTTCAAAAAACATTTAAACACAGCTGGAGTCTGCTAGTAGTTGGGATAGAATTCAGGTACCTAATCCCTTGAGGTTAGTTGCCATCCCCCATCTTCCTTGTCTTATATGTGGAACTAAAAAGCCCCAGGGTGTTGATGGTTGTAAAGAAACTGCGGCATCTGACACCTGCTGGGAGCAATAAATAAAGAACTCTGCCTGCCATTGTCAGCTTGTGCCTGCTACACTGCTTTTTTTTTTTTTTTTGTACTGGGTTTAGGAAGGAGAGATGAGCACTACCTGTTTAGCCATGTAAACAAACCTGATAAGTAACAGGAATCACTACTGAAAAGCCAGCTGTTTTTGACATGCATGCTTGACCTGTAATACAAGTAAGTCTGCTTAAGAAGTAAACAAAATCGTAACTTCTCTTCAAAGAAATATTGTTGTAATTATGTTAGAGATTACATGGCTCTGAGAGTGTCTTTGGATCCTACTTAGTTCACTTCACAGCATTTCTTTTTTCTGGATTGTTTCTGATTTTCGTGTTATATCTAGTTAGTCTGGATAACCTCTCTGGTTTGGATTATGTCATCTGCTCATACACTCCTAAATTACAAATTAAGGACATCCATCTTATTTGCTTTGAAATGAACTCGTGCTTTTGCTATATACAGAAACAAACCAAAATGCCTCCCTCTCAACACTGCTACAAAAATGTTTTCTCTCTCACCTCCTATACATGCAAACAGTGCTATGTGTCTAGGTGAACTGAGAGATTAGTAGTATGGTTGGGAATTGGTAGCACAAGTATTGAGCTTGGTTCCCTTGTACCCAGTCTGCAAGGGCGTTCGAGTGCTATGGACTGGCCTGAGCTGCTGAAGGAAAGGAGGGGACTGATTTTCAATGGTGTCCTGTAGTCCACACTAACCCTCTTACTTGTTTCTGTTCCAGAGGGAATCTTTGGAAAGGAAAAACAGTGATGGAAAGGCAAATTACTTTTGGCATCAAGCTTTAAAATTAAAATATAGTACAGAGCTTCATTAACAATATTGCAGTCAATTAGATGCAGGAAACAAAGCACCTTCTGTTCTTTACAGTGGTCCCTTCCAACCCCTGTAATAATTTTCCTCATATGTTTAGGATGCATGCAATTAAATTGATTTTTAATTTATTTTTTTTTTACAGAATGTGAAATACCTAAAAAACTTGTAATCAAAGTAATTGCCATTTTCCCAGTTAATCTACAAATCAGAGTTCAAACAGGACTTCGGTTCTGCTCTTCCTTTGTGACGATCCTCTGCACAAAGTAAATTTTACTCACTAGAGAACAGCACTAAAGAGTAACACTTTGAGAAAGCTTTTTTCCCCTTTCTTTTTGTTTTCAATGACTTTTACATCTGGTTTGCAGTTGTATGTTGTATTTAAGTATTACAAGCCTATATAACTTCTAGAACAGAGTCTAAAATCCCATCAGTGCTATAGACAAGCATTGTAATAGAGTCAAGAATGTGGAAAAACACAAGAAAAGAATGTCATCAATGAAATTAAGCTTATTCACATTCTTAGCACTTCATAGGGCCATAAGACTTTCAATAGACTGATTAACTTATTGTAGAAAATCAAAGTGACTTTGGGGTGGAGTGGCACTTCTGAGTATTTTCAAAATAGAAAATTTGCTGCAAAATTTTAGCCTAAAAACTGGGGCCCTTTTTGCCCCATGTCAGTTAATCGTGTTGCAAGTAAGCTTAAAATAGTGATACAAATTGTTTATATTAATTTGGTTCGAAAGAAAAAAAATTGTGATGGTCACTGCCTTTGTTTTATGTTGGTTTTAATATTCATTGACATGAAAAGCAAAAAGTCCACAATTTACCATGAACTGCAATGCAATTTCACTGTAGTACCTTTGAAGTATGATGTACATGATCAGATGAGAGAATTAAACCTTTTCCACTGCTTGCCAATATAAGCAGTATGATAGGCCATTATGTCAGAAATAATTTGAAATCACTTAAACATTTAAAATAGTCCACAGAAATGATCCTAAAATGGAATTATATGGCTTTAAACATTCGATTATGATTATGTTTTATTATTTACATTTCAGTAGCTGAAACTACTTTCTGTTCCTTCCTACGTGATATTTGCTTAAAGTAATTATACCAACTGAGAACAGTGGCAGATTGAAATTAAATGTTTGGATTAAATATTTTGTCAGCAAACATGCAGCAACTGCTTTACTACTGCTTCTCTTCTTCTCTGCATACTGATTACAATAAGATTAGCTTTTATCTTGGCATGATTTTAAAATGCCTAGATAAATGCCATTTGATATTGCAGCTTTAAGACAATCTAGAAGGAATCTGGATCTAAATAAGAAACATACGACATGATAATGCAAAAATATGTGATAAGTCTGTCTGCTCAGTGCCTCACCCTGTCCTCAAACGGGCTATTTTTATTGTATTTCCAATTAATCTGGGTTGCTGTCAGGACCAAAATATGATTAACTGAAGGCTTCCACATTGCTGCTGATCTAAATATATGAACTTCTCATGGGGCTTTTTAGAGAACTAGAATCCAGGACACCTACTGCTTTCTAATCCTGAAACACGGGAAAACATTTTGGTTCTGTACTAATAATGAAAAAGTCTGTTATCGCCTATCTAACAGGAATTCTCATTAACCTTAACAAGACTTTCATGTGTAGATAAGCAAATATAATATGACTTTTCAACAATCGCGGTTTCAGTGCAGAAACTTAGAAACAAAACTTCAAACTGATACGTCATAGCTTAGTCCTCATTTCAGCTGTGTTTTACTTTGCTGAGCCATAGCTCTCACTCCGTGTAATTGAGACACAGGCTGTTTTCCTCCTTTCCCCTAGCAGCCCTGCCACCCCTGCAGCATCCATGCACGGAGGGAAAGGCTCCTTGGGCTTTCTGATCTTGGGCTTGAATCTCAAGCTGCTGCTTTCTCCTACCAGCTGGGCCTATTGCTCCTCCTCTGGGAGAGGCAGCTTTTCATCTATGACCAGTGCTTTCTTTGTCCCATGCTTCCATTTATTCTCTATGACAAGTCTTACAGAATTGGATAAGATCTAACTCAGCTGGGTTCTACAGATGTTTCTCCTAAAACTACTGCATATAATAGAGAGAGAACAATTATTTCCAGAAGATTTTTCTATAACTGAACTTCACTTTAAAAATACTCACATTCATAAATAAATTCTATGTATCTTTTTTTCCATCTTGCTTTCTTTGTCGACACAAGGAAGAAAATGTTTATATTGAATGTAGTACTATGTATGGATGCACATTATCTTACGCTTTCTTCGGTAAAATGCCCTCCCTTCTGGTTGGCTCCTTGGTAAGCTCTTATTCCTGTGTATATTTGCCTAAGGAACAGACAGGAAAATAGTAACAGTTTTGTCTCTTCTTGAGGCTGAAGGGAGGTGGATTTAACATTCTCTAGTCTTTCAAGAAAAGGCAATTTTTACAAGGTAACAGAAGATGATTTCTCTCTGAGGGACCACGGTACTCCAGAGACTCATCCCATTTCATCTCACCGTATGTTGTGCCAACTTCTGGAGTATCTCTGCACAGGATTTTCTATCTCTTTCTGTGATGCATTTAAGTTCAATGTATCAATGTAGAAGAGGAGGATATTCTCCTTTCAAGACATTTGTTGATACTATTAGGTTGCAACTGCAACTATAGAAGGTTGCTAGAATATTTTTTATATTTTTGCATTTAAAGGTCTTTGGATATAGACGAGACAGCGTATTGTTGTTATAATCACTAAACAAGTTAGAAAGATGCATGATACAGAAAGGTTAATGGAAAAATCTCGGTAAACAGATGCGTTGTTAAGGCTTCTCTAGGGCAAGTTTGTGTAGTGAAGTTTGGAAAGCCATTAGCACAGCTGCACCAGTGTATGCTGGTACAAGCTGTCTTTAAATATTCTGCTGGCAACAGTGTGAGTAATACAGTAGCAGAAATGCACCTGACCACATACAGTCATTTCTATTTTCAGTTTAATTGCCTTTTAAGGAGCACTAAGGAATTCCAAATAATTCTAGTGTGCTTCATCAGCCAGCTATGAAATACACTGTTGCAGCTACATAAAAATAAAGACTTAAAAATAATAAGTATGTGTGCAAGCAGCTTGCTTTCTCACCCAAGGATGTTAAAGGCACTTACGTGTCATGGGTGTAACAGAGCATTTGGAAAAGCAGACCCAATTCATACTGGGCACATGGCATGTGATTTCCTATTGAGCTATAAAGAAGAAAATAGCATAATCAAATGCAAAAACTTTTCAGAGCTGTCAGCTAGCACAAAGCTGCTTCTGGGAAAACAAACTGCACTATTTACAAATTGTGATATCATCAGGAGCTATTTATGTAGTGAAAATAATTTACACTCCAATTACGTATTTCTGGATAGTCCAGCCAGAAATGGTCACTTGTGTCATCCAGGCTGACCCCCAAACTAGAAATGAGACTAAAGCTGGCTTTTTAATTATGAAATATACTTTCATTGGTAAGGACTACTTTTTTTTTTTTTTTTTTTTTTAAATTATGACATTGAAAACAACTCTGTTTTCAATAGCCAAGCACATTTCAAGAGAATAAAAAAAAAGTAAGTTATTAATATGTAAAGGGCTTTTTTGGCAATTAATCATGGGCTCATAGGAAATGCTAGATCATCACCTTTATTTCTTGCCAGAAGAGTAATTTTTTTTAGAGTTTTTTTCCAGTCAGATTTAATTTGTGGTAAGCCATTGGGTGTGTACTGCTTTACTTGGGAATTGATCTCCACTCTGTCATTCATTTGGAATTTTCTCCTTTTCGCTTCATTCAATTATTCATAATTATGTAGATTCATAAATTAGATTAAGCTGGTAGATTTATTTTCTCTGTTTATAACCTACTAGCTAGATTTGATAGGTAGAGATTTCTTGTTTGGGTAAGCAATGGAAGGGTAAATGTTATAAGCTCTTTAATTTGGATCTACAGGACAGGACAGGCTGAATGGCTGAATTTGGAGACATCCTTTGCAAAGAACATCCTTTTTTTTTTTTTTTTTTTTTTTTTTTAAATTCAAACAGCTCTTTATACCCAATGAAGGTATTGCTCCCCAGGGAGCAAGAGGGCACCAGGTGTTTCCAATGCTTAGTAGTACCTGTAGTGAAAGGGTGTATGTTTGCCAGAAAATTATTTGGTCTTTCCTTGTTACAGGATTGAGATAACTGTAAAAGATTGGACTAAAAAGTGTGTTTATCTATTTGTTTACATCCCACATTCAACAGTGACTTGTGTAATAAAGAATTTTACTGGAGTCTCTGAACACACTTTCAACTTTCCCTGTGTGTACATCTTGCACAAACAATGTGTAAAAGCAATTAAATGTGCTGCAGGAGAGATTAAATACTTAAAATAATATTCTTGTCACAAGAACGATGACAGAGTTAGCTGTGTTTGCAAAGCCTGAGAATTTGGGGAGGTGTAGTGTCTAAAAAATTTAACACAAAAAAAATCAAAAGATTTTCTGGGCATTTAAAAAAAGCATTTCTATATTAGTGAGGAGAAATTCCCCCCATATTGTTTAAAATTACTGTCTTCATGTTGTACATGCAGGGCGGCTGTCTGATGAAAGTTACTGCCACTTCAGTTTACTGAAAAAAATTTAGAATTGAACATTAGGCTTCCAAATTTTCTTGCAAATCTGTGTGGAAATTGCTGCCTGCTTTGCAAAAAGAAAATAATCTTAGGAGTAAAGAAAGTATTCGTATATTTTCTATAGCTAGTGGAATCAACAGTCATCATCTGTGCATGTTTATTCTAGCACTGGGGCTCAAAAAATGTATTCATGTATGTCAGGGATTCAAAAGAAGTGTGCGTATGTGTGCTAGAGTGGGCAGCTCATTAAGAAACATCATCTGTGTGGTGTGTAATGAGTACAGCTTGTATAGCAATATGCCATCAGGAGGAACTCAGGAATAAGATAAGCTTAGTTGCTCGGTCTACTTCTCAATGCCAGGTAAGAAACGATGCAGATGTGATGCCTTCCAGGATGGTTGAACTTTGCAGATGATTTGAGCAGCAGACCTTTGGTATCAAAGCAGTATTGCTACCTCAGGGTGAAAATAATACCAATAATATATAGCACTATCTTACTTTTTGAAGTGGTTTTCATCCCAAATTATCGTGAAGACTGAAGAAGAAAGCTTCTGAAGACACCTAGGCTATTCATAGAATCATAGAATGGTTTGGGTTGGAAGGGACCTTAAAGATCATCTAGTTCCAACCCCCCTGCCATGGGCA
>JAOXNO010000078.1:20142789-20169080 GCA_028565335.1 Limnodromus scolopaceus | reverse complement strand
GCAACCTGTTCCAGTGTCTCACCACCCTCACTGTAAAGAATTTCTTTCTAGTATCTAATCTAAATCTCCCCTCTTCCTATCATTCCCTATCATTGATGAATTGTTCCTCTCAAGGTAGTCCCAAATATCAGCTTTTCACTGTTAGATGTCTTAGCAAATGAAGGACTTTGCCACTTCTGATGGAGAGGCAAAACAGAGCCTAGATAATATAAAGATTGCCCAGAGCTCAACTAAACAATAGTGGCTCTTTGGTCAGTTGAACTTATTGCAGGATCCTCCATAGCTTTTTCCTCTCTTCTTTCAGATCTCTTGACTCTAGATAAAAAGTCTGCTGTCGTGTATCACCACTCAGAAGCTCTCCAGTCCATAGCTTTGATTATAGTGCCATGAATGACTTGACCTAATATGATCTGCAAATGACCAAATTATTTCGACAGAAAGATACCAATATGACCTTATTTGTAGCTGTGAATTCTCTACCGATCACCCTACATTTTCAGTGAATCCCACAATTAGGATGGGTAGATGTAATTTCACTGTTTCCTAAGACTGTACCGAGATGGGAACTCAATCTAGGGCTGATGAAGTTAATGGACTTGCTCTCTAGGCCCCCTAGAGTGCTCTTCATTTTACTTATTGCCAACAATAACCTTTTTAATCACAATCACACCTGTTAGAAGAGTGATCGAGTTATAAGCTTTTATGGTTGAACCCCCTTTCACTGTATTCCACAGAGACGTAGTAATCCTGCATCTTTATCCCAAATTGTTACTCAAAGCTGTGTTCCACCTGGATAAGACCATCAATCTTCAGGCCACTGTCTCCTCTATAATATGTTACACTCCATACCATGGAAAAAAAAAGGCATTTAAGGTGGCATTTAAGGTCTCTGTTTTCTTAAGACAAAAATGTGAGGATGTTGTCTATATTTTTAGTGTCTTCAAGGAGGAAAAGGATCATCTTTTTTACCAATTATCAATTACCTGGATTAAGTTATATTTTAGGATCTGGTTTACATTAGTTGACAATAGTCAAGTGCCTAAGTCAACTTAAAGAGCTGGATTTTAGAATGATCCCGCATTAAAACTCTGTGATGTCCTCCCCTAGAGCTCTATATGTATAGCTTAGACAGTAGCAGTCTTTCAAAAATGTTTACTAAAATGTCTCAAAATGTCTCTTTAACTGTAAATCTCTGCCTTCTTTTTTTTCCCTTTTGAATGTTTGTGTTGACTGATGCATTAAGTGGGGAAAATGAAAAATAATTGTACGTCCTTCCAGCGTAATCATCTGCTAGGAGTCTGAGTAGACCCCCTCCAAGATAGTTGGACACCTTATAGCCCTGTCTCCAGCTGGCACATAAAACAATCCCAGTGGATAAGACTTCTAGGCAGTTCCTGATGTTGAATAGCGACGGGGATCTTGTCCAATCTGTGCTAGATAGGGAAGATATTTGGTAAAGGTAGTAGTTATTATTTAAAGAAGTCAGTCATAATGCTATTGTGTTTTGGTTTTTCCCTTTTTTTTGTTTGTTTTTGTTGCTGTTGTTGTTTTTAGTTTTTCTTTTTCATTAAGGTATATTTTGGCTGTTCTCTTTTAAAAATAGAAAATAGCTATATGGTTACTTTTGGTGTGCTAATCATGCATGATAAGACATGGACAGCAATGACACTCTCATTATAGCTGAAAGTGCCAATATTTTATGCTCATAGTCTTTTTGTTATAATTAATTCTACATTAAAAGATTAATAAGATAGTGGAAAGTGGTGGCTAATTTTTCCAGCTGAAACTAAGGAGGGAATATAGATGGACAGACTGTAATTAAAGAGGTTGGAATTTGGCCAAGACGCTGGTATTGTTATTTTTGCTCTTGCAAAAGTACCATGGGATCTTTAATGGCCTTGAGTGGCCTCAGTTGTATGTCTCTTTTGAAAGATGGATGCTGGTGATCCTCTACTGCCTAGTGAATGCACTGCTAATGCCTGCCTGGCTGAGAGCTGAGAATAAGAGCAGAATGAAGAGATTCATTAAACAGTGAAAGATCAAAATGAATGAATGGTGAAACTGAGGACCCCTGCCTTCTCTAGGAAGTGTCTTGTTGCTGCCTTAAGGAAGTGGCAGTCTGATCCACAACTCATAGAAATCAATGAAAAGAATCTAATTGATTTCAAAGGATTTTGGCTCAAACTCCAAGTTCCATTTTATCTTGCTCTTTGTTCTCTGGCAAGGATTAAAGTAACCAGGAAGTCTTGCATCTGACTGTATCTTCCCAAAACATAAAATGAAATTGTCTCTATCTGTTTAAACAGATTTTCTGTAAGAGCTGCTGCTCAAGGTCAGGAGAAAGGGTGTAGGCAGGTTCCTGGCCTGGAGCACAGCCTCCCTTGGGCTGTGAAATGAATCAGCTCAGTACACATGGCCTACAGAATTCAGTTGTCATGTATTTATGTCTGTGGGGTTTTTCTTTTCAGCCTGAGTTTACAGGATCTGTGTACCAAAGATGTGCTTTGGCTTTACCTCATTTTTCTGTAGCCATTCGTGAAGGAGTCATGTATCACAGCAGATAAACCTCACACATCTGTCATGTTATGAGGAACTGTGGTGTTGTCCTGGTTTGTGGATGTGTTTTTCAAACTACTCTTATACTTTCAGCTTCTATTTGGAATGAATTTACAGTACTTCTACCCCAAGGTAATCAAAGTGTTTTCTGTTACCATTGAAGCTATCTGGCAATTTCCATTCTATGCACTGTTTTCAGGCAAATAACCGCTTAAAAGCTTTAGCTTGTCCCAGCTTTATGGGTCTGAATTTTACTTGTGTTATCTATGGAATATTTGGAGAGTAATGTCTTCACTTCAAATACAGCTATAGTACAAAGCAAATTTGAAATTTCATATTTCTGAGAATATTTTGCACAAAAACAGTGTAGATACTGTCTTGATGTGAGTACCAACATCTGTACAAGATTTGTATTTGTCTGATGAGCTGTACAACTAACAGAGGGCAACCTCATGTGTTGATCCTTATAGATATCTGAAATGCAGAAGTTCCACATTCGAGCCCTACAAATGGCCCTGAACCATGTGTACAGTGTGTTCTCGAAAATATGTAGGCAGTCAACTTTAGGGAAGCAAAGTTAGAAACCCTGCTAAAGCTACACTTGTATGTGTTGAAATAGTGTAGGAAGATATATCTACCACCATCCTACCACTTTTTTTTTCCTTCTAAACACTAAAACTTTCAAAAATCAAGTATTTCACCTAATCTTGTTTTCCTGTGTCTTTCAATGAGTCATTCCTTTGTTTAATATGTTTTCTCTTTCATTAACAGGGGAATGCAGTTAACAGCATATGAGTTAGAGGGGCTCTCTTTTACAAGGCCTCTTTTATGTAAAAATTCTTTTGAGAATGTAATGATGTCAGGTTTTTGCTTTTGCTTATGCGCAGCTTTTCTCTTGTTTCGGTATTTTAGTGACTGCAGAGAAATGACCTTTGAAGTTATAGTGTCAGGCTGGTAATGAACTGACATCCAGGGGAAAAAAACATAAACCTTTTCTTTCATTCTCCCGTCTTGTTGTGTTGAGGTTTTTTTCCTTCCCTGTAATTAGACTTGCCACCATCAGGGACAGTCTTAGTTATTAACAGCATCTTGCTCACCTTTGCAGAAGGACAGAAAACATCCCCCTCAGTACCAGTCTGGGAGGTGGACAGAAACTGGCATTCGCACAATCCGGTATTCTTCTTGTATTAACCTTTCTGTCCTTAGGGACCATGACTTTTTCTTTGTGTGTGGAATCTCTGCTTTTCTGTTACTTTTGTGATTTCTCCCGAGTAGTCATGAAATTTGAATACGAATTTGCCATTTGAGGGTTTAGTTCAGACAGAGAGCTGTAATCACTGCTACTGTGCATAAAGACGTAAAATGCAAAACTACACATGCTTTTCTTCCTCTAAAAGTTTGCGGCTCTTGTGTCACTTTGTTGTGGGCATTGACATCACTAAGAAGCTTGAAAAGAAAAGACTGATGTTATTCATGCTTCTACCAGAGTTCCTACCCCTCCAACTAATTTATTTTCCTAGAAAATTGTAAACTCTTGCTGCAGTAAAATGCATAGAATGTTTTTCAAGGTAAAAGGGACTAATATGTTGTTATTACTGCAGACTGAATGCTTCTGCTGTGGCCCAAGTGCCACGATTTTACCAAAGCATCCTGACTGGATGTGAGATACCAGTCTAACAGTTATGCTGTATAAATTGCTCAGCTTCTCTTTGTCCTTTGTTTCCAAAACCCCAGTCATCTACTATTTGATCTAAAGGAGAATCTCTGTTAGCTAGCTGCAGTAGTAAATCACACATTTGATGATATTGGTAAAGACACTGACCAGCCTTAAACAAGTCAGAAATTGTTTACTCCATTTGCAGTTTTAACACACTAATCTTACCATGTGTGAATAGAATCACATTCCCTCGCATCTCTTACACCTGCGAGCTATGCATCATCAGCATCAAGACCAATGTTCTTGTTTGGTATCACATAGACTTGCCAAAAGCTAGTCAGTAAGTTAGGCACTCGTTAGAGAGTGGTGCTGTCCCCATGCCTATTGGGCATTCCAAGTAAAGCAAGCTGTCAGTCTGATGTGTTTACAGATAGATGGGTCAGGAGTAGAAGCAATTATTTTAAATGTGACCTGACCAGTGCGGAGCTGGAGAGATTTTGCACATTTATAAATGACCATCTTTATCAGACATCCAGCCAAGGATGTATTACCAAGCCAGTTGCCCGAAAGCCTTTTGAGTCGATATTATTTAGACCTTTCCTCACCAATGCGTGGAGCTTTCACAATTTCTAGAAAGCTCAAATACCCTTGCTTGCAGAAATGAAAAAGGGCGCATACACTATGGGCTTCACATACTGTTATTCTGTTCATAGGAGGACTTACCAATAACAAAGAAAAAAATAGGGCACATATTATAAACATTCTTCTCAAATGAAACCTTTTATCTTTATTCCCTAATATTTCTCATAAGGATACCATCAGGTCTCTCTATCACCTTTTTCAGTGCTGTTTTTTCATTCTAAAAAACCATCTCCCTCTGTAAGCCATTATCTAAAACAAAGTTTACACTTCTGATTTGCACACAGGGATGCTACTTAATGTCTGATATTCTTCATGACCATCTCTTCACTTTATCTCATTTTAGAATAATGATAAAAGGAGCTTTGGTCCCCTGCTGCTCACTGTATCCTTCTCTGAGCTTGTTTTCTTCAGCCTTTAAAAAAGTGAAACTCCAAAGCCATGTTTGAAACAAAGTATGCTTAATCCTTGGATCTGTCAGAAATGCTCTCAGTTATGGATACAATAGGTGAACAAAATTTTCCATATTTCATTTGCACTCTGGCTCTGGCCAGGGCATAATTTGGCCCTGTTCACAATTTAGACTAAACTCAGAGCTCTTCAGTGTAAAGTGCAGCTGTGGAATCCTGAAACAAGTTTTTTGAGGATTTGTTGTGGCCATATCCCTCCCAGTCTTTTCTAGGACGGTAAGTACCCTAAGATATGATTTCAGTAAGTTGTCTTTACTGGAAGTTGCAGCATGATTATTTAAACCACTTCCTGTCCTTAACTACAGCTGCAAGGGGCAGAAGGGGGGAGAGAGCAAGTAGGCTGATTTGTCTTTATCATCTGCATTTTTACCCTTAAAGTCTATAGATATTTTTTGTTTGTTTGTTAATTAAGATATGATCTTTTTTTTTTTTTTTTCTGAAGAGACTGGCAATTCGATCACCTTAGCTTTGTCCAAATTACAAAACATTTGGAGGGTAGTCATGACAATTCCTAGACACTTTAGGTGCAGGTTCTTTCATGCTAGAATGTGCTTCCACTGGCCATATATCAAAGTTTGAGTTGGTCACCTTGTGCATCATAGGGCAACATGCACATTTATTGGTCCTTAGTGTTTGTCAGGTAGCTGGGCTTTCAATATAGGACAGAATTATGCCTCTTTCCCACCTTCTCCTCCTTCTAAAGCAATATTTTAAAATTACGAACAATATAATATCTTCCAGACACTGAGATCATGGTAGGTGAAGATAGGATGGCGAAAGAAATTCTTAATCAATCCTATTATATACTAACCAGTTGCTCATGGTCTTATGTCTCCTCCTGTGTCTTGGAAACAGGAAGGACACAGCTTGAGTATCTTTCATACTCTTTTAGCTTTATTTTCCTTTCCTTCCTCTGTAATCCTTATGAGAAAGGAAAGAAGATGAGAGAAAGAGGAGAAAATAGAGGGAGGAAAGACAGCCATAAAAGTTTCTTTGCCACATCTTCATCAAATGATAGAGTCTCCAACTCTTGGAGGGAGCTTGAGAGTAGTTCTTTTTGTCAACAGCACCTTCATACAGGCTTACACTGTGAAATCACTACTGGTCTGTTCTCTCTTGCTGAAAAAAACTATGTCTCAACCTGTTCCCCTGTCATTTCCATGTGAATCAGTAGAAGTGGTGTTCCTTTGTACCATGCCTGTGGTAAATCTGTCGACCCTCTTCTAAGGTGGTTCTGGGAAGTCAACTGAAAAGAACAAAGACAATTTTTAAAAGTTTTGAGGAGTTAATGGAGAACAGTAAAATAGTAGGATAGTTTCTAGAGAGATGTGGAGTGTTTTATCTTCCAAGGTATAAATGAAACAATAAGGAATACTTAGCCATTTGTTTCCCAAGGAAAGTGGTGTTAGTTCTTTAGTTTGAGTAATTAAAAGTATTTTTTTTGAGAGAACATGGAAGACAGTATTGTTATGGCCAGTACTGCATTAAGAAATTGGAATAAGACTGGACTAGCTGACATAATGGACTTTTTCTGTTTCTAATAATTGTTGATGTGCTTAGTCCCTGCCCATTTGTTTCTCAGATGTCTTACCCAGGGCAAAATTAATCCCTTGCATGCCTCTTTTGCAGGTGAATTAAGCTCAAGATCTTTAATTTTTTAGTGCTAAGCTATGCTAAAAATCTAAAGTATATGTCTGAAGTTTTATAATTTATTTTTTAGTATTTGAATTTTTTGCATCACAATGAAACTTATTTTCTGCAATTTATGGGAACATAGTATTTTTAAAGCTCATACATAGGTTATATTCTTTGCAAGAGCACTTTGGCATGCTTTTGGTACATATCATTGTCTTGGCACGTATCCCAATTCCCTTCTGATCTTTTTGACTCCTCGTACCCTGAGGATTGTATACTGAGTTATTAATACTGAACTGAGTATCTTCAGGAAAGAGTGCCTTCAAATGAGTGAAGTAAAAATACACAAAATATGCTATTTTTATACCAAAATCATTTTATGGTCAGTCTATCCTGCCTGAACCTGGTGGGTTTTATAGTTGAGGAATTCTCACTCTTTAATCTGTAGCATTGAATAGTGTTCAGGAAAACTGAAAAGGTACTGGATGCTGTTTAGTGACCAGAAAAGATGGCCCGGAAACATGACTTTTAGATTCTGTTTTTGTTCTACCATTTTTTAATCTCTCTGGACTTGGTTTATGTCTTTAAGTATGTAGACCCAGTTGTGCTTACCTACAGAGTTCTTATGAAACTTGGTGAATGCAATTATGATAAATTGCCTACCTATATCTTACTAGAAGTGGTAACTCAGCAGCAAGAGAAACAGTTAAAATTAGTGTACTTATCTTGTTTGGTTGTTTTCTGTATTTTTTCAGAACTTAATTGCTTACTCCGTTTTCCCAGTCTTGATACTACCTCTGCTCCTCCTTGTGACTGAAACGCTTTCTCTCTCTCTTTCAGGCCACTCACTTCTTTATATATTTCCCCTTAAGCCCTTCCTTTTCTATTTAGCTTATGATTGACTCCCTTTGAAAAGCATTTTGTGCTATTGTGTGTTAACTTAAATTGTATTTTACATAAAAGGTATGAGATAAAATAAAGGAGAGGGTGGGAGATGATGCATTAGTGTGTGGGCTGAAAGATGGAACAAAGGGTTGTTTTTTAATTCAAGCTGAAAATAGAAAATAAGATACTTGCTACACTTCTGTGCATGTCAACAAAACTGTGACTTTACTCACAGAATAAAAAGTATGAAAACTCTCTTTAAGCTACTGAGATATGATAAGTTAAGAATCTAACCATGTCATTTGCTGATAAAAATAATCCTAGGCTTCTTTTTAAGCACTTGTTATAATGTTGGACAATGTGAGCAAAAGAAAATAATTTGCATTATGAAAAACTCCTGTAAATATATCTGCTGAATTGCAATGTGCAGCTCCAGCAGGATATTGCTTAGAGAGATTTTGTTTAAAACATTTATTGGAGGCATATATTACAGTATATCATTTACTGGCTGGAAGCCATGCAATATGTGTCTTAACAAAAAAAAAATTACCTTGTAATATGAACCCCTCCAAGGCATAATTATATAATAAAGTTCTTATTGGGAAAACTGGAAGAAGGCCAAGCCTTGTCCAAATATAGTGAATGTCAGAGCCAAATTTATTATCCTTAGCTATTAACAGGAGAAGGCAGGTTTTGTTTACCAAGCCTAATTCTCTCCTAATTACAGCCACTATAAAATAATTACTATCCATGGGATAACAACACAAGACAGAGTGACTAACAGAAGAAACTGCAGGGGTTAGAAAACAGAGTGCAATTCTGTGTCATTTTGAACAGCTTGTGTACTGCCATGAACAAATTAACGGACTTCATTAAGGAATTATGTTTTAAGAGTGGCTTTGCAGCGAAGCAGTAAAGCAATTAATGCATCTTATTTGGTCCTAGATCTGAGTTCTAGTGTAGTTTTCGACAGCAACTTAATTTCTTTTTTTTGATGTACAGGTATAATAGGATGCAACCACATTACTGAATAAGATCAGTAATTAGTGTATGGAAAGGACTTTATTTTGGAGGAATGATACTCAGTCCCTATTGACTCAAAATGTTTTACTGAGTGCACTCATACTAGCCTAATCTTAATTGAATTAAAAGCAAAGAGAAAGACCAAACTATGCTGTAAAATACTTTGCATATTCAAATATTTATTTCCATTATATCTTGGGTAAGAACTCACAGCACTAAATAAATGTTATATATAATGTCTATGTTTGTATTTGAGCAAGGAAAGTAGGATCTTGCAAAATTGTCAATATTTTATTGTTGCTCTGCATAAAAATCAGAATAGAATATTTCTCAGTTGAAAGGTAATACTTCATTAAATTTGTAATGTTTCCATTCTCACTTTGCCTAGCCTCTTCCATCTTGTCATACGTTCCCAGAGGTGCACAACAGACCTAGGGCTAGTTTTTTTTTTTTTACAATTGAACTGTGTGTATCAAAATCAGCCTGTACACAACATATTCACAGTGTAAAAGGTTAGAGTTCAAGATGTCTTCTCTCTGTATCAGATACTTCACCCTATATCAGGCCAAACTCCCTAATTTCAGTGACTTAGTAGGAACTGGCAAACTCAACACACTTGGGAGTCTGTTTTAGATACTAGTTTTAATAGGCCTCCAGATGGCCACATGAAAGCAAAAGGATTATTATAGTAGCCCCCAGCCGTGCTATTATAGATAAAGGTATATTAGAGTTTCCTTTACAAACTCCTTTTTTGAGGGTTTTATAACTCCATTATAAAATTCTCTTAGCACCAGAAGTCAATATAAAGTTCTCAGCCCACACAATACGTTTTAGGGATTTTTTTTGATATAAGGTATGTATATCAGTAGAGTCTCTGTTTATCCTGTATACATAGCAGTGGTTTAGATTACTTTAAAGGGTACTTTTTGTCACAATTTAAAAAGAAGTTAATCATGAAAGTAAAATTTAAATGTGCATAGCCTCAGTTGGGGTGAGTCAGCTTACTGTCTTCTCTCTTTTGAGATCAGCCAAATGACTCATTTGTCTGATTGTAAGTAGAAGAGCAAGAAGAGTGGAAACCAAAGCTAAGGCACAAAACTAAAGTGAGAGAAACTTTAGACAATTAATGTGAATATCATCATAGTATCCAAGAGAACAGGGATACACAAAACTAAATCTTTTTTATACATATCTGGAAATTTCTGTCAGAATTTCGTGTTTTGGATCAAATTCTTGCTAGTTTACACATTGGTATTAGAGACAGGGTTCTCTTTAAGCTGTGGCAAAGCTGACTTTACTGGCTGCATTTGTATGTTTCTCTGGTTTTGGCCTCATTTCTCTGGGCTCTAACATCATTGGCGTTAAGTTATTAGAAAAGATTCTTTGCATATTTCAAACAAAACCTCAAAATCTAATTTCATAGAACAAGTCCAAACAAGATTTTTTTCAAAAAAATGAAAGGAAAATGCTGCAAAATGCTGCAATCAATTAGTTACCTTCTTTCTCTATCTAACTATAAAGCTGAAATGAGTTTT
Source organism: Limnodromus scolopaceus (assembly GCA_028565335.1). Classification (NCBI taxonomy): domain Eukaryota; kingdom Metazoa; phylum Chordata; class Aves; order Charadriiformes; family Scolopacidae; genus Limnodromus; species Limnodromus scolopaceus. Next base: position 20,158,680 of record JAOXNO010000078.1, on the reverse strand, counting down.
GCATATTTTTTTTCTGGTTTAATCAAAAAATTTCTCATAGTTTGACAAATTCTGAGCAATTTCCTGAACATGGAAACAAGGGATGTGGACAGTAAAATTAAGTATTAAAGAGACTTACAGGTGTGGAATCCCTAACTGACTTCTTTCCCTGGTTTTAACACTGATTTTCTGATACTAAAACAGAAGGTGACTTATTATGACATTATCATTATCTTTTCTCCACGCGTCACATCCTTTCAGGTTATACTTCAAAGTCCTCATTGCACAGACTAGCCCTATACGTTGGCATTACAGAAAAGGAAGTGCCATTGTAAGATATTGTGTCAATAATACTACATATTTATGAAGCCAAATTATGAATTGATATGATCTGTCATAACGGCTGTCATGTCAATGTCTGCATATTAACTGCTCCATTACAGGATGATACTGTGTCAATCACAGTTTTTCAGGAGTCCAGAATCACCACTAAGTTTTAGTAATTTATCTTCAATTGCATTAAAAATAAGAGGCTAACATGTTTGCAGCATATTAAGTTGTGCTTCTAATTAATACTAAAAGAAATGAGGACAATGAGCTTGGAAACGGTTACCGTTTTGCAAGTTCCTAGTGAGTAAAGGACTTTATTTGTTTGGAAAAGATTATTGAACTTTAAATAAAAACATTTTAGGAATATTTTAACTATGCTGCATGTTTTACACATAATTTTATCACATAAAATTAAAAACTCTACAGAGAACTATAGCTTAAATATTATAATAAAATGCAACACTTATGAATGAAATTATATCTAATTTTACTTTAGATATGTGTCCCCTATCTTCTTAATGGTTTCCTGAAGACCTCTGTGTTGATAAGTAGTGCATTTGAATGGGATACATGTCTTCAAATATTGCAGAAAATTCAAGTGTGAGATGTCACGTACTGTAGCAAATTTGCTACAATACCTAGGCACAAAAGGGTGAGTTAAGGATGGACTGTCAGCATGAGGGTCGTGACCTGCAATGGAAGTAATGTACAGATCTAGAGCGCTAATGAGGGAAACAATGACTTCCACAATAATGATGCGCAATGCTGTATAACATCCCATGTATTCTTGTATAGCCTGTAAATGTCACAGGCCTCAACTAGAAATCAGAATTTCCTTGCTTTTGATGGCTTGTCTTCAGATGTTGGGTGTGTTTTGTAGCTGTAGCTATTGCTTTACTTTATGTGTAAGCCGTTCTAGGAAGCTTTTGTCGCATTGATGCGACGTCATGAACATTACTCATGCAGTGAAGTACTTGTTGGTTTTACATACATCTCAGAGGCTGAAAAAACAATTCAGGGCTCTAATTCTGGAAGTTAGAAAAAAAGTTTATTTTATTTGTACTCCAGAAAGGTTTTTGTATGTGCTTTAGCAAGTAAGGTCGTTATTATCTGAGTCAGAGCTCTGTGTGCATGTTTGTGTTCTCAAAGTTGTATCAGTTTCAGGATAATATTTCAGTAGAAATGCACTTCTGTCCAATCTCCACTGTTGTAAAATATGATTATCTTTTGCACAGAGTTACAGATACATTAGTTTCCAGGCTACTTGAGTTATTCTTGATTACAGACAGAATTATTTGAAACGTTGCAAACACGAAAACATTACTTTTTCTGAATCCTGTATTTGTTTTGCTGTTCATTGCAGCAGAGCCTGGAAGCTTTGCACAGAGTAAAGCTGGTATTCATCGTGGTCTGTATCTATAGTTGTTGTAAAATACATTTCAAAAAATGCTCTTGTTTCCTGAGGTAACTTCACCTCCAACTTTTGCTTATGAAATAAGTTGATCAGGCCTTTAACTAAAAAACCTTGGCAAGCGCCAACATGTCCAGCTACAGTCTTAGGTCTCCAGCACAATTGCTGGAGATTCAAGATGTCATCAGTAGATGTATTCCTGTTCTTATGACTATGATTTATTTAAAAATATTTAAAATCAGAACCAGGCAGAAAAACTGCAAAAGTCTGTAGGTGTAAGCATCGACTTTACTATCTTGTGAGAGCTATAACCTACAAGCAGGCACCATTGTGTCAGAGTACAATTGACAGTCTGTTAAGGGATACTAAAAAACAAGGCTGGAAATAGAAATAGAAACTAACTTTCAGCTTTATCAACTGTGATGCTTCAAGGTCAGAATGAAATTCAGTGATGGGGCAGCACAAAGATGCTTGCACGGCAGGTGCCCTGGTCAATCTATAAACTCAGAGGCCATCAGTCTCTGCTTGTGCCAGCCTGCATTTTAATCAGAAGGAAAAATATGTGGCACAGTTAAGCATGCTTAGTGGTTTCCAATCAAGTAAGTCCCCAAAACAGAATAGTAAAAATACATCATAGGAGTTTTAAGGCACATTGGGATATATAAAATCTTGTCTACACAAGTATTGCCAAGGGAAAATTTGTTTAAAATTTACTAATATCTCAGATTTGGCATTACCTCCTCAATTCTCTTACAGTGCTGTAAACTGATGTTAGTAAGAACACGCTTTTCTATGTTCTTTTTCATTTTGTCATACAATGGTTCACAGGCTAGTGTGAAGACTGAAAAGGCAATATCAACGACAACAAGTGTACACTGTATTTGTGAGCTTCCCCTCCTTTTAATTTGTTTGTTCAGTACCGTGTGGTACTTTGCCTTGGAAGAGCTGATGAGATTTGAACAAGAAATTTGTAAAACGTGGCCTGGTTTGGGGACATTTGAAGGTGGTAGCAATGGGTTCTGCCTAATTGACAAACACAAAACACTGGGAAAAAAGTAGTTGTAAGAGGAGTCAAAGCAGCAGAAGGAGGTCTAGAATTAGGCAAATCTGTGGGGCTTTTATGTCCTTTTTTGTAGACAGAATAAATACCTGCTCTTTTCATAAGCCAAATATTCTTCATTGTCTTTTTCACAAATAAATAACAGGGAAAAGGTAACTCAGCTGAATAGCTTTCTAGTTTGACCAAATCAAAATTTGAATCTGGAGAAGTACTAATGTGTAGCAAGTGAGAATGATGTTATTTTCATTCTGCTCTGTAGTGATAAATTAAATGGCTTAGTGCTCAGCTGATTATTTTCCCCCAAAGCACTTGGTCGTGTATGCTCCTCACAGAAGGTGAAAAGTTTTTCAGCTGTTTCACTCTTTTCATTCCTTTACATCATCTTCCTTCCCACCTCTCCTTATCTTTCTTCTTATTTTAAGATATGGGAGTTTTGTGATAAACAGCATTCCTTATGTGAGCTCATAAATACACTCAAATGTGCTGAATAGCGCTTGGGTGGGAAGGCTGAAGTGTCCCATAGTATGATGATATTTCACAGGTAACCTTACATCTTGAATATTTTAGTTTTCCTGAATGTGCCTGGTCTATGAATGCACATACAGTAAATTCAGTATATCCTGAACACATCGGGGTTATTTTCCATGTCATCAGCATAGCACAACCTAGGCGCTGTGGCATGTCTTCAGTGTATCAGCTCACTGGGTACGTACTTCACCAAAATGGCTTATGTATGTACAGTAGACATACCTTGGATTTTCAGATGTGCCACAGCCTAGTCAGAGGTAAAGCAGCCGCTCTTTTAACAAGGCTGGAGGGCATACAGACAGAAATCCTGAACATATGTTCAAAGTTTCAGACCTTGCCTAGACAAGATTTTGAGACAGAAAAAGAGAACATATCCAGGTCTTCCTCTGTCCTAATCTCCAAATAGCTGTTTCTCAGCATGATATTAAAAGCATAACAACTTCTTCTGAAGCCAGAAGAGCTAAGCTTGCTGGACAGACACTTTCCTCTCAGTTGCATAACATGGCCTTCTACTCTGATGCTTTTTCACTGTGAAATGTATGTAAAATATGTAAGACATGGCTCTGCCCGCTGTGCACCACCAATATTGTTTGCTAAATTTCACCAGGAGAGTTTGGACGCATTCTGGCTTCTATGTGATCATAAAGGCCCATTGTTTAGTGATATATTTATTAGTCTCCTGACATATATAGCAAAACTTATCACAGATGTTGTACAACAATATTATGAAAGCACAGAAGTGAAGAAACTTGAGATTTATTAATGTCTCCTTGCCTTTAGAGAAAGGTTTTAAAGGCAGTGACGATCTTAACTCCTATTTCCTGACAGTCCCCTCTCACACAGTTGAATTTCCTCATTATACTGCTATCTTTCCTTACACTTTGGGTAGATAATTTACTGTAACGACACAGAAATAATAAAGCTGTTCCACACCTATAATAACAGATACTATTGTGACAGTGTGCAAGGGAGCTATTTTCAAGTATTGTATGCTTATTTTTCCTAATTTTTGCTCCCTCCATTACTGTAGGGCATTCTATTTTCTCTTTTTCTCTGTTATGTGATACATAGCCATAGCTTATTAACAATATACAATTATACAGCAATATAATATACAATATACAACAATTAACAAATATACACCTCTCCCAATGTAAGCACGTTGTTACACATAACTTTCTGAAACTGTGTTCCTCAAACTTGTGTGTTGCCATTTGAAACTGTGATGTAGGAATTAAAAACCTCCAACAGTACTTTGAAGATAATGCTAAAATACATGTATAGGAGAAGCAGCAAAAAGCCCTATGAAAGCTTAGTCATCCTAAGAGGTCTTGAACCAGTGTCCTTCTGAATTTTATGCTGTACCATAATATGCAACTGCAGGCCAACCCACCAGCAATAGTAAATGAGAAATTCTGAGGGCTACTGAGCACTGTGTGCATAGTTTGTTATTGCAGGTGTTCCTCTAATTGTGATTCATTGGGGTAAATGCTCAGTGCTCAATGGCCCTCTTCCACTTCCTTCTCCTGGGGGTGTATTGATCTGATTGGTACTGCACTACTGGATAACAAGTAAGCCTACACCGATAGGGGTTCTATTCATATTCTAAAGGTTAAACCGCAGCCCTATAAAATATTAAAGGGGAGATTTTTTTCAAGTGCCCAAGAATTTCAGAGCACAAATTGCAAAGACTTTCTGGAGATTGGCAACTCTGAATTCCACATATGCTTTTTGAAAATCTCTCCCTAAACCACCACTTGAAGCCAATACGCTGCGTAGGTACAACTCAGTTTCATAGAAACCTGTAATGTGGTCTTTGTGTAGACTTATCAGGGCTTTTTGTTGAATCAGTATTCTGATGAAAAATTTCCTTTCTATAGAACTGGGATTTTTTTTTCCTGCAAGAGAATCTTGGAGTAAATGGGTTTTCTTTGGGAAAATCCAGATGACAGGTCTTCGTCTGATTACTTGGATGATTATTTTAGCAATTAAATGTTCTGCCTGCAGAATAAAAAGTTCCAAGTTTCCCAGAAGAATAATTTGTTTTCAAGGAATTTTAAATTCCTTTCCCCAAAATAGTTCCTTTTTTGACATTTAGTGAGCTTGAATGAAACCATTTTCAGACTATGACTATTCACACAAATACACATGCACATACATCCTCAAATGCTCTCACAGGCAAAAGTACACACATGCACTCAAACATTTTTATATACACACACACCCTGACACTTAAAAATGGGGTTTCTTCCCAAGCCATATCTAATTCACCCACTCTGGATGGAGAAGCAGCTGGAAGAGGATGCCCCATTCTTGAGGCATCTCTAGTTTCCTCTGTTGCCCTTATACTCTACTTCTGTTGCAGGAACTTGAAGAACAGCCAGCAAAATCAGCACTTGGAGATGAAAATTGATCACATTGCTTGTAACCTGCAATTAATGTGGCCCGTTGTACCCTTCTCTGCAAAGTTCATGTTAAGGCCTCTCTGCTGCGTACGTTGCATATTAACTGAGTTCTGTGTCTGGAATGGGGATGTTCGGAGTACTGTCCCATACCAACCCCCCTTATGATAATGCCACCAGAATTTACATCATGCTTTCCTAAAGCTTCTCTGTCTAATGCTACAGTGATTTGTGGGCTTTCTCAAGTTTCAGCCTAAAAGAAATATACAGCAAGCCTTATGCTTTCAGGAATGGACTATAAATTGGAAATGTGGGAACTTTTTTGGTGTTCATAGACAAATTGTGCATGCAGTGTATTATATATATAATGATAAGTGTGTATAAGTCTTACTCCAGGTATGTAACATGCCTTTACCTGGTCAAAATGTAGCCCTTGGCAATTAACTGCTTCTTAAGAGAATATGTTATAGATTATAAGTGTTTATGACTATGAACATATTTCTGTGTACTGAAAGGACTGACTCATATCTTTACATAAAACATTCAAAACTTCCTATGCTCTTAAATTGCTGTTAGTCCATATGATCCACTGATAAAGAAAAACATTTACTGTGACTTAGTTATACGTAAAGAAACACCCTATGAGGATACAATAATTGTGTCCTTTTTCCCATCCCCAATGCTATGAAATAATAAAATGCTAATAGATGCAAATTATGCATGCTCTTTGGTGCATGCTGAAAAGGGACCATTTAAAAGATGGAGGTACCCTTAGTTAGGGATTGCCAGTGGTCACTGCATTATTGTTTTCTGTTTCTCTTTAGCTTCAACCATAATGTTCAGTTTCATTTCAGGGAATTGTGCATCTACCTGTCTATTAACTGACAGGCTAAGCAAATACGAGTTCCTGATGGGTTAAAAAAAAAATCCTTGAATTCAAAATAAATTCCACTAGGAAATCTTGGGAAGAGAAAACAAACATTGCCCCCAATAGGACAGTCACTGTGACTTGAAGAAAAGAAAATTGAAATACATGAAAAATCAATGAGGTAATAATTAAATTGTGGAGCCCACGGTACAGTGGCCAAAGCTCAGCATGCATTTGTTAATGTATACTGGGAGCTGGGGTAATCAGCAGCTAAAGGAGAGCAAAGAATGTCTGTCATCCTGAAGCTAATTTCACGATCAGACTCTTTAAAAACACATACCTCCTACAGTATACAGGGATATTTATAGGAGGTTAAAGATACAAATTAAAGTCCAGGAGACTATACATTCCTGATTACCCAGCATTCTTAAATCAGCCCCTTCTTCATTCTCACACCTGGGCCTCAGCTGCAGTGTAGCTGTCATTTACGCTATCCATGGCACAGGATTGATGACAGTCATTCGCTGATGAAGCTGTATACATCATTTCTGTCCAAGCTGCACTGGCCAGATGGACCCTGACCATCCATCGCCTGTCAGGGACGCATCTGTTCACACTCTTGCTAGGGGTACTAACAAGTCATTGGCTTTCCGAAAGGACAGTGTCAGCTGGATAGGGCACAACATGAAAACTGTTGTTGTTGATCTTATATTTTTAATAGGGATTCTACAGCAGCTTTTTAAAATGTAAAAATGATGATTTCCACTAACTTGTAAGTTAAAGTAGTGGCAAAAATCCTTCATGCTGTTGTGAATGCCTCTTGAATTCAAAATATAGAGAACCTGGCAAATATTTCTGGTAGATGTTTTTTTCTTCAGAGAGACAAACTGCTGGGCTAAGAATTTATTAGACATGACTACATGGTGGTCTATTGTTTGTCTCAAAAACTAGAAATATATGCAGATTTCTTTGTATATCTAGCATTGTCCATGAATATTCTTCATGTGGAATGTCTTTGATATGGATTAAACTTTCTATCTCACTGAAAAGAAGGAGCATTTTACAGTTCAATCTGCAGTGTAACCCTAGCCATCAGTAAGATAAAAACGAGCTCCTGAAATGATTGTTTTCAGCAATGGACCTTATTCACCCACACAAAAGTGGCTTTTGCTGTAGATCCAAAAAAAAAAAAAAGCAAGAATGTTATTTTAGGGCAGAGGCTGTAAAGAGACATTCACAATTCAAATGCATTCTCATCCCTCCACTGTCTTAGGGCTAATATGTCCCTGACTATATAGAATCACATATTATGGTTGTTTTCATAACTCAGAAAACAAAAATATGTTACAATATGAGAATTCACTTAGGAGTGTTTTGAGGAATGCTCTTTCTGTAAGAATAAGAAGGTTGTATATCAGCTCTCCAAAATGGCATTGAGGAGCCAAAACAACCATGCTGGTGTCCCAAACAGCGAACAAGAATAGTAACAGCTCCACCACCAAAGGCAGGTTCTGCTGCCTCCCTGACATGCCCATGCCACTTGGGAGGGACCTCCTCCTTGCTTGGTGACTAAGGAAAAATGTTCAGCACCCAATTAGATATTTGAGATGTATCCTTTTTTTCTCCGTGTTTCACGTCCTGATATGTTTTTGTTTGCTTTTTAGTGTACTTAAGATTATTTTGAAGGAAATATCCAGTTTCACGTGCATTTCTGGATTAAACAGTAGGTTAAGAAAATGATCTTAATAGTGCAGAAGAATGGGAAGAATTGTGAAATATGGGTTCTTCTACAGGTGATACTCTAGTATTGGCTATTGTGGATTAATGGTACTTCACTACTTTCACAAGACGGCCTCTTCTGAGGCCCTTCTTTGAGTAATGCAACATTTGATGACTCCTTAGCAGCTCACAGGTGCTACTCATGAATTTGGTCAGTTATTCACAAAGAAAGAAACAGAGGAACTAAGAAAACCTGAGCACTTCAATACCCCTTCAGTTTGTTTAGGAATAAGGATTTCTATACAATAGTAGCACTTTTGTTCCTCTTTTTCAGCCCAGCTCCACTGCTATATAAAGAGAGAGGGAAGACTAAACCTTTTCCATATGAAATGAAAGTTAAAAGCATGTGATTTGTCTGCAATTAGTACTCTCTTTTATTCTAGAAAACAAGAATAAGCCACTATTTATCTCTTGAAGTACTACATACATTTTAAGCTTACTAGCCAAAAGGACTATCGATTTTAATTTTAGTTATCAGCAAACTGCCTAAGCCATGTTCAGTATTTTTGCTTTATCTTGCTTTGTTTGATTTTTATTTATCTGGAGATCAAGCTTGATTGAATATGATAAGTTATCGTTTCATGTTAAGATATGTTCCTCAGTGAGCGAATCTAAAAAAGCAGGTGGATTTTTTGACAGTATAAAATAGAGCTTTGCTAATACAAATAGTTATATTTCAGTGCTATTTCTACTATTTAATACAAATACTAATATTGTATCATATTTTGAATTTTAAAAGAGATATTTTTACAGTGATCTTGTTTTGTCTAAGTTAGGAAACTAATTATGTATGTGGCAAAGGAAATAGTAGCTGCTGAATTGTCCTTGATGGGTACTCGTAAGAGGGAATTTGACTTCACAGTAGTGATAAATTAACCAGTCTCTGTTTCTGAAATAGTGCTGGGTGGGCTATAATTCTAGCATGGTCAATGTGTCAGGTATGGGTCTTGAATGCATGGACTACACAGTTTAAAGAAGGGTTAAATAGAGCAAGGACTGTAGATCATAGCATAAGTTAGATAAAGGCCATCAAAACCAAACCAGGCACAAACCTCCAGCAGTTTTGGAGCATGAAAGGACAATAGTTGGCTGCTGGGCCTGCTCTGTGGCAACGTGAGTCTCTGATACACTGCAGTTCTGTGGTTTGTTTTCTGCAATATCCTCAACTACTGCAAGATCACATTATGGAGACAATAGTGGTATGAAATTCACAATGCTTGCAAAGCATGTATTGATATTTAATCAGTCAGCTTTTTGAAAAGCTGATGCTGTGACATTTTATACAAATGATTTGAGGCCTAGATTTCTTTTTTGTTACAATTCTTGTAGACGTGCTTAAGGAATTTTTTTGTTTTGGATAACAGACTCAATATATTACTTGTTTGGGGGTCACTGGCAGCATAACATGAACCGCAGTTTTACTGAAACTCTGTAAAATTTCTCCCTCAGAATAAACTTATGACATTGTACATTCAGACCCAGAACATGAGTTCTGCTTAAATTCTTTTGGGTGCTAAGAAATTGCGAAAGGACCCGAGGCCATTTGAGTGACATCACGTAGATCCAGGACAAGTGAATTGACTTTAATTCACTTCAATTCAAGCAGGGAAGGGGGGGGATATTTGTTAAGTATTTATAATTAATTTGTTTGGAATTGTCCTTTTGTTTGATTCTTTTTGGTTACTATTTAATGTTTTCAGAATAATATTTAAACACTGCAAGCAATTAAACCTTTTCAATATATATTTTATCTCCATTCCATTTTATAAGAAAAAGAAATTCTTCAGGACTGAACTTTCCTCTAAAATGGATATATCCTTTTGTAACTTCTAGAATAACTGAAGATGTGCTATTCTTGTTGAAGTTTACACAGCAATTTTTATTTCTGAATTCTAAATAGCTTTAATTATTGAGGAGGATAATCTGTTCGAAAGAAAGAAGATTATGTCAATTAAAAAGAAAACAGTATAAAAGGGAAACTTATAAACATGCTTGATTAAAATGTTTTATATATATTTTAAAATAGAACATAGATTTGTTCATATAGTAGAGTGTATGTAAATAAAATAGTAATATATGAACAATGATATATAGTATATAAATAAAATACTTAATATAGGTATTTAGACGAACTGTTCACAAACGCATCTGCAGACAAATATTAGTGGAAACTGCCTTGATAGAGAGGGCTCTTTGAGAAATTTTATTGCAGGACAAGTATTTTAATGTGCAGCCTGAAATGAGTGACACACAGGAGTTAAAGGAAGTGTGCTCATGCAGGAAAAAACCAGTGGGTGTAATGGCATTGATCGGTAAGACTAAAAGAAAAAGGAAAGAAACACACATCAGTTCTTTCGTGACAATAAAATAGTTCCTAATAATGTCTTGTATTGACAATGCTATCATATCATATATGTTTAAACACTGATAGCTTAAACCACACCTTCTGGAAATGACTGCAGGAGAAAGACAATTAAGAAGAGGGATTTTCACACTTATTTCAATTTAACTAGTACAATAAAAGAAGAATAAATTCTACAGACTAAATTCACACTTATGTCCAATAGCCAAGAAATAAAAGCAAAGTCTTGGCCATATTTCAAATTCCTGCTTGATTATATGTCCATCAAAGAGCGGCTCCTACACCATGTGTAAGAGCCTATGTGCTGTATTTTAACATCAGAAAGGCAGAATACCATGTGGAGCATGTACCCACCGAGCCACACAGAAGATCCACAGGATACAGAAGGGCACATGTGTGAAAGTAAAAAAGATCAAAACAGGATCTCAAATACCATATATCTTCGTTTTGAAGCCCCTATCAATTAGTAACAGTTCATTTTTGACAGCCACAGCCTTACCATGCAAGCCACAAAGCTTCAGCTTCTGAATTCCCACATAGACAATGATTGTTTGAGTAGATTTACCATGGGTAATGATAATTTTGCAATATTTCTGGGAATGCTGACATTTCATTCCAGGATTAGACTCTGAACTCAAGGTTATGATTTTCTCACAGTGGAAGCTGGGTTAGGTTTGGTCATTATTTTCACCTTGTCAAGAATAACCTAGATTGCTGGTTGGTGGTACTCTTAGTGGGTGGCATCCTCCCTTCAGAAGCAGTATTAAAAAAACCCAACATCACATCAGCAGCTCTGTTGGCTCCTGAATATAACATAATGTTGAGATTTAGAGAAGCGGAGATCCTGCCCAAGAAGGATGTTAACGTGTGTCAAATAATGAATTTATGTTGCATTTTTGTGGAGCAACTACATAAGTCTGGACTTCCTTAACAGTAAACTGTAATCTGTAGTCTATGTAGCAGGGTCAGGCAGTGTTTGACATTTCATTCAAAGGTCAATACTAAGAGCTATCAAAGCTGCAGTGTGAGGAATTAGCTGTGTACTGCTCTCAATTCCTAGGGACCCATGGTCTTTTTACCTAGAAACCTACGAGGGTGAATCATTGGTTGAAAACAAAAGGTGAAATTAGACAGAGTGTGATTCTTAATTTTTTTTCAGTGATCTGTTTTCTTTTAAGTGCTTTATAAGAAAGCTGAGCTTGTGTTCCTTGTTTTCTTGTCATGTTGTCTGAAACATAATTCCTGAGCACTGAGAGGTAGGTGAAACACCACAGCAGTGTGAGAGTCACTTAAGGTGAGGAGATGAGCATTTAGGGGACCAGCCTCAGCAGGCGCTAAAATTCACATTCCAAAGAGCCCTTCCAATATCTGATAAAGTATTTGAGGCTGGAGATATGTACTGAGATCTGGAGGGCAGAAGATGTAGTTTGACTCAGATTCCCAGAAGTTGGCATCTTTTGACAAGGTAGTAATGATATTTTGAGCCAGTGTGTAACACTGAATTATGATACTACTCCTGTATGTGCCAAAACAGTACGGTTTGACCTTTGACAGGTTTGAACCATTTCAGGACATTCTCCTGGATGAAAGAAGGCATTGTGTTAAACTAGATTTAAGTCCTTGCTGAGTTAGGTTCATTTCAAAACCAGAAGGGATTCAGTCCCACAAGCTTTCTTCATGTCACATGAGCCTGAATTGACTGAATGAAAATCCACGTGAGGACTCTGGTAGTGTAACTCCTCTTGCATATCATCAGTCCACCCCTTCTGTCATGAACAGCAACCTAACCTGGATGGTGATGTGTTAGTTACTGCATACACTGTTACATATTAAATCCAATAGTGTCAAATCAGAAGTTAAAGATTACAAAGTATTTTAAATTTTTATGGAGAAAATAATATTGAGAAAGTATCTCAGACATTTCAAATGGTGCAGGATTCCTCACTTCCCAGGCTGCTCTGATACAAGTATTGTACATGGGGAAAATGAAACAAATGTCTATCTATATGATAATACTGATTTCACAATATTTAATTATTTGTGAGTAACTTTAGTTTCCAAAAGGTTACCTTGTATGTTTTATATACACGCAGAGACACACGTGCATATATTGGTCTGAGTAGAACAGGTTAGCTCTTATCTTTTTAATGCCACAGATCTGAACTATGTGCAGCATTTAAGATACCGAAGTTTTGGTTTTGGAAAAAAAAATATAGGAGCATATACTATTTCAAGTAGATGCAGAACTGTTCTGTTACCTTATCATAAGCATTATTTATATTTTACTCCTATTGTAGCTAAAATCTCACTTCTTTTTAAGCCTTTTTTCAAGGATATCAAAACGCCATGACTAGTACTCATAGCTTGGAATAGTAATGTACATAAGTTCTACTTAAAAATATGTATCACTTCTAGTCATGACCTGAGTGAAGAAAGACTGGATGGATGGCTCTGTGTCCCTGGGGAACATGAAGACTTCTCAAAAAGGGGCTTACTTTGCTGGCTTGAGAGGGCTCTAGTTTGAGGCTTGTATGTTTTGTGTTCCAAGACTAGCTACCCTCAGGTTGTTATAATTATTAAGAAATTGCTACCTATACGTCCAGGGGTATTTTTTTTAAGACAGTTGATGCAGAGCCGTCTATTTGACCTTGGCTGCTCTCCTTCAAACTACAAATATAAATTGTCAAGACTGAAACATAGAAGATTTTTTCTTTCTTTCCTATATGAAATAAATTTTATATGGATTCTTCTCTCATGAAAGTAATCAAGTAATTAAAATTGAGGTGACTAGGAGAAGGCCTGCCTGGTGAGCAGATGCTCCACAAAAAACAAATAACTTCTCAAACTTAGCAGTTTAATTAAAGACAATAGAGAATACTTCAAGAAAAACTAGCTCTTAAAGGTTTTTGTTTTATACTCTCTTTTTCCCTCATTATGACATTGACCAGACTGTAGGTAACAATAATGATTTCGATTTTTTTTTACTTGACTCATCTCTGCAATAATATTTTCAGGCATAAAATACCTTTCATTTATCCCCAAAATACTTTGTAAACTGACTACCCCTGACCTGTAAGGGAGGGAAATATTATTGTGCCTATCTCAAACATGAGTAAATGTGAGTGTTAGTGAGTCTAATCGTTTAAGGTTTGTGGGGAAAGGAAATGGGTATTCACATAGTCCTGCTACAAACCAGCTGCTGACGGATTTTGTGGTCAATGGGATAATATGGCTAAGAGTAGGCTGGTTAACTGAAGATCAGTCCAAATAAAAGAAGAGTTAAAATATAGGATTCTTCTGAGAGAATGAAGAACAACATTAACGATCAATACCAGTCACCGAGTGTTAGGAAAGTAGAGTCTGACAAATAATCCTGATTATATTATTTGTTTTGATTACAAATGTAGTTTCCCATGCAACTGCACAGTTGTACTTCTCAAGCATTCAGAATGACTTGACTTGATACCCCATGGTATTCTGATTAAAAAACACCTTCTATACTGTTGGCTGGCAGCTGGAACATCACCTATTTTACCTATAAAAGGAAATTCCTTTTTTAGTAGAATTTTGCAAGATTTTATCCAAATCCACTTAACTTTTTTTTTTATTAAGAATCTAAAATTAAATATGAGCTAAAAGGTATGAGAAATACAGAAGCTGGGAATATGGAAAAAAAATCAAAGTTCTGAAGCCATATAATGAGTGGGTAAACTAAGACCTGCTAAAGCATTTTCTGAGTGCAAGTAAATTGCACATTTAGGATCATTTTATATACTTAATAACTGAGAATGAGGGTCTGTATCTTGTAAGCTAGAGCCAGAAAAAAGTACTGAGAAAGTGCTAGGAGGAAAACAACTCAGTATGAGGTTCCATTCTAATGTTGTGACAGAAAGGTGAGCACAAATCCTTGAATTTTTCAGAATGAGTAGGGCAGAGGTGTAACTACTGTTTCATAGCACATTGGTGAGACCACTGTTTGAATAACTCATTTGTATTTGATATTCCTGTTTTTGAAAAAAGCTAATACAAAAGATCTACAGAAATTTCTTGAATACTGGAGAAAATTTGTTGTTTGAGAAGCACATATTTTGATCTGTTTAGTTTAGCTAAAATTTGATCTGCTTAGAGAATGCAGGTTTCGTCTTCATTTGAGAAGGAAAATATTGAGTGCATCTAAATCCTTTGATCAAGTGAAAGCTGTCACAGGACTGAATGGTCATCAGTTACAGCCAAACATATTCAAATTAGCCAAACACAATTTTTAACAGCGAGGACTATAAATCATCAGAATAAATTGAATATAAGAACATAGAATAGAAAATAAGAAGTGCTGTAAGAACTGCTCACGCTGCTTACTTATATTTCTCCGATATTACATTTGCAAAAGGCTTATACATAAAGTTTGCAGCACGTTGAAATGGCTAGAAGGTGTTTAGAAATACTTCTAAAGTATTGGCACACCAAAGATTTTTCAGGAAAGGTAGATAAAACATACATGTAAATTTAATGTTTAAATTAGTCATATATTAACAAATAAATATACTTCTAAGGAGCTTTGCTACTTTCTTCCTGACTCTCAAAACTAAAAGTGTGATTAGAGTCTTGGGGTGCTGTGGTGACCCTGCTGAAACCAGCACACAAGTGGAGTACAGATCTAGTCAATACATTTGTGGTCTGTGGAAACTGGCATTTGGAGTACTTGCTGTTCATCCCATACCCAAATGGGTTTGGAATGAAATTGATTTTATCATCCCAGGTTTGGGGCAAAATTTGCCCTCAGGTGCATGCATGAAGCAGCTCTCTGCTTTTTGTGGAGGAAGATGTGCATCAGAGCTGTCTCTGAGCTCACAAGAGCTCCAGAAAGAGCAGCACTTATGCTTTAAGGTGTTGAGTTGCTAATTCATTTACTAGAGTAGTTCCAGTATTTTTTACATGTTTAAGGATATTTCTCCTTATAAGTTGTTACAGTACATTTCAGATGCAGGAGTTGTTTTTTATTTTAAAGGCTCTTAAACATATGTTCTGGGCATAGTTTTCTGACTAAGTGATCCAGAAAGGGCTTAGTAATATTTAAAGCTGTTAATGTACTGAAAGGACTATCATTTCCTCCATTTTTTTCCTAGCTTGATGCATTTAGATATCATGGCTGGAATTTTTCCATGATAGCAGCCT